>CAWUFW010004609.1:0-1200000 GCA_963921515.1 Calotriton arnoldi | reverse complement strand
GGGCTGTAGCCGTGTCTAAAGTTTCCTATGGGAAAATGAATGGGGAAAACATGTTTTGGGACCCCCCTTTTTTATCGGCCCCCGCTTGACGAATCACCCTGAGACTTTCAGGGTAGGAGCGGACCATAGCGGGCCATAAAGTTTGAAAATTTCGCGAAGATTCATCAACCGACGCAAGAGTTATTTCAAATAGAATGTCGCGGATTTCCTATGGAAAATAGGTCCTAACTATAACTATCTACTGGCGACCGCCAGTAGATAATATATATATATATATATATTCACTGAGAAAACCACAGGTTTCAGGGACGTTATAGTTAGGAATTAGCATTTAAAAAACCTTAGATATTACCTGAAAAAAACACAGGTTTCAGGGGTGTTATAGTTAGGCTGACATTTCACTAGAACAAAATCGGAGAAATTCAACTGTTAACTATAACTTGCGCCTCCACAATGCAAATATTACATGCCTCATGAAATGATGAGTGACATCACTGATGACATCTCAAATGATGTCGTCAGCAGTGCATTGCGGGGGTCCCAACACTTCCTGGTTGAAACTGTTGGCAGCCAATCAGATTGCAAGGCTCAAGATCAGGAGGGTTCGCTGATCCTTCGTGTGCATATATAGATATCTGTAAATCTTTAAATTTCTCAAAAACTACTGAACGGATTTACACCATTTAACAAAAAGAGTGCACTCTGGACCAAGAGCTACCTTTCTGTCAAATTTGGTGTAATTCCGTTCAGCAGTTCGGGCTGTAGCTGCGTCAACAGTTTCCTATTGAAATTAACATGGAGAAAATGCGTTTTGGGACCCCGCTTTTTTCTTGGCCCCCGCTTGATGACTCACCCCAAAACTTTTAACACTGCAGCTGAATTGAGCAGGCCATTAGATTTGAAACTTTTGCGAAGATTCGTCAAACGGCGCCAAAGATATTGGCAAAAGAAAAAACGCCTTTTGCATAGAAACAAGGTCCTAACTATAACTACCTACTGGCGACCGCCAGTAGGTAATATATATATATCAAATTGCAGAATGGCTAAATGCTTTGGACGCCCTCAACGGTAATCTCACTCTGGCAAACTCCGTAAAATCACTAGGAATCACCCTCGACCCAAAACTCGACATGGCCAATCACATTAAAAACCCCGCAAAGAGTGCCTTCCTCAATCTGAAGCTACTCAATAAAATTAAACCTTTCATCCCTACCAAAGATCTGAAACAAGCCACCCAATCACTGGTACTATCCAGACTCAACTATGGGAACGCAACCCTCACTGGTACAGCAAAATCCCACCTAACTCCCCTAAAAACTACCCTCAATGCAGCAGCCAGAATGGTAACTGGAATCAGGGAATACAATCACATTTCACCAGCACTTAGAGAACTAAAATGGCTCCCAGTCGAACAGCGTGCTAGTTTAAGAACTGCCTGCCTCACGCACAAAGCCCTACACACAGGAAAACCGGAGTATCTGGCCGCCAAACTCAAGAGGGCTGGTCAGACTAGAAACCTCAGGAGCTCCAACTCCCTACTTCTCATCCGTATGAAAACACGCAAACAAAAAACCGCTGCTAGGTCCTTCGCCGGAAACGCGCCCAAAATCTGGAACTCTATCCCAGCAGATATCAGAACTATCTCGTCCTTCACAAAATTCAAAAAACTCCTTAAAATCCTCTTCCTCAACCACTTCCTCCCGAATGGATATCCGCCGCCGTAACGCAAGCCCCGACTCCGTTGCTCTCTGAATTTGTATTCACAACGACCTACCTCAGTTCAACCCAAGACATTGTGCAATCATCGAGGTTACCTCAGGACTCACGTACTACCTCAATATTGCACAGAGCAGTTGGACTTTCCGAACCTCTGTGCTTAACACTGCTCTATTTTTATTTCTCTTGCGAAAAATTGTTGTAAAGCGCTCCGATACCCCCGGGTCCGGCCAGCGCTATATAAAACTCCTTAAATAAATAAAACTAGCAGCATTACGCGTTCTGGCTCCAAAAGAGCCTTGATCACATGATAGTGTATGTTGTTGGCTTATATATATATATATGTAAATATATATATTGGCTAGAGATCCACCTACCATATGGCAGGACCGTTTAAATGACTGTGTTGTTTTATTGACGGCTTTTCCGCACTGATGATGGCAATAGCCAGAAACGCGTCTGCGGATGCTTTATAGCCGACACACACCCCGTGAGTGCACCGGACCTTGTGAGTACCATGAACTCCTTGTTTTTGTTGTTTTATAAGCGGTTTCCACCACCGCTTTCCGGTTGTACCCGCCACGAGTTCGGCTGGCCCCAGGTGGAATACTGTGCTTTGGATTCAATTTGGGCTGCCTGAACCGCCGCTTACGGACTCTGTTGACCTATTTAGGTTGTGGCTTATACAAAGCTAGAGTGTTTCACCATATGTGGGACACTCACTGTGCTTTGGATATATATATATATATATATTATCTACTGGCGGTCGCGAGTAGATAGTTATAGTTAGGACCTATTTTCCATAGGAAGTCCGCAACATTCTATTCCCAATAACTTTGGCGCCGGTTGACGAATCTTCGCGAAATTTTCAAAACGTATGGCCCGCTCCGGTCCGCTCCTATCTTGAAAGTTTCGGGGTGATTCGTCAAGTGGGGCCGAGAAAAAAGGGGTCCCAAAAGTGTTTTCCCCATGCAATTTTCCATAGGAACCTTTAGTCGCAGCTACAGCCCGAACTGCTGAACGGAATTACACCAAATTTGGCAAAGAGGTAGCCCTTGGTTCAGAGTCATGCCTTTTGGTTAAATGGTGTAAATCCGTTCAGTAGTTCCGGAGAAAATCAAAAGTAAAATCACATATATATCTATGGCCGCGGAGGGTCCGCGCACCCTGAGCGCACCTTCCCGATCACGAGCTGTATGCTAATTGGCTGTCAACACTCCAAACCAGGAAGTGTTGGCAGCCATCTTGTTCCTCGGTAGAACTGAGGCACAAGAAAACAGGAAAAAAAACACGCAAAACGCAAAAAGGGGGCAGGGTAGAAACACCCTGAACCCCTAGGCCTGCTTAGGGGGTCCCACAAGGACCCCCAGGGCCCAAAAAAGCATTTTTTTTTTTAAATTGGCGGGATGCGCTTAGGATGCACGGATCCCCCCGAGAAAAAAAAAAACGAAGCGCGGTCTCCCGCGCTTCGATGAGATTTGGCCCCCGGGTGGGCCAAGTCCCGGGGGCATGCGGGGGGTTAATAAAAATTTGTGTGGGGGCCTCTAAGGCCCCTAAGCCCAGGGGACAGCCACCCCCGGGGCTTTGAAATAAAAATGGTGCGGGAGGGCACTCGGCCCTCCCGCAGCCCCGGGGACCGCCACCCCCGGGGCTTCTTTTTTTAATAATTAAATTACCTGTGTGGGGGTGCTCGAGCCCCCCCACATGCCCTGGGGACCGCCACCTCCCCAGGGCACTAACAATTGGAATGTGGGGGTACGTTTCGGACCCCCGAGCCCCGGGGATCACCACCTCCCCGGGGCTGTGCAATGATTGGGAGGGGGCCGTGCAGCCCCCTCCTGGAGCATGTGGTGGCCCTGGGGACTGCCACCCCCAGGCCGGCTCCTGCAGTGTCCCGGGGTGCCTACCCCGGGACACTGCTGTTTGCAATGGCAGGACGGGAGCCGCGCGGCTCCGTCCTGTCATCTGCAAGCTGCTTTGCTTCATTGAGGCGAGAGCAGGAAACCTGCTCTCGCTTCAATGAAGCAAAGCAGATTGCTTTTCCATAGGGGAGCTGCATGTCAGCAGCTCCCTTATGGAAAAGCAATGCCGGCTCCCGCAGGATGCGGGGAGCCGGCGAGGAAACCGTCGCGGGGATTGTGGACCCCCACAGTCCCCAGCAGTGGCCAGGCCCCGGGGATGGGGTCCCGGGGCTATTAGTGGCCCGGGAGGGGGGCCACACAGCCCCCCTCCCCAGGAAGAAAATTTAAAAAAATTTAAAAAAACGTAAAGGCCGGCCCCGGGGGATGGGGTCCCCGGGGCCTTAAATGGCCTGAGGAGGGGGGCCACGCAGCCCCCCTCCAAATACTTTTTTTTTTTTAAAAAGAGGGCATGCCCCGGGGGATGGGGTCCCCGGGGCAAATAGAGGCCCAGGGAAGGAGGGCCACGCGGCCCCTTCCCATTTTTTTTTTTATTTAAAAAAAAAAAAGAAAATCTTCAGGCCCCGGTGGATGGGGTCCCCGGGGCCAAAAGTGGCTGAGGGAAGGGGGGCCACGCAGCTCCCTCCCATAAAAAAAAAGCAAAAAAAAAAAAAAAGACCGGCATCGTGCCGGAGGCCCTGCCCGCTCCCTGCAGCAGTCTGCAAACGCGCCCCCTGGCACGTTGTAAGAAGGGGAAGTAATTCCCTTGAATACTGGGGGTCCCTGGAGGCCAACTAGCCCACCAGGAACCTCCAGTATGCACCAGGGAGCTGCGTTGCAGAGAGGTGTTCAGAGGCCACGCCCTTTTACACCTCTCTGCAACGCAGCTCTGTGGCGCTTTTGGAGGTACATGGTGGGCTAGTTGGACTCCAGGGACCCTCAGGATTCAAGGGGACTTAATCCCCCAACTTAAAACGCGCCACGGGGCGCGTTTGCACAGTGGTGAAGGGAGGGGCGGGGCTTCAGGTGACATGTATGCAAACAGGCCCCGTGGCGCGTTTTAAGATGGGGAATTAAATCCCCTTCAATCCTGAGGGTCCCTGGGGCCAACTAGCCCACCAGGTACGTCCAGAAAGCACCACAGAGCTGCGTTGCAGAGAGGTGTAAAGGGGCATGGCCTCTGAACACCTCTCTGCAACGCAGCTCCTGGCGCATACTGGAGGTACAGGGTGGGCTAGTTGGACCCCAGGGACCCTCATGATTCAAGGGGACTTAATCCCCCAACTTAAAACGCGCCACGGGCGCGTTTGCACAGTGGTGAAGGGAGGGGGCGGAACACGTTATAGTTAGAAATTAGCATTTAAAAAACCTTTGAAATTCACTTAAAAACCATAGGTTTCAGGCACGTTATAGTTAGAAATTAGCATTTAAAAAACCTTTGAAATTCACTGAAAAAACCATAGGTTTCAGACACGTTATAGTTAGAAATGAGCATTTAAAAAACCTTTGAAATTCACTGAAAAAACCATAGGTTTTAGGGACAGTTATAGTTAGTTGGACATTGCACTCGTACAAAACCCGTGAAATTCCCCGTTATAGTTAGTTCAGCTAACTATAACTCACGCCCTGCAATGCACTGCTGATGACATCACATATTACATCACTCATGACATAGTCAGTGACATCACTGATGACATCACTGATGACATCTCAAATGACATCACTGATGAAATCACTGATGACATCATCCATGTGATAATTTCATGCATCTTCTCACACCCTAATATAACCTTTGATACACCCACTCTAAATTACAGACTGCCATTCTCAAAACCATACACACTCCAATACCAATAACTACATACCCACTCACTGATTCTTAGGTCTACACACACACACATCTACTCACTCACCCGTACAGTCACTCATGCTTACAGTCACTCAGTACAGGACTATCCTATGCACTCATACACCTATATAAACACTCACACACCGCCACTCATCCATAGAGGTACTCACACACCTAGTCAGTCATGCAAAAATTAATCACACACCCATTTACTCACCTATACAGTTATACACACACCAACTCACTTACTCATACAAATACTAGCACATTCTTACGCTCTTATACAATAGCTGATACAAGCACACACGCATCCATACAGCCACTCTCACAATCACACACTCTCACTTATAGCCTTTTAAATACTCTAACACACATATATACTGCCTTTTACATATGTAGTTACTCGCACATGTACCACTGAGATATACATTCACTCACTAACACACCCATACACACACTCACCCACCCAAGCAGTCCATCACAGATGCACTCTTCAAATCATGCACCCAGTGAATCACCCACTCACACATCTATGTACAGAGTCACACACACCCCACCCACACAAACACTCAGGCACCCATACAGATACTCAGAGAACCAATCAATAACCCATATAGACACTCATTTAGCTATTCGCAAATCCATGCATCCACTTACACACCAACAGACAGATGGATACAGACATTCACCCAGTTTAGTCACTAACCCATGCATTCAGTAAGATACGTTTAATCACTCACTTATAGAGTTAGTCACGCACCTACTAAATCATCCATTCAGACACTTATTCACCCACTCATTCTTCAATACGCCTTCGCCTATATATATTAAACATATTTAAACTTTACAGAAACACACAGTCACTGGATGATGTAATTAGTGATGTCATCAGTGATGTCACTGACCATGTCATGAGTGATGTAATATGTGACGTCATCAGCAGTGCATTGCGGGGGCGCGAGTTATAGTTAGCTGAACTAACTATAACGGGGGAATTTCACGGGTTTTGTACGAGTGCAATGTCCAACTAACTATAACTGTCCCAAAAACCTATGGTTTTTTCAGTGAATTTCAAAGGTTTTTTAAATGCTAATTTCTAACTATAACGTGTCTGAAACCTTTGGTTTTTTCAGTGAATATATATATATATATATATACATAAACAACCAGTCCCGATTCAGCGTGCACTTTACACAGCAGGTGCCAGGCGTCGAGGTCGGACTTAACCTCGTAATCAATTTTTCACCAAAGAATCACCGCACTCCTCGAGTCTCAGTTCATTATTTTCAATTTAATCAGCACATTAACCACCAACTCCACCACCTACGCGTTTGGACCAAGAAATGGTCTTGTTCGCGGTTTTCGTGAGTCCATCCTCTATTACCATTATATATAGTTCTGCCATATTAGCCCTTTATGAGGCATGATGGGACTTGTAGTACACAGATACCAAAGTTACATTATTGGGATATTTTTGGCATGTTCTTGATACGGGGAATTTATATGTTGAATAGGCACATATAAGATATACTATTTTGTGTCTCACAGTGAGTTTTACATATTATCCATTCTTCAGAAATTTGAAAAAAGTTGCTTTTTTGATGCTTTTCCATTTCTCCTGGCATAGTGACTGTCGGGGTCTCACAATAGTAGTACATTGTAACAGTACTGATTTATTTATTCCAAGTGGATTCCATTGTGTCCTCATCAGTACTCCTTATTTCATTAGCAGAGTTGTCCATTATAATTGTCTAACCAACTTCTTTCTTTATGAGCTAAGTGCTCAATTGTACCATCTCCAACTTCTTTATCTGATATCAAGTTATAGATGAATATGTAATTCTTCGTCCCAGTTGAGGCCAAACGGAGTCTTTGTTTTAAATCTCACGATAAGTCATGACTCGAGTCTTCTCAGTTTTAAAGTACGGTACCCTCCTCTTTCATTTCTTGTTACTGTAGCAATGCCGAAGTATTTGATGTTGCGCCAGTCTGTAGTATGTTGAGAATGTATGTGTTTAGGTATAGCATAGTTCATGTCCATGTTTTGGATCACCCTTAGATGTTCCAAGATTCTTTTTTTCAAAGGACAGATTGTACTGCCTATGTACCTCTGTCCACATAGGCATTCAATCATATAAACAACATACGAAGTATCACATTTTATTCTCTCATTTATGTAAAACGTTCTTCCTCTAAAGTCCTTCACTTCTTTAGTACTTTCTCCAATTTTGCAGGCTTTACATTTGTTGCAATGTATAAAGCCCGTCTGTTGTTTGCTGAGCCAGTTGCTAGATTTTTCCCTGGCGAAATGGCTTCTGACAAGTTTATCCTTCAAGGAGGGTACTTTTCGATAGGTTATCATTGGTCTTGTGCCTATCTTGTTTCCAATGTCAGGATCTTTCATGAGAACATTCCAATACTTTTGGAGGATTTTCACGATCTTTTAACTTTCTTTACTGTACGTCATGATCATCCTTGTTACGTCTTCTTCTTTTTTGCTTTTGATTTCTTTGTCTTTATTGATTAGCGTAGAGGCGCGTGTTAGCTTGTGTGCTCTCTCTTGCCCCTGTTTCACATTTCTGTATTTGTATTTTCTATTGATGAAACGGTGTTCTGTTTCTTTAAAGATATCTTTTGCTACTGTGTCTTCTGAACAATTTCTTCTCATCCGAACGAACTCTCCATATGGAATGCTTCTTTTCAGTTGGTTCGGATGGAAGCTCAATCCATGTAGAATGCTGTTTGTGGATGTTGGTTTCCGGTAAAGTTTGGTGTGAATTTGATTGTTTTTTATATATACAGTTACATCCAAGAATTGAATCTCTTTCTTGCTTATATTGTAGGTGAATTGCAGGCCCACTGTGTTGTTGTTCAGAATTTCAAAATATTCTTTGAATTCATCTTTACTGCCATTCCAGATCAGAAAAAGATCATCTATATACCTCAGCCATAGTTCTATTTTTGCAGTATGGGTTTCGTTCTCCTCATTCCACGCTATGAACTTCTCCCATCAGCCCATAGTGAGGTTGGCATAGCTGGGAGAAAACAAAACCCCCATGGCAGTCCCGCACGTTTGGGCATAGATCTGGTGGTCAAAGAGAAAGATATTGTTCCTCAAGCAAAGTTCAATCATTTGCATAAGCATTCTTGTGTGTTTTAATTCCTGGATGTTCCTCTGTCTCAGAAAATATCCAACAGCCTTTAGTCCTAGATCATGGCTAATCGAAGTGTATAATGACACTACGTCGATCGTTACTAGGTAAAATCTATTTTGCCATCCTGTATTGGTAAGTGTTCTCAAGAAATCTCCGGTATCCTTTATATAGGAGCTCAAATTCATGACCATAGGTGATAAGAAATGATCGACATAAATAGACATATTTTCATATAAAGAATTACAACTGGAGATAATCGGTCTTCCTGGAGGTTTGATTAATGTCTTGTGCACCTTTGGCAGAAAGTACTTCGTGGGCATCAACGGACTCTCATTATTTAGGAATAATGCTTCATCCTCACTTAGGAGGTCTTCTTGTTGCCATTTTCGGATTTTCAACCCCAAGTCAATGGTTAAATCATTTATTGGATTTGCTTCCAATTTTGTATAGTTGTTCTCATCACCTAGTTGCCGCATTGCTTCTTGGATGTAATCTTCGGTGTTAAGGATCACTATATTTCCGCCTTTGTCGGCCGGTTTGATTGTTATTTCTGTTTTCTTGCTTAATGTTTCCAATGCGATTGCTCATCTTTTGAGAGATTCTCTTTTTTGTTGTCAGTGATATTTTCCATTTCTTCAAGATCAGCTATAACTAGGTCATGAAACGCATCTATTTTGTTTCCTGGACTCAACATAGGGCAACATTTCGATTTTGGTTTAAAACCAGAGGTGACATGTTTTCCAGTGGGGATAGCTAAGTCCTCCAGTGCCTGTGACTCAGTTATTTCTTCATCATTTGAGTTACGCATCAATTCATACGATGTTGTCAGGCTTTCTATGTCCTCAATATTCAGATTTATTCCTCTCTGTTCGTCGGTATTCCTTTCTCTTCCTATATTTCCTGATTTGGTGAAGAATTTAACTAGTTTAAGTTTCCGTACATATTTGTAGAGGTCAATCCTGGTCTCTACGTGGTCGTAGTGCTTCTCGGGACAAAATGTAAGGCCTTTATTTAACACGCTCTCTTCATGTTCATTCAGCGGGTAATTTGAGAGATTGATAATAAAATTCTCTGTTTGTTTTTTTGTGTCTTTCATGTTTATTTCTTCAATCTGTTGTGAAGGGAATATCCCCTTGTTCTTTCCTGTGCCTCTTCGCGTCTTTCTCCGTCGTTTGGGCCGGTTACTTGATTTTTCCCCCGTCCTCTTCCCCGACCACGTCCTCTTCCTCTTTCCCTTGGTGTCCTCTGGTCGATATATATCAACTTAATTTCCTCTACCTACACGTACACTTCTCTCCTCTTCACTGAGATCCCAATCTGATTTGCTTGCCACTGCTCTTGTTGTTTCCGATATTGATAACTTTCCTGTATGTAATTGCTGTTTTAGGATATCAAATCGCTTTGCAAATGTTAATATTGCCCCTGTTTCATAATCATATTCGCCGCGTTTGAATTTGCGTTGCTTACGTTGTTCAACCTCTTCTTCGTATTTGTCTAAGTTTCTTTCCATTTCTTTTCTCAGGGATTTACTCTCCTCCTCTTTACTAAGAGCTGTTATTTGAATTTCAAGTTCCCTTATTTCTATATGTAATTCTTCGATGTCTTTTTAGCATACTTGATAATGATGAGTAGCATGTTTTTGAGCACTGCATGCTATTTTTAGCCCATTCCTCAAGCATTTCAGGCTTTGTGCCTGGGTGATTGGGCAATGTACATATTCTTAAACCTCTAGGTATCATGTCGCATTCGATGTATTTCTCCAATGTAATGACTTCCCAGCTTTTTGAGATTTCTTTTTTCAATAATTTCTCTAGTTGGAAAAATAGCTGTTTTATGTTTTTCTGGGTATTAGCTCCTCCTCTGTTTTCTTCGCTGCTGGTCTGTGGCCCAGTACCTTTTCTGAAGAGGGTCTCCGCTTTTAATGACCTCTTGGCTGCTCTCGCTTCCATTTTTATTCAATCCCAGTTCCTTGGTAACAAAAACACAGTTCACCGTGTCCCTCACGATGAGTGGTAACCAATTAATCTGGTGTGTGCTTAACATACGACTTGTGAGCTGAACAGTGAAACTTCCATATGTTCGTTTCACTGTTCTGCTTGCTGCGACATTCACTGGATATTTTCCATTCGTATTTCCAGCCCACAGCCCTCTCCTTACCTCAAACACGTCCCGACCAGGCGGCGTCCTCCGGCCCCGCTCGCTCGTCGCTTTCGAGTTCAGGAAGCAGCTGATGTTTTTTTGCTTGCTAGTCGGAAAGCTGTTCGCGGCAGGTCTCCGTATTCTTTCAGATATGGCAATCCAATTTTCTGAGCATTCCGCTCTCAGATGCTTTTAGAAATAAGTCGGATCCGTATTTACACCGCCTCTTCAACTTCCACAGCGTTGCCGATCTCGTAGCAAAATGTCGGGCGCCGCTGAATATGATCAATTTGCATAAACAACCAGTCCCGATTCAGCGCGCACTTTACACACCAGGTGCCAGGCGTCGAGGTCTCACAGTGAGTTTTACATATTATCCATTTTTCAGAAATTATAAAATTTGCTTTTTTGATGCTTTTCCATTTCTCCTGGCATAGTGACTGTCGGGGTCTCACAATAGTTGTACATTGTAACAGTACTGATTTATTTCTGAAAAATGGATAATATGTAAAACTCACTGTGAGACACAAAATAGTATATCTTATATGTGCCTATTCAACATATAAATTCCCCGTATCAAGAACATGCCAAAAATATCCCAATAATGTAACTTTGGTATCTGTGTACTACAAGTCCCATCATGCCTCATAATGGGCTCATATGGCAGAACTATATATATAATGGTAATAGAGGATGGACTCACGAAAACCATGAACAAGACCATTTCTTGGTCGAAACGCGTAGGTGGTGGTGTTGGTGGTTAATGTGCTGATTAAATTGAAAATAATGAACTGAGACTCGAGGAATGCGGTGATTTTTTGGTGAAAAAAAAAATATATATATATATGTCCAAGATTCCTCCGCTCCTCTGCAAAGCCTCTTAATACGGCGAAGGATCACAGCACCACGTCATAAGGTAATCCAAAGTGCTTTAGTCAACCATAGTGCAAAATACAAACGGTAGAGGACGGTCTACGCGTTTCGGCTCCCAGCCTTCTACTGGACCATAGAGTCCTAGAGCCTAGAATGTCTTTTTAAAGTGCTCAGTGCTAATTCCCTCGTTACTTTCTACTAGAAAAAAGACTAGACTGTATTAATCCTCACTGGTAGTGTATATACATGTCAATCTACCATTTTGACTTTGACAGTTTGTAAAGACCATTCATTAATGTACAAAGTGCGAGTGCAAAAAAGAGATATGTATATATTTCTGACCTTTAAAACCCCCCAAAAAATAAATAAATAAATAAAAAAAAATGTAAAACAATTTACCTTCTCAACCCGTTCCCTTTAGAAAAAGGGGAGGTGAGAAGGGAAAGTGTCATGAGATTTCAAAAGGAAAGCAGAATTTAGCTGGGAACATATTGATCAATGCTCTCTAAACTGCTGTGAGTTTCCGTTGTGCAATACTAGTTTCTGTTTCTTGTATCCCCTGATCTCATACATGGTATAGTATTCTTCTCCTCACACAAGTAAACATTTTTTATGGAATATAACCATTATATAAAGTGACTAGTGCACAATTTATCAATGTAAAGTACATTGTTGCCTCATTTGCGAACCTGATTTGTTTATAAAATATAACTTGAAGTTTGGTCACAATGAAGGTTAGCCACCTGATTGTAAAGTGACTAGTGCATCCATTCTAATATTTGGTTTAAGGATGATTAGATGTAAAGTACAATCTACATTGTTAACCCATACAAAGTATCAGTTCTCAATTAATGTGCAAAAAGTGCTTTTGTGATACAGATAATTCATAAAATATACCATAATATATGTTTTTCACCATTCCATCATTCGTCCGTTCCATGAATCACAGACGGCACTACAGGGCTATTATTTTTTAAAACTGTTATTATTTAATCACCAGTGCAGCAAAACATAGGGACAGTCTACGCATATTAGCAATTGCCTTCTACAGGGCCATAGAGTCCTGCCGTCTAACTTGTCCTTTATTAGTGTCCATAACCATAGGTCATCATCAGTTTTTACATTTTAAATCATAACTAGACTGCACATTATGTTTTCCTTCTCAAGCAGTTGATCCTTAACATTGAAGGTACATTATATGTAAAGTACATTAATTTTCAATACATTGCTCGATTACAGTTTCACAGATTTTGCAGAAGGGTGGCAAGGTATCTAAAACCATATTTTTCTCATTTCATATCTTAAATATTGATTCTATTTGCTTTCAATTTATTATCACAGTAAAGTACTAAAAGATGATGAAGTCGCTTTTTATACAGTTAATTACTTTGTTATCCATTGCACTAAAACTTCAGGATAGAAAAACTCCTTCCATCAATATCAATGCTAAAGGAAAGAAGAGATAGGAGGAGTATGAGTGATTACATTTGAGCAAGATGAAGATTAAGGGGCAAGAAAATAGTTGTAAAAGTGCAAGATGAAAGATCTCTATAAAGTGCAAGTGTGATAGCAGGTGATTTGTGCAAATTGCAATTAATGAAACGATGGCAGATGAGAGGAGATCCTCAAATAGTGCTCCATTTTATTCAGAATTAGCAGCAGTGAATCCTGATCTAAAGTGTTAGTGCTTTACTTGCTTGTTAGCAGCAATCTCATAAAGTGCAAATACTTTCTATCTCACATGTCCCTTTACGTTCAGTGTAGTAGGGAGAAATTATGATCAGGATTATCTGTTTCAAAGTGCTAGTGCTTTAATAGCTGTTAGCAGCTTTATTTTATAAAGTGCACATGCATTCTATCACACATTTCCCTCACACTCAGTACAACGAGGCGTGATTGTGATCAAAAACTCCCTATTTCTTCTTTTACACTTCAGTTTACTTTTCATATTCCTTATTCAAATAAAGTTCTTATTTTGAAGACTTTCTCTAAGGTGTGAGTATGTCAACAGCAGATGTTTTAAAAATGTATGAAATGTGTAATTCCTAAATGCAGTCCCAGAAATCAAGATGAATTTGATGTTTCAACTGCTGCAGCTGGAGATCATTCTCAGGGTTCATGTAGTTCTGCATCCAGATTGTGTCCCATCGGTATTTTTGTTCCCATTAAAATTATTAGTCTTGATTCCATTCTTCTCAACAATAATTCTCTATCACCTCCCCTTTCATTTTTCTTTATATGCTTCATTCCAAAATACTGCAAGTTCTTGGACTCTCCTTGATGTTCTTCCCAAAAATCTTTTGCAATTGGATATGAATAGTCTCTATTTTTGATGGCTCGTAAATGTTTCAGAATTCTTAATTTTACTTTCTTGACAGTGCTTTCCACGTAGTATTTTTTGCAAGGACACATTAACACATTTACTACAAAGTCTGTGTTGCAGGTAATATGTTCTTTTATTTTTTTTTATTTTACCATTGTGCAATCTGTATTGCTTTTGGTTAATTCCATGTTCACAGGCTTGCATTTAGTGCATTTCCAAAAGCCTGGCTGACTGAGCCAGTTCATTGTTCTCCCTGTTCTAGTAGAGGAATTACTTTTTGTTAGAATATCTCCCAGTGAGGCAGTCTTTCCGTAAGAGATGTTTGGATGATCCGTCATATTTTTATTGACCGTTTTGTCCAATTGTAATATCTTCCAATTTCTTTGGATTATTTGTTTTATTTCTTTGTTTTGCTTATTGTAATCCATGATAAATCAAATCTTCTTTTCTCCACTTTCTACAGGGACTTTCTTAGGTGTCAGTAACTCACTTCTTGGTTTCAATGATGCTCTTTCCATGGCTTCTTGTATTACTGCCAGTGGGTATCCCTTACGAGAAATCTGTTCTTCATTTTATTCAACTCAACTCTAAAGTCCTTGTCATCTGAACAATTCCTTCTGGCCCTCAGCATTTCTCCATAGGAGATACTCCATCTCAGCTTCTTCGGATGTCCACTATTTCCATGGAGGATGCTATTGCAGGATGTTCTTTCCTATGTATCTTTGTGCAAGTATGCATATCTCTTATGAGGACCTCAATGTCTAAAAACTTAATCTGTTCAGAACTTATGGTGTAAGAAAAGGCTAAGTTCAAATCATTTTCATTCAGAGACAAAATAAATGAGTCAAATTCTATACTCTTCCCTTCCCATATGATAAAACGATCATCAATAAAGTGTGTCCATAATTTTACTTTTTCCAATCTCGCTGAATTGTTCTCTGTCCAAATTAATTCTATTTTCCAATAGCCCATGAGAAGGTTTGAATAAGTTGGAACAAATTAAGTCCCCATTGCTGTGCGTTTTTGTGGTAAATAATAGTTGCTATTGAACATAAAAACATTGTGTGTTAAACAAAAATGTAACATCTCAATCAATACATTTGAATGTTCAAGATGGTTAATTGGTCTATCATGTAGGAAGTATTGAACTGTTTTTATTCCTTCTTTGTGTCTAATGTCTAATGGAAGTGTATAACGAAACAACATCAATTGTAGCCATCAAGTATTCTAAGGTATATTTTTAGATTTTGTTTAGGAAATCCATTGAGTCCCATAGATAGGAAAGTAGGGCTGTCACATATGGTGCTAAGAAAAAAACAATGTATCTTGAGGTATTTTGTAAGAGTGAATTCATCGAACTGAGTATGGGTCGCCCTGGTGGCTCCCCATAGTCAGTACATTGCTTGATTAGAGTTTCACAGATTTTGCAGAAGGGTGGCAAGGTATATAAAACCATATTTTTCTAATTTCATATCTGGAATATTTATTCTATTTGCTTTCAATTCATCATTATCACAGTAAAGTACTGAAAAATGATGAAGTCTCTTTATACAGTATAATTACTGTTTTCCATTGCACTAAAACTTCGAGATAGAAAAACTCCTTCTATAAATATAAGTACGAAAGGAAAGAAGAGAGAGGAGGAGGATGAGTGATTACATTTGAGCAAGATGAATATTAAGGGGGAATAATAATAAATATATATATAAATATATATATATATATATTCCAAAAACAAGTTGCTCCTTCCGTCTCCCCCCGCCCCAGGCAGGCAGATCGCTGATTGCCGGCAGAGCGTGCCGGCTTTCACTTTTCTTCCACAAAGTTCAATTAAGCGATCACAAAGAGGTTTTTCCACCACCAGTTGGTTTATTTTCAGTAACGCGATTCGCCTGACACAGCAGGCAGGTGTGAGCAAGCCTGCTGTGTCAGGCGAAACGCGTTACTGAAAATAAGCCAACTGGTGGTGGAAAAACCTCTTTGTGATCGCTTAGTTGAACTTTGTGGAAGAAAAAAAAGAAAAAAAGAAAAATATATATATATATATATGTAACTTAAAAAGTAAAATAAAAGAAATTAATTACTATAAAACAAATAAAATTAAAAGGGTTGATAATTATAAAATGAATTAACATAGCGCTAAATGCAACAGAACACAAATACAAAAAGTGAGTGCCCGCTAAAAGTGTTCTTGGGGATAGGCCTTTTCCCCAACTTTGTCTTGGCATTTTTTCCTATTATCTTAGCACAAAATGCACCCTCGTGTCTAAAATGGACGTGAAGATGCAGTTTGCGGCAAGACATAGCGCTCAATGCAGCAATGCAGCAGAACACGAATAGAGACCGCTAAACGTGCACTTGCAGTTGGATGATTCTCCCCAAATTACTCTTAACTATGCAAGCAGGAGAAATCACTTTATTGTCGGTATTTCTGCATCAAACAGTAACTCGGAATTACCAAAATTACTCTGGCATAATTGAAATTCCTCCTGAGCCTAATTAAATCATGATTCCTCAAAAAGTTACATCAAGTAAAAAGGTATTTTTATGGTTTGATGTACGAGGAAGATTCTTTTTGATAGAACCCAAGGCATTGACACTTCTCCAAACCCAGGTTGCAGTATGAATTAGTGGAGAAGTGAGCATCATGAAGGCTGCTCCCTGAAGGTAGCTATATCAATGTGATCTGGTAACATTTGAAACGAGCCTGCTTATGTATGTATTATAGCAGGACCACTATGGAGAAAGAGATTGAAGGCCACATCTTTTTGGATTATTCATTGGGTGGACAACTGGTGAAGTTTTTCTCTTTTAGAAATGTTTATATTAACATGTTAGTTACGCATAGTCACTCTAATGCTATTTATAGAGCGAAATCAAGTTTATTCACATTTTGATTGAGTATAGCTAATGTAGGATGAATTTTTTAATGTCTAATCAGGCTTGCTGTCTTATTTTGTGACATATGAACACTTTGTTTCTAGGAAAGCTAAAGTTCTAATTGTCGAACACAATATTCTTTTTCCATCTTTCCCATATGAAGAAATGTTTATTTTCTTTGTGATTACTGTGGAATGTTTTAATGAGTAGCACATTCAAGAGATACCCGCAGTGTGCAGACTAGTGCATGTATCTTGTTACAGTTAGTATAAATTTGAAGCTTGTATTGTGAGAAACCTTGAAAACATATTGAGTATGCAATTGTATCATTTCACTTTAACCTGATTGGACAGTATTATGAGAACCACGTGCAGGTGGGTGAAATGTTAGTGTTTGTGTGTCTTTAGAGCAGAATAGAGCAAAGCAGAGTTGGAGATCTAGAGCGCTCTCTCAGGGAGAGAGTACTGCCTTTTCTTTTGTCTCTCCTTTTGAGGCAACTCCATGCTGGTTCATTCTTTACTTTGTAAGATTTGGTCTAATTGATTTGCCTATTAATTGAAGCATGTGCATTTTGATAATAAATTGTGGATTTTTGCTTTCTGCAAACCTCTAACTTTAAAAAAACATTAATGGTTTAATATAAGCATACTCTCTGTCCTTTGTGTGGAGCATAATGTGCTTCACTTAATACTGAATATATTGATTTGTTGACCAGGCTCAGGTGTGGAGCACCAAAATTCTTAAATGTTTAATGCCACTCCCTGTCCATCAAGGGAAGGGCCTTATGATTCTCTAATTCATTACTTAGAAAAGTGCCAACACTACCACATCCTAATGCTTTATAGCTGGGCTCTTTTTAATTTAGTATGGTTAAAATACAGTAAATAATGGGTCAAAAAGGAAGTCACCTGAAAAAACATCATTGATGGATCATAGCTTAAGTGAATGAACATCAGGGTGTGCCAGAGCTTGTGGAACAAAGAAACAGTAGGAACCAAATAGATTTTTGGCCAGAATTTTAGTAGAGGTCAAAATGATAATAGGAATTGTTGCTGAAGGTGGGAAAGGGACAAAGGGCGGAGTGGAGAATTTAATGATTGTTGCAGATGTAAGCAGTGGGCCTTAAATGAAGACCTTAGTCTCATGAACAGAAGCAACATATTTACCATCCCCCACTTCATGTTGTGAAGGACATTAGATAAAGCAGTTTACTGGGTCACATGTGAATGTAAAACTTGGTGTACTGTACCCAATGTAGGCCAGAAGGTGTACTTCAAAGGTACTAATGACGTCAAACATTTTTATGGCAATCAAGTGTGGAGACTGTGAGGAAATCTGGTGTACACAAGTAAGTTGACTCTGCCCATTCACAGTGCTCCTCGCCTGCTTTTTTTCCTTTAACTTTAATTGGTTGCTTTCAACAACATTTTGTATTATTTTTTATATTTGACCCTCATATTATGCTCCATACATGTCGAAACATTGCCTTCATCCCCCTTCATGTTTTGTGTTTGAATATTCACGCTTTGTACTTTTAAGGACCTTCTTTAACTAGGCATTCTATTAACTTGCAATTTTAGATCATTTCTATTAGTTGGCAGTTTAGGTTATTTTCTCCTTAATTCCCTCAATTTTCTGCTTTATGATGTGTGAAAGTCCCGGAGAGGAGGTTAATCATACCCACTGCCCACTGTTACCATCGTTGCTTGACACCAGAAAGGTGATTTGATTTTGAGCCTACATTACATTCTGCTTCTGCTATATGCCCTTTAATTTTAGTTCACTGATTTTGAAAAGATTTTGTTGATTTTTGTCCCTCATTTTTTCTGTCTTGTATTTGGTAAGTGGCCCCCACTTTAAGTTTTGTGTTTGATTGTTTTGCCTTATGGGTAATTATTTACATTTGTGGGCACTCTTCAAATTTTCATTCAGTTATCTTGTTAGTTTAGTGACTTGTTCTTGATTGGCAATGCATTTTCCTTTTTGCTTATTTCCTGTCTTGCTTTTTTTGCAGAACCAGCCATAAGAGTCGCCAGACCTCATGTCAGTTTGCTTCCTGGTGTAGTTTGTGCTCCTGACAAAAGGCTATTTATGGACTTTCAGCACACGCCTAAAGCAAGAACATTTGGACCTTATGTATGTCCAACTGGGCCAGGGTGTGATGCAGCCCTCCCATGAGGCACAGGGTCAAGACTGATTTGCATATGGCTGGGTTCAAACTGGAATGGCATGGTGAGCAAAAAAACGATGGATTTAGGCCCAGATCTCTATACTGGGGTGAATGTATGACATTGTTCTGCATTCTGTCCATCAACTGTTGTTTTTGCATTTGTCACCCCGAGTGGGACGGGTATGCCCAGACGTGGGTCCCGTGCTCTCCATGCCACTGGAATCAAGCTATCCTGGCTGAAGAGGGGTGAAACCCGAAACCAGTTCTAGGATGCTTTTTTCCAGTCCAGGGAGGACCTGCCTTGGCAGTTCGGGCTGGACTGCTCCCATGAGGCACAGGGTCAAGACTGATTTGCATATGGCTGGGTTCAAACTGGAATGGCATGGTGAGCAAAAAAGCGATGGATTTAGGCCCAGATCTCTGTACTGGGGTGAATGTGTTGTGTGGTTTGTGTCCTTTTTGCCTGCTTTGTTATGCAAGCTTAGGCCTGGCTGCCATCTTGCCTCTTTTGCACACGTTCCTTCTGACTTTGTTTTTCAGTCTCTGATAGTGACCGGCTAAAATAGAATTGTTTAGCCTCTTTTTCTTTTCCTTGTGGGTTTCGTCTGCACAGTCTGTACAAGGTCGAATACCAACGTCCCTTGCCCTTGCTGATTTGGTCAGGCCCTCACACTTAGACATAACACAAAATACTGGAGAAATTCATGTGCTTTTAATATAGGGATTTTCGCTGTATAGAGGCACTTGGAGAGAACCTTTCCAGAGAGAAGAGCTGTGCTTGTCTGATGATGTAAACCGTACATCTATTTCTAGAGGTATGGGGAGTACGCATGTCAAAGCCCAGAGGTCTTCTATTTTTATAATAAACTAGTTCTTAGCACGGGGAGGGTGGACAGGTCATTTAGCCTTATTTCCACTGTCTTTATAAAATGCTATCCCCGTTTGTATTCTATGGAATTGTAACAATGTTTACTATTTTATCATTATTCACAATGCTGATAGTACTAGCACGTGTACTGTAGCTTAGAGCACGTTAGTTGAAATAAACATTTTAAACTATTCAGTGACTCTTATTACGCACGTTGTGGACAAGTACGAGTGATATATGAAAGAGTGTTCTTACTCCTGCGAGTCCTGAGAAAGAGAGACCGTGTTCTGGGTTGTCTAATTATTGGTAGCTATGCTGCTAATAAGACGCTACTGCTAGCCGGATTGGGGTTGTAGGTACTGAGGTCTATGGTTGGCTCACCACTATATTCTGAGGTCCTATTATCCTGTGCATAGCTCTGTGTATGTACGGAATCCCTACAACAAATGTATGACATTGTTCTGCATTCTGTCCATCAACTGTTGTTTTTGCATTTGTCACCCCGAGTGGGACGGGTATGCCCAGACGTGGGTCCTGTGCTCTCCATGCCACTGGAATCAAGCTATCCTGGCTGAAGAGGGTGAAACCCGAAACCGGTCCTAGGATGCTTGTTTCCAGTCCAGGGAGGACCTGGCTTGGCAGTTCGGGCTGGACTGTTCCCATGAGGCACAGGGTCAAGACTGATTTGCATATGGCTGGGTTCAAACTGGAATGGCATGGTGAGCAAAAAAACGATGGATTTAGGCCCAGATCTCTGTACTGGGGTGAATGTATGACATTGTTCTGCATTCTGTCCATCAACTGTTGTTTTTGCAGCCCTCCTAAAAACATGGACAAGACCAAGAGCCAGATTTATATTTCGACAGATGGCTCGCTGTTCTACTATCGGGACCGAGGACATTACTGTGTCCCCAACGTGGAAGGACCACCTCAAATTTATAAAGGACTGAAAGCAGGCCATCATTTAAAATAAAGAAGATAACCATCTATGGGGCTGATTACGATGTCGTTAGGAAGGGCTCCGGATGGGATTTGGCATTGTTGAATCCGATTCAGAACCCTTGTTTTCTATCGAATCGGTCACCTTTCCGGACGACTGAGTACGATGCAAGGAAGCTGTCTGGGCTCACTGAATCGGTTCCAGATGGGATTCAGGCAGCCTGAATCATTTGGATCCAAATCGTACAGCCCAATGGAGACGGTTTCTGAACGAGCGAGTATGATGACTGATTCGGACAGCTGTACCGAATCGATTTGACCGAGACAAAACGGCTTTCCGAATAGGTCTTTGGGGCCCCACTGCGGGCCCCCCTTCACCCGGAGGCGACCGAATGTGGCCCATGGGTGTACCCAAGGGACCCCTCTGCCCAACCATACACAATTTCCCCACCCACCCCTTTTTCCAATGGGAGCCTGTGTTCCGGTTCGGGACACAGGCTCCCATTGAAGTCAATGCGAGTCCGACCGAACCGAGTCCGTAAGCATCCGGACACATCGTAATCGGTTGGTAGGACTCCCCAAATAAGAATCATTTGGAAAGCTTGTCTAACCCGATTCGGTGGGAATGCTTTCCTAACGACATTGTAATCGGCCCCTAAGATGTTAACATGAAGTGTTATTTGAAGAGGTGTATCTTCAGCTGTTTCCTGAACTTAAGAAGAGTTGGGACGACCCCAATGCAGATAAGACTTTCCCAGTCCCAGACTCCTCTGCAGTTAGATGACCTTCTTTGTAATGTTAGGTTTCTGCCAAAGCATGTGATTGAACTCTAGAATTTGTTGTCACCTGAGGTCACTTTCCTTACAGAAGTCACACCACTTTACCAGCTATTTCGCTGGCTCTCCCAGACAATTACCCCATATGTAGATTGGGCAGAATTGGCAGGAGAGGAGGTGGAATAGCCATCATTTTTAAAGATACTCTTTAATTCTCATTCATAGACACTCTCCGTGCTGGTTGGGCTGAGATTTGTATCTTTAAGCTTGAACTCTCTCCCAATGATTGTCGGAAAAGCGCCCTAGTATATTGCCCTCCAGGACCCCAAAAAAGAGTACAGCCAGTGTCTTATGGAATATATTGCAACCCATGTTTTGGCATCTCAACAATTTCTTCTGCATGGAGATTTTAATTTTCATGGTGGGGACTCCTTAAATGCAGAGGTTGTACAATTGATTTCTGATCTAGCCACGCTTGGCCTTTATGAAAAATTCAATGGACCTACTCATGCAGCGGGCATACGTTAGATTTAATATTTACAAACTCTGCATCCTTGACTCGTGAACCCCCCCAAACTCTACTCTGTTTCCAGATTCCTAAGAAAATAGCAATGGAAAATATGAAAATAGATACTTAAAACACATCAAGACTCTGGCATAAAGTCACTCCTGACTCTTTCGCTAAAAGGTTTGAGTTTACTGCTGTGTCTTATGTTATGTTAGTATAATTTATATCGCTCAAAATATATACAGAGGAGGCACCAGTGGACTGTGCCAAACGTTCCCAAAATCAAGGATGTGAGTGTCAACTTTTCAGGGATAACATCATCGTGGCTCGCAAAGAACCTGCAAGCAGCTAGGGTAGTGTGACCAGGACTGACAATAGTTTATGCAGTTCGGTGGAAATTTTTAAAAGGAGATCTGAGGTGGTGTCACCAGAGTCAGAATTGTGGACTTTCCTCTTTTGTCTATTGAAGACTTTTCTCTAGGAGCGCGCTGGCCGGGGCTTGTTACTGTTGATTCTGGACTCTTCGGATGATGCTATCTCTGAAAAGTTGATGCGCACATCCTTGATTGTGTGAACCTTTGCCACAGTCCACTGGTGTCTCATCTGTATATATTATTCATTCTGAAGAAGACCAGTTTCTAAATAATTGTTATTGGGGTCGAAACATCAACAGACAACTGTTATAGTGGACTGTTTGTAAGTTGATATAGGACAGCAAAACTCCAAATAGGAGTGCCTGCTTTAACATTCTGAAGGTCCATATCAGCCTCATGTAAACACTTGCATCATGTATAGCACTTGCACACTATTCAGTCACCTTATCACTTTCACTGCGCCATCACATGTTTAGGAGCACCTTGTTTTAAAATTGATTTGAGTAATTGAGTTCTTGCTAGAAGCAAGACATTTTGATTGTGAGACAACAATAAATTTGTATATCGCATTAAGAAACCTTATTAGTGAAGGTTTTTTCTGCACCTATTGCCAAGGAGGTCAAGTGATACACTTCCCCCCAGGGACCATTTGTGCCTTTATTATTTGTCCTACCCAGGTCCCAGGGTTACTGGGTCGCCCTTTATTTTCAAGCATTTTTCAGGGTGGTCAGATTGGCAGAGGAGCACAATATTGAAGATGGGAGTTCAGAAACATCAGATAGCAAAGATCATCAGTTTGTGGCATGATGTTTAGTATGGCCCTACAAAGACCCTGCTTTATTTCATCCATTGCTGTACATAACGGTGGATATGAGTGTGAGAGCAATGGTGATGATGGACCGATTCAGAGTTTGGCAGATAAGATACTCAATTGCAAAGGCTATAGGGTACCCTCTCCACCAAACTGAATGTCTGCTCACCTGATTTACAGATGGGTGGAGTCCTCAGTATGTAGATGCAGAGATTACTCCATCTCCTCTGCCTTCGCACCCAGCCCGACAGAGTAAGGGACGTTGAGGGTCAATGCTTTTTTTATTTTCAAAAAAAGAAATCCTGCTATGGGATTTTGAAAATGAAAGAGTGCAGTGCAATGCACACTTTCAATGCATTTACAGGAAGTGCTGTGACGGCGTTTCCTGTAAATACATGAGATGTCTGCTGGGCTAGTGGACATCTCTAAATTTGGTGTGCAGAGTACTCTTGCCATGGGGTTGGAAAGTACTACGCCATGGCGAAAATACTAGCACTGTCTTTCATTGTAAAAATCAGGCCCTATATGTGTTAATATGAAATATCAATCTCAAACAAAAGAGAGTCTTTATAGTTCCATCCAGCGATGTAAAAAATGTACATATTTTTGGGAAATCTGTGTCACTATTTCTGAAATTGAACAGATTATATTAAATACATTTCAACAGTATCTCAAGTAACGGCTCTGCAATGGTATAGCTCACACAGAAAGTCAAACAAGATCCTGCAAGAGGGGGAAATGCCTCTCAGTGGGAGGTTCCTACTTGAATCAGTCTTCTACTGTTCAAAAATACCCTCATATTATGCAGAGTAGTGAAAATGTCACACATTTCGCTTAACCTTATATTCCGTAATTAGGCAAGATTATTCTAGTGAACCAAATATTTCTCAATGGTCTAGTCCCATTGGTATATGTGGAAATATATTAACTTTGCCCTGAACAATAAGATTGGTTACTGGTTCTTTTTGTCTCTGGTGTCATTGAGGAGTTTAGTGGTATAATAATGTAACACTCTTTGGCCATATCACAAAGATGTGCGCTTGTAAACTTCAAATGTGTGCGCACAAGTGATATACTGAGTTCAAAGTCTTTATTTGATTCACTTCATAATTGATGAGAGCCTGCAATCCTTGTTTAAAAGCTTGTCTCTGATTTCCTTATTACAGTCGTGTTGTGCCCTCTGTGGTCACCTTTAATAAAGACATGATGTAACTGCTCAGTGGTTATAAGTCATTATATTTGAATTGTGCTGTCATAATGCATGCTGCCAGAACCAGCAACCACAATGAATTACAGGGCGCAGAGCATAATTATAGCTGCAGTTTGAACTATGAAGATGTTAAGTGGGGTTTCGTTTCACTGGCCTGTTTTTCTAAATGCGCAGTGATCATCAGAAACGATATATGTATGGCAACATGTTTAGCTGTATGACATTACAGGAAAGACAGAGGGGCATATTAGCAAGAACCTCGTTAAAATTATCGCCGTTTAGCGGCAGGAAACTGCCGCTAAAGCGGCGATAATGAGCTTGCTAATATGCGTTATAGAATTCCAATAGAAGCCCAGGTTAGATGTGCAGGACATCTAACATGGGCTTCTATTGGAATTCCTACACGCATATTAGCAAATCCATTATCGCCGTTTTAGCGGCAGTTTCCTGCCGCTAAAACGGCGATAATTCTAACGAGGTTCTTGCTAATATGCCCCCAATCTCTTTGAATATTTCTACACGCTTTTAGCTACTACTTTTTCTTAATTAATACATTAACTGGATACTAACATATTTTTGCAGCATTTACATAAATGCTTTTTGGTGTGTTTCCTTTTGCACTACAGTTAACTTTTATTATTAATTTCTGCACCCATACTCTCTCTTTCATATAAAAGAACAAGACTCCAAGGATTTAGGTGGTTTGTGATAAGGAACATGGTGCGACCATGAATGACTAGAAATAAAATGCCCTCTGACGTAAATGAAAAAGATATTGTAAGTCAACTTGGAGTTGCATAACCTAATTCCTCTATATGGTCCTAGAACTCCTTCATCAGTGACTTGCCTTATCCCTATATTGTATGGCATGGGGGTATTTATCCCATAAATAACTAGCCATTTTTTAAAAACAATAACTAATTGCCAAATGTATTTTGTGAAAAATGGTTGCTTCATGAGGACTTTGAAACAATTTAATAATCAGTCATAATAAGAAGCTTAAAGGCCCATTACGATACCCGGCGTAAAAAAATCCGCCAGGCATGAAAGCGGCAAAAATCCGCCCGCACACACCGTCTGAACACCGACCACGCCATTACGGATACACAAACCGAAAAACCGCCATCGGCGGAAAAACCACACAAGATACCGCCCGCCCTCGTCCGAGTCGGAGTCAAACCGCCCGCCACGGACGGAAACACGCACGACAACACAAAACCGCCCGCCCTCACGGCCGACACACCGCACGTGAAATTACGATCGCACCGCCATGAGCGCGGGTAAACCACAAATATACCGCCCGCCAGCGCAAACAACGCCGATGAGAATTGACACTGCAGAAGCCATGGCGCCCACGTCCCTGCACAGAAACCATCCGCTGACAAAAACAATCGCACAAAACATGGCCAACAAGTCCACACAGCAAGGCACGCACAAATACACAAGCACAGTACACATCCCGAAAACACCCCCCCCTGGACAAACAAAAAATACAAAGGCCAGAACACCAGACACAACACACCTGAAAACAACAGACCATGAGGACACACCCACATAGGTAAGTACAAAAGCAGCACTCCCACAGACCACAACCCCTTGCAACATTGCAAACTAGAGAGGAGAGGAGAGGACACAGTGACACAGCAAGGACAGCAGCACACCACAGAAACGCACACATCACAACCACCACCACCACCACCACCACCACCAAACACCGGCACCACAAACCCCCTGCACATTACACAACACACACCGCACCAGCACCACAAACACCATGGCACCACAAAGAATGCCCAAGTTCACGCCCATTGAGCTGACGGTCATGGTCGACGAGATCATCAAGGTGCACCCACAAATCTATGGGAACCTGGTCCAGCACACACCACTAGCCACCAGAAACAGAATGTGGAACCGGATCGTAGACCAGGTCAATGCAGTCGGGACCCTGCCCAGGAACAGAGTTGAAATCAACAAACGGTGGAATGACGTCAAGAGCCTGGTCAAGAAGAAGGAGAGCAAGAACAGAGAGCTGGCTGCCGTCACTGGCGGAGGGAATCCCGCGCTCTTCAAGACCTTCAAAGCGTGGGAGGAGAAGGTGCGAGTCATTATACATCCGGAGATCCTCGCCGGATTAGCAGAGGGAGTGGAGGCTGGTAAGTACAAACTAATGTATACCAGCACACCGCTATGTACTCACATGCACTACCACCATGCCACAGCTCCCAGGGACAAACACCCCCATGTCCAGCACACAATACACAACACATCACACACACATGCAACAGACACCACCACACACAGCCCAAACCTAACAACTGTAAGATACGTGGGGGCATGTGTACACTCAGCCAGCCACGTAACCACCAACAGGTCCCCAAGTATGCCAGAAGCGCCACAACGAGCACCCACCACACCCATGTGTCCGCCATAGCTGCACTAACCGACAAGTAACAGGTAAGTGGCAGGAACACAAAGTGCAGTGGGTGGGAGGGTGGACAGCTCAAGTACAACACACACCAGGCCCCTAGTCCCACAGCACAGCAAGGAGGAGCATCCCCACACCCCACACCCACGTGTCAGCCACCGCAGTGCACACCGACAGCCGAAAGGTAGACATCACGGTCCACAACAATCGGTGTCAGTGGGTGTCCAGCCATCACCACGACCCACAACACCGCCCCCACCCCCACAGACCTGCAACATGGAGCACCCCCGCTTAGAACCATGTGGCATCCAGTACAGTGCACGCACGAACAACCTGCAGGTGGGAAACTGGACAGGGCTGGATTACTGGAGGCATGAGGACCGTAACACGACCAACACATGGGACATGTCACGTAGCAGACGAACACGCAGCACCGCCCACCGTCACGAACAAGTGAACAATGTGCACACGGACATGAACCACAGACTCACACCCCACATGACCCATCACAGACACAGCAACACCCAAGGAGCCACGTCTGCATGCACAAGCCACACTGAATATAGTACCACACGGCAGCCACTGTGCAACCCATCACACACAACCGAAACACCATTGAAGTCCTGTCCATGTAGCCCCTACTGCCTGTCAACTACACACCCCACAACTACGCCTATGTAAGACAAACAACACTAGACGCAACAGAGCGGAACAACATAAATGCACACGAACACCACTGAACCCATCAAACACACAGACACACCATGCACATACAACATACCATCCATCCCATCCATCAGCCCCAGTCTCATGAAAGGCATGTCATCCGAACAGCTGCCACACATACAGCAGTCACGCTAAGATACATGCCCATGACCAACCATGTGCCAGAAGTCAATGAAGCGCACGCCACACTGTGAGCAACAACACACAACATGGGCCACACCCCCCGAGCACTGCAGTGATGCACATGGCACAGGGCAGCACGCACACCAAGGAGATGGGACAACTGCAATACGTCGGGTGGCACACAACCATCACACACTCATAACGATGCGTCCAATGCCATGTCCAGTAATCACAACAGACAGCAAATATGCAGGGTATGTCAGGCATGCACACACCTCAGACCATGCACTGTCATGCTGCCACAACACATGTCACGTTCGGCACCCATGGCTCACAGCATGTAGCCCAAAAGCATATTCCATCCCAAATGCGTTCCTGGGGCATGACCCCCATGTTGCCATATGCGTTCCTAAGCGTCCCATTTGAACCCCAAAAGCAAAGTACAAACCAGACCCAGGATGGGCCAGGAGCCCGCATACACCAGAGTCACAATAAGTAGGGGCACAGCAACACACCCATCGGCATGGCCAATCCGTCCCATGCCACATGTGCACAGCACACAGTCCCATTGCCAAGCACACACAACAACAGATTGTACAGCCACACACCCGCCTCCGGGACACACGTGCACGAGGTGCACGAACGGAGAATGTCAGACAACCAATACAGACTTCGCCAGGTGCAACACAATAACAAATCTCATTCTCTCCACAGGTGACGAACTGCTGGATGCTGGGGATGGAGACAGCAGCCAGCACAGCCAGCCTACAAGCCCCCAACGAGGACACACGGATGTGGAGGATCTGTCCTCCTCTTCGGACACGGACCACCAAGCAGGCCCATCTAGTGTGGCAGGGCCCAGCTGCTCCCCAGGACCCCTCCTACCCACCAACCCATCATCCAGGGCTGCTGAACATTCCCAGCCCCCTGCTGCCACTGTCGTTGCGGCCACACCCACGGTCATTGCGGCCACACCCACGGGCATTGCGGCCACACCCACGGTCATTGCGGCCACACCCACGGTCATTGCGGCCACTACCACTGCCGCAACCGCCACCACGTCTTCGCTGGCCCCAGCCCCAGCGCAGGTGGTGGCCCGGACGACTGGATCCACCCTGGGAGCCAGGGTGAGGACCGTGGTGAGCAATGTGGCTAGTGGGCAGGCCGGTGGCAGCAGGACTGGTAGGAGGAGCAGGGTCAGGGAAATGCCAGCCTCCCTGGGAGCCATGCCCTGCCTCAAATGGCCAGAGTCCTTGGGGCCTATGAAGAGGCCCAAGGACAATGGGCCAGGTCAGCTACAGACACGCGTGAGGTGCTGGGGGTGCTGAGGTCCATGGACGCCCGTATGGGCCAAATCGTGGACCTCATGGGCCAGCTGGTGGTGGCGGTGAGGTCACAGCCAGGGACAGCAGCTCCCCCTCCGCCACCACCTGCCGGGGCGCAGGGTCGAGCAGCAGTGTCCAGTTCCCCTGCGTCCACAGCCAGTGAGCACACCTCAACCACCAGCAGGTCGCAAGCAGGCACCCCCTCGCAAGCGTGGAAGGGGCCGTCCGAAGTGGAAACAGATCTCCCGGGAGGACTTCGCACGCTCCAGACGCAAGTGAGGCAGCCAGCCAGCCTTCCTTGACCACCCACTGCATTGACTTGGACTACGATCCCACTCCACACAGCCATCTGGATGGCATGTGTGTGTTGGACTATGGACATAGAACCAGTGGGTACACCCTGAGCATCACGCAGCCATGACCGACAGCTCATTGTCACTGCACGCACCACTTTTGTCATCACCTTACACACAATCACATGTCACAGTTTGAAATAAATGCACCTCTTCCACAAACTGCTGTCTGTGCCCTGTGTTTTAATTGTACGGAATACAACGGCCACCTTGAGCGGAACGGCACCTGATGCGTGGCATGGCAATGGAACCGGAGGGCCTGTAGGGACCTAGGGGTGGGAGACAGAACAGGAGCACATTCAATGAGTGTGTCACACACCCATCACACAGTACATGTCAACAACTACAAGCAATGTACACACATCGCACAGAGCAATAGGGCACAATGCCACAGCCACCATCAGTGGCATACTAACCTGGGCATGGAGCGTTGACACACAGCACGCAGTGAACAAAAGGCCACCCTGACACAGCACACACACACCTGCACAAATACAGACACATCAGCCGTCGTACATGGACACTCACCGTTAAGTGAAGTAGCGGGCGATGAGCTGCTGGCGCACATTCCCAGCTTCCTCCTCTCCGCTGTCCTCCTCACTCGAGCTGTCCTGGTCTGCGGGCTGGGGCCCTGGTTGATCTCCGTCATCCACAATGAGGGGGATCTGCTTCCGAATGTCCAGATTGTGCAGCATGCAGCACGCCACCACTATCTGGCACACCTTCTGTGGGGAGTACGCCAGCGCACCCCGGTGCGGTCCAGGCACCTGAACCTGGACTTGAGGAGGCCAAAGGTACGCTCGACCACACGTCTGGTCCTCCCATGTGCCTCATTGTAGCGATCGTCTGCTGGGGTGCGAGGATTCCTCAATGGACTGAGCAGCCATGCCCCATTCGGGTACGCAGAGTCACCTGGGTGTGAGGGACACAGAGAACCGTTGCTATTCCAACTGGACAGGGGACAGCATCGCACAACCAGCACGCTACACCACTCCACATACTCACCGACAATACAGCCACGATCCTGTTGCAGATTGGACATCAGTCGTGGCAAGATGCTGTTGCGCATTACGTGTGCGTCATGGGCCGAGCCTGGGAACTTTGCACACACGTGGGTTATCACCATGTCCGCAAGGCACACCACTTGCACATTCAGGGAGTGCGTGTGCTTCCTGTTGCGGTACAGGTGCTCAGTGGCCTGTGGTGGAACAAGGCCAACATGTGTGCAATCAATGGCACCAACGACGTGTGGGATCCTGCCAAGGGCATAGAATGCACCCTTCACTGCCGCCAATTCCACGAGCCCTGGGGAATCTGATGTACCTGTTTCGGTACAGCATCATGGCTGCCAGTACATCCCTCAGCACCTTGCTGAACATGGGCTGGGACATCCCTCCTCCACTGCCCACTGTGTGCTGGAATGACCCAGTGGCGAAGAAATGCATGGCGGCCATCACCTTAGCCGTGGGGGTGAATGCTGTCGGATACACCCTGCGGGGACGGAGATGGGGTTCCAACATGGCACACAGTCGATGCAGGGTTGGCCTGTCCAGCCGAAACTTCCTTATGACCTCAGTATCCTCCATGTCCGCCAGCAATTGGTATGGGCGGTCAATGTTCGGTCTCCGCCTAGGGAAGATGGCAGTGGACACATGTCAGAGCAACACAACACATAGCAATTTTGCATTCACATCACTGACATGACTGAGCAAGCACATGAGTCACAGCCCAGCTGTCAAGCAGGGACGGCACGGCCACAATACACTTACACAGGTCTCCCACCAATGGCAATGGCTAGTGATGCAAACCACTGCCATGGTCATGCACATGGGGATCTAGGCCCCAATGACTTGCGGGGCGTGCTGATGGGGACTGACTGCATATTCGTCAAGCGGCAACGCCACGGCAACATGAATGTCTGCTGAGCATGGCACTGCTTCCGAGGCTGGATGAGTATGGCACACGACGATGACGATGTGGGCACAGGCTGAGCGGCCAAAACAAGTGGGACCTGTGGCACGAGGGGATATGAGACAGTAGTAGGTGTCAGCACTGCACCCTATGTACAGCACTGTACGGATCACACCTCCCGAAACATTGACAGGTGTCCACATTGACAGCCCCATGCCAAGACGGCTGTGTGCTTGCAGTCACATGTCACAGGTGAGAGGTTACATTGCATGTGCCAGGTGGCAGGCGTACATAGTGGGAGCTATCATGTGTGTGCATGTGTCTCCTGTTCAGGATCCACCAGATGGGCGCTGACTCTGTACTGACCATTGGACACAGCATGTTCCGTGGAAGGCTTGTGTGTGTGGGATGGAGGCACTGGATGTGCCTCCGTTGGGTGGGGGGCCTTGCACAGGGCGGGTACGTCGATGATTGCGCATTGTTGGTCACGGTGGGTGCACCCACTAAGATGTGTTGCCCTGTGTACAATTCCTATGTCCGCATGATGATGGACTGTAGATGTGGGCAGACTACACATTGGTCGATGTGCTGTCCATGTGCATGTGCCTTCACACCAGGCACAGCTGCCCCTGCACATGTGACCCCTGCTGGACTCGCTGCTGGGTCTGTGGAGCTGATGCACCTTCTGTGCGTGGGGCGGACAGCTCACCTCACTTCCCTCATTGCGCATGTCATGACTTTGCCGCAGGTGACATGGATCATGGAGGGCCCACATGTACGCGTGGGTAGGCTACACATGTTTGTTCACTGGTCGCCACCCCCAGTCAGTGTTTCGAATGGGAAGGTTGTTGTGCTGGTGGTATATTCGATGTGGCGGATGGGCGGGCCTAGGTGCGGGCTTACATTCCGGACATGGGGGGTAGTTGGATTGGCGACTAGTTGCAGTACACACGGGACACGTCTCTTCCTTTCCACATCTGGGTCATCCCTTGTACTCACTGACAGTGATACAGTCATCTTCGCCCCAGCCCTCATGTCCTCCCCTCGCTCCCCCAATATGCATGTGCACCTGCGAGGCTAGCGCTTGCACAGGCAGCCCCAAGCTCGCACCAGAGAGGGCAAGGAGTGTATGTGTGGGTCCAGTTGCACGAGTGGGCTGTCTCAGGGTATGATGTGTGGCGGGACGCCGTCCACCTGCGTGGTGCCCCAAATGGAGACCCGGCCTGCATGGACTATGCATCACAGTCTTCGCCTTCCGGATCCGCCACCTGCGACACCCAGTGGCAGTGGCTGCCCTTGCGGCCAGGCCGCGTCCGTCTGTGACTGATGGCCCACACATTCACTCTTTGGCCTCTCTGGGGAGGGCTCGGGGGTGGTGGCGCACGCGCTTGCACTTAGTCGCAATGGCATGTGGCGTGGTTGGTATAATGGGCAATGGATGGGATGGTGCGAGCCACCTCCCGTGGCGTCAGTGCTGCTCGTGCTGAGGTGCGTCCCCCTACACTTCCATTTGACTTGTGCCATGCTACACGTTGAGGTTCTATTGCCTGCGTGATATGACCAGGAGGAGCGCGAGGAGACCTCTCACACACCATGCTCCACTGCCATTCCGTGCCCTGTATCGCCTGTGCGGATTGACTATGTTGGGGTTACACCTGGTCGACTGGGGCTGTGTGTGCCTTGTCAAGGGGCATGACGGGCGCACAACAGGATCCAGCTAGTCCACGGAGGGTGGGCTGACGTGTGCGCCTGGTTCTGCATTGTTCGTGTGCCCGGCTGCTGTGCACACACGTGTTCACTTCCCCCGACAGGTGTCCTCTCACAATGCCCAGGGAAGCGGTGGTGTACTGTTCATGACCCCTCCCAACACGGCGTGCTCCAACTTGGCATGTGCGCATCTACCCGTCGCACCCACCCACCTGAGCACTGCGTCCATACGACTTCACACGACACATGTGTGTCTTCCACAGTTGTGCTACTCATTTGCGTTGACATCCAATACCAGTGGACTACATGGTCATGTCACGACTGCCGTGTACTTCACATACTCTCATCCTCTCTCATTCGTACTTGTGAAATGAGTCCGCGGAGACAGTTTTGGTTTCAAACATTATATTGAGTCTTCTGTCCTCTGTGATGCAGTATAGTGGACACTACTGGCAGCGGAATACATGTTGAGGATATACTGAGCATGATTACAAATGGGATAGGGTGTGGGGTTACATGTGATTGGCTGTTGCATGTGGGATGTGGGCTTCAGAGTTACATCTGCTTGGCCAAGGCTGTGCTAATGTACATTTACGTATAGCTGCGGAGCTGCGGACTTTGACACAGACGGTATACAAGTAGCCTACCAGACCGCTTGGCATCATGGGCACAGTCCATCTCAGTTCCATGTGACAGGTTTGCTGCGGTTGTTCCTCATGCACGCGTGCATGTGAGATGACATCAGGGCATGTGCTTGCGTGCATGCAGCGGCGTGCCACTTGTTGTTGCAATGTGGTGGTTACTGGACATGTCACAGTCACTGGGGTCGTGTTGTTGTTGTTAGCACTTGTCGTCCGTGCAAAGGTCCTGGTATGGGATTTCCGGGGCGGGGGTGGGATGGGTGCAGCACCCACAGACTCCAGGCGACCTATTCATGTCCACTGAGCGGTGTGTGTGTCCATGGGCGCTGGATCCATGTCGTGTCCTGGTTGTTCGTGCAGTTCCGTCCATGTGGGTGCGATACACAGACCCCATGCCACTGCCTCCCACGATGCATGCGGTGTTCCTGGATGTGATGGGGAACAGTGTGCATGTCCCGGTCATATCCGATGTCATGGTGATGTCGTTGATGGTGTGGTAATTGTTGCCGGTCGTTTGGTATGGCTGTTGTGGTGGTGACTGGCCAGTCCGTGCGGAAGCTAAGCATGGGTGCGGGGTTGGACATCATAGGTCAATCGGGGAACCTGCGTTGGGGTCCGGCGAATTTACAGGTTGTCAGGTATGCGATGCCGTCCAGCAGGGCTTCCATGTCATTGGTGGTGTCTATGTTTGCCAGCCAATGTAGCGGATGGTGGCTGTCAAGGTGTTGTTCGTAAGTTGTCCCTTGGAGGACCATGATGGGGCATGCTGGGTGACATTCGATGTAGCTGTGCTCGATGATCCGTCGTGTGGAGGCACAGTGGTCCCATTTCAGTGCGGGTGCGATGTTGGCCACATACGCCATGCCCCCATAGGCAGAGCAGGCCCTGTCGTGTGCGTCCAGAGGGAGGAATAGTGCTAGCAGGTCCGCCTTTAGACATGCCGGGTTGGAGAGACACATCTCCACGGGATGCTGGTAGGGACACCTCCGACAGTAGAAGACGGGTATGACGCAGCTGAACAATGTGATGCGGTAAGTCAATCGGTAACTGACGTTCAGCAGGGACAGGAGTTCGCATCCCAATATATGTATCAGGTTGGTTTTGTACAGCTTGACCTGTCCGGCGTAGTTGGGTAGGTGTGTTGCGGTTGCCATTTTGCAGCGGTGCGTTGTGGTGGCGTGCTCCGGCTGTGTGTGCAGTCTGCAATGTGCACGCTCCGAGGTTGCTGTGAGCTCTGTGTAGTCGTAGGGAGACGGGACTTGTGTTCTGTTGGCTTGTGCGGAGGACACGGGCCCTCATCCCACATGCTTCTCAGACAGTTCAAGGTCAGTGATGTGTGACTCCTTCCAATTAACTTGCATGGGGCCGACATGGGGAGTGTTTGCTTTATTCTTTCCCGTCCGTTGTGTTCTTCTGTGATATGCGCTATCTGCCCTGTGGTCGGTCTCCTCTGCATGCCTGTGTTGGTCTTTTCTTGGACAATGGCTGTATTCACCGGCTTCTTTCGTAGGGCTGTGGTTTCGGAGTTGGAATGGAAGGCCATTCAGTGCTGTCTGCTCTCCCTTGTGTGGGCGGCAGGCTGCCTTTCCGCTCTGCGTTGGGCCTTGTGTGTGAGTGTTATTCTTGGGCCACCTGTTGTCGGTCCCCGGGCTCTTTGGTGTTCCGTTTTGTATGTCTTGTTCATATGTGCAGGGTGGTATGGGTGTTTCAGTGTGGTACTGGCGTTCCTCTTCCCGAAGGAGCCCTGCTTCTCCTAGTTGGTGTTGCCGCCGCTGTGTGCTTCGCCATGTTTGTTGCACTGGGGTGTGTCCTGCTGTTGCGTGACTTCACTGACATGTGTGCGTCGGTTGTGTGACGTTGGGTGTTGTCCGTGGATTGGGCGTTGGGGACATGTCTGTGGCAGGCCTGTCACGTGTCATGTGCGTTCGGGGTGGGGCTGGTGTGTGTGCTGCTTGGTTGTGTCCCTGTGTCTGTGTGCGACGCATGCATGGCGTTGCGGTTGGCCTCTGCGTTGTGCGCATGTGTGGCAGCGTCATCGCCGCTTTGGGGCCGTGACGGGGTGATGGTGTGTACACATGTGTTACGAGATGTTACAATTTGGCCTGTGTGTCATATGTGGGTGCTATGGTAGATGTGTCGTGTACACGCGGGGGTGGGGGTTGTCCGCTTTTTCCGCCCTTGCACTGTGTGCGCTGTTTGCGTGCACTTGTTGTATGTGTGCCTACCTGCGTCTTCGCGGTACGTTGCGTCCTTGGTGGTGCATCAGATAGAGCATAGGGAGGGCCTGCAGTGCTGGATTCATGCTCGGGGGTGCCGCTTCTTCGGTGTCCGTGCTCGGCGTTCGTGTTACCGCTTCGGTTTGACGTACGGTGTCTCTTAGCCGTGGGTTCAGTTTGTGTGCGGCATCGTAATTTGTACGCCGGGCGGTACGTGTTTCGTCGGACGGTGTGTGTCAATTGTGCTGCGCCGCTACGTGTACGGGCGCACTTTGATGGCGGACGGTGTCGCTGGCTTGCCGGCGGTGTTTGGCTGACTTTTCGCATCGTAATCGGGCGGGCGTGCGGACTGCTGCGTGCAGGCGGTGACTGGTGGTTTTTGCATCCGCCAGCACGGCGGTAGTGCTTCCGCCCGACATCCTAATGGGCCCCTTAGTTCGTACATATTTTGACCATGAAGGGTACTGTTTATCTATATCACACGTGATAGTTTTAAGATCCACGTACCACTGTCAATTCTGCAGCATCAGAGTGTATTTTTGTTGAAGACTGGGGCATGATAACCCATAGCTGTTAGTGATAGTATTCCAGTAAAAAAACATATCCGTTGTTGAGCTCACGATAGTATATGAATTCCTTTGCAGTGTCCACAGGTGAGAGATGCACAGCCGCGACAAGCCTCAAAATCAGCTGCCCGTCTTCAAGATTCGGTCCCTGATGCGTTTTCTTCAGAAATATTGAGCACGTGCTTTGTTTATGATTTGAATAAGTGCACCTCACGGAACATCCCTGCTGGACAAAAAAAATCCCATTAATTTTTTTTCTATGCTAAAATGTGTATCTTCTGGCAACCACCAGTACAAAGACCATTTTCCAGGAACTATTAATTTCGTTGGACAATTTGAACATTTTGTTCAACGCGAAGTATAAATATATTTAATATTAATAAATACAAGAGTCACTTGCTTCTGTTGGTGATGTATAAGTGAAACCAGCTTGATACAACAAGAACAGATCTGAGTGCTGCAGGGAATATCACAAATTATTTATTGGAACTAGAAAGGGCAATTAGAGAGTAACAGTGAAGCAACATCTCTTTTGAATTAATGTACCTATCTATGCCATACGAGCTGCGCTCTCAGTACATGATGAATGTCTCGGCTGTTTACTTTTACTTCTTATTTTACGTGGAAATAAGGGCTTCTTGATATTGAAGTTGACTGTAATTAAAAATCCATAACTTAAAATAATGTTATTGTGATGTATAGAGATCGGAAAAAGGGTTCCTGATATGGAGGAGCAGGCCTTCCTTTTGAAAGAGGCCTTGAAGAAAAGCAATTCTTTCATCTTTAGTCACAAAAGAAATCGAATTACAAGATAGCAGATCACAAGCATGTTAATCATATAGTTGAACCTAAAAAAGGGAATAGCTGGCAATATGAAAATCTCCTGAATAAGGGGTAATAATTGCATATAACGTTCCTGTAGATTGCTGAAACAGCGGAAATGCCCAGCAAGGTTTCTTGTCTTCTTACAATCTCACATGTTGCCTTTTACCTTTTACAGGCCAACATTTTCACTCAGTGTATTTAGCAATCATATAGTCCCCTGAGGGAGCTCCATGTTTTCCACCAGCAGAGCACAAGCATCTGACTCATGTCCCCAAACCCATACAAAGGCCCCATCACCACCACGGGGTCACTGATGCAGCTGCAGTGAGGGGCGTTGACCTTTTACCAGTTTCTTTGGTAGATAATTCTACAACCATCTCAATGTAACTCCACTCAGTCCCCATAATTGGAAGGCGTCATGTGCCCCTGCATGTATGGGATGAGTTGTGACATATGCCATACTTACAAGTCTGGACTGGCCGTACCAGACATCAGGAGTTTCCCTGTGAGGCTGGAATGGGGGGGGGGGGCTGGGTAGCATTTGCCCACCAAACTGCCCACCATGCAATGTCCTTCCCATCTTAGCCCCGGTCCCAAATCACCCCACCCATACCCCCCACAGTCATCTGTGCAGCCTCCAGTGATACCCCAGGCTGTGCATTTTGGCCCCTGAGGAAATGTTTGTGAGTACCCCTGGTGTAAAGCATTGCCTACCACACCACCTTCCCATAGTCGCTGTGATCAGCCTCCGACTTCTGATACTGGCACTGCTATCAGAGGAGTAGCAACATGTGAACCTTATGGATCACTTACCACACCAGCCCCAGGGAACTAGAAGAGGCCACTCAGCAAAGGCACACATCTACTAAGAATAACTCCTGTGAAAGCTTCTCTTATTTTTTTTTCCTAGAGGTAGAAAAGATCCCAAACACAAAGTTGGGTACACAGGCAGGGCTTACAGAAAAATTGTCCTTGATATGCTTGGGTTATGTTTCATACTACTGTAGACTTGTACATATCTTTTACTGAATGTCTACCTCAATTTCTGTGGTAGCCTCTCACGAAGTTAATTCTATCATACAAGGTGGTGGATCGTTCACACTAAATCCTGTATCCTTTTTCCCTCTCTCATAATCAAATCTTGAACAAGATAGAGCTGATGGCAAGGCTTGGCATAGCACTTCCATGGTCAATAGGCCATGGATAGGAACCTGTATAGTGCAAATTGTCTTCAGCTTCTTGTTGCTAATAAATGCACAGAAGATGTGGCAGGATTCCCACCAAGGGCATAATATAAAGAGCGCTTATACCTCCGTAGGTGCAGGGAATCTGCCTTTTGCTGATTGATTTTGTGTTATTGCATCCTCTAAATCAGTTGCTCACAAACTGGTTTACAGGTAGACTTCCGGCTTTTCTATTTACCATGTTAAGGGACATACATACCCTGCCAAAGTAGCAGCTGAAAATCCACCACATTTAGGATTGCCGGGTAAGATACTCCATCAAAGTGGAGGGGTGTGTCTTAGGACTAATCATTTTGTCAGAGAAACATGTTTGAGGGAAATACACCAGTATCCATAAATACTGGTATAAATTCCACCAACGAATGTAGACATAGCCTTTTTCTACAATAAGAGGCACACATTCAGTGCTCACATAGTGGCCTTTCTATCATGCAGGTGGTGATTCCAGCATGTTGGGAAAACTATACTTACTTTTTTTCGGAAGTCTGCAGATATTTCATTAGAGATCTTACATGCAGTTAACTCTTGGTGGTGGACCAGGAATCCTAGATTATGTGGCTGTTCCATCACAATATGTGTGGGGCAACTTGAGACCATGGCAAAGTGGATAGCAGAGCTGGGGTGTATTTAATGACAGTATGAAATCCTCTTACTGTGCACTAAATAAGAAGGTCATACGATTTGGTTTGCAGAATGATTAGCATCTATCTTTTGTAGACTGTGTATTTCCGCCCATCTCTTGATGCAAACATAAGCTTTTCCTCAGGGTTTGGGGAAGATTGGATGTTAGAAATTGGGTTGTTGGTTGACTGGGGTGTGAGCCCTGGTCATGGCAACAGCCACAATCCCTTGCAGGGTGAACCACAAAAAATCACTAAATTAACCTGTTCTTAATCCTGGGTAGCTTGGCATAAAAGCAGCCACGCTTATCTTAGAGGCAATGTATAAAGTATTCTTTAGCACACAAACAGTCATAGAGTAAAAAAACAACACAAGAAATATCCCAAACCAAATTAGAATAATAGAGTAAATTTAAATAAATTATTTGACACCAAAATGATAAAAATCCAATCAGCAGAACCAGACTTACAAATTTTTAAATTTTTTTGTAAAAACTGGCGCCGAAAAGATCAATGCGCCATCCGGGGCCATCTAATCGTGCTAGAGCGTGTCAAATATGGCTGACCGCAATGGAGGACGGTTCGGATACAAGAAGTAGAATGGGCCCGGTCAGCGCTTACATTCGGACTTAAAAAATGTTTTGAGAAAATGCTTTAAGGAGGTTAAGTTTAGTGGAGGAAGGCTGCAGGAGTAATCCAAAGAGGAAGCACCATTGCCAGATAGCCTTGATTTTAAGCCACTGTGAAGATTTCTACTTTCGGACTTAATCACTGAAATGGAAGTCAAAAATCTCCAGCAGGATGTGGCGGACGGCTGTAGGCGAAGACAGTTCAACAAGGTCGGATACCCCTTTGGCGAAAGATCACTTAAACAGATTTGCTGCTGCAGAGAAGAACATAGAGTGAACAGCCACGTAGTCAATTCGACCAGCAATAGTTGAGCAGGTTGGTCCTAGTCTCCTCCTGGTTCCTAGAGAAGGTTTTAGCCAAACATTTTCTAATTCCCCACTTTTGGAAACGGTTCAGGACTGGAGGGGCATCACTTGGAGGATCAGGACTCACTTAGGCTGGATCCAGGTGTGGGTTGAAGATGGAGGAAGCCATTTGAGGTCCTGTAGCTCTGAATAGGAGGCCAGAAAACCAACCCTTGTGAGTAAGTCTGGAGGTCCTGAGACAGGTGAAGATCCAGTCCTTGCCCCCAGGTAGAAGGTAGCAGAGCAGCAGGACAAACAGGGCAGCAATCCAGCATGTACGCAGACCTTTAGATAAGCAGTCCAGCAGGGTGGCAGTCATTCTAGCACCAAAGCAGTCCTTTTTCCTAGAACAGTATCCACAGGTCCAGAAGTGTACTAAAGAGTTGGTGTCTGAGGTCCTACAGATATAACCTGGTGCTCTGGTTCTAAAAGGTGGGAGACGCTTCAAGACAGTGGCTTTGAAGTTCATGGAATTTACTGCCCCCCCTGCCCTGGCTCCAAGCTGGCTGCAGTAACAATGTGGGATCGTTAGGCCCCTTGGGTAAAGGCAGAGCAAATGTTATTCAGTTGTAATGGGGACAGTGCTCAACTCTGCTCACCCATCCTGCCAGCAGATGGCCCATTCAGGTACACTTAATCCCTCTATTGTGTGAATGTCTAGGAGGAATTCACAAAGTGTAACTGTCAGTTACACCCAGTCATGTGACCTAGGCCACGCTATTGGCACAAAAGTGCTAAGGTAAGAAAAATGTCAGCTTTCTAAAAGTATATATAGAAGAGGAAGGGCAACCCAATATTCCCTTGAGGGTTTGGGTGAACAATAAAGTAATCAATGTAAAGCATCCACAAAGGATTTGTTTATACAAATATTTGGTAATTTAAAGTGATTCAATATGTCAAATTATGACATCAATATAATACTTCAAAGTTATTTAAAAGAAGCAATTTACAAACAAATATTACTATTCAAGAAAAAATAATTCAATGGCAGGTGTTATTAGTCAATATTTTATATTCCAAATAGTATTTTTTAATATAAAAGTATGTATACAAAGTGGTTTACATTGGATCAGTCTAGGAAAAACACACTTTAACCACAGTTATAAATTTCACTTTCCGTATTCTTCGAAACCGCAAGTCAGTGTGTTTGAACGTCCAAATCCTATAAACAGTTTGAAACTGACTCAAAAGAATTTAGTTGCAAATAACACATAAGTCAATAAATTCAAAGGAAATTGGACACTACGTTGACTTTTCGGTCTCTGTTGCAACAAGACAGCAAGACCATCTTCAGGCCTGCAGATATTTCAAGAGGATGTAAAAGGACCCCTCTTAGTTTTTCTAGGAATTACCAGTAGAATTGTTATGAAAGGACTCTCATATGAATGGCCAGTGTAGAAAAGCAACAGGTAAATATTGAATAAAAGCCACAGGGACAAACTCATTTGTAATTTAATGAGCACAAATTTCCTTTAGCATTCGACAAGTCCACGTGGGATTTTCATCATTTAGATGATATCCTACGATGGTTGGCGGTCAAATTTGTATTTAATTGTCTCAATAAAAACTGCCAATATACGAGTTTCCCCCTGCTTAGGAGCCTCAGGCTCACTATACAGGAGGTCATTCTCCAAATATATGAGATGATCTCCAGAGGGCTGCCTGGACTTCAGCTTGCTGCCTCAGGCACTCAAGGGTTGGGCCCTTCTTCTGTACCCTGCAGAAGTCCTCACTCATGAGTCTCCATCTACTTGCCATCCAGCAAGTTCAGGCAGGGTACCAAGGGGGTCAATGTACTCCCTAGTAGGCTCTGGGGTGACCTCCTTCTGTGCCCCATCCACCTCTGCTGGGGGATATTCAGGAGATGGCTTCCAAAGACGCTTGCCCTGCCCTTTCATTGCAGCTGTCTGGGCCATTCTTCCAGGCTTCAGACCTTCTTGCCTCTCCTCCTGGGCAGCCATGGACCTGGTGGTTGGAAAGATCCACGCAGTCTCCCTAACATTTCCAAGTATGACCTGAGCCCCACTTGTTTCCAGGCAATGTGCTCCAGGTAATTCCCTAACAGACAGTCAACAGGCATAACAGGGCGCACAGCAACTTTAAGTAGACCTGAGACCACCTTGACTCAAAGGGAACCAGAACCACAGGGAAGTGGCTCTCCAGCTTGTCTGCTACCACAACCTGGTGGAATGTATTGGGTATCACCTGCTTTGAGGACATCTGGTGCTACCTGACAGTAGTCATACTGACTCCTGTGTCCTTCAGAGCCTCCACCTTCTGCCCATTGATAGCGACCCACTGCCTACACTTTGAAGTATCGGAAGGCATGTGGGCTTTGGTCACTATCTCTGTATCACCCAGTGACACTCAGGTAACCTCAATAGTCTTCCCCACTCTAATTGGTTCCATCTCCTCCCCAAGCGCTACACTGGCCATCCCCAGAGACTGCCCACCACTGGGAGGAGGTGCCCTGTTGCAGCACTTGGTATCTCCCTTGATATGCCCATATTAGTAGCACTCATAGCACTTAGGGACAAACTTTCCAGCTTTCTGATCTATGAAGCTTTTCTTCTGGTGGCCAGATTGGGGCCCTTTCTCCTGTGAACTGTGTTGAGGGCCTTGAGAGAACTCTTTGGTTTTATTTTTGTCTCACACCCCCTTTTTCTTCAGTTGAAAACCCTGACCATCCTTTTGGTAGTCCCCTCCAGATGCCTTCCTAGACATCATGGTGCCGACCAAGAGGTCTGCCTCCTCAACAAGCTTTCTGGGATCCAAAAGCATGCTATCTACTAGGTGTTGGTGCAGCTCTGTAAAACAAATATTGAGCATGTGCTCCCTCAGAATTAGGTTGTGCAGCCCAGTAAAATCACCCACTTTGCTGCCCCTCACCCAGCCCTTCAGTGCCTTGCTGGCATAATCTAGGAAATCCCCCCATGACTGGTTTGGGAGCTTGTGACGGTACCTGAACCTCTTACAGTTCTTCTCAGGGGTAAGCCCAAACTTAACTACAAGTATTGCTTTCATGGGGGCATACCTTGTCTGGTCTTCTGTCTTTAGTGTGAGAAGTGCATCCCTCCCCAAGCAGGCATGTGTTTCCACAGGCTACCCCCCAGTATTCCTCTGGGGCCTTGTGTACCCTGAGTGCAACTTCATAAGAAGCAATCCACTTCTCTATATAATCTCCCACTTAGTTAGGCACCATCTCCTGTGGTATGCCGACTCCCAACTCTCCAGCAGACACTGTTGGTAGTGGTACACTGCCACCCTCCCTATTGGTCCCGAAGGTTGCCTTGACTTTAGCTCAAGCTACTTCATGTTTTTCTTCTGCTCCAATAGCAGTCGCTTTACAGCTAAGGCCCTGTCAGCCTTCTCCTTCTCCTGTTTTATTTTGACCAGTTCCAGCTTGAGTTTCCTCTCCTTCCTCCTGTCTTCCAACTTAACTTATGACAAGCCCCCGGAGGACACTTTGCTCCCTGCCCCATCTCAGATATCCTGGTTTCTCTCATGGGAGCAGTTGAGGCTGCAGACCAGGTTCCCTCTCCTGTTCCTCCTCCTCATCCTCACTTAAGTCCAAGTCCCACTCATTGTCTTCACCATTATCCTCTCCTGAGGTGGACTGCCACCTCTGCACCTCCTAAAAGGCTCTGAGGGCCACCTGGATATCCAGTTTGGTAGCCCTCCTGTTTGCTTAGAGCTCCCTCTGTTTGCAGAGTTTCAGCAGCTTAGCCCTTCTGAGATCATCAAAGTTGCACAGCTCCATCTCCATGATGAAAAAAAAAGGTGGGGTACTTAAATGTAGAAAAGGGAGAAAATAGCCAATTGAAAGATTTTATAAAGGGTCACTCTGATGTCAAATTATTTATTTGGGATTTTTGTGTAACACTAATCACTCTATGGTACTGCACAAACACAAGTCCTGATTCACACCACTTTCACGATGCTTGTGGAGATCCTTGGAGCTTGCACGATGTTACAGAAGTCTACCTCCAGGCACCAACAAGTCTGTGTGTCATAGAGGCGTAGACTTTTGGAGTGGCCAGGAGAGGAAAAGGGTGTGTGGGGTAGAAACTGTTGGGAGGGAGACCTGCAAAAAAACACAAAAAGCATTTGTAATGTGCGTCTTAGAATTCCTTTTCCGCTTAGTATCTAGGTATGAAAGTAAACCCTGAATCATGGTACAGAACAGAGGTAAACCCTAAGTTATGCAGCCTGATGAGCCTTGAGCTGATGGTGTGCTCTTAGATATGGAAGTTGAAAGAAGCAACAAGAGGATTTGAGTCTCCACATATGTTCAAATTAACATAATGCATCTAGCTAGACTGTATACGCTGTGTCAACAAGTCCATACCACAGAACAGCTTTGTATGCGATGTGGGGATTTATTTCCTGGTTGTCTGTAGCAGAGGTAAGCATCACTCTATTATAATGCCACACGTTCCATACTAATGTTACTTCTCCAAAATGCTACCAAAGTGCTCCTATGAATGGTGCATTTGTATGGCCACAACCAGACCAGTTGATTAGTTTCTCAGCTCACTCAGTCAGTAGTTCCAAAGGAGGAGAAAATAACACATGCATGCTTTCACAATTCAAGTATTTCTGAACTCTTCCATCTATGCAGGACCAACCTCGGATCAAGCATAATTGTGCCAGTAATAGAAAACATGGATTCTCACATGCGACTGCAGGTTTCTCTTTATAAGCAATGAGCATGGACTAGAGCACTCGCTCTGCTCCCACTCTTGAAAACAGCGTAATCCAGAAATTACAATGCGTCAATGGGCTCTTACCTAGGCCCGGGCGGTAAACTCTGCTCCGCTTGTGGAGTTTGCGGAATTCAGGCACTCCATGGAGGGGCTCGGAGTTCCTGAATATCACCTTCTCTGGCATGAAGCAAAGTTTTTTTCTATTCACACTTCAGACTTGTTTTGGCGCTCGCTTCTGAGCGCCACGACAATCTCGGGAATGCTAGCGAGCACGCACGATACATTGTGCTCATTTTCACTGCTTCCGGCCGTGATTGCGCCAATGTAGTGACAATTGCGAATGCACCGCTCGAGCAGCTTTTGTGCTCGAGAAGCAACTGAGAGGCTTTTACAGTGGATTTTCTTCTCTAACAGGCCGTTGGAGTTTTTTTTTTTGTCCAATAGGCGCCTCCTAGTGCTTTGTTCATCTCTGGTTACTTTTCATTTGGATTTGGAGCTAGAAGGATCACTTTCCTTGTCTGTTGCATATATACCATTGGATTTAATGGCTTTGTATTTGAGATTACATAAGTAAGTTCAAAAACTGCTGTATAAAGGTGTTGATTGTTTGATTGGGGGCATACACCAGGATTTATTTGTACCTTTATTCAATTTTTTTAAATTTATTGTGGTGGGTGGCTTGCAGTTTCAGTAGGGGCGGAGTTATTTTTCGCATGTCATTTTTCTTGTTTTGTACAGGAACAATTTTGCACACTTCAGTACATTTATTCATGTTTTTTAGTAAGTTTGCAATATTCATTTAATTCACTATGCAGCCTAGTCTGACAATGGGCCTTCCAGCCAGTAGATCCAGTACTAGTAATGAGTGCATGAAACAACTCTATCTGTGTTGTCTGTTGATTTGAAACATCATTTATGGATGGCATTGGATTTAATTTGAAAATGTGTTTTCTTTGGGGGTTTTCATGTTTTTTTCTGAAAACAGTGTATAGGGGGGGGGGTAAAATATTTGATGCCTTTGGAGTATGTGTGTTGTTGTAAAAAAAAAAAAATTCTTGCTTGTTTGCTTCTAGATGCACAAGAGACGAGACATCACCCGCAGTACTGCCAAACAGAAGACCTGTGCAGTCACACATCAATCCTCCAATCTCTTCTGCAGCTTAGTGCAACTGCCAACTGAGAGCTTTAAGATGGCTCCAAAGAAAGATGCTTCCAAGAAAGTGGTCAGTGAGAAGAAGCAGCTTCTCACCAGTGGCCCGTTGCCCTAAACCTTTTTTGGACCACCATGTTGTGTGCCTGCCGCACCGGCCTCTGGGGAGCAAGCTGACAGCAACACTCCTGCATCGACAGCAGCACCCCAGCCTAAGCCCAAGACCATGTCTGTCAGTGAGGCGGCCACAGCAATCCTGGTGATGCCGACGAGCAGTGACACTGAATTGGATTTTCCCCTTTTGCAAAGTAGTACTCAATCGTTTCAGGAAACATAGCAAAGTGTACAGCAGCTGCAGCCACTAATAGTATATCTTCCTGGTGTTGGAGCATAGCAAGAGGATGAGCTTCCTCCTGAGCAGGAACCTCCTCTTTTAGAATAATTGGCTCCCAGACCTCCAGCAAGATAAAATAAGGGTACTACTCCACCATCTTCTCCAAGCACCACTTCTGCTGATGATGATAGGGATATGGAGTGGACTCAGAGTACAGAAGAGGCACGGAAAAAGAAAAGTTCCTGAAAGCCTTAGACTTCTGAAAGGGGATGATAAGGAGGATGACTACGATGAGGCAGTCATTGTGGAAGGTGACACAGAGGACTCCGGCATTGCTATTCAGCCTGCCCCAATGGATGTGGCACAGGTAGCACTGCCAGCTCCCATATTTGCAAAGCCCCAGCAGGGACCTGCACTAGTAACCACTACCTCAGTAGAAGAATGCACTGCAGAGAGGCAATCGACGAAAAGGCCCACCTACCTCAAGTTCTTCTTCAGGCTTTGGCAGTAACACAGTAAAAAAGTACTCCTCCCTAGTTTGGGACTTTTTTATGGTTAGCAAAGAGAGGGAGCACATTGCAGTATGCACCATTTGCCACACAAATGTTCGTCGTGGTAAGCCTGAAACACATTATGGTACTGGAGGCCAAGCGACCCATGTGAAATAACACCACACAATCAAGTGGGAGGAGCACCTTAAAAAATTGCTGAATGTGGTTGTGGTGGTGAAGGTGAGGAGGAAGTCGGGGAACATCAGCTACAAGTGCAAAAACAGTGGGAGGTGATGATAATGAGGAAGAAGAGAGTGACATCCTCATGCAAAGCAGCCCCGTCCCCAGCGGTGCACCAGCAGAATCACCCCCCTCAGCAGGTTCACAATGCCCCAAGACTCGGAGTCAACTGGAGACACCACGGCATACAGTGACTGCCCCACTACGACGCGCACTGCGTCTAGCACCACCTACTTCTCAAAAGTCACCTGAGTCAGTGGCCCCAGAAAAGAAGAAAAAATACAGGGTACTATTAAGGGCATGTTCAGGCAGGAGGGGCCCATTTACTGCAACCACCCAATGGCACGTTTGTACAATGGGAAGCTGGCAAAATTGTTAGCGCTTAACCTCCTCCTTTTTTAGGTCTCGCAGACCTGCGTTGCAGCACGCATGTGCTGCTCACTCTGCGAGGCTTCTTGTAATCAGGATATTTCAGAAGTGGAGTTTAAGCCCCGCCCATCTTTTTGATTGGCTGGCGTCATCGTCTATGCTAAACGCTGGCTTTTTATTGTAAATGAGGCTTTTTAGTCCCTCCTTGTTACCGCCCTGTCTCCTTTTGGCCCCGCCCACCCGGACTGGATCTTTTACTTGCGGCGTTACACAGTGTCTTTTAATTACTGGGTAAGCACCTTTGTTTTGTAGCTTGTTATTTGCAGCGCGGTCCTCTTTCACTTTGGGGACCGCGCTTGTTTATTTAATTAATTTGCCGGGCGCCACTTTCAATTTTGCGGCCGCGGTTGTTTTTTTTCTATCCCCCTCGACTCTGTGTCTGGGCGCTCGGCACAGTCAGAGTAGCTCCCTTGCCTCCGTCTTCTGACTTCTCCGCATTCCAGTCCTGAAAGAACAACAACTTCAGAACCTTCAGGACAGGACTCGAATGCATGGCCGCGGGGGAGGGGGCGTTCTCTGCATGTCTGCGGAGAGCAGGGACTTGTGCCGGTCTGTGGGCAAAGCTCTATCCTCTCGGAGGGAGGACGGGGGTCTGTGAAAGAATGGGGTTGATTCTGCTGTCTGGTTTACTTGCAGAGCTAGATGGGGCTGTGCTGGAGCATTACTGCACGCGCTCGGGCGGCTCTGTGCAAACCCGCTCCGCCAGCACAGGGAGGATAACTGTGTCAATCTGTATATTTGGCTTCTGTGCCCACGATTAGGATTCGGGTTGGTATGTGAGCTCGGGAGCTCCAAAGTTTCACTTTCTGAATGCAATGTGCGAACAGCTACGCACGCCACTGCCGAAATGCCGGCACTGCTCTGTGTAGCGGGTCTGTGGAGCATCAGCGTGGAACAAGGCTTGAACTAGACCAGAGCCGGGATGAGTCCCAGGGGAGCCCTCGCCTGACATGTGTTACTTGGTGAACTCTAGTTCAGAAGTCCCGACCTCCTCCTAAGACACCTGAGCATGCAAAAGATTTGCGAATATTGCATTTGTTTCGTGCAGTGTTGCATACACTACGGTAGGGTTGTGGGTCATGGGTGGCTCGTGAGCTCCCACCTTTGAGCCCACCCACCAGCGTACGGGATGAGCACCGTTTGGAAATAAAGTGGAGCGACAAAGTGATAAGATGTATGTGAGTAAAGAGCAAGATGTGAGCAGGGGGCTGCCGAAGTGTGCTTAGAAAAGCAGGGTTTGCGCAGAGGAGGCATGAGACGTGAACAGAAGACTGCGTGTGCAAAGGAAGGTGCATGTGAGCAGAGGTGAAGAGCGAGCAGAAGCGAGAGGTGTGCGCTAAAGAGTCGGGCATGTGTAGGTGAGACAAGTGTAAGTGAGAAGAGGAGACAGGTGTGGGGGAGAGTGCTGAATGTGAAAGTGAATGGGGCGAGGAGTGTTTAGGAGAAGAGAGGAGTGCAGGTCGGTGAGGTGCGCTCGGAGGACAAGTGAGCTCTGAACTGGAAGCAGGGGAGGGGTGTGAGAATTTGAGAGGTGTGTACAGGGGAGTATTGCATGTGTAAGTGTGTGTGGTATGTAATACAGAGGAGTGAGGTGTGCATTGGGGACTGAGGTATTTACACACGAGTGAAGTGTTAGCAGGGTTGAGATGTGTAAGGGAGGTTGAGGAAGGAGGAGACTGGGGTGTGTGCAGGGGAGTGAGGTGTGTGAAAAGGGGTGAGATGCGCAGACCAGTGTTGAGTGTGAAGTGGAATAAGCAATATCTAACGCAGTGCTTTGTGTACAGAGGGGCCGTGTTAAGCGTGAGTTGTGTGCCTGGGATTAAAGTGACTGCAGTGAAATTACTGTGTGTAAGGGAATGAGGTTTGTGCAGGAGAGGGTGGTGTGTGCAAGGTGGAGTCAGGTCTGTGCAGGAGAGGAGCCAAGTGTGTGCATGAGGGGGCTGAGTGAGGTATGCAGTCATTATGTGTGTGCAGGCGAGTAATGTGTGTGCAGGGGTGTTATGTGTGAGCAGGTGAGTTATAGGTGTATGAGAGTTGTGTGTGCAGTGGAGTCAGGTGTGTTTGAAAATACTGAGCCTCATTCATGCGGGCAGAGTGTGACAAAGGAGCTACCGAAACAGCAACTTCTCTTTTCACAACCAGCAGCGGGGGCGTGAAGAGAGAGCAAATGTTTCAATGGTGTCAGAGGCAAAGCTGCGCCTCCTTTCAAGGGGTCTTGTCGACCTGGAGGTCCTTGTGCTGCTACTGGAGGGGCCATGCAGTAGACCAGAGCTGCTGGGGAATATTCGGCCCCCTTTCACATCAGATGTGGGAGAGATCCTTCCCCGGAGCTTGCGTGTCCCCGATTACATGGAGGCAGTGCTGAGGCTGTCCAACCCACACTGCAGCTTCCTCCCTCTCCGCCTACAGCTTTTTTCTTCTTCACAAATGTGAACTTTATTGATTGGCAGCTAAGCAAGAATTGTACTTTTCTACTCCCAAGTCTGTCGTCAGTTTCAAAGAATCATTGAGTCACTCTCTCGTTCTCCTGCCCGTGCCAGTCCTCTCCTTCACCCGTAGAGGTGACCAGAGCCAGTGCGGAGGTCACAGCCGCCGAGTGACTGGAACTCTCCCCAGCTCCGTTACTGTTTACCCACCATGGTAATTGAGGGTCATAAACCTGTGGAAGTACAAGCCCGTGCATGTGTATTATGTGATGTGTGTGTGTGTGATGTTTGTGTAGGTGAAGTCTTGTGCTTGAGAGTGTCAGATTGTGAAAGTGTACCATGTTTTCAGTGTGCTTGTCACTTTTTGCGTGATTGTGTGTTGCATGCATGTATGCTTGAATTGGCATTTGTCATCCTGTATTTGAAAAGTGAGTCAGATTGTTTATATGTGGACACTTTGACAAATGTGCATGTGCTTTATTAGAGTTCCCTGCCATCGTTCCAGACCCATAGCTCAGTGTTTGGCAGGGTTGCCAGAGAAACTAGGAAATTCATCATTTCTAGGACTTTCTGACATTTCTTTCTCTCTTGGTAATGATGGCCTGCGCATTTTTTTTTGGAAAGGCTGCTTACACGGCAGGGTTTACAATGTCCAGGCGACACTAGCACACTGTTATTTTAATCTATTCACATTTTTTTACCAGAATAAAAGCCGATACGTGCAGAGCCCAGCTATAGTCTTCCTTTACAGTTCCTGCCCTTTGTTTAATGCAACATCGTTTTTGAACTGAAGGACAACAAAAGGAGAAAACAATAACCTATCTCCACCTGAATCATTTTGAAGCCAGATAAAAGTCCCCCAAGGATGCCAGGGGGCACACCGCTTATTACCACAGCAAGGAGTAGCCCCAGATGTCAAGCAGGCAGGCCCACCCTCCCAAAGATTGCTGAATCTGTTCTTAGGGAATGCATGCAGCCCTTCAAACACAGGCCAGTGTTACCGGCGCCAGCAAGTGGGAAGTGTTGATACAGACAGGACTGGGATTGTCTGAAGGGCAGCCATTCTGGTGAATCATAACTTGGAGGCAGTGACTGCACAAACAGTTGGGCGCATCTTCCCAGCCGCGCTTGTACGTAGCGTACAGTTGCAGAAGAATGCCTGAGTTTGTAGGACAGTAGGAGTGGGTCACATTAACTAAAATTAGGGCAGCAATCACATTATGGCAGGTTGTTTGTGCGTGTGACATTTATAAAAGCAGAGCAACTCTGCACAGTGGTGCCTATAACATCTGACTGCAGTGCACTGGTCGTTCATGTGACATATCAGAGTGCAGTGCGCGATGGCACCTATAACACGTCTAACTGCAGTGCACTGGTGGCACATGTAGGATCTCAAAGTGCAGTACGTTGGTGCTGAGTATGGCGTTACGCTACAAAACATTGTTTTTAAAGTGCTGAGCTGATACAGAGAACTTCCTTTCCAGCGGCGCTACGTGACTCACTAAGTATTAAGCATTCTGTGCAAAGTTCTACAAACAACGACGCACAACACAGTTCTTTGTTTTATTAAGGTGGGAAGGGCATATCCTTACTAAGTGCAATAATGTTTAGCTGTTTACATCATGTATTATGTCATTTTATAAATATTATTTATAGGCGTCTCTGTACTATGGAAGGCAGCCATCAACAGCACACCACATCATTAAACTCCACTACATACCACTCCACAACACAAAATACCATTCCACATAATTACAATCAAGCACAGAATCCCACTCCACATAATTACAATACATTCAATTCCAGATAATTAGTATCCACATAATTCCAATGCACAAATCCACCACACACAAATCCACTACACACCACACAGTTCCACTCTACACAATTACACAACTAACTAATCCAACCCACATAATTCCACAATACACCACATACATACACTCCATAACATAAGTAAAAAACATTGCCATTTACATTGCTAGTAGCTCCAACTCCAACAAATGCGAGACCTATTGCATTTCCAATGCTTGTTCTTTTGTGGAAGGAGTGGGATTCTTAGAATTTGTGGCAGCCATCTGCCTTAAATGGAAGCTTCCAAGTCAGACCTATTTTGCAGGCTTGCTGTTCCAGCACTGCATAACGATGTGCTGCAATTGGTCATATAAAGATTGCAGCAAAGTGTTGTTCATACTATCTACCTGATAATAGACATGTGGACCTGTTGTCAGGCGACTTATTACATGTGCATCACTGCACACTGGATCTCTTTTGCGGGGTAAAGTAAAATATATCCACAGGTCTTGGCCCAGATGAAAGTTTTAAGAGTTTTCGGCGGCCTGCAACAGTGGCCATGTTTGCCATGATGAAATCACATACAGCTGTAAACATCTTGGACTAATTTAACAGCAAGGTGTATGGATGACTTCAACCCAGATGTCTCAGAATTGGATTTGTTGCCACTGACAATGGCAGTAACATAGTCAAGGTCATGCCAGACAGTGGCTATTTCAGGGTCCTGTGTTTGTTCCATTGCATCAACCTGGTGGTGCAAGACTTCCTCAAAAAAGAAGACATAGTCAGCAACACACTGACCACCTGCATACGAATCTGCACTCATTTCAGCCATTCTTTTAAAGCCCGGAAGCAGGTGCGGATTATTCAGCGTGCTAATAGAGCACCAGTTAAAGCCCTGATACAGGAGGTGCCAACATGTTGGAACTCGACCTATTACATGTTGCAATATTTGTTTGAGCACTAAAAACAGATCAATGACTATGTCATTCAAAGAGGAGGGAATGCAGTTGTGAAAGCTATGACCATGGATGCAGACAAATGAGGCCTAGTCAAGTGCCTGACACAGATGCTACTCCCTTTCGAGGTTTTCAGGCAGGAAGTTCACAAGGAGGACAGTACGATGGGCCAAGCTGTCACGTTGTTGCATCTGCTACAGGACCAGGTAAAGAAGGTGTCTGAAAGGTTCGCTCCCGCAGGTGTGAACATAAACACAGAAGTGCATGCCTTGTTTGAGAGTTTAATCCTTTGCTTGGCTTGTAATACAAGGCTGCAACATGACATCATTGTGTCCAAAGAGTACATCTGTGCCACACTACTTGATCCATGGTAAAAAACAATTCTGCCCACTTTCATTCCTTTTTCTGAAGGGGATGTTTCAAAATATAAAAGGTGGATTATTGAGCAAGCTAGAGACCTGGAAAAGGAACAGCTGGAACTTAGAGTACCAGCCCGCAGTTCCGGGGTGGTGCCTTCAACTTCCAGAGAGGGCAGTCATGTCTCACAGCAGCCAACAACACCATCAACCAGAACACCGGCAACAACAGCAACAGAAGGACTGGACCCAACCTCTGCATTGTATTGGTTTCAATCGGTAGGGCATAAGTCCAGTGCAGAGGCGATGGAAAAAGATGTTGAGCACGTGGAAGCACCAATGACCATCCAAAGGATGTTCCAGGGGTATCTGGATGATCCCAAAGAGGTCTATGTGAATCAAAACCCATTGATATATTGATATCGGAAAATGCACCAATGGCCAGAGCTAAGCAGGCTGGCAATAAAGTATCTGGCTTGTCCTGTAGCCAGTGCAGCTGGTACGGTTGTTACAGTGAGGAGGACCAGTATTTTGCCCCTAAACATAGAGAGATTGACTCTGATCAAAATGGACCAGCATTTCATACCACACAATTATAATGTTCCTGAAGCAGCAGAGGAAGAGAATGGGGAGGATTGGTCAGATTCAAGTGTGTAAGTGTGACCAACTTCTGGGTGAACCACCTAACTTTGAGTACGAACTCTACTTCCTGGACTGATTATGCCAGTGCCCCAATATAACTTTTTAATTATTTCTTGCTGTGAACTTCTATTTTTGCCCAAAAGAAGAAAAAAAAGTAGCTAGATGAATTTTATTATTTTTGGTTCAGATTTATGCTGCCCCACCAATTTTTTGTCACATGTATATTGCCGGATTTCAGTTGGACCAGTATGCGTTGAAGAAGCCTCCACAATTCCTTCACGACATTGGAGCCTGCCTGCCTCCCTCGCATGCCTATCCTTTTTTGCATCACTTAGCAGGGCTGCCCCAGAAGATTGTTGATTTATAAGAGTGCCAATACCAAATTCCAATGTGTTGCCTGTGTCATAGATGAATTGTGCACCTACTACCTAAGCCAGTGGTTCCCAAACTTTTTCGACCCGCGGCTCCCTTGACCCATTGGCCATTGCCCGTGGCTCCCCACTGTTACTTTTTTTGGAGGGTGGGGGGATGTAAGGCCGGCCTCAGGAGTACTTGCATTTTTCTCCCTGAAAATAATTGGGATGAGGCTGATGAAGGTATTATAATCATATACACAAGGTGTTTCGTATTACTAAGGCGGCGCCTCTAATAAAATATTCCTAGTTACACTTCTTTGCCCATGCCTTTTTTAGAGTACCCTCTCAAATTTTGTTATCCCACTTACAGTGCTAGATAGTACCCCTATGCATGTAGGCCCCATTGCCAAAGTGTTTCTGCGCTTGAAGAATATTTGCATGCACTTCCATTTCTACCCATGTCATACGTGCCAACACACCTGTCTCAGCAGGGTGACACGACTTTTTAAACCACATACAGCTTTATTTTTGCTGTCTCCTCCCTAAAATTGCCTCCAAATCAATGCTTTTTTTTAAACGTCCGTCTTTCTTGCTTCCATATGCTGGCATTATGCCATATATGGTGTTTTACTTCCTGTGCTCAAGGAGGCCTGTCTGGAAATGTGTGTGTACTGAAAGAAATGTGTACTGGAAGTACCTATGATTCAAGTACAAATGTCAATACATAATAATACTTAGTATGTTTAATAGACAGGACAACTGTACTTTCCTAATAACTTGCATTAGTGTAAAATGCATTTGGAAAAAAACGAAACTATTAACGAGTCTAACAAAATAAAGTAGGCATCTGCCGCTTACTTTGGGAGTGTTGGAACGTGGGGATCCAATGAAAAATGGAGGTCATCTTTCTCGACATGCCATCAATTAAGCACTATGTTTACAGCTTTAGGCATGTCACTTACAAATCGACATCATGCGTTTAAGTCTAATTAGTTTAACTGAAGCCAACAACCCTTCAACATTAAATGCATGAAAGGGCTTGGTGCGGCTCCCCAGGCTAGGTTTGACGGCTCCCCTGGGAGCCACGGCGGACAGTTTGGGAACCCCTGACCTAAGCTAATCTGCCTGTGATTGGATTGGAAGAGGTAACTACAACTATTGCAGTGGTGAGTGAGTGATTGCGAGTGATGATTGATGATTCATGTGTTTGCAGACAGTGAGGGAGGGTGCTGAAGAACTGTCAATTGGGAATTTGCTTGAGATAAATTGCAATATTTGGGGCCTGAATGATGGGCGATCATTTTTCCTGTAGGTGATTGGCCCTTTCACACCTAGCCAGATGTACTTTCAGGGTCCTCTCCTTTTTTCTGATACTTCAGAGACCAGAACAGTCACTTTAGTTTACAAACAAAAACCTATACAAAATACTTCAATTCTGTTTCTCTACTTTTGTTTCCAGCCTGGAAGACAGAGCATTTAGATATCTGATAACTTGGGTCTCATGGGCAGAAGGACTGTTTTCAATGCATTTAACTGTATTGTGTCATACTCATTCCTTCGTTTCCTTCCACAACAGATTGATCATGCTGATGTGCTGCTCATTGCCCAAATTAATGCTGTACTTGTGCAGTGTTTGTCTTTGTCAACCTTTCCCCAAATCTCTTTTCCCGTCCATTCATCAAACCCCTAACCCTCTTCCCCTGGCTGTGTGATTTATTGAGACATTCCTTAATTTACACCATCAATGGATCACACACTTGGTGGGGCAGATGTCGTGAAAGCAGCACCAACTCACTCTAAGGATCTTCTAAGCAATAGCCCACACTGGCCCCATTTACCCACCGGCCATTAAAAGTGATCCATATTTTAGATATAGAACAAAGAACATCAGTCATCAGCATCATCATTCAGGCCTTGTGTTGTGTAACCGTAAATGCCTAACCTAAGCTTGTCCACTCTAGACTTTGAGTCCATTTTATATGAAACTTGGATTCCGTAACTTTATTAGCTCCCCATTGCTCAAGTTACTACTATTGCTATTTTTTGTTTTTTTATTTCTATCAGGAATTATTTGTTGTGTCATTATGTAGTAGTCTGGTCTTAGTTCTTTGTAAAGCTTTGATATAACCCACTAACTCAGTGTTTCTATTTCCATTTAGTTGCCTGTGAAGGATAATCCTTTCAATTAATCCTACGGTTAAAGCGTACCTGGGTGGAAGTGGGACTTCTCTTGTGAAGTTGTGAGGCCTTCCCTGTTATTGCTTCATCTATGTTAAGGTAAGACAACTATGGAGTGAAGTGAACTAGATACAGCAGTAAGTAAGTAACTAACTGCTACAGAAAGTAAACATTTATCTAGGTTGTTGTAGAAAATATAGGTCATGGCAGCATCCCCCCTAATGGTCAAGATAATTAGAGAGGTATACCTCTATAACTAAGCGGTATAATACACTCTTATAAGCAGATAAACAGGCTGCATAAAAACTAAATGCAGCAGTGCAAAGTAAAACACAAAAAACGACTTCAGGCATACATTTTGATTAAATATAATATTGTTTTTATAAACAAACCAACCCACACTCTCCACCCACAAGAGGCCCACCCCTCTCCCCCAAAAAATTGACCCAACCAGCAATGTCCAAAAATGTGGAATGTCCAACAAATAAAAAAAACAGTTCCAACTCCCTTCCCACCCTCTCCATCCACAACACGTCTGTATCACCAAAACACATTTTTTTTAAAAGGACTAGGGGGCATATTATCAACGGCCAGCGATAATTATCGCTGGCCGTTCACAGCGTGAGAACAGTTATCGCCGGCTACCGCAGATAATTATCGCCATGCTAGCGCTGTATTAACAACGCATAGCGCAATGGCGATAATTATTCCTGCGATAGCTCGTTTTCCATGGAACATCGCTGGTTTTCCAGCGATGTTCCATGGAAAACGGCGATAACCTTGCTGATACGACCCTGTGGTCGTATCAGCAGAATCCATCTCTCATGTAAAGTATGCTTAAGTCAGGAATTTAACAGACGTTAAATTCCTGAGTTAAAGCTGAGGTAGCGCGATTTCTTTTATCGCTGCACTTCCTTGTTAATATCGCGAAGCTGCCTTCGCGATATTAACTTGTGTTGTTTTCACAGCCACGCCTTCTTTGCATCTCATTAGCGATGCAAGGCGAGGCTGTGAAAAACGGGCTCTACATCAAGGAAACACGCGCTAGCGTGTCCTTGATGATATTGCGATATAATTATCGCCGCTTTTCGCCCGAAAACGGACGCTAAAGCGGCGATAATTATATCGCCAGCCCTTGATAATATGCCCCTAGAAGAGGTTGGTTCAGGAGCTGGTCCAGGCTCTGCTTCATCCTGATGAGCTGGCTCTCCCAGCCGCTGCAGTATGCACAGCAGTAATGACCCATCAGAGTGGAAGAGGGCAGCAACAGGTGTTGTAAGCTGGAGCCGGCAATGGGATGGCCGAAGGCTGGAGGCTGAGGGGGACCGGCTACATTGGGGCCCAACTGAGATTTAGAGGCAGCTATTTCTGCCTCTTCTTATTCCAGGACCACCAGCCACTGGTATTCCAGCTGGATACAGGACAGCTTCTGCCGTGGCAGACGGGTCGCTATCTCTTGCCTGGTGGGTGGTACGGGTGGAGCAGAAGGAGTAGCTATGTTGAGAAAAGAAAAAAGACAAATTGTAAATAATGCTCTGTGCAAACAAATGTTTGAAATTAGTAGGTGGCACAGTAGTAGTACATTGCTGTTCATCTAGGGCCATTGGAATTTGCCTCGCATAAAAAACACTGACTGTGTGGCAGAAAAGTATTAAGGCAGAATAAGAATAACACTGGATTAAAAAAACAGTGATTTGATTTTTTTTCTTCTGAAGGCTTTTGAAGTATCTAACCAGACACTTTGAGTGGAAAAATAAATTACCTCTCATTCATGAGTAAGGCATTATGAACTATGGTGGAGTACAAGCCGTGTGTTGTGCTAAATTAACGGTGCCATGCTCATTGCAGGCAGCGCGTCAGATATTTTCCTACTTTCTACAGCTAGACAGAACTCCCCCCTTAAAAATGGCCTTGCTCTTCTCCAAAAGCCTTTCTCTTTCAAGCCTGACTCCAAAGAGGCAGATGAATTATAAATAAGATACTACATCACACACCTCTAATATGAAATGTGAATATTATCCTGTCTGCATAAGTAGATGTTGGGGAAAACGATGCACTGCACTACAGGGAAAGGAACGGGTTATATAGATTGTATTTGTCATATTTGTCACAGGGTATCCCATATGCGAAACTTGGCATCAGATCATGCACTTACTCCCACTTTACTCACTGGCCTCACCCACCACCACATATTATTTCTAACAAATTAATTTTCTGGGCAGTAAGAAAGGGAAGGAAACGTGATTTACTCTACTGCAGGATAGGGTAGAGGGATTAGGTGGGTAAGGTAGAGCTTTTGATATGGAATAGAAGGGTCACTGTCACTACACTGATCATCGATTTGTCATCTTTGGCTTATTCAGTCACTGTACTAGTCGACAGAAGTTGAAAGGGAAACCATGAAATATATTTTGAAATCACTTCACATGGCTATAAAATCAAATGTGGCACATGCGAGGAATGGTTTTTTAAATTCTTTGGTAGGCTGGGAAGGAAGAACTTATGAAAAAATAAAGGAGTGAAGTACTAAGAGGTGATGGAGTGGGTTTTTGTAAATGCTGCATTAACTGAAGCAGATGCACATTGCACAGCCAACACTGCAGTCATAAATTAAACCATACAGCCCTTCAGTCATGGGTGGCAAAACGCATGGGCAGGGAGTAGGGTGATGAATGATGTGTGGGGTACACCTGCCTCACTTAACAAATACAGTGAGTCAAGGGAGTAGAACAAAAATGTAAAACATACTGCAGTATCTTCTAAAAAAAATATCACTCTGGGCATTAGGGGGCTCATTAGGATGGCGTAACGATCGCCACCGCCGGGCCGGCGGTGGCAATCGTTACGCCATCCTCATGTGAAATACCCCTCCACCATATTATGATGGCGGTAGGTATCGCGGCGGACGCAAAGTCCGTCCGCCGCTTTTCCGCTGGTCGGCAATCGTTACGATTGCCGGCCGGGCGGAGCTGGGCCACTAATATGGTGGCGGTGCCTAGCAGGCACCGCCAGCCATATTAGGATGTGGGTGTTTAAAGGCCTTTCCATGGCGGCAATGCCGCCATGGAAAGGGTGGCGGGGATTGCGTCCAGGGGCCCGTTGCGGGCCCCCCTTGTGTCTGGGGGAGGTGGGGTGCACTTGGGGGGTACCTATGGTACCCCCTACATTTCGCTGCACCAAGTGGCAGGCACCGTGTGGTGCCTGCCATGTGGTGCAGTGAAATACCAGGCATGCGATATTAACATCGCGGCGGTGCTGTTGTCAGCATCACCCGCCGCAATGTTAAATTGCAGAATGCGATCGCCATGGTGGCGGTCGCATCCTAATTCGCGGTGCTGGACCGCCGCATGTCTGGCGGCCGGTCCCAACTCCGCGGGGATGGCGGGCGGGCCATCCTAATGAGCCCCTTAGTTGGTTCACAATGTTAGGCAACCCAGGTAATGAAGCCAACCAAAAACGTTTTGTAATAGAGGGGCTTAGCTATAACCTATGATGATCATGATGACTCAGTCATTGAAGCACTATGAAGTGGTGGAATAATGGTCAATGAAAGACATATAGTGTTGGTTGGCAAATGCAATGTGACCTCATTCCTTTTTCCAGCCACGCTGCACTGTCATGCAAACTGCTGGTATAATGTATAAATAACTAACACATAACACAACATTGGGGGTGTCCAAGACCATGGTCACTCTCTCGTTAACTGAACTGTTAGAGCAAGAGCAGGAAAAAGAAAGCCTTCTCAACAAACATACATGGTGAACATGATTTATAATACTAGCTTACTTAGGCCTTCAATCTTCATGGTAGACAGTAGAGTACCAAAAATGTGTTCTTTAGTCTTACAGTACCACAAGATATATAGGAGAAAGGAAAAGAGTATTATCAACAAAGCAGAAGATAAGTAAACCAGAGACTGGAAACCTGAAACAGTCAGCTACCAAAATAAAACCACAGCACAGCTCGAGGCACTTAATGCATGGAAACGTGCTGCACATGCTAGAGAGAAAGAGAGGTTTCAAGAAAGGGCTAGAAGGATTGTACCTACATATGCAGATACAAGATGGGATGCAGAACGGAAAAGGTAGAGGATGGATATGATAGAAGGAGCTAAACTCTATCCAGCATTAATGGGTGAAGTATTTAGAAATAAAAGCAAAAAGAAAGTGAGGGGAGATGGGTTGAAGGTAGTAGATGAGGGAGCTAAAACTGATGAAAGTTACTCAAGTGATGAATTTTTAAATGTCTTGCTGTCTGAGTGTCCACCTTCGTACAATGAAACATGAGTGAGGGAATGACAATTTATTTGACAAATGTAAACAACTTTTACAATCAATTTATGCCCGCTTAGACTCTATAGACTGCATTTTACAAGGCTTAACTCAGACCAAACTGGTAAAACAAACTGTGGCAGATCCCGGTGCTAGCTTAGCCACCTCTAGCTTTCAGTTAAAATCCATGGCCACCTCTGCAGTCTGCACAGTTTCTAAAAATAATAAATGTGAAATACATAGTCTGTGTACTAAATGTAAAAAATCAATTTCTGATTGTGCGCTAACTAATTCACCCTCTACCTCCACCACAGAAGGTCACCCCTGTGCAGTCAATCAGCTGGTTTCTAGTAGAGTTCCTATAGGTAGTGTCCATGTGGGTTTAGACTCTAAGGGGCCGATTCCGATCTCGGCCGGTAGGGCACCGAATCGGATTCGGCTTAACCGGATCCGATTCGGAGCCCTCTTTCCCGACCGATTCGTACGTGCGTCTGGCCGAGCGAGTACGATGCGAGCGCACGCGAAATCGCCGACCGACTAGTTCGCGGGTCCGAAGCGCTCCGACCGACTCGCACGGAAACGACGCGCACCGCGCGATGGAGACGTTCCCCGGCCGGGCAAGTACGATGCGCGCCGCGAGCAGTCCGACCGACTCGCGCCGTCCGGCTCGAAAGAGCAGTCGGAGCCGCACTTTGGGGGTCCGTGTCGGACCCCCCTGTACGCATAGCCGTGCGAGTGCTTACTGTGCTTGTACGCCGCGAGTCGCTTCAAGGCATACCCGCTGTAGGGGGCACCCTTGTACGCCTCGCACCCATTGGGTCAATGGGAGCCCGCGTACGCGTTGTACGTCCGGCTCCCATTCACTCAATGGGAGTCCGACCGACTCGAGTCCGATTGCATGCGTGCGCATCGTACTCGTTCGGTCGGACTGCCAGAGTCCGATTCGGTCGGAAATCTCTCCGGGTCCGGCTCGGTCGGAGAGATTTCCGGCCTGATTCGGAATCGGCCCCTAAGTGTTCTCCTTTACAGGCGACTGCACTAGATATAACGGATAAGGGGCAAACCCATAATATAGCAAAACATCTTGTCAAGGCAAATCTTCCCTCCATCCAGGCTCAAAGTAGATTAAATCAACAGTACATGAACCTCCCCCCCCCCACAGCCTGCCCTTATGTCTTAATTTTAGTGAACGTGCCCTTACTTCGCCCAGATTTAAATGAATCCCCACTTCAGTTAATGGCCAAGGCTCGCCACTGGTTGAATCAAAATTCAAACATTGGTAATTTGATCCAAAATCACTTGTTAATGGCCAGAAGAACGCAGTGGATTGGGTCTGATATAAAAAAACAGTCAATAATGACTGTGTTATTTTTAAACTTTGATAACGAAAGGCTAGTAAGAGACTTACTAGGGAGTTTACCGGTTGCCCCATCCCGTCATTCTCAGATTTATGCAGTTTCTTTGGGCTTTTTTTTTATAGGCCTATATCAGTTTCTAGTCATCCTGAAAAAATCCAGGGTTATCCCCCGGTGATCTCCTGCCATAAGTTTGTGCAGGGGGTCACTGATACCCTTGTTCTATCAAACAGGTATTCAGTGTTGGATGATATGGAATCTTGCGATTGACTGACCCCTGATCGAAGGGTTACTGAACTGGTATCTGTAGAGAGGGTTCAGTCGGCTGGTTTAGTTTCACACAATAGCGATATGTCGCAACCAATTGGTAGCAGAAGGATCTTGGCTCGAAGGGGGCGGAGAGCGTACCATCAGGGGTGCTTCACCGAGGGAAGTTGGCTTAACGTCGGCTTAAAGATCGGCTACCCTTGGAGCGAAGGGCCGCTAGCTCTAGTCACGACTGCCAGCCTTGGGGCGCCCTTATGGTGGCTGTGTTTGCTCATGGAGGAGTGATGATTGCGCTAGAACCAGTGGTCTTGATCATGCCGGCTGAACCTGGGCGAAAAGACAAGATGGCGTCGCCTGCGGTGTGAGGAAGCCTAGCAGTAAAATAATCTGGCTGGCAGCGTCACCGGAGCGGCGGCTCTGGTATATGCGGAGATCCACCACTCCTGCCTTCTAGTGAGTCTGGCCAAAATACTTGAATGACGCTCCCCCGTGACGGCGCTGGCAGATGGAAGGGGCCGAGCATGGCCGCTAATATGCCCCAAAATGTCGGCGTTAGTGGGAGAGGGGCTGATGTGGTAAGGAGTAGCGGGTGGACAACACTGCGCAAGCCGCGGCGCCTTGGCCAGCGGGAGGCCCCTCCTTCGCCCACTAGGGTGTCCTGCCAAATTCTAAGACAAGGGAGCCCTCCCCACAACGACTCCGGTGAGAAGGACCCGGACGCGAGCGCAGTTCTCCAGTGCCCGGCCAGCCCCCGCCTGTGCCGCCTTGTGTAGGGTTTCGAGCTTGCTTTCCTTTTTGCGGCGTTGCTCGTCCTCCTGACCCTGCAGCTGCCTCCTCCTGAATCTGCCAGCTGAGTGACCGCACTCTCTCCCCTGCCTTGGATTTCCTGGGAGAGATCGGCGACCTTCAACCTTACCTACTTTCAGACCCATCTGATACTTTCCCCATGCAGCTTTACCTTTTGGGTTGGTTGATTCTATATCGGATTTTCTTGATTGGATTTTTTGTTTACCCTTAATGCCCGCCATCTTGTTTGCCTAGCTCTCTGGGTCCGTGTCACTTGTTCCTCCATCTTGTGGTTTTGACTGTCCCCACGATGCCCGTTGCCACCGGAGTGACCTGCGCCCTTCATCGACCCATCGGAGCCTGCTACACTTCTCTCTTCTGGTTGGACTTGGTTAGGCACCCCTTTCCACCCCTACCTTTACCCGTCCCAGCTCTGTAGACCGGATTAGATTGTTACCGATACCTGGACCCTCTCCTGTTTTGTCCGACTTGCTTACTCTCAGTTTTGGCATCCACTTAATAATCTCTTCTCCATGCCCGATCTTCCTGGCTTGTTACGTATCCTTGCCCTTTTCTTTCCCCCTTCTCCAGCTTTGCTCCTTGGTCTTGTTTTCCATTCTTTTCTGTTGCTCTAGAAACTGAAGTATTTTATCTTGTGCTCTATTTCAACAGATGTATTTTTGCAACATGCAGTTGTTGTTTTTTTTGCTCCAGAAACTAATTGTAATCTTTGTAATCCCTGTTCTGCTGTAATAATTTCCTTATTTTAATGCGCTCTGATACCTCCGGGTCTAGCCAGCGCCAGCGTTCAGCGGAGCCCAAGAACCATTGGCCGTTGCCCGGTGGAGCTGTCCTATGCAGCTATAGAGGAGTCTGGCTATGGCTCATCCCCTCGGCCGTCACCTACCCAGCCGGACTTCGGACATTGTTTCGAACGGTTCCTCGCGGCTTTGTCTATCTTTCACATTGACTGCTTTAAATGCTTTATTCCTCCTGAAGTACTTTCCCCCTTCTGGTCTGCCTTACTCTATCTACTTTTCTTTCCCCCCATTTTTCCTCTCCACCTCTTCCTTCCATTCCCCTTAAGACGTTAGTCTTGGCTATGCAACGCGCTAATACCTTTTTTATTATGTATTCTCATGTCTTTCTCCTATGTCTATACTTGTAATTGTAACTGATGTAACTTATGTAACCTGTAACACACTGATCCTCATGTAAAGCGCTCTGATACCTCCGGGTCTAGCCAGCGCTATATAAAACTCTTCAAATAAAATAAAAAAATAAAAATAACCCACTATACCTCTTCCTCCAGCACTGATGGTGCATTCCCCACAAGAGCACCCTAGTGATGTAAAGTTTCTCTCTTGGAACATAGCGGGATACGAAAATAAAAAAGATAATCATAGCTGGTACAAAGTGTTCATGAATATGGATATAATATGTTTCCAGGAAACTTGGTCAGAGCTGCAGTGTATGTTAATGGCTATCGCTCCTATGTTACCCCAGCAGTCCCTTCATCAGCAGGTAGATCCAAGGGGGGCCTACTCACACTTATTGCAAATACGATCACCCTAGGCAAGGTGAACTTCATCAATAATTCCCCCCACTTCCATGTCATTATAGCCAAATGCTTTGGAAAAATTGATCTGTTACTGATTAATTTCTACAATAATAATTTCAAGAAACCTACACAAGTGATAGAGGAGTTAGGGGAAGTATTGGAAGCCCTATTAATACACAACTCGCGATCAGTCTTTTTACTTTGGGCTGGGGATTTTAATGTACACTGTTGCCGTAAAACGGATCAGCGCATCTGTGGGGTAACTGATTCTGATGACCTGTTGCTTGTCCATTTCATGCATCATAACTATGGAAACTTTTTGAACAGCCTTTTACTAACTTGAGACCTAGTAATAATTAATCCTTGTGACCGCATGACAGGCCAATTCCTTCCTACTTTTCAACGTACTGGTGTTATATCAACAATCGATTTTATAATTATTCAGGCCAATTATAGGAGTTGTATTAAGTCTTCTGGAGTAGAGTTAACAGAGTTTAGCGATCATGCTTTCCTCCTCTTTAGTTTTGCTGGGTTGTTTCCAACTAAGTTAAGATCTATATGTGCCCCAAAACCGATACTGAGTAGAAAAAATGGTTTTACCCTTATGTGGGAGAAAATTGATTTAATTCTCTTCCTCCCAAAGGTTGTAAAGGAGGTACTTCCTGAGATAGAATCCTGCTTAGATATTAACACCAATAGCCATCAGGTAGTAACAGCTTTCAATAAAATGTTAACATCTATTAACTATAATCTTATTCGCCCAGCCATAAGTAATACTTCTCCTAAAACAAGGTGGTTTGAAGCCAATTGCTCGAAAGCCTCCAGAGAACTACGTATGGCCCTTAAAATGAACCCCAGAAATAAAGATTTAATAAGGAAGTTACTTGCTGAATATAAGACAGCCAGAATGGTGAGAAAAAAGAGCTACGAGAAGAAGTATGGGTTAATTTGGGTGAGGCATCGAGGAGCAAAGAGAGTAAGGCGTTTTGGAGAGTGGTAAACGCTGCCTTTTTGCGAGATCAGGGGGGCGTCTCTCTTGATACTCATATAGATGACTCCACATGGCTCTTTCATTTTCAGAGTATTTTTAATGTTGCAAAGGATAGTGCTACAAAAAAATTGGGCGACTCAACGAACGCCCAACAGGGATTGGAATTCTCGTTAGAGGAAATTGAGCTCGCACTTTCCCAATCGCCTATTTTAAAGGCAGCAGGGCCGGACGGAGTTCCTTTGGATATCTTCTTGGGATGTAAGAACTTATGGTCTCCGCTCCTGTTGCAAGTTTTTAATGCTATCTCTAAAGTGGGACCTCCAGCATCATGGAAACAATCGGTGATTATCCCCATATATAAGAAATGGGACCCCATGAATCCAGCAAATTACCTCCCAATTTCTTTGCTGGACAGCACGGCGAAAATAATGGGGAGATTGCTCCTAAAGAGACTGGAGGAATGGGCTGCGGTCAATAATGTTTTAGCAGAGACCCAATATGGGTTTAGAAAAGGGAGGGGTATGATAGACCAAGGAATTAATCTGGCCTTACCTGCAGCAAAGTATGTTTGCGCAAAAAAGGGCCAATTTTATATGGGTTTTGTGGATCTGTCCGCGGCCTTCGACTGTGTAGACCACATAAAATTGTGGGCTCTCTTGGAGTCGATGGGCGTGGAGGATTCCATTATTCTTTTTATCAGGGAGCTCTATAGAGAGGCGGGGCTGTAGTCAGGTATGGCAAACAAGGGGAATGTACAGAAACCTTTAAAATTTAAAAGGGGGTGTGTCAGGGGTGTGTCCTCGCCCCATTTTTATTCTCCATGTACACCAATAAATGTAACGAAGTCCTGACCGCACAATGCATAGATGTTCCATCAGCGGGTGGCTTATCGCTGCCTGCCCTCTTCTATGCAGATGATGATGTTTTGATGGCCAGGACACCCCTGGTCTTACAACGCCTGATTGGCTCCTACTCAACTTTTATGGCAGAATTGGGATTGTTAGTTAATAGATCGAAAACCTATATTATGATAGCGGGTATGGGAAAGAAGAAGTCTATATCATTTTACTTAGACGGGGGATCGTTGGAACGAGTAGAGTCCTTTATGTATTTAGGTCTCTTCTTTGACTCCAAACTTAATTGGGCGACTATGGTTGCACACAGAATGAATTTGCTGCAAAGAAGTATTGCCGCCCTGTGGAAAAACGCCTCTAAATTGGGAAATAAATCAATTAGCGAAATGCTAGAAATATATTCAATAAAATCAATAGCTATAGCTACCTACGGTGCGGAAATATGGGGCATAGCAGATGTGGGTGCCTTGCAGAAAGTTGAGGACAAGTTTGCTAAAAAATTGTTATCAGTCAAACCGGCCTGTTCGAATTTGATCGCCCATAAAGAACTTGCCCTCCTTTTTATTACTGACACAATTAAACTGGCCCCACTTCTTTTATGGTTGCGCATCTGGAAAAGAGACACGGTTGGGTTAAATCAAACTATAATAAAAGATGTAATTAACCTAGACCAAGCCAATAGTATTCACTGGCTAGTATATGTCAGAAAGGCTCTCACAGATCTGGGCTTAGCCGATTTGTATATAACACCAAATAAATGTTTGTCCTTTCCCAAGACTAAGCTGAAATAGGCCTTCTTTAATAAATGTGAGCTAGAAAGATGGCAATGCAACCAAAGTAAAGCTACAGTTACTCATTACCATACTCTGCCCAGAATCCCCAAGGGCCATGACTCTTATTTCTCCTTTGTTACTAATAATATGCATCAATACCTTCTAACAAGGATGAGGTAAAAATGTTCCCCTTGATGGTAGGATACCCTGCACATGAACACTCACTAAATAACTTGTCGCAATGTTCTTGTGATGATTTGTCTTCCCAAACTATGTCCCATATTTTATCCTCCCCTTGATTACAAAATTGAGCCTATATTCTCATTCTTCAGCTTTTGCAGTCATCAACTCCCTGGAAACACCATATATTCGTTTGACGGTTGCAAATTTTTTATATTTAGTTCTTTGTTCTAGGAGAAGCACAACAGACAGGGGTGTTGTTATATTTGATCATTTATACTAATTCCCACTTTTTGAAAATGAATTACTGTATGGTTTTAAATATGCTAATTGGATTTGCTTTGGGGCGGCGTCTTCTTAGCTGTATGTTGCAACAAATTTTTCTTACAATGAATTGATGTTGGTTTTAGCAACGAGGTTACTTGTAAATATCGCTATTTTAAATGGATATAGCATAAAATTAATTATTAACTAATTTTAGATTCTTTTTTGATCAAATGGCATTAGGAAAATTTTATTCTGTACTTTTATGCATATATCAAATGCGAATAAAGTTATTATTTGATTTGAGTGAGGGAAGGTGGAAGTTTAATGATTAATGGAAATTCAGAGGTTGCCACTGCACCGATGAATACAATCACTAATACAGTGGGAGAAACCTGTACAAATTGGAACCAAAATATGACAAAAGCTAATTCAGATACTTGTGTACGTAATTATCCATAGCACCGAATATGTCTACCACCCAAAATATACTGGATGCCCTTACAGTCCCAGTCACGATTGGACCCGTAGTTTCACTATATAACCCTAGTACAACAGAGAGTGCTCTACGTGATGTTTCAGTTCAAAGTGAGACAAGGCCCCCAGAAAAAGTTTCAATTAGATTGAACGTGCAGCTTCTCCCCTTAGTTCCTATAATTGAGGATCATCCTTGTGCTGCGAGTGCAGATCCATTGATGAGTCAGGGAGGATTTGGATGTTTAAGGTCGTTTGTGGGATTACCAGAAATGGGTTTCCTTGTATAAATGTACCTAAAAGCACGCCAGAGGTTAAGGTAGGGTCCAAGCCACCAGAGACGCATGTCTACTGACAGATGAGAATATAGATGAGTGGTTAAGGGAATGCAAAGTACCTTTAAAGTAATGTAATGTTCCATTTAATTGGATTCAGAGTACAGAAATAAGTCAGGGAATGATCCAGTCAGCTGCAAAGGTGAATTTGATAGATGTATATAAATTAAATCTTGAACTGGATGAAATGATAAGTGGAAGTTTGTAGTTAAATTGGATTGACACTTATCAACCGATGAACTTTTGTTTCTGAGCAAGGATGTAACATGAAAGGTGAGACAGGCTTATAAAATTAAAAATTATCTGAATTGGGACAGAAATACGAGGTAGATCTAGAATAGACTAAAACTTTACAGAAAAGTCCCCGACTTAATTTTTTCGATCAGGACTTGGGAAACATGAGGACGGTAGGTTTAAAAATGCGAATTCAAAACAAATCCTAAGTATTCAAATTTGGGGAACATTTGAGAAGTGGGAAGTTAGATGGTTAAAGAAGAATAACCCAAGACGATTGTTAGGAGAGCCATCTCCTTTGGGAGATGGGGGAACATGTGTTAAGATTTACTTTTACGAGAAGTGCCTAGTGGAGGTTACGTTCATGTAACATGGAGTCGAAGGGATTTTGCATCATTCATGAATGATTTTCCCAAATTGAGAGAGAACCCTGTAGTTTGGTACAAACAAGTTGAGCGGTTTTTGAAGATATTGAAGGTTTTGTGGACCAATTTGAATACTTTGTTTGATATTGTGGCTCCGGGTAATTTGTGGTCGGAATGCAAAATAGCGAATGAATGGCCTGAGAGAGAGAGATCGAGCAACTAATGGTCCATCAGCGATGGTGATGAGGAAATATAATCAAGTAATGATATGGTTGAAGCCTAAGGTGTCACCCTAGGATATGGATTGAGTTAAAATTGATCATACGACTCAGGAACCCAAAGAAACGATTCATGATTACTGTGAGAGATTGTTACAGGCGTTCAAGCAGTATAGTGGGATGGATACAATGGAACTGTAGGATATGGGATATTTTGTGTCCAGGTTTGTGACAGGATTGAGACCTGAGATTAGCATGATGATACAGCAGCATTTGATATGCTGGCAGAACAAGTCCGCCAATGAAACTTTGCAGTAAGCAAAATATTGCAATGACGAGACTGAGATGAAGCAGAAAAAGTTGAAAGAAAAGCTCATGGTGGCACACATGAAAACAGCCCAGAGAGGAAATCAAGGTCCACCATTAGTTTCAAATGTACTTCCTATGCAGGAAGTGTATTTCCAGGGAGTCCACGCCACCCAGGGTGGAGGTGGATTTCCGCCTCAAGGTAGAGGTAGAGGAGTTCTAATTGACCCTAGCACTGGAATTGATGTGGCTATGTTGAAAAAGTCTAATCCATGCCACATCTGCAATAGGTTGGGGCACTGGAAGCGAGAACGTCGTTTTAATCTAGTAAATCAAGGGCAAAATACAGGGTTTGTACCTCAACAAGGTAACAGTCCTATGCCTAGACCAAGAGGTCAAAATTTCAATGTATCTCAAACCACAGTGATGCAGGTTCCACAACCCCCGATGCTACAACAAAATACACCTGGTCCCAGATTTGTTTTGAATCAGGTTCCAAATGTAAACCAGACCTCATGTCAGGGAACTGGCCAGTATCACCAATATCCCATGTTTGAGATTATTGACAATTTAGGTGAAGATCAGTCAGCTTGATAGCACCTGATGGGGGAGGAGAACTGCGTACTTTGCGCAGTCCTAGAGGTATGCCAGGGTGGTTCTTATGTAAATGGTATGGTAAATGGCCATGATGTATTTTTCTTGGTTGATACTGGTACTACCCATTCTACTGTAAGATCAGTAGAAGGTCCAAACCTACCCCTCTCCGGAAGAACAATCCAAGTTGTTAGAGTTGCTGTTCGACAGAAGAGAAATCCCATTGCAGAGGAAGTCCCTGTTAGAATTGGGAATTTGGAGGATAATCACCAGTTCGTGGTCTGTGATTCAAGTTCAATAAATCTGTTAGGACGTGACTTACTATGCAAATTGAATTGTACTATTTACAGTTTGTCGAGGGGTGTGGAATTTCAGACACATGATGAAGATGTGGCTTTTAAAATAGTGAATTATACTTCAGTTGTTGCCATGTATCCCATGATGATATGTAAAGAATTTCCTCTAGACCTTAGAGACTCAGTGAAGGCTGAAGTGTGGGATTTCTCGGCAAAGGATATTGGGCTCATTAAAGGAGTTGAACCTGTCTGCATACAGATAAAGTTGAATGCCTAATTTCCCCAAACTCCACAGTATAATTTGTGTCCTGAAATGATTGTTGGAATAACACCTGTGATTGAGTCCATGATTCAGCAGGGAATATTGAAAGAAATTATGGGGAGTCGTGTTACTCACCCATTATGGGTTTGCAGAAGCCTAGGGGTAAGTACTGCATAGTATAGAACCTACGTAAACTTAACAACATTGTGGTCCCTTGTTGTCCCATGGTACCAAAGCCTGCTTTAATATCGATTTGTGCCAGGCGTTTTTCACCATACCCTTGCATGAGGACAGCCAGTCTCTTTTTGTGTTCCGGGTGGGTAATCGTGTATTGGCATGGTGCCAAGATCCACAGGGGTATATGGAGAGTCCTTCCACCTTCAATCAGATCCTTAAAAAAAATCTGGAGTCTCTGGTTATGCCTTGTAATACTGTCCTGGTCCAATATATTGATGAGCTATTGGTTGCGTCAAATACTCGTGAAGCATGCAAGGTTAATACCATCCCATTGCTGAAACACTTGGCAGGGAATGGACATAAAGTATGCCCTGAAAAATTGCAGTACTGTTTGAAAGTTGTTCAGGACCTTGGTCATCATATTGTAAAAGGAGTCAGAAAGGTGCCACAATAGAGAATTGCGACAATTCTGCAAATGAAGCTGCCAACATCTCAGAAAGAGGTGAGACTGTTTTTGGGAATGGTGGGTTACTGTTGCCAGTGGATACCCAACTTTTCCCTAGTATCCAAGCCTTTACAGAGGCTGACACACAAGATCCAGTACCTTGGGACGATAACTGTTTGATTGCATTCCTGGAGTTGAGAGAAAGTCTTTGTCATGCCACATTGCTAGGAATGCCTGTTTACAACTAAACGTTTTTGCTTTTCTGCAGTGAGAGGGAGGGATGCAACCTCTCAGTACTAACACAAGCACATGGGAATGCCCATAGACCTGTGGCCTATTTTTCAGCTACCCTAGATCCAGTAGCGGGGTGGCTCTGCCTGGGAGTCTTAAAGCAGAGTTGGGCGCAGGTGTCAGAACAGAGAGCTATGAAGGCATTCTCATGGGTCATCCTTTAACTGTGTACGTGCCTCACTCTGTGGAAATACTGCTGGCGTGTACTCGCACTCAGCAATTTGATGAACAGTTGTTTGACCCGGTATGAGCAGATCATACTTCACATTGAAGAGGTGTCATGTTCTAAATCCTGCTACATTGTTACCTATTCCTCATACTGCAGTTGATGAAAATGAAACTGAGCATGACTGTCTCGATGTCACTGAACTATGCACCAAGCCGAGACCTGGTATTCGAGATGAGCCACTACCTGAATCTAATTCTGCATTGTTTGTGGATGGCTCATGTTTAAGAGATCATGAAGGCAATTTGCGATCTGCCTATGCGGTTTGCACAGTTTCAAGAGTAGTAGAAGCTTTGTCGCTCCCAGAGGTATATTCAGTGCAAGTGGCTGAGTTGATTGCTCTTACTACGGCATGCTGTGTCTCTGATCAACATAGAGTGACTGTCTACACTGATAGTCAATATGGCTTTGATGTGGTTCATGATTTTGGACAGTTATGGTCCCAGAGGGGTTTCTTCACCTCTTCTGGATTGCCCATACGAAATGGGGAGCAAGTTCAAAAACTCATCGAGGCATTGCAAATGCAAGCTCACATTGCTGTTGTTAAATGTTCTGCACATTGTAAGGGTGACGATTATGTAACTATTGAAAGTAGGTATGTAGATGAGGTGGCAAAATACTGTGCTTACACTGCTTGTACTTTTAAAGAGGAATTTACCAATGAGGGAACAGACAAAATCAACTACAATGCATTATTGGCAACAGCAGACACATGGGAAGAAGTAAAGAGGTTGGAAAAGGAAGTGTCAGAAGAAGAACAGCAATGTTGGGTCAAAGCAGGTTGTGTTAAGAGAGATGAGAATGAGATTTGGGTTTTAGCAGATGGGAGACCGGTGATGCCCAATAGTCTTTGATCACCAATGGCATTACATTACCATGGTCCCAGTCATATAGGAGTGGATGTGATTGTGAGATTGTTTCGACAAACCTGGTTCAATCCCAGATTTAGGTTGATGACTGAAGCATTGTGCTACAGGTGTGCTGTGTGCCAACAGAAGAATGAAGGGAAAAGAACTGCAGTTACAATGAGTCATATTGGGAGATTTGGTGATCCATTCAATAAGATGCAGCTAGATTTCATAAAGATGTCTGTATGTAATGGATGGTGGTATGTGCTGGTTGTGATGTGCATTTTTCCATGGTTGGTCAAGGCTTATCCTACTCGCAGGAATGACAGTTTGACATTTGCAAAATAATTGTTGAGGGAGTACATACTGAGGTTTGCCTTCCCAAATTCATTGGAATCTGACTGAGGGACACACTTCCACAATAAGTTTTGAGATGCTGTACACTGCTTTGCAAGTAGAACAGGGACTGTATTGCAGTTACAGGCCTGAGACTTCGGGTCTGGGGGAACCTTAAAAACTTGTCATCGCAGCACACCTGATCAAAGCACAGTATTGTCCCCCCATAAGATTATCATAAATAGGGCAAAGAGACTGCCTGCAGTGCCTGCAAATGTGCTTGTCAACATCACTGACAATTTCGTGCTTAACTACTGTAAAGCACTGTCTGATGTGGTGCTTTCTGTGTCTCATCAGGTCCTGCCTCACCAGGAGCAATGACATGAACTGACTCTGGTGATTGGATCCTGGCCAAGAAGCACATGAGGAAAAGCTGTTTGGAGCCTCGTTGGCGTGGGCCATGCCAGGTGATATTGGTCACAACCGCTGCCGTGAAGTGCGGATGTCTCCCCAACTGGGTGCATGCTGCCCGCACTTGCCAAGTTCCATGTGCCTCAATGAGGTAACAGCACCTGTCCCAGAAGAGCCAGTGGTGGTCGAATGACCACAGGAACAGGTTAGTCAAGCTGTTGGGGACTCACAAGAATTTGGGACAGCACTCGTTCAGCCTTAAGAGGGTCTTGAACGGTCAGTTACTGAGGTCGAAAACAGAATTGGTTCTGTGGCAGAACATGAGTCAGACCCAGACAAACGGCTTAGTGCTGTTCAGTCACGAGTGGCAGCTGGTGAACATTGACCAGAATGACAAGAGAGGGGAAGACTGATACCGCAAAGAGAAGGTGACCTTGCTGAAATTCCAGTAGACACAGAGTACTCTGATCTGAGTGACGCTGGAGAAGGAGAAGAAAACACACTCAGAAGGTCAAAAAGAGCAGGGGTGCCTTGTTGAAGGTACTCTTCTCCTACATGGACATATTTCTTTACAAATGACCAAGAGTTCAAATTGTCTGAATCCTGGAATAGTAGTGGAAATTCATCTGACTCTGAGGGAACCTGATATACTGTTTGAGCTCACGTTTGAACTTCCTTTGTTAATAAGACTGAGTGCTTTGAGGTATTTCCTTTTGAACATGATTGAGCTTCCTTTCCTGGACGTCAATGAGTATCCTGTGTTAGTCAACAAACTGAAACACTTTTTATTGGAACTGATTGTTAGTGAACTCATGCCTTTTATCACGAGAGACAGTGAATAGGGTGCAAGAAAGAAAGAAAGGCTCATAAAGACTTTGTACATAATCTGCTGCTTATTGATCGAACTTGGTTTTGCTGTTTGCACAGGTGAAAATAAACAGGCAGATCCTGCAGTTGCTATGTTTCACTCACAGGTTTAGATTGTAGCAAAGAAATAGAAGCCAATACCAAATCAAATTCTATAGCCAATGTTACATTTAGCACTAGTTCTAATAGACGTAGATGCATCATAATAGGCATATTAACAGTCGCAGTAGTGGTACTCATAATGATACTTAGAACATTGTCTCCAGCTACATATAGCTCAGGAGAAATGATTTCAACAGTTGAGCCAACTACTTCACATTCTACTGACAATAAAGTACCAATACGGGGAACTAGAAAGTTACTGTAGGAAGGTGGAATCTGACTATATGGTTGCCCCCACTTTTTTTATGGTGTTTTGCTGGTTTATGACTTAGTTGGACTGGGACCCTGCTATTCAGGGCCCCAGTCTATCTGCTCTCTCTAAACGACATGGAGTGCACTCTAGGTGCACTAGTGATTGGATACTGTGGTGCCTTATGAGTCCCTAGTATATGGTACCTTAGGTGCCAAGGGCATAGGTACTTCACAGGCCTACCAGGGGCTGCAGCATGTGTTATGCCACCCCTGGGAAGCAGTCTAAATCTGACACCACAGGCCTGCTACTGCAGCCTGGGTGAGGTGGTGCTAGCACCCCTCACTGAGATATAGGTTTCCTATATCTCTCCTGCACACACATATAAACCTATCAGTCACCCCTAAGGCAGGCCCTATCAATCCTGAGGGCAGGGTGCTTGGCTTCTATGTGAGGGGGTGCCTCTGCATGAGCAGGGCCCCTCTGCAGTTCTCAGAGTCCATTCTCTGGTGCTGTTTGTGGATGCGGTTAAACCATATACTATTTAAGTGCATTATATCCTCGCGGTAAATGCTAACTTTGGAATGGCTGCATCAAAACATGTCGTGTTTGGTGTCAAACATCTTGGAATACTACCCCCCGCCAATCTTGGCGGCGGGGGTAGCATTCCACCCTTCTAGAGGGATAAGACATGTACCTGCTGTGGAAACGCGGTAGAATCCTAAAGAGCCCTGGCATCACAAAATGGATGCCACCAGTCACAGACACTGGGCTGCCCTCCTGCTGATGACCGAAACTCACAGTGGAGGAAGCCCAACAATAGGCATCCTGTCACAGGGAGGTGTAACCACCTTCCAGACAGGGTTTAGTGTATTGGGGCTGGGTGGGTGCACTCTTAGAGTGCTTTGAAGTCCTGCACTGGGGGAGCAGAAGGCTCCTCTGTGCATATGCCAGTTCAAACCAGCTCAGGGGCTACCTGCCCCTGCTCTGGCGCGAAACTGGACAAAGGGAAGTGGGTGTAGCCACCCCTCCCTTGACCCTCCCATAGGTGGGGTCATAGAGCTAGTCCATCCCCTCTTTTTAGTTTAAGAGGGGGAACCTTGCCATGGCAAAGCAGATAACCCCTGGACGACTCTCTACAGAAGAATCCTGGCCCTTCGACGTTCCACTACCTTTGGAAGACAGAAGAATCTCCCTTGGAGTCAAGGAGTGACTCCCTGCTTGGCAGGCACCAAAAACGACAACGACGGTCGCAAACTACGCCGCTCCCGCCGGAGTCCGAAGTCCCTGCAGCCCAAGAAGTGGATTTCCTGACCTCTCCCAGGCCATCGTGAGTCCCCAGCGAAGCTGAGGCAAGTGGACCCCACGAGTAATGAGGAACCGCGACCCCTGGGTACCGTGCACTATTGTCGAGTGCAACCCCTTCACAACGTTCTACGAACTTGTGCTTTAGACCACGTGTGGTCCCGACCTCCAGCAGGAATCCCTCCGAAGATCAGAGGCCTACACCGTCCCGAGTGACCGTGGGCCCCTGTTGAGTGATTCCGCCCGAGGTGTCTTCGCGATCCCTTGCCCGCTGGCTTGTGGGTCCCCAGAAGACTTCTTAACCAAACCAAAGGGCTCCCCTGGTTGCTCCAGGCCTGCCCTGACTTACCCTCGCTGGGTGAGTTCCTCAGACCTTGCTGGTCTGCGCCATCGACTTTTCTTCATCTCCCCGAGACTTGCGGCTGCCAAGGCTTGTTGGCTCCGATCGAGTTGCCGACACCGCAGTCAGCTGCAGACGTCGAGGACACACCGAATCCAGCTCCTGGTCGTCGTCGACACCTCCTGGACCACGTGGCTGAAGAGTCAAGGCACCGACAACCGACCTGAAGCGACCGACGACGGTGGGCATCCATCTTCCTTGCCCCGGGTCACTGCCAAGTGACTTTGAACACTGTCCCCTCTGCTTTCAGGTCATCCTTCTTCAGAATCCAGGCTTGGATTCCACCGGACACTTCTCCAGCTCCCGCAAGCAGCAAGTCTTCTTTGTTCGCCATTGAAAACGACGCCGCGACCCGACACCAAAGGACACCTGTGCACCCGGCTTCCCTGGGTGAGGTAACTCCAGCACTACGGTGCTCCTGTGGGTGTGGGCCCTAGAACTACTTACCCTGTAAGTGACTTGCTTGTAGGTTCTCCCGAAGTATCCTAAAACTCTTTATTTCCAACCGCGACTTGCCCCATTGAAGTTAACGGCGATTCGCGCCTGTGTATCCACACTGCACGCGTCCCCCGTGGGTCCTTTACTTACCTGCCTTGGGTGGTTTCGTGAGGCCCCAGCACTTCTGAAGGCCCTAGGCCTTGTCTCCCTGCAAGTCGTTGTTTCTAAGTCTCTTACTTAGTATATGGTCTGGTACGCCCCTAGGGCCCCAGCCATATTTTGTGCTTAACTTATTGTGAAACGTTGATTTGTGCATATGTTTGTCTTCTAATCTCATAAAGAGATTAGTAGAGAGTTATTTAGAAATAAATACATATATATTTGATATATATACCTGTGTGGTGTCTTTTCATTTGGTGATTCAAGAGATTATATGGTAAAACAAGCTGCTTTACATTCCTCCGAGACTTAGCCTGAAGGCTGCTCTCCACAGCTACCACTAGGATAGCTTTCTTTAAAAGGTTGTCTTAAACCTATCTACCATAAGAGTCGATTTGCCCTGGTGCAAGGTGTCCACTTTAATTAGTGAACAGCATATACCAGGCCAACTTCTCACATTGGTGGGCAGCGTGTGGGATTCCAGCTTGCCATTGTTTTACCAGAAAATCTCTATTTGAATTACTAACTGAAAACCATTATAGGTACTCAAGGTACATATAAAGTCAAGCTTAGTATCAATAAGTTCTACTGAACTTAGAGCTGTGTGCCAAGGGATAGCACACCCTTTCCACAGCTCAAGCTAGGATCAGTAGGCCACAAACTAGTGTAGGTAGTACAACACTGCACAACACTAGAATGTCCTTAAAGGGTGGACCCAGTGGATCCACTCAGCCTCAGTATAAGGACATGGCTTTCTCTGACTTGAGAGCCATGTGTGTTGACAGACACCTGAGACTAGGACAGAGTCCCTCAACCCTGCACCTGATAGATCTGCTGACAGCAGATGACCTTAGATTGGCTCTAGGAGCTAAAGGGTTTGAATCAGTGGGTGGGTCAGTCATAGTATCTGGGTCAGATGATGAAAATCAGAATGACCAAGACTCTGTGATTGAAGGGCCAGGCTCCAAGGAGCCTGAACAGGACAGAGGAGTTCTCCCTAAGAGAACTGGCAGAGTGGATGAGAGGCACAGATCCCCTTCCAGGGAATCTGAGCACTCTTATCACTCTGGCAGAGAATTTGTCCAAGAGAGGAGCTCATACTTTAACTTAAGAGAGACCTCCTCTGAGAGAAGGTGCAAACTGCTCCAGTATGAGGAAGCCAAAGTGGCCCTCAGAACCAAGCAGTTGGCACTGGATAGAGAAGCCCTGGAGATCCAGAGAGCTTCCAGAAGGGAGGGTTTAGAACCCCTGGTGGCAGCAACAGTGTCCCTAGAGGCAGAGAATATGTCCCTGACCATAGGAACCTGAGCAAGGTTGTTCCTCCCTACCAGAGTGGGGATGATATCCACAAATGGATAACTGCTATGGAGAGGGCCTGTAGAGTACAGCAGGTCCCCCAAAAGCAGTGGGCAGCAATCTTGTGGCTCTCCTTTTCAGATAAAGGAAGAGACAAGCTCCTCACTGTTAGAGAGGAGGATGCTGATGATTATGAGGTCCTGAAGAGTGCACTGATAGATGGGTTTGGCTTAACCACTGAGCAGTACAGGTTAAAGTTCAGAGATACCCAGAAGGCACAGACTCAGGACTGGACAGACTTTGTAGATTGTGCATCCAAGGCTCTGGAGGGTTGGCTGGTTGGCAGTAGGGTTACTGATTTCAAAGGATTTTATAATCTAATGATGAGAGAACAGATCCTTAATAATTGTCAAAACCAGCTTTTACACCAGTACCTGGTGGACTCTGATCTGACCTCTCCCCAAGAATTGGGAAAGAAGGCAGACAAATGGGTCAGAACCAGAGTAAGGCCTAAGAATCAGGGTGGCGACCACAAGAAAGATTCTACCAAGTCCCAAGAGAAAGGTGGGGATAAATCCAAGGATAAGTCCACTACAGGGCCCCAAAATTCCTCTTCTGGGGTGGGTCCCAAACTCCTTCCTCTCCTGAAAAGAAACCCTATTGCCATGTCTGTAAAAAGCCTGGGCACTGGAAATCTGATCCCAGTTGTCCCAGGAATGGCAATAAAGAAAATGTTCCTCCAACAACTACTACCACCCCTCCTGGTACTACCAGTAGTAATCCTCCAGTTGGGAGTAGTGCACCCAAAATGTTAGGTGCTTTTGCAAGAGGAACAGAGGTGGGCCCTAGTTTAGACAGGACCCCTCAACAGACTCCTCAGATTCTGATGGTGGTGTAGGATATGCCACCTTTACCATGGGTCCCATAGCATTGGGCAGGTACAGATTGGAGCCAATAATTAATGGTCAGAAAGCTGTGGCATTTAGGGACACAGGGGCTAGTGTCACCATGGTGGCAGGGAAACTAGTCCCCCTCACCAGCTTTTACCTGAGTTTAAATACCAGGTGACCAACATTGATGGTGTCAGAACAGATCACCCCATGGCCATAGTCAATCTCAGCTGGGAGGGGGTCACAGGCCCAAAGAGAGTGGCAGTGTCCCCAACCTTACCTGTAGATTGCCTGATGGGCAATGATCTGGAAATTTCAGCCTGGGCTGAAATTGAACACCAAACCCATCTGAAGATGTTGGGTGTCCCTGTAAAGGTTAGTGGGGCTGTGATGGCCACAGCCCCAGCCCAAGATTTTGGAGAGATGGAGCCTGGAAGAATGGCCCACTCTCCCCCAGAAGAGAGCACAAGGGTTGAAGAAAAGTCTTCTTCCCTCCAGACAGTAGGTAAGGGTCAGCCTCCTCAGGGAACTGACCCTACCCCTAGTGAAGGAACTGCCACAGAGGCAGTCAGGCCTGGCCTGGCCACCCCCTGATGGCAGAGGACCCTTACAAGGTGGTACCCAGTCTGGAGCAGGTAACCTGCCCCTCTCTACCCTGCCTCAGTCAGCCCAGGGCTGCAGAGGTCAGGGAGGTCAGTGGACCCCCAGGGCCCCCTGTCCAGAGGAACCCCCCATCAGCAGATTAGGGGCACCCAGGCTAGTAGCCCTAGCCAGGTAGAAATTCCTCAACCCACTGAGGGATCCCCATACCTTTATGTAGGGAACTCCCCCAGAAGGACTCTGTTAGGCAAGGGCAAACCTGGGACCAAAAGGTTCCAAACATGCCATGTCCCTCCAGTGTTCCACCCAAAGGGACCCAACCCCCGGCTGTAGGCAGTCAAAGGTTGACCCTTAGAGCAGAGTACCACTCAGTCATGGAAAGACAGGCATACATGGTGACCAGTGAGCTGAGAAAGCTGAGGCCAACATTCCTAGGGCCACACTTCCCTACTCAGACACCTCACCAGCCTGGTACTTTACCAAAGCACACCACAGGTAGTGATTCCCCATGGTGGAGACCCTCTCATACCCTTAGGGTGAGGGATTGCTTAGTGGACCATAAGACAGGGGGCAACCATGCTAGTGCAGGTGCTTCCTTATATGGCCACTTAGTCAATAAAGGCTCAACTGGCCAAGGTTAGCCTTATCTCCTTTCGTTTGGGGGGTTATGTAGGAAGGTGGAATCTGACTATATGGTTGCCCCCACTTTTTTATGGTGTTTTGCTGGTTTATGACTTAGTTGGACTGGGACCCTGCTATTCAGGGCCCCAGTCTATCTGCTCTCTCTAAACGACATGGAGTGCACTCTAGGTGCACTAGTGATTGGATACTGTGGTGCCTTATGAGTCCCTAGTATATGGTACCTTAGGTGCCAAGGGCATAGGTACTTCACAGGCCTACCAGGGGCTGCAGCATGTGTTATGCCACCCCTGGGAAGCAGTCTAAATCTGACACCACAGGCCTGCTACTGCAGCCTGGGTGAGGTGGTGCTAGCACCCCTCACTGAGATATAGGTTTCCTATATCTCTCCTGCACACACATATAAACCTATCAGTCACCCCTAAGGCAGGCCCTATCAATCCTGAGGGCAGGGTGCTTGGCTTCTATGTGAGGGGGTGCCTCTGCATGAGCAGGGCCCCTCTGCAGTTCTCAGAGTCCATTCTCTGGTGCTGTTTGTGGATGCGGTTAAACCATATACTTTTTAAGTGCATTATATCCTCGCGGTAAATGCTAACTTTGGAATGGCTGCATCAAAACATGTCGTGTTTGGTGTCAAACATCTTGGAATACTACCCCCCGCCAATCTTGGCGGCGGGGGTAGCATTCCACCCTTCTAGAGGGATAAGACATGTACCTGCTGTGGAAACGCGGTAGAATCCTAAAGAGCCCTGGCATCACAAAATGGATGCCACCAGTCACAGACACTGGGCTGCCCTCCTGCTGATGACCGAAACTCACAGTGGAGGAAGCCCAACAATAGGCATCCTGTCACAGGGAGGTGTAACCACCTTCCAGACAGGGTTTAGTGTATTGGGGCTGGGTGGGTGCACTCTTAGAGTGCTTTGAAGTCCTGCACTGGGGGAGCAGAAGGCTCCTCTGTGCATATGCCAGTTCAAACCAGCTCAGGGGCTACCTGCCCCTGCTCTGGCGCGAAACTGGACAAAGGGAAGTGGGTGTAGCCACCCCTCCCTTGACCCTCCCATAGGTGGGGTCATAGAGCTAGTCCATCCCCTCTTTTTAGTTTAAGAGGGGGAACCTTGCCATGGCAAAGCAGATAACCCCTGGACGACTCTCTACAGAAGAATCCTGGCCCTTCGACGTTCCACTACCTTTGGAAGACAGAAGAATCTCCCTTGGAGTCAAGGAGTGACTCCCCTGCTTGGCAGGCACCAAAAACGACAACGACGGTCGCAAACTACGCCGCTCCCGCCGGAGTCCGAAGTCCCTGCAGCCCAAGAAGTGGATTTCCTGACCTCTCCCAGGCCATCGTGAGTCCCCAGCGAAGCTGAGGCAAGTGGACCCCACGAGTAACGAGGAACCGCGACCCCTGGGTACCGTGCACTATTGTCGAGTGCAACCCCTTCACAACGTTCTACGAACTTGTGCTTTGGACCACGTGTGGTCCCGACCTCCAGCAGGAATCCCTCCGAAGATCAGAGGCCTACACCGTCCCGAGTGACCGTGGGCCCCTGTTGAGTGATTCCGCCCGAGGTGTCTTTGCGATCCCTTGCCCGCTGGCTTGTGGGTCCCCAGAAGACTTCTTAACCAAACCAAAGGGCTCCCCTGGTTGCTCCAGGCCTGCCCTGACTTACCCTCGCTGGGTGAGTTCCTCAGACCTTGCTGGTCTGCGCCATCGACTTTTCTTCATCTCCCCGAGACTTGCGGCTGCCAAGGCTTGTTGGCTCCGATCGAGTTGCCGACACCGCAGTCAGCTGCAGACGTCGAGGGACACACCGAATCCAGCTCCTGGTCGTCGTCGACACCTCCTGGACCACGTGGCTGAAGAGTCAAGGCACCGACAACCGACCTGAAGCGACCGACGACGGTGGGCATCCATCTTCCTTGCCCCGGGTCACTGCCAAGTGACTTTGAACACTGTCCCCTCTGCTTTCAGGTCATCCTTCTTCAGAATCCAGGCTTGGATTCCACCGGACACTTCTCCAGCTCCCGCAAGCAGCAAGTCTTCTTTGTTCGCCATTGAAAACGACGCCGCGACCCGACACCAAAGGACACCTGTGCACCCGGCTTCCTGGGTGAGGTAACTCCAGCACTACGGTGCTCCTGTGGGTGTGGGCCCTAGAACTACTTACCCTGTAAGTGACTTGCTTGTAGGTTCTCCCGAAGTATCCTAAAACTCTTTATTTCCAACCGCGACTTGCCCCATTGAAGTTAACGGCGATTCGCGCCTGTGTATCCACACTGCACGCGTCCCCCGTGGGTCCTTTACTTACCTGCCTTGGGTGGTTTCGTGAGGCCCCAGCACTTCTGAAGGCCCTAGGCCTTGTCTCCCTGCAAGTCGTTGTTTCTAAGTCTCTTACTTAGTATATGGTCTGGTACGCCCCTAGGGCCCCAGCCATATTTTGTGCTTAACTTATTGTGAAACGTTGATTTGTGCATATGTTTGTCTTCTAATCTCATAAAGAGATTAGTAGAGAGTTATTTAGAAATAAATACATATATATTTGATATATATACCTGTGTGGTGTCTTTTCATTTGGTGATTCAAGAGATTATATGGTAAAACAAGCTGCTTTACATTCCTCCGAGACTTAGCCTGAAGGCTGCTCTCCACAGCTACCACTAGGATAGCTTTCTTTAAAAGGTTGTCTTAAACCTATCTACCATAAGAGTCGATTTGCCCTGGTGCAAGGTGTCCACTTTAATTAGTGAACAGCATATACCAGGCCAACTTCTCACAGTTACATACAGACATGTCAAGAGGAGATTATGAGTTGAATGTGTATTTTAGATTGCTGTATGAGTATGTTGAAACGATGAGTGCAAGAGACTGTTATGTGTACACGCAGTTGCCTGCCTCAGAAGTTAAAAGCACTACCAACCATCACATACCTTTGACATATGGGAACACATGTAGTCTTTTTATGAGTTTATTCTATGGACAAGGTAGTTTTTAACATTATTTTTTGAAGTTTGATTCAGTACTGTCAGAACTCCCGATTTTTAAGCATTTGAATAAGAAACCTTATTTTAAGGGTGCAGAATTTGCAGTTAAATATTTTGCAACTCTCAAAATGGTAGATACGACTTACGCTAATAGACACAACTTGACCTGTTCAATATCTGATGCGGAAAAGAAATTTCTGAATTCAGTGGAGGATAGATGGAGAGACCTGAAGAATGAAGCTGAAACTAGTAGGAGTGTAGGAAATCACAAATGGAGTACTGAAGAACTCAAACAGCAGGAAAAAGGGATTTTACCTAAGGGTGGGCGGAGCTGGCATAGTGCCTCTACGCGGAGCTCCATGGAGTTTGAAAAAAACTCTGTGGAGCTCCGGTTTGCTCCGCTCCGCTCCCTCCCCCTCCCAAATTATTTAAAAATAAAAAAAGAAGACACTTACCTGCCTGTCTGCCGCCTCCCCTGCATGGCCGCTCTCCTTCCTGCTCCTCGCGTCCTTCTTCAATGAAAAAACTCCTACATTGTACGCAAGACATACAACGTAGGAGTTTTTTCATTGAAGAAGGACACGAGGAGCAGGAAGGAGAGCGGCCAGACACGCAGGTAGATGCCTTCCTTTTTCATTTTTAAATAATTTGGGAGGGAGGAGGGAGCTGCTAACTCCGCTCAGCCACAGAGGTGGAGTTTTGCCTACCTCCGCGTTCGCAACGGAGCGCGAAGTAGGCAAATTTCCGCAAACTCCGCTGGCGGAGCGGAGTTACCCACCCAGGGTTAATTTTACCTGCCCTTGCTTTAGATTGAAAGCATAAGGGAAAATTGTGCATACATGTTGATCTGAGTTATTTTGATTCATTGTTTTTAGGGGAGAGTGATTGTGAACATGTGTTTGAAGCGAGAGGAAGGAATCCTTGTTACCTGGAAGGAAAAGATCCTATGATTCCTGGAGTAAATTTCATTTGTGTACAAAAAGCAAATTTCAAATTGACTATTGGATGGCATGATACACGCTATCTTGGTATAGTGTTCCCAAAAAAGATACCATGTTGAGCAATTTGATGGTCTGGTATGGGATAAGAAACACAAGGCGAAACAAGGTATTCATGCAGCTGAAGTAGTAGGCGACATTTTTGGTGCCATCATTCCATTTGTAGGTGTGATCTTGAATGAAGCAAACACAAGGAGATGATGAACAGAACGCTGAAACTTTTCAGACACTCATCCCCAGTCACAGATCTGAGTTGAATCCATCATCATTCTTTAGCTCACTTCGCCACCTCAGTTCAGACTCAGCTTTATGCAAATCAGTCCTGACCCTGTGCCTCATGGGAACAGTCCACCCCGAACTGCCAAGCCATGTCTTCCCTGAACCAGAAACAAGCATCCTGGGACCGGTTTCTGGGTAACACCCTTCATCAGCCAGGCTAGCTTGAATCCAGTGGCAAAGTGAGCAAGGGACCCACGTCTGGGCATACCCTGCCAACTTAGGGTGAACAAAGCAAACACAAGGAGATGATGGATGCAGCGTACCGTGCTCTCCTCCTCTGCCCCCTCCATCTCCTGTAGTGTTTTCACTGTGTACCTCCTAGGTCTGGGTGGTGGTGTAGGTGTGTCATCTGTGGGTGTCTGGGACTCTTCCTCCTGACTATGTTGTTGCCCAGGTGCATCATGTGTCTCCCTCTCTTCTGTTTGGGGTGCAGGTTCACCTGTGGAGACAGAATGTCCATTTACTGACTTGCCTTGCAGCATTTGTGTAACATTAAATTACATGAGTTGCTATTCACACTAACAGTCCTCCGCTTGGTAATTGACTGATGTGAGGCCCCTGCAAATGTGTTCACAAATCTCACTGATATGCTATATGGGTTTTGGGACTACGTCTCCCATGATGCATTGCTGGTTGTTAGCAAAATATGGACTGGAGTGGAAATCTAACTTGCTCATGGGGGATTGGGGATTGGGGAGGGGGTGGGTTCAGGCCATGCTGTGCATGCATCTTACCTCGTCTGGTGTTGTCTCGGGCTGAGCTGTCCACGTCTCCTATGCCACTGATGGTCTCAGGCTGGAGGGTGGACTCCACCAAATCATCCAGGGGTGTGGTTGCAGGTGCTGTGGATGGTCCGCCACCTGTCTTCTTTGCTTGTTTCAGACTGTCTGCTACCCTCTCCTTCGCCCTGGAGCGCAAGTTATACCAGCGCTTCTTCAGGTCGTCGATGGAGCGCTGGGTGACCCCAATGGCATTGATCTTGCCTTGTATTTCCAGCCAGATCTTTCTCGTCTGGGATTCCGGGACATGCAGGGATTTCTTGCCAAATAACTGATCATGTGTCTTCACCACCTCTTCAATGAGGACCTCCAACTCCTTTTCGCTAAACTTGTGCTTCCTTTTCCTTTCTGCAGGCTCCTTTCCCTTCTCCTGTGTGTCCATCCTGTCAGTTGGTGTCTGCCTGTAACTCCTGTACAGCTCCTGGGTGTGTGCTTCTGCTCTCTGCCTCTCCCACAGCCTCAGACACTCAGAAACAGCATGGGTGTGGCCACTTCCTGAGTGTGATCTCATCAGAATGCACCTGAATGGCAGATTCGCAAAATTGCGATTCTTTAAAATTGCGATTTCGCTAATTCCGAATCGGTAATACCGATTCGGTATGTGGGTCTGCGAATTTTAGGGAATCGCTATTTGTTTGCGAATTTTTATCTACATAGCGTTTTGCGATTTCTTAATAGCGATTCGGTAAAAATCACTATTAAGAAATCGCAAATATCTTTTTACCTACATCTGGCCCCTAATCTCCCCGTGCCTAACAAAACAAAAATGAATGTGTCCTCATGTAACGCAACTGGTGCTATGTAAAGCGCTCTGATACCCGATAACTTCGGGTCAAGTTCGCGCTATATAAAACTCCGTAAAATAAAAATAAATGTATGAAACACTGCGTGCATATGAAGTTGAGAAGATAATCGCAGTTGAAAGGCAACAGGATTGATCTGTCGGACGACAGTGTAAGAACCAATGAATTTTGGATAAAAAGCTTTCTTTTTGCTAAAGACTATATTTTTGGTAGGTAGCCAGAGTTTATCGCCAACAGCATATATAGGCCCAGGATCTTGTGTATGTTTGCAGTGGCCTTATAGGCCCTCTTTGCCTTTTCCAATTGCTTTTTTGCTTGAGCCTGAGTTTTCAAACATGTTGGATTTTAGTGCATACAGCGAGATCTGGTCCCGTTTCCTTTGGATATTGCACTAGAGGGAAACGGCCTTTACAATGTGGGCTGAGCCACATGTGCCATTTTCCTAAAAGCGTAACCACGCTTTCCTGAACCAAGCATCTGCCTTAACCACGAATATGCGTGGGTAAGGCAGATAGCTGGTCTGGACAAGACGTCATGGGCAGTCCTCAGGACTGTCTCTTGCTGCCCACACACACACCTAGGGATGTCATACTTCATCATCTGGCGGGTGCTCCTCATCGGGTCGGCAATGCAATGCCCTATGGGTCCCCCGAAGGGCCACTTTAGCAGAGATCTGTTTAATTTTTACTACCGTCTGATGAGTGTGAGGGTGTTCAAGGGGGGTGACTGTGATATGTGAGAAGGAGTGAATTAAAACTGACTACAGGATGTCAAATCATCCTTTAATATACAGACTCCCCTGACAGATTAAAAACCAGAATTTGTTAGTGCTACTTAGAAGTTATGGTGTACCCAAGTTGCAAGTGCATGTAAGTGAGGCAAAATTGATTTGACATGTTTCTTGCCTCTGTGGTCTATAAATGATCTGTGGCACTTCTTCAGGACCAGAAGGGTAATGGGCCTACCCCTCACTGACATCATTGCAAGAGGTCCCCCTCTAAAACTGAGGTACGTACTTGTTCACAATTAAAATGACCATCCAACCCTATGGATAGATCTGGTAATGCCTCAACAGTCAGGACAGAGGTAGTGCAAAGCTGCTGGGTTTGCGGTGTGCGCCTTGGCAAGCAGAGAAGGAGGGTAGGTCTGTCATACTTGACGCACACTGCAAACTCAGCAGCTATGTGCTACCTCTGCCCTGACTGTTGAGGCATTACATGATCGATTCATTGGGTTGGACGACCATTTTAATTGTGAACAATAGGTACTTCCCTTTTAGAGGGGAACCTCTTGTAATGATTGCATCTAGAAAATCTTCAGTAGACATCAGATTAAAAACAAAATCTTGGTTGGATTTATAACAGATTACCGAAGTTCTGTTGGATGTATCAAGGAAGTATCTTGTCTGGTCAATGCATTGGCCTTATGATTCTCTGCTCCAAGGCAGAAGGTGGCCCAAAATCTAAATGTGCGACAAACAGCATCCATCTGAGTTGGCAAGGGGTGAGTATTCTTGCTGTTTTCATAAACTACAAATTCCTGTGATCTGTAAATACGGTGACAGTATGTTTCGCCCCAGCAAGTAATTTCTCCACTCTTTGAATGATTCATGGATCAACAGAAGCTCTTTAGCGGCTGTTGTATATTTCCTTTCTGCGGAGGGTAATTTCTTTGACATGTAGGCCACTAAATGTAATGGACTTGTGATGTTGTTTCACTGAGAAAACATAGCCCCAATATCCATCTCTGAAGTATCTGTTTCCACTATGTAAGGCAGGAGTAGATTTGGGTTAACCAGGATGGGTGAAGAAGTGAAGGCGGTTTTCAACTGAGGGAATTCCTCGTGAGCACCAGGACTCCACTAGAAAACTTTGGGGCATATTATCAAGGGGCCCCGATAAAATTATCGCCGCTTTAGCGTCCGTTTTCGGGCGAGAAGCGGCGATAATATTATCGCTTTATTAACAAGGACACGCTAGTGCTTGTTTCCTTGCCTTAGCGCCGGTTGTCAGCATGCCTCGCATCGCATCGTTAATGAGATGCAAAGGAGGCGTGCCTGACAAAACTCCATGGGATAATATCGCTAACCCAGCTTGGCGATATTATCAACGAGGGGTAGCGATATTTGAAATCGCGTTAACTATGCCTTAACGCAGGAATTTAACGTCTGGTAAATTCCTGACTAAGGCATACCTAACATGGGAGGTGGATTGTGGGGCTAAGGCCACAGGGCCTTATCATCAAGTTATTGCCGTTTTCCATGGAACATCGCTGGAAAACCAGCGCTGTTCCATGGAAAACCCCGCTATCACTGGAATATTTATCGCCATAGCGCTAAGCGTTGATAATACAGCGCTAGCTTGGCGATATATTCCAGAAATAGCCAGCGATAATTATCGCTGGGGCTTGATAATATGCCCCTTTGTTTTTTTCTCAACAGACGAGTTATAGGTGACACGACCTAGGAGACATTATCTATAAATCTCCCATAAAAGTTAGCAAATCCAAGGAAACACTGTACATCTCAGATATTTTTTGGTACTGACCAGTGGAGAACAACTTCTATTTTGCTTTCTGCCATTTTTAGACCACCCAGAGACAGAATTGCTTCCAGAAATTCTACCTCAGTCACGTGGAATTCACACTCCCTCAGTTTGCTGTGTAACCAGTGTTCTTGTAAAACCGATAGAATTGTAGCCACATGATGAACATGTTCTTGTTCTTTGTCGCAATAGATCAAGATATCGTCTATGTAGACTATGACAAAATGGTCTAGATACTTCTGTAGCACATTATTCAAGAAAGATTGGAAAGCCGCTGGCCCATTGCACAGGCCGAACGGCATCACAGTGTATTCAAGTAAGCCACAGCGGGTCTTAAATGTAGTCTTCCATTCGTCTCCACTGCGCAGCCTAACAAGATGGTATGTACCCTTTAGGTCTATTGACTTGACTTGACTTAGTCAGGGAGTAGAGGAATAAGTAGACGAAGATACTTATTCTTTACTGTTACTTTATTAAGTGCACAATATTCAATGCAAGTACGGAGTTCACCATTAGCCTCAGGTACAAAGAATAAGGGAGATGCTGCAGGAGATGGAGACAGTCTAATGAAACCATTTGCCAGGTACTAGTCAAGATACTCTCAAAGGCATATGTTCTTTTCTTCTGACAGCGCATATATGCTGCAACCTGTGACCCCTTTGCCCTTCAGTGGAAGTTCACAAACAGTCAATTCCTTACTAGTTGGTATTATTGTATTTTTTGAACAGGGGCTCAAAAGCCCACTCTGCTACCTACCAGATTTTGTGGGGTTACTTAAAGCTGCACTAGAGGTAGCAAAATCCTCCTGATTATTCCAAACAGGCTCATAGTGGTGATTTCTTCCAATGGTCTAGCAGTCCTCTCTCCAAGACTTCTTAAGGGGGTATGCACTTCTAGGCTATACAGCAGACTAAGGACCCATTTACTGTGTGACTGGGGCCTGCTAGACTGTTGAAATAATGGAAGTTTTCACCTTTGCCCCTCCCTCCCAAGCAGACAATCAATAGCCATGTCTAAAAAGTCCGGCATGCTTTGCAGGGATCTCTATGACAAAAGTGCAGCAACAGACTCACTTTTATCAGTATGGGCTGCCATGTTTTTACTGAACACCAAAAGAAAGTTATTTTTAGTAAATTGGGAGATTTCTGCCCGCAAGCCTGGCACATTTTTACATTTTCCTTATCAGGGCAATCATGTCTTTACATGGCAGTCCCAGAAACGAAAGATCAGTGGTAGTCGGCCTGCACTAAATAGGAAAGGATACCATCATAGTGACTAGTGACCATGTTGTTGGCAGTTTGCTAGGTTAAGGGTTTGTGACAGCAAAGCCAACTGAGGCCCTGCTGCCACAAACACATTGGATTCACCACATCTAAATGAGGAGTGACATGTTAGGTTAACTTTTATAAGGAGATACATTCACTCAAAGAATATCTTAGTGTTAGGAGAAAACAAGACCAATTCTTTGGAAAAGACCATCTGCTAACCTGAAAATTATGATTCATAATACCAAAAAGGTTATGATTTTTAAATCATAATAATTAGGAAAGCCAAGTCTTTTAAGCCTTCCTAAGCTTCAACAAGTTTGGCTCTTGGCATAAAGCTAACAGTAATTTTACTTTAAGGCAGCAGCCAAAAAGAAAGGTCCCTAGTCTAGGGACTGTGGATGATTTCTAGTAACTCCAAGGAGATGCCATTCATAGATCTTAGGAAGCGGCTAGAATAGTATCACTTCATTTACTGAGAAAGAGGAGATCGTCTTTTCTCATAGAGAATCTTATTCACCAAGCAAAATGATTTAAATAAAATTCTTGCACATGGAGCCAATGTAAGGAAACTAAAGCAGGAGAACTGATTTCTCTTTTCTTAAGACCCAATATTAACTTAGCAGTACAATTTTGTACCAACTAGAATTTTTGATTTAGGATTTCTGGGTGATGTCCTACAGGTTCTGATAACAATTCTCTCCACTCCCCAGAAAGTAGCATTGGCCAAAGCAAAGAGAAAGTTCCAGGCAGAACTCAGTACCACAGGCAAAAGGGAATGGGATGCTGAGAGAGGGAGAGAAACAAATAACACCTCAAGGTTTTCAATGGCACCACTCTCTCTCTTTTGTTCGGTATAACAGCAATATTATCAACAAATACACTAAGGTAAAGGTCTGTCTCTATTTGTCAGGAAAGAGCATAGAAGACTTTGGTAACAGTATTTAAGGCATGGAACGTTCTAAGATGTTAGAATGCTGTACGCACTTAACAATTTCATGATGGCGAGCCACGGCGTACCTAAACTGAACTAGAGGAAGCTGTTAAGGCAGTGGAATGCAAGCCAAGAAAGCACAGCAAGGGAAATGGACCAGGGCAAAGGAAACACAGTGAGAGATTTTGCCTGTTAAACTAAAATGTGCATTAATATAAGTTGCTCTACAATTTAAGTCACACGTGTATACAGACATATCGCTATTACAACTGAAACAAAATCATTATGATGTGTGAATGTGTGTTTTTTCATGCTTAGATTTACCTAGGCTTTTGTTAAACCTCAAAGTCATCTTGTTTAAAAGGGATGCTGAATCATGATGTTCAATCTGTGTTTATATTTCTCACTTGGCACTACATGCAGCAAGATGCATTGTTTATTTCTGTATGACACACTGTTCTCAAAGAGCTTGCTAGAAGAAGCTTTCAACATTCTCAAGTTTCTTCCTGCTAACACACTGTATTGCATTAATTCACAATGGGTCTCTGTTTATTATGTAACCAGTTTATTCTAACACCGCCAGATGGCATGAGGTCAGAAAGGGCAATCAATATTCATGTAGTTGGTTAGTGCTAAGGTGCTAGGGGTATGCAATGCTTTAAATTGAGAAAATATGATTTGTTGGAGCAATGATAATACGAAGCTGACTTTGCAGTGTCAATGCTTCTTTATGCAACAAAACTGTGTATTAAGCCCTTACTTTCATGGGTGAGCCAGATATTTTGAGAGACCTTTCTTGAGCTTCTAGCTATGCTGTCCAATTTCTTACTCATTTTGCTGCACATTTCAGACTTAGACTATTTTCTCATTTTGCTTTTATTTCTGTAATATTCTGTATTTGAAAACCTTTAGGCACGTGACATCTATACTTTTAAATTTGATTACCGCTGTGTCTGCATTCTACTAGTAGAGGATAAACTGCGGCTCTCATCCTTCTCGACATCTCCATGGCCTTCAACACTGTCTCCCACAACACCTTCATCAGAGACTCCACAAGATTGCTGCTGTATCTCAAAACAACTCCTATGCAGACTCCTGACTATCCAGAACGCCCGTGCAAGACTCGTACTGGACCTTCCAATGCCGCACCCACATCATACCGCACCCACAGGAAGCTTTAATGGCTCTCCATTCACAAGCACAGCCAATTCAAACTTCTCACACAGACGTACAAAGCCCTACACATCACAGGACCAAAATATCTGAATAACCGCATCCACTTTCACCAACCCACCAAACACCTATGCTTTGTCTCATTCTTACTCCCACACACTTTCCACATCCGCAAAACTGGAGGTCACTCATTCTCCTGCGTCATACCCAAGACAGGGAAAAAACTCCCTCAACAAATCAGAGCCTCCTCCTCACTTCTTGAGTCCCACAAGAAGCTGAAGACCTGGCTCTTCACATAAGCACCTAGGAGAACACATGCCTACACACCTGCCCCAGCACCTGGATACCCTCTCGGCTGATTAGTACTCTATACATATCAACATAACATAGCATAACCTGATATAACATAACAAAACCATACATAACATAACATACTAAATGCGTATTGTACGTTGAATTTTATAATAAATCTTCACAATTTATCTACATTTTCAGGCTCAAAAGCATTTATGAGTCAGTTCATTCTTATTGACTGTATTTTGAAATGTTCTTTAGAATCTTGCCTCTAGGGGCTCATTTTCTCATAGACTCTGAGGTTAGCACCATCCCTGATCCACACAATGTTTGAGCACACCACAGTCATACAAAGCTTACAGGGGTAAAGCGCAGCCACAATAGCAATGCTACAAACCAAATCACAGCCCAAGAGCTAAAGTCAGGAAAGGTGACAATGGTCAGGAACACCAAGGGAACCAAACAGGAGGAAAATAAGAAAGGCGATGGACAAGTTGGTGAACAAACTCTATGGCCAGCCGAGAAAAAATTGAACACAGAAAGTTCCCAGGCAGCATCTATTTGCCTAGCTGGTGTCTAAATAGTGCACCTGCCTGTCTCAGTCTGGGAATCCTGCCCCTTAACCAAGTCTATGTAAGTCATGGAGCCCTACCCTCCATAGGCCAGTCTGTCAGAGTCTTACAGGCGAATCCCTCGATTATCTTAAGACAACAGGTCTCAAAGTACCCCGTCCCCTTCTGATTCCTGACATTAATCCAGGTGCATCAAAATACAAATGTTCAAGAAGTGTACTTTATGAGGGAATGAAAATGATACATTTTACATTTTAAAGTACCCAAAAAGAAAAAGCATGAACTGCTCTATTGACTACATTTTGCATGTTGAAGGCAGACACAAATGTGACAACTTTATTTTTCACACTAGAAACAGGGACTGGTTTCTTGCTATGAGAAGAGTACCAAAAGCAATCCCAAAAAGGAGACAGCTTAGCAGGCTGAAGGATTATGTTCTCATTCCCATTCTATTTCAGCTGATAAAAGCACATCCATATTTTGACTTTAGACAAACAATCATGCAGGTTGAGATGCAGCTGGCAAGTTCACCTGAGACTTTCAGAACTATTTACATTTCATCAGCAAACATAAACAGGCAAAAGCAAAAGATTCAATAAAATGGACCAGAGGGGGTCATATAAAAATTAAAAGCAAGCAGAAATAAAAGTAGGGGCTCTGTTCGAAGAGATAAATGAGGAAAGAACACATGCTTTGATCTTGTGTTTAAGAAATCACTAAATCAAGTGATGGCCAGATATATAACACCAAGATTAGCAAACCTGTTATACCAAACAGCTTTAAAATTGATGCAAATGCATTTTAACACTACAATATGAACGCAAATACATATAATAAATAAATACAGTTTGTAAATATAATATCTATAATTAACATTTTATTTTTAAAAGCAATAGTAATATATCCAATTAATATTAATTATATAGAAAATTGGAAAAAAACGTTTTAATCATTAAAGCATTACAACTTTTTAAAGATATAAATATAAATAATATGCCAAAAATGATAACACATGAAAAAAATTCAAAAATAAGACAGCTTCAAAAAGTAATAAAAATAATTTCAAAATTATAATCTTTTTATATAAATAAACTATGTTTATAAAAATATTAAAATAATAAAAATAATAACCAAATTACATTCAACAAAACATTACAAAATAATATTCCACTCCTCAACTATAAGTAGATTCCTACAGACATTAGTATAAATACTTGCATTTGTGAAGAAAACATTGCATTTACTATTCTAGATCCAACCTAACAGACATTAAAAAAACATTCAGGGGGAGAAATAAACTAATCTAACTCCACTGTCACACAAGTTGAAGAATGTGCACACATTAGTGGGGTCATATTTGCTATTCTAATAACACTCTAGCAAACATTATGCAAAATACATACACTGGGGAGGGGTGATATTTTCCATTCTAACTCCAGACTAACAAAAGTTGGAAAAAGTTCATACATTAAGGGTTAACATTTCCTGTTCTAACTCCAGACTAACAAAAGTTGGAGACAGTGCACATGTTTTGGGGGGTCATATTTACTGTTCTACCTCTAATCTAACAAACATGCGTACCGTGCTTACATGGGGGTCACATTATTATACATTCTGTCCAATATAGGTTGATGAACATGCGTATGTCAGGGGAAGGGGTGGTTGTATTTACTATTCTAAATCTAATCTAACAAACTTGGGTAAAGTATATATATTGTGGGATAAGATTTGCTATTCTGACTCAAGTCCAACAAATAATGAGAAAAGTGCATTCATGGGGGAGTGGTTTTAATATTCTAACTCTAGTGTAAAAAAAGTTGGGAAAAGTACATGCTCTGGGGGAGGGAGGGAGTAAGGGAGATTTACTTTTATAAATCTTGTCTAAGAGTAAAAAGCATGCATTGGGACGCAGAGTGAAGTCAGATTTACTATTCTAATTCCAGTCTAACAACCTTTGGGAAACATGTGTACGTTTTGGGAATATATTTACTATTCTAACTCTTGTCTAACAACATTGATGAAAGTGCAAATATAGGGGGGTAGATTTATTATACTAAATCCAATCTAACAAACAATGTGAAAAAAATGTGTTACGATATTATAAATAAATATCTATTAAAATTATTAAAAAGACACTGTAAACTCACCCATAAATCTCACAATCATTATTATAAAAAACAATATTAATGCAAATACTATTTTGAACTTCAATGTAATAGTAAACAGTTAAAAGATCACATGATAACCCTCAATGTTGTGGTCCACGCTATTATTGAAATCACAATATTCTGACCGCAATATTATGGTCAGAGGACGTTTTTGAGTCTATATTTTGGTAGAAAGCCTTTGCTGTAAGCTTCTTTAAACACACACCATGTGGCCAGCACATACACATGTAACAAATGGTGCTAAAACTGTTGAAGCAAGTAGGAAGCAAATAAAAGAAATACAGGACATTGTCCACACAATGCAAAATATTATCACAACACAACTAAGAAAATATACATTTCATTTATTAAAAAAGATAAACATATAAAATACATATATTTCAAATATCAGCACAATCATTACATTGGAAACAGGAGACCAGGACATAAAACATTAATAAAACAAGGATAAATATTCAAGTACATTTACCAACAGATCATTGTGGAAAGAGTTGATGGCATCAATCTTAACTAAATAATGTCTATATAGTAACAAGGTTCAGTTATTCATCAAAAATCCTCCCTGCTACACCAATAGGCTTATAACATCAAGGCATCATGTTCTTTGTCGTAAACCTATATATATGTATATAAATATAATGCGCAGTCAGAACTGCAGATCAGTGTGTTTATTTTACCATGTTCAGCTGAGTGACGTGTTATGGCTCCACGGTCTTGCTCACACTCACCGGCTCAAATGCAGCACACCACAATATAAGTGACATAAACATAAATAGAGGACTGGTGTTCGAGTCGGCATATGGTCCCTATCTTAAAGTGCTGATTCATTACAAAGTAATACTCAAATATTGCACAAAAGAGTCAACAGGATATAATAAATTCCTCTTTGCCCACAATGACATTATTGGATGCTCCAACTGTACGCTTAATTGAAATTAGAGCATCAATCTTACCCCAGTGAGTTTGTGTTTAATTAACACCAATAATCCTATGGTTTGTTGCTGTGAGCAAAAAAACAAAAACGAATTCAAAACAATAGAGCCCAAGTTTGCAAATGCTCATAATAATAATACAAATGGTAAATATGGTATAAAATAGCGGCATAGTAGAGATAAAAACTGAACATAATAAAAGAATATATACAAATAATTTGTCTTTGAGGACTTCATAGTGCCAGAAATAATTGTCTTGTAATTCACCAATAAACAACAAACTGCAGACAATCAAGCTCAAGTGGGCATTACTGATTCGTTATAACAGTCTCCCCTTCAAATTAAGTGATCCAACTCTACAAAAAAAGTATAAATGCACCAATCACTGTGTAAAATTCCACAACCATTAAGAGCTATAATGCACCATACACTGAGAGAACTAAACGAATCACCCAATTCATAACCTGCAGTACCAAATTTGTGATCTATTTACTCTGTTGCCCTTGTGGCCTGAGATATGTTGGCAGTACATCTCACCCAGTATGCAAGAGTATCTTAGAACACGTGACAGCCATAGAGAATCATGATAATCATTACGCTGTGTTGTGACATTTTGAAGAGTATCATTTTATCAATCATGTAGCACTTAATTACATTCAAATTCAATTTTTAAATGAAGTCTATTGTCATGGCGCATTAGACAGGTGTTGCTTGGGGTATTAAATGACAAGTATTACCTTCATAAAACACCGCATTTCTACTTTATTATATTTTGGGTTCACTTGTACCAGTACCGATGCATTTCTATGTGTTTCACATACATAAAACATATGCAAGTATACATTATTCTCATACGTCTGCTTCGGAAACAGCGTAGACACGATTATTATCACATCTTGTCTTATCGGTTGTCAGGAAGCCGCATATTTTACATTAATGTTTTGCTATTCTACATGTGTGGTAGATAAATTGAGCCCTTAATGACAACAAAATGTAGCAGTAAAATAAACTTGAGGCAGAGATGATTGTAATCTCCCCATACTTCATATCCCTTCTCTCATTCAATTTATTTAAGCAATTCTTAACCTTTTAACTTTTAACATTTAAACCTAAAGCAAAATGCACCAAACTACAAAAACAAATATATATCAAAAAAATACACAAATTATGGAAAATTTCACTTAATTCGCAAAAATGTAAAAATATACAAAAAAATTTTAATAGGAAGGTTGAAGCTCTTCAACAATGTCTTTTTATTTCCAAAAGCCAGAGAGTTTTGTTAGACTTTATCCTATTTACTTTGTCTTTTTTGCTTCTAATACATCCTCTCTTTTTGTCGGTGCACACTAAAGCTTCAATTGAGGTCACCAGTTGTTCATGCCACTTCTTTGCTGTACTTGGCCTGCTCCCATGAATCAAGCCTAAGACACCATCTTTGGGGCTTCTTTACACGCCTCTTGTGCTGCAGGTGCGTCACTTTTAATATGGGAAAACGTGATGTAACGGCGGCACAAGAGGATTGTAAATAAGCCTTTTAATTTTTATCCTTAAGTTTTAAACTCCTCTACATTTAGAGAAAGTTTTAACATTTTTACATTTACATTTAGCTTTTTTACGTGTATCAATTATATTGATCTACTAGTAATTAAGGGCCTGATTCAGAGTCGGGCAGACGGTCTATTCATCACAAATGTGACGAATATCCCATCCACCTTATTACAAGTGCATTATATCCTATGGCACTTGTAATAAAGTGGGTGGGATATTTGTCATGTTTGTGATGGAGCAGTTCATCTGCCAAACTGTACATCAGGCTTTAGCTTTCTAAACAGTCTTGGACCCCCTTAGTAGGCATCACGGACCCACATCGTCCAAAGACCTCAGCTCCTTTATTTATTTATGCAGTTTTAAATGGTGAAAACATGGCCCTTGAATGTTTAGGGAGCTTTACAAGAAGAAAAAAACTTTTACAGACAATAACATCTAGGCAGTATATTACATATTAGAAAAAATAATCCACATACAGGAATAATGTTTATGTCATACAAACAAAAAATGAAGGTGCTTTTGAACAGATAGAAGGAAGTGTGACAAACGCAAGTACAATCCACAAATTTTGTAGTAAAATGTATAGGAGCAGATGATACAAAGCAAGCTGTTGAGGGAATGTTGTTTGCAAAGGAAACAGGTCTTGTAGAGAAGAAGAAAAGCAAAAACTGAACAGCAGAGGTGGAAGTAGGCTTGAGGTCATATACTGAAAGGGGGATTTAAATGGAACCCATCATTCAAGGGATTACAGATACAAAATGAATGAACAGTACTAGGTTTAACATTGAGAAAGTGAGTATAATGAGATAATTCAAATAATTGTAATTGGCTCCTGCATTCAACAGGTAAAGAGACAGAATATGTGACTAATACTGGGGGAAAAGACTGAGTAGAAAGGAGTTAGGGTTAGACGTAATAAATCATCAGAGGCCTTCTGAGTGATATCTTTGGAATAAGAGAGGTTTCAGCTCGGTTTCAGCACAGACTAGCTATATCATACCTATGTCAATTTTTCCAGTTATCCTACTCCTACTATTTTTCTCATTCTCTTTTCATTCCTCACCATCTCTTAGTCTTTCTATCTCACTCTATCTCTCTCTCGTTCCCTTTTTTCATTTTCTCTTACCTTAGGTTCTACACAGTAGCCCAATGCAATGGAAATGTATTGCGTAACAGGATTTTGGTGCTGGAATAAGTAACACATCCAGTGCAGTTTAGAGTTTATGCAACTGAGAATACCTACCATTTTACGACTGATCAGCATCCTAATATGGAATGATCATATCGTGTATAGCATGCGACAGGAGGAACCAACCAGGGTGAATATATGATATGGCAAATACCAAGAGCTGAAAGAGAGAACCAGCTCCTGATGCCGCTGTAAAAGTCTATTTTATGTAAACTGTAGGGTTACTATGAAGATGGAAACACACACTCCATGATTCACTGTTAAGATGTGCAGCTATGTAAGGTTACAAAAATAAGTCTTGGTGTACACCTTGGAACATTATGCATCCAATAGAGGGTCCATGGTTGAGGATGTTGATCTAGATGTTGAGGATGTTGATCTAGAAAATCTATCCCAAATACTTGAATATGACAAAAGGAACTAAAAAGTAGTATGGTGGACTCACGTAACTGGTTGAGGGAAGTAGATGCTAACACGAAACCCTTGACAAAGGAATATTGTGAGAGAACCTTTGGGTCTGGGACACAAAACTACTTATTGCAGGTCACAAATACAACACACAGATTTTATCTTACAAGACTACGAATGGGTTTGGTTCATCTGTTAATAGCCTTTCCAAAAATGGGCAAGTGGAGCAAAAACTTGCCAAAGTGCCCTTGTGATGGCAAATCAAATCAGACAACGTTACATTTTATTTTGTTCTGTAACTTTTATAGAGAGCTTAGGAAGTGTTTTTACGACCTTTGTTCTTAAAGGAGAGGTTATTTTTATATAGACCTGCTTTTGAATATATTTGTAGCCTAGATAATATTAAAGTCTGTAATGCTGTGGCGGTCTTCATTCAGAAGGCAATTAAAATAAGACACAATAATTCACATCTCGAAGCACTTATCTATGAAGAAACTGAGGCATAATACGATAAACGATGATTGTACTGTATACTTAGCTGTGGTATAAATATATGGCTTATCACTTGCACTTTATTTCTTGTATTAAACTATTTAATATTGTGATGTTAAACACTATGGTTAATTTAAAAATGTACTGAGATATATATATTGTGATAGAAAATTTTAATTAGATACTTTGCACATAAAGTTTGTGAGGGGTTAATCGCTACGCTTTTTATTATGAATTATTTTAATGAATTTTACAATTGTGTGATGTACAGATGTTTTTATGATTTTTAGTATGCTTTTATGGTTTGTGATTTTAAATCGAATAAAGCTCACAATTGATTGATTGATTGATTGATTGCATCCAATAACTCTGGCTTTAGGGCCCTCATGGGAAGTTTGGGACAAAATGAAATATTTCAAAGGTGCTTTCATTGTCACAGGCTAGCCTTTGCAGTTAAACTGCATGTGGATCAATCCTGCTGACCATTACCATTGGAGATATATCACCCAAAACATGTTTTAATATCATAATTCTAAGGCTAAAGATCATTGCAAATCAAGCTTGCTAATGAATAGGAGTCACATGTTCTATTTCTGGTCGAAAAACTGTTCACACTTTGTGACCAGAATTTTTGTGACCAGTAATGAACTTGACAAACCGACCTATGTACTAATAGGTCAGTTTATAAAGTAAAGATTTGGAATGGGATGTAAACCAACGCACCCAAATAATAGTAGTGAGGTAGGTTGTAAACCTCCTATTGGAGGCCATCACAAAGATGGTGGTTTGCTATGGTTGCAAGACTACCATGTTTTCGGGGGCATGAGAGGAACTTGGGACATAAAGGCTGGCTCATAATTTGGCTTGCTTCAGCCTAAGAGAAGTAGGTGAAACCTGGGTCTTTTAAATGTTGTGTTGTTTCTCTTGAGGTTTCCAACTTTGATGGTTCATCTACCTCTTACGTTTGTTGAGAGACAAAAATGGGCAGTAGTAAGTAATATCCACCCTTTAGAAAGCTGCATGGCCCCTAATTATGTCATTGAACTCAAAATGTTGCATCGACTGTTATGTAACCCATACTGAGCCTTATTAAACATAAGGTGCACTGTCCCTGTTTCACCACAGAACACATTTAGCAAGGTGCACCAAGCACAAACAGGAACAGTAAGCTCTGTAACAAAAAATGTGCTGCTCCCACAGCAGCTGCAAATCTGCACTTGCTCCAGGGGCAGCACATTAGTTATAGGCAGTGCAGTTATTTGAAGCAGACAGTCCACCTTTCACAGTGAATGTGGAACCCAGCATGGAATACAAAAGGGGGTATAGATCCCCCTGCAGGCGAGGGCTGTGAGTAACTGCACCAGCCTGCAGGGGAATGTCTGCTCCGTCCATGGACCCTCTTTACCCCTATTGAGTGGTTTTCCCCTTGGGGAACACTGTGCACCAAGTCTATGTGATTCAAAGTCACTGAGCAATCTGATGGTGCATATCATAGTGGTGCAGAGGCAAAGTATTTCTCTCAGCATGGGGCCATGCCCCAAGCTAATGAGGGAACATCACTTACAATAGCCCTTCTGTAAACCCAAAGTGCCCCAGGGGTGCAGAACATGGGTGCACACACCTTTTGTGTCCTGGGCACTTTATGTAATTGGGGCCCAGATGTCCTTTAATTTATTTGTCTGTAGCCCTAGCTTGCAGGTGTTACCTTCTGGGTTACTGGGCCTTCTGAGATTAACCACCCTTTGGTGTAAATGCACACAGCACTGCTCCTTTGCCCCTGTAGCTAGGTTGATATTAACCTATATACAGCAGATCTTGCTTTGCTGAAGTTTTAGACAACTGGTTCCCACAAGATGCAAGAATGCCTGTGGCATATGGAACAAAGTGCAGGTACATCATGTATAGCTTTTTTACGGTCGCAAACACTCTGATTCAAAGTCTGGAACTGCAAAAAAGCTTTTTTAAATGTAATTATCCCATTTTGGAAATCTGTAAACTTTTACTCACTCCTAAAATTGCATTAGCACCCCACATAGATTCAATATGTAGTGTATCAATGTTTACCAACTGAAATCCTCTCCTAAAACCCCTAAGTTGGAGTAGTAACAGATTTGCAAAATGGAAGGGATCACCTTTACAACTGTTTCACTTAATGATTGTTAAAAATGAGCCAGTCAGTCAAGCATTAGTTGAGTCATATCTTTAACCCTAACTAGATTGGTTCCCAGCACGTCTAATTGAAGCATTATTAAAAAAGAAATAAAAAGATGTGCTACTAGCAGTAGTGTGTTTATGACTCGATTTTCAAGATGATGTCAATGGGTTATCATTGTGAACTTTTAGATGACTTATTTGACTTGTGGAATACTATCATGACTGCGAGCTCTTTTTTCAGTTCTCCCACAAATCTTACAGCCAGTAAGGTAGGATATGTGTGCTTTCTATGAAGCCTATGACTCGAGTTGTCTCTTGCAAGGCTGTGATCATAAATCCGCAAAAGACTATTCCAGACGTCTTTACTTTATAGAAGAACTCTCTAGATAATAAGGTGGTGGGTATTTCTGCACAGTTCCAGACACATTCTGTGAGTTCTGAAGCACAAACACTGCTAATGTCCCTGCCATGGCATCCATTTAGTGCTTTTCAAACTAGGCTTCCTTCTGTAGAGCAGGTTGGTCCCTGCTGGGCAGCTGTCTCAGGGACCCTCCCTTTATTTTGTAGGTAGCCCAAACAGAGACTTGCAGCGGAAAACAAGAATTACAGTGTCTGATGTTACAATTGATATGGCAATTCTGCTTCAGCCATCAGAATTTTTGCATTGCACACTCTCTGAGTAACAAAAGACTGGCACCATAAAGGTATTCATTTGAGAAATTTCCTGTTCCGAGAGGTGTGAGACGGCATAGTATGAGTACCCTCACATTGAGGCTTACATTCCAGGATCATGGTTTCCTCCACTGAGATGTAAGTTGAGGACAACCCCCGCAAAGGCTCTGCTGAACATGACATTTAAGGATATGCAGGGTAGCATCTATCTAGCAAATTGGCTGCCTAGGTTATGCTACTTTCCTATGTCTGGATGGAGGAAGGTTCTAAAATATTCATTTACACCACTAAACTAACTTACACTTTAATGTCTGGTGCTTACTTTGTATCATTTATGTGCTTTTCTATATTTCGTTTTTTTTCTAGTTTTCACCTGCAAGACTGAATCCAAAGTTTCTCAGGCAAGTAGACAGGCTTCTACTAGTGATACTTAGTGAAAACCTCAGTGTGAAATCTTTCCTTTCCAAGTGTAAGTCTCAGCTAACTTGCATATCATTGCACTAAGTGAATTGCCTTCTCAGCACAAACTGGTGGTAAGTAACTGTATATTAAGGGCATCCATGGTATGATGATGCCCGTGCTTGGTATTGCTGGCCATAGCATATGGAGGTAATGCTTGACAATAAGTGATTTTCATTGGCTTGAATGTTGCCCACCCCTGACAAAATGGGTGCCCTATGTCACGATCCACTGCCTGTGCTCTTGTGCCCACCACCAGAGGGCTTACATGTGGAACTTTCCAATGTTCAATCAATCAATCAATAAATTCTTTATTTGATCCATTCAATACAGACCATAAAAGCACAAATAAAATCGATAATCAGCATAAAACTCCAATTCATGAATTCTAAAATCCATATAGTGACAAAGATTACCTATATAGATCATGAATAGGAATTACTAAAATATTAAGAAGCACGATAAAAACCTGCCATGTTTTGAACAACATAGGCCACATGCAATATATATATGGTTACCCTTTATCTACGGCTTGATTTTGGAATAAATACTTCACACAGTCTAAGATCCCCACAGTTTCCGCCTTCTTATACAAGCCCACAAGAATGTGGCTACCGAGAAGCAAACAAAAGGATCAGGCAAAGACTTTAAAAAAAATAGTGCTACCCGACATTGACTAAAATTATAACGCCTTAAAATCGGAAAGATAAAGGGGCATATTAGCAAGAAGAGGCGATAATCATCGCTAACCCTGCTTAGCGTGATTTTTTTTATCGCCGGCTATCGCTGGAATATATCGCCACGCTAACGCTGTATTAGCAACGATTAGCGCTATGGCGATGAATATTCCAGCGATAGCGGGAAATGGGCCAACATCGCTGAAAAACCAGCGATGTTGCATGGAGAAGGAGAACACCTTGCTGATACGACCCTGTGGTCGTATCAGCATAATCCACCCCCATGTTAGGTATGGCTAACACCTGCTAATTGCAGGTGTTAAATAAATGGCGATGACCCCGGTTAGCGCGACTTTTCACGTCGCTATCTGGGGCCATGGCCACCTTGCTAATAGGCGATAGGCCTGTTAGCGAGTGTTTCCCAGGTTTGTTCGTCGGAACGCCCACTTTGCATGTCATTAGCGATAAATATCGCTGACATGCAAAGCGGTAAAAACGGGCGCTAATGCCCGCAAACTGTCGCTAACTGCTGTTAGAGACAGTTTGCTGATAGGGCGATATAAATATCGCCGCTTTAGCGGCAAAAGTGCCGCTAAAGCGGCGATAGTGCCCTTGCTAATATGCCCCTCAATCTTCTCTTTCTTTCTTATAAAACCCGCAAAACAAGACTAGGTGCAAATCGGATTGGGGTGAGTAGTTGTCACAGGGGCATAAAGTCAGTTCAGAGTGCTTGAACCTTCTCTCCTAGCATCAGAGGGATCAGATTCATACGAAATCTCAATAAAATGTATCTGTGCTGTGCTATACTAGTGCTTGCTAAGTAGGAGTACCCTCCCTCTAACCTGGGCGGGATCAGATGGTATGCAAGGACTGCTTATTTGCTATGATTCCTTTCCATTCGGTCATAATGTGCCCTCAACGTAAAGGTATCAATCAGTTTCTGTTTCAAAATCTTCCTGCACGCAGTTGGATCCTTAAATAATTCTACTAGCCCAATAGCAGTCAGAGTTGACTCCACGTATCTCAGCCATCTAATCTTATTGTAATTTTCCAATTTTAAACAAATTTTTATTATATTTTGCGTTAGATTTACCGTATCCCTGTGCCAGATAGAAAACCACAGTAAGATCGGAGCTAATCCGATCCTATCTGACATATAGGCCAAACCCAATTCTGTGTGTAGAATATAGTTTGAGTAGGAAGACGGAAGGGACACTAAGCTCTTAAAAAATCTGTCTTCAAGGATTTGGAGAGAGTCAATGGGCGCCATACCCCAAACTCCTGCCCCATACGTAGCTGCTGATTTCGTCTTAGCCTGGTAGATATTTTTTATTGGGTCTAGAGGTCTTGTGCCCAGCTTCTTAGAAAAGGACATAACGGATGTCAAACTCCTCTCCATGCCTGGTGCCCTACCCGCCACCAAATTTGACCAGGTTTGGTTTTTATCAAACAGAACCCCCAGGCAAGGGAAAGTGTCTACCACTTCTGTTTTGCGGGCTTCCATGTGGAAGTGCAGAGCTCTATCACGGCTACCAGCCCCTGCTATGATGGCAACGGATTTCGTTTCATTAACTTTCAAATCCAATGATGCCATAAAAGACGCATATGTTGTTATAAGTCGTTGAAGGGCTAGCCCCGTTCTGGCAATCAGCACCGCGTCATCAGCATAAGCCAATATTGTTAGGGAGTAGGTATCAAACACAGGGACATCCAGAGATGAACCCAGAAGGGTTGCCTCAACCCCGTTTGTATAGATGGAGTAAAGAAATGGGGCTAGGACACATCCCTGCCTGACTCCCCTGGCAATCTTAAAAGAGCTGGTGCATTCCCCATTTTTGCGATGCGGACACATGCGGTGGCATTGGAATATAATTGATGAATAAAGTTAATTATAGCTGGATCAATCCCCATCACCTGCATTTAAAAAAAAAAAAACCTGCTTTATTGACAAAGCAGTCCCACACATGGTGGTTTGCTGGCCCCAGCAGGCCACCATCCCTGGGAGTGCTAGCCTCATTAATATTCATGAGGCATGCAATTTGCGACCCCATTGGGAATCACAAACAGTGTCTCAGACACTGTTGTACATAGCATTGTGCGACTCGCTAATTGCGACTCGCAATTTGTCGCAATTTGCGAGTCGCAAAATGCTATGGTCGTACATCTGGCCCAATATTCTTGTTCCTTGAATTTGCCCTGACTGCAGGGCTAGTTTGCTTTCTGATTCCTGGGCCAGCACTATTTTAGTGCATTCTTGATCCTTGAACTTTCACTCCTTCTGTATTTACCTTTTTCCGGTTCCTGCCTTTCTTTCCTTTTACCTTAGTGCCACTTTCTAGTTTGCCGTCTTTCTGTTCCTGCTATCTCAGCTTACAGTTTCCTTATTTGGTTTGTTACTTACTTTCTGCCTAGTGTGCCATTTGCTTTCCTTTCCTTCCTGTGAAGCACTCTCTCTTGCTAGCTCCTTGTCTATCATGGCTGTGCATCAGTTCCACATTCTTGCTGTTACTGCCTTGTGTATACCTGTTTGAATGTCAGAGTTTGTGGGCATAGCTCATTACTCAGTTGGTGTTTCTTGTCCACTATGAGTATTGTCTTTGAGTTACTTTTTTAATATCAACATGGGTAGCAGCTCCTCATACCCTGCATTTACTTGCATATATTATTTGCAGTCAATATCTGAAACAGCAATTGTGGGTGAGGAAGCCCCTCAATTAGTGAAAGAAAAGTAAAATGAGGATATCCATTGAGAAAAAGAGAAAAGAGAGTCTTGCCGCTCCCAGAGAGAGAGAAAATAACCAACTCTCGACTCCAGAAGAGAAAGACAGGAAATGGAGCTGGATGACAGGGGCACTCAATTCTAACAGCTCTATAGGGTTAAAGTTTAAAAATTGCTCCTAGTAAGGGTCTTAAATAATTTCATGGAATGCAGCCAGCTTATTAACTGAGAAAAATTAACTGGCATTCTTGAAAGAACTGAAAGCTGATATAGTGTGTATTCAAGAATCTTGGTTGGTGAAGAATTGGTTAGTAGAAGAATATAGGGGCATATTAGCAAGAAGAGGCGATAATCATCGCTAACCCTGCTTAGCGTGATTTTTTTATCGCCGGCTATCGCTGGAATATATCGCCACGCTAACGCTGTATTAGCAACGATTAGCGCTATGGCGATGAATATTCCAGCGATAGCGAGGAAATGGGCCAACATCGCTGAAAAACCAGCGATGTTGCATGGAGAAGGGAGAACACCTTGCTGATACGACCCTGTGGTCGTATCAGCATAATCCACCCCCCATGTTAGGTATGGCTAACACCTGCTAATTGCAGGTGTTAAATAAATGGCGATGACCCCGGTTAGCGCGACTTTTCACGTCGCTAACTGGGGCCATGGCCACCTTGCTAATAGGCGATAGGCCTGTTAGCGAGTGTTTCCCAGGTTTGTTCGTCGGGAACGCCCACTTTGCATGTCATTAGCGATAAATATCGCTGACATGCAAAGCGGTAAAAACGGGCGCTAATGCCCGCAAACTGTCGCTAACTGCTGTTAGAGACAGTTTGCTGATAGGGCGATATAAATATCGCCGCTTTAGCGGCAAAAAGTGCCGCTAAAGCGGCGATAGTGCCCTTGCTAATATGCCCCATAGTGTGTTAAACCATCCAGCATTCCCTGTTAAGAGAGGACATACAAAAGGAGGCATAGCCATATTACTCAGTACTAATTTTAGATGGTTATATAAATATATATTATATTTCTCTAATTTAATACAGGCTGTAAAGATAGGATTTAATGACTATTGATTGTAAATGCTTACATCCCTCCAGATTCAACTCCTTCTCACCTACTGAAGGATCTGTTTGATTTTATTTCTATTACTATGGCAGGAGAGGATTGCACACATTTGGTACTGGTTGGTGATTTGAATGTCAAAGTTTCTAGCCACAGTTTAAGGTTGTTTGCAAATGCTCTGAAAGAGGAAGCTTTAAAAATGTCTCCAGCTATTTTTCCTAGCAATAGTCAGGTAGATAAAAGAGGATTGCTCTTATTAGAAGGCTTGAGAAATACAGAATTACTAATTGCTAATGGGAGAATAGCAAATGACACCCCAGCGAAGGTTACTCATAAATCCATCTCTGGGGATCTATCATTGATTACATAATTGTTTCAGCTGTCACTTTTATTAGGCTGTCACATATGTTAGTGCAAGATAATACTTATATTGATCATATGCTGATCTCCTGTGAAACTGACGTGAGCCTAATGGAAGTGGGCCCTTGGAATTTTAAAGGTAAATCAGTAGGTTTTAGAAAATCAAACGGCAGAATGTATTGGAATATCAAAGCATCTTTAAAATTTAAAGAGACACTGGCAATATTAGTAGGAGACCAGCAGCTTTCTCTTACAGACCTATTTGTATCACATGGACCCTGTATAAAAACTCTGGTTTCTGCCTGTAAAACTAATCATTTACCTATCTGGCAGAGACCATATCCGGATCCTGTAATACATTTAAATAGGGAAACAAATAAATGAGTGTAGGCACAATTCCAGAATTTTTGTTTGTATCGAAGTAAATTAATCAATCTTCTAAAGAGGAAAAGATTCAGGAAAAAGCGTCTTCTAAGGAAAGAAAAGGAAGATTATGCATGGATCCAGTTATAAGAGGCGGCATCAGGGAATAACGATTAAAGGTATTGGGAAATGATTTCTGATAGTTGTGGCTCTAGGGTGAAATCTCTCCCAATTCCTATAAAAAAGAATGGAGAACTTATCTTGAGGAACTTTAATCTGCCAATCCTGAATCAGTTTGGTCATCTTCCCCTATAACCGTAACATCTATGTTGCCCCAGTTATGCTATGCTCCCTTGAGGCGTGAGATAGTGGAACTCATTAAGAGAATCGGATCTTCTGGTGCAATGGGCCCAAACGAAATTCCTATGTCAGTAATTAAAAAAGAGCCCATGTTGTGGGCCTTTTTTCTTACTCCTCTTTTTGCTTACTGTTACCAGCAAGGGACAACTCCCCCCTCCTGGTCTGGAAGTATTTTAATTCCACTTTTTAAAAAGGGTCTTAGGCTCCTCCCTGGCAACTACCACCAAATAGCATTATTAGATGCAGTGGGGAAAGTTTTTGCCCGTAGTATTTTGGACCAACTCACTGACTGGGTGATGGAGGAGAAAATTCTTCCCATTGAACAAGCAGGATTTAGGAAAAAACCTGCACTTTGGAAATTATTTGTATGCTGAAGCTGATTGAGGAAACCTTAATTCGAGGGACTAATGTGACATTCATAGATTTTTCAACAGCCTTCGATAAGGTAGATCGGCCAACACTCTGGAAAAAACTGCAAAAGATGAGTATGCCTGTCCCCCTTCTTACACTTATTATTGCTCTACAATCCTCTACTTGGTGTCAGGTGTTATTAGGGGGAGAACAAGGTTTAACTTCTGTGATAACAACAAAAAATGGGCTGAAGCAATGATGTTTGTTGGCTCCTCTAATTTTCTCTCTGTACGTAGTGGATTTACCCAATTGCTTTGCTGCTAATAAGGGTGATGCTCCGAAGATAGGTGGCCATCCCTTTCCCTGTCTGATGCATGCAGACGATATTGTAATTATGGATTTAACTCTTAATGGTTTGTCTAAGAAGCTAATGTCGCTCCAGAAGTACACTGCTTTACATTATCTAAAGATAAATGTTTCTAGGAGTAAAATTCAGATTTAAAGAAAGTATGGAAAAAATTGTAAATATGTTTGGAGTACTGGCTTAGAGAAACTTGAGATTGTAAATTCATATTTCTATTTAGGGAAAATGGTAACTGGCAGTCTAAAGGATAAGGCCAACATTGAACATTGCTCCTGTTAAGCTTTCTTGCACGGAAACAAGTTTTGTGCATTTTATAACGTAATGGGCCAAAGGCATTTTTTGCAAGTGCTTTTGGTTTTTAAAGTAAAAGTCCACCAACATTATTATTTACAATTGAATTTATTTAGGTAGAAAAATTGGGCTTCCTTGAAAAGATAGAAGGCCAGATCCTGAGTAAATTATGTCATTTTAATACATCTGTTTCAACCCCTGCTATGAGGCTAGAGTTCTTATGTTCAAGGATTAGCTAGAGTGATTCGGTGGGGCTATCAGTTGAAGAATAGTGAGTCAGTTTCTATAAGGGGCTTTCTGAAGCATTACATTTTTGGTTCGGAAGCAGACAAATATTCCTTCTCCCGTGATTTTACTTTGGCGTTGAATTACTTTGATATACAGGAAGAGTCTGTGATTCCCCTTTCTCTTTTAGAATTTAAAACTTTTTAAGATGTACTAGCATTATTAATAGTTTCTAGAGAGATCTTAAGTGCTGTAGGATGAAGAAAAGGTTGGAGGTAATATCTTCATCTTGCTATCCAAGAGTAGCCCAGAAGTATCTGGCTTGGAATCTGGACCATGGGATTCGCTGTTTGTTGATTTACTTCATATGAATTTACTTTCATTAAATGATTTAACGGTAAATTGGTCATCTTCTGCGAGAACAGGGAAAGATTGTAATATGTCATTTGAGGATCCAGAACCTTACCCATGTTCTTTTTGTCTGTCCGGCCCTTTCACTGCAACATTACGTGGCCAATGCTGCTACGGCCAATGTTCCTACAGACAGGGCCGGACTCGCTACCGGGCATTCCTAAGTAAACAATGCAAAACCAAATGGTTTTAAAGTATGCTTTAAAACCATTTGTTTTGCTTTGTTTATTTAGAAGTGCATACAGGTCCCCATCCACAAAATCAGCCCCCACCGCAGTATAATCGGCCCCCAGCTTGGTAGCCCACCAAAACGCCCGGTAGCCAGTCCGGCCCTGCTTACAGAATAATGTTAAAATCGTAACGGCAGCACGTGAGTTTCTTTTTAATCCAAAGAATGAAATAATATGTACAAAAATATTTACATTTTTTAAGGAGTTTTTTCATTTATTTTAGTGCTTTTAGAGTATTGTTATATGAGGAAGGAATTTATGGGACTGTTTTCTTGTGGACTAACTCATATATTTTGATTTCTGCTACGTTGGGGAGGAGTTCCTTTTAGCATTCACAGGAGACTAAAACTAAATATAAGTTTACTCATTTGGGCCCTGGTAATTGTTATAAGCAAGAATGTAAATTTTGGGTCTAGATGTAGACTTTTGCTAAGACTGTTACTGATTATATTTTCTTTCAGTAATTTGCACATAATCTTTGCTGCTCTGTGTGAGTGGATTTTGAAGTAGAAATGGAGCATATGCACAAAATTATTACTTTAATTTCTATGTTTGATTAATTGATTTTACTCATAGAAGTTTTAATTATAATGAAATTATGTATGTATTTAATTTGACTTAAATGATTCTGGGTGAAGGATTCAAATATGTATTTATTCAATAGTATTATGTTATAATGTGATTTAATTTTAGTGTAATTTGTCGTATCATTTTGTGGACTTCATTTGAAATCCAAATCTTGAAAAATAATTTAATTTAATTTGGTGAGGAACTTACTGACCTTCAATCTTACTCTGTGGAGCCCCCGAGTGCCTTGTCCCACATTCCCTCTATTGTTTATGGGGTTATATATATATATTATATATGTCTAGCACATCCCTCCTGGCTGTTAGTTATTTTGAACGCAAAATTGCCTCTTGAGTGCCTGTTCTTTCTAAGCCTTGACTTTCTTGCTTGCTTCGGGCAGAGCTTACCCTTTGAATCTCTTTTCTGCTCTGACTCTCTGTGTGATCTTGGGCAGCTCTGTACCCAATATTCCGTTTACTTTGTCTGCCCTGCCACCATTCCTTGCAAGAGTTCTTGGCAGCCCTGGATTATTGATGGTACTTCTTAGTATATTGTGGGCACATCAAGCATGATGGGGCTCACTTTATCATTGGTGGCCTTGTTATATTGAAGGAAGTACTTGGCTTAACATGGACATCAATGCTCATTTATTACCTTAGATAGATTGCTAGCCCTGCCATAATGGTGTAAGTCCAGGTCTGTGGTGGAGATCCACCTCAGGGTGATGCCTACTCTCGGCTCCACTACTGGCCCCAGCCAATAGTGGTATTTATTGACTTATTGCCAGCATCCATCATGTGAGATGGTGACATTTCTGCAAACAAGACAAAATATATGTGAGAGAGTACTTGATGAACATGATAAACTGATGTTTGGACATGAAGCATGTGTTTACTGAACATGAAAAACAAGTATTTCAGTACATATGTTTTCTCATGAAAATGATACGCATTTGTATGAATAAATCAAGTTTCTTTCCAAATTTAAATCCTGCATTTGAAAGCACAATAAGTATATTTTCATAATCTGATAAGCTGATGTTTTGGAGGAAAATGATTGAATTTCTAAATATTAAACACAACCTTTAAAACAGATATTTGAGTGTTAATCATTACAGCTGCCTGAAATGGAGATATGTTAGATTAGTGAAGCTTGTCCGCTGTCCAAACCTATAAGGTCTCTGTAATATGAGCAACAGCACATCTACACGAGATCATACAATCTGCTTGCTCCCCTGTACTGTCCATGATTCCTCTTCAAATGAGATTCTCAGTGAAACAATTTGATTGAAAAGTGCAGGATGCTAAATCGAAATGACGTCACAAGTAGTGTAGATAGGTGATATGGTAAAACATAGGTCTAAGGGCCAAAAAAGATGATGATCAGTGGCTAGTAAAAATAAGGTCCTGTGATATATTTGCATTACAGGAAACATGGGACGTGTCTGATTCTATTGTCCTGGATGGTTTTACCCCTTATTTTAAAGCTGCATCCCCCTCCAAGGCAGGTCGCGCAAAGGGAGGCCTGCTTACCTTGATATCGCATAAATTAACCTGCACACTGAAGATGATGTTTTGCCCCTCACCCCATTTATTAGCAGTAGAATTAACCTTCACTAAGCGCCCTACTCTGTTGGTGATTAACTTTTATAATTCCTTTTGTAGGGAAATTGGCATTGAGCACATTGCTGCATTAGAGGGTTTTTTGGAGCATTATGGATAAGAGAGATGCTCATATTATGAGGTCATTATATTGGGGGACTTTAATGTACATCTTTGCCTATCTAATGGTATCTTAGGTAAGGGTCCCTGGGATAGCCTAGTTCCCTCTGCTCATTTTGAACACTCAGCCCAAGGCTGTCGGTTAGAGAGCCTACTTGCTGTTAATGAATTACAATGTCTCAAACACACCGGGGAGATAGTGTCAGTTCCATCATTCACAGGCAGGGGTTGTTCCTCTACTATAGACATGCTCAGGCCAGTATGGTATTAGGTTCTTACAGTAACTTAGTACAGCGAGTTGCAGAAAATCTAACGGCGAGAGGCAGGGCAGCGGATATTAAGGGGGAAAAAGGTTTGATGGAGAGTGCACTAAATCCCACAAGAGTCTCTTGAGCACCCTAAAACAAAAGCCTAGGGACAAAGAAAAGAAAAAGGTGTGTAGGAGAGTGTACTAATTGGCTATTAAGCAAAGGAAAGATAATATTGTTGTTGTTGTTATTGTTATTCATACTTATGAAGCGCACTGTAACCCTACGGGCATCCTGGCGCTGAGATACATGTACACTACCACCATATGAGCTGCAAAAGAATCAAGCAATGGTTGACATGCTTATACTCTAGGGAAGAGCCAAGTTTTTATTTTCTTACGAAACAGCAACAGGTCCTGCACCTGTCTCAGTTCAGTGGGCAGACCATTCCATAACCTTGCAGCTGCAATACTGAAGGCTCTTCCCCCCGAATTTGCTCTTTTTATCCTCGGTATTTTTACCAGATTGGCCGGAGCGAAGATTATGGGTAGGAGCATTCCAACCAAATTTGCTCTGCAGCGGTTTAGGCCCAAACCCGTGCAGCGCCTTAAAAACAATACAGAGTGATTTCAATTGTATCCTCTGCGATACAGGGAGCCAATGCATCTCCGCCAAGGCCTGAGATGCTGATGACCGTCGTGGTCTCATTAAGGCAAGCTTTGCCGCTACAATCTGAATTCTCTGGAGTCTCCCAATCAATTACCTAGGAGACTCCAGTAGCAAAGCATTGCAGTAATCCAGACGGCTCAGGATAACACTCCTTACCACTAGAGCTCTGGCCTGGATTGGTAGCATCGGAAGAATCTTCCGAAGTACTCTGATAAGTGAGAAACTACTCCCCACAATCTTGTTAACTTGAGTCTCTAGGTTCAGCTTGTCATTGAAGCTGACTCCTAGGTTTCGTACCATCTCAGCGGGTACCAAAGGTACATCCGTGGAGATAGGCCAGAAGTCACTTGGAAGTGCGGAAGGCACTTTTCCTACCGCACAGTGTAGGATCTCCGTTTTATCGCTATTAAATTGCAAGGGCACAGGCATGGAAAATTGTAAACAGCCCTTTCTTCGCTGATTAACACCCCGGGAGAGTAGACTTTTTTTATCCCTGCTGATAGATGGGCCAAACATTTTGAGCAGATCTACAGAGGGGTAGACCTAGGGATAAGTGTTACTCCTTGGGAACCGAGCATAGAGACGCGTCCGTTAAAATTTGGGGTAGACAAGGTGCATGACGCCATTATGGCCGGGGGCGTGTTCTGCTAAGATGGCCGTGTAGTCGCACCAGAGCAGAGCTCTGTCCCGTGAAAAAGGGAATCCTGCAGTTATCCTGGTAGAACCGGCAGCGCAGCCTCAGGAATAGTTGCTGCAGCTCACCTGGACCCAAAAGCTAAGAAAAACGGCGACTCGTCGCCGAGAAACAATTGAAATAAACCTCCCGAGAGCCGGCACATTGCGGAGTGCCTGACCCTGTAATGGCGGTGCCCGATCCTGATGCCAGAGACGAGTCGGGTGTCTGAAAAACACTGCGCCACGGCCGGAGACTGGAGGGTGTTCCCAGTGGCAGCAGCCGTACGCCCGAAGCTCCGGACCCCCCCGAAGGAAAGAATTGTGGCCCGAAGCTGGCTCGGAGGAAGGCTCGTGCGGCACGGCCCGGAAGGCCGAGTAAGAGGTGGGCCTGCTGGGAGTGGCCTGACGCTACTCATTATGCTTGAGTAGGCCCCATGGGCCCTTGGAGGGGCCGCAGTGGCGGAGGAATAGTGGCATCTGCGCCGAGGAGCCTGGACGCACCACAGAAGAGCGCTGGGCCCGCATGGTGTTCGAAGGATGGACACGGCACAAGTAAGTGTGGGTGGCAGGAGTGGTGGGAGGGGCCCCTGCCTCGCCATAGAGCAGAGGCCCATAAAGTGGAACACAGGGGCACCGGCCCGACTGCAAGATGATGTTCTGGAAAAACAGTAGTTAGACGCAGGCCCCAACGGCACAGCACCCAAAGCAGGCAAGCAGGCTGACTGGTTAGTGCAAGGGGCATGTAGACAGCCGCGCAGACAAGCTACCATACAGTAAGCTCTAGCACCACAGCAGAAGAGGCGCTTGTGGCCCAGCAAACGGAGAAAAATACAGACGCGTCCAACAGGGTACTTATTGGGACGCAAGCAAAACCAACAATAAATAGGGCCTACACATCAAGGTAGCAACATAAACAAGGGGGTAACAACGACCTCATATGAAGACCTGCTCTTGAGGATCGTGAAGGGCCGTTGAGAGCCAGCGACAATGTCAATTGTCCAGGGGGGCCCCCACTGCTCCCCTGCCTCCCGGACGCCTGGAGACCGATCCGGCCGTACAACGAGGGGGACAAGCCCAGAACAATATTGGGTGGCAGATAGATCCCTGCACCCCTTTAATGACAGCAAGGCGCGGTTCCACAATGGGCAAGGATAAGCCAACACGAGGTGGGCAATCCAACAAAATTGTACAGTATACAGTTTCGGGCCCCGGATCGATGGAACAGTTCGGACGGGGTTCGGACAACTCGAACAATCAAGACGCAATTGTGCAAGACAAAGCGGACATTTTGGATGCCATCAGAGATTCCCGGGTGGCATTAGAAGCAAATATGGATACAATGGCAATGGACATTATTCATTTGCGCCTACACTACAAACTCAGTCCAATCGTATGGAAGACAGAGTGGAAGATGCAGAAGGGCGTTTGAGAAGAAACAACCTTGGGTTCTTGGGTTTTCCCGAAAAGGCCGAAGGACCAGCAACACATGTCTTCCTGGAGAGCTGTATCACAACAGCCCTTGATAATATCAGACTCTCAAAAAATTTCACCATTGAAAGAGCCCACTGTGCACTTGGACCCCCGCCAAGCCCGGGTTCACCGCCTGGAGCTCTAATAGCGCGCCTGTTTAATTATAGAGACAGACATATCATTTTGCATTATATTCGTGCCCATGGCCCACCGAAATACGAAGATTGGGCCATCCAAATATACCCTGATTACACCAGGAAGGTGCAGGAGCTCCGGAACGGCTTTCTAGGAATCAAACAGTGCCTACGGCAGCATAACATTAAAAATAGCCTGCTTTTTCCTGCGAGACTCCGTGTACAGTATAAGGATAAGGTCCATTTTTATGACACACCTCAAGATGCAGTGGACTGGATGGAGTCGAAAGGAATGGCAGGACCAGACCCGAACCAGGGATGGCGAGAGCAGCGGACACGCCGTAGACGACAGTGAGTTCAGTGCCGAGATGCCATAGAACAAAGACCCACCCCACAAGAGGCTCCAGAGACGGGACGCATCCTGGTCGATGCAGATGGAACTTTACGGACAGAATCGGCAGCCATACAACTCTGGAATCAGTACTCTCCACTCTGCCTGGTGCAAGAAATTCAATCACAGGCAGATGGAACCCCAGAAGGATAAGGGGTGATCGGGGAGTCTACCCTTGCTGCAGGTAGGGGTTCGAGAAGAAGAGCAAAGACAATAAGGAACTGTGAGTAAATGATGCCAGGGAAGATGGTACTCAGTAATGAAAGGGCACTCTGTTGGTGCCTGGATGGATGGGGTTACGGGGAAGGGGTCTGGGTGGGTACACAATGGGAATGGACACCTAAGAGGACGTTATGCTGCGTGGCTCCCCTACCAGAACGTAATAGGACTTCCCAGCTGCCGACCACGTGTGCGGCCTAGTGGGCTGAATGGTCCTGAGGGGTATCACGGGGTCCGGTGGTCGGACCACAAGGTAGAGGTTACTAAAGCGGACTATATTTATATTATTTCTTGTTTTTTCCCGTTCTAATTTAGTTTGGTTAGTATAGAATTGACAAGGGAATAAGGGAGGTGGGAGGGAGAGAGGTTTGGGGCGGAGACCCCGGTCCTTAGGACATTGTTGGAGCTATGGGCATGTGGAGCTACTGCCTGTGGGTGGGGGCAAGGGGGAAGTTGGGGAAATTGCTGTTATGGGGTATGTTCAAAACCAGCAGACAAAGCAGGTGCTCTGGCAAGTAGAGGAAGAAATGTAGGGATGTCACATTCATGTGTGGTGTTAGACAAGAACCCTATTTGGGAGTCAAAGACATGCCTCTGGACAATTCAGTGACATGATGGATAAGAGATGTAAATACCAGTTTATAACATGGAATGTCCAGGGCCTGAATAACTTTGTTAAACGCAACTGTATATTAGCCTATCTGAAACGATACAGGATCTCAATAGCTTTTCTGCAAGAAATGCACCTATGGGGTGATAGTCTTAAATATGTCCAAAGACGCTGGAGGGATCAGATTTATGCAACGTCCTATTCGGGGTTTTCTAGGGGTACCCTGCTGTATTTGCCCCGGGGGTCCTTTTTAAAATGATAAGAACCAAACTGGACCCAAATGGAAGATACGTACTGGTAGAAGGCACTTTGGATGGTCATGATATGTGCCTGATCAACATTATACACTCCTAATAGTGATGATGGGGATTTTCTAGTGTCGACACTTAGTCAGGCCCACCTTAATCCTGACATAGAACTGTTGCTAGAAGGGGACTATAACTGTGCTTTCGACAGCACACTAGCTAGGCTCCCATCGAGGCCAGACACTAAACCCAAGGTGAGGGAGGCCATGAGGAAAATGCAAACTAACTATGGCCTCATAGATATCTGGAGACACCGTCATCCACACCAAAAAGCCTATTCCTGTCTTACACCTGCGACGTACACATATAGTCGGTTGGATTACTTCTTCATGCTGGCAGAGACCATACATAGAGTAGTTGAAGCGCAATACATGGCCCGATACCTTTCCGATCATTCCCCCTTACTGGTAGAATACATATTGTGCAGACCCCGCTCCAAAATACCATTATGGAGGATAAATGTCGAAGCACCCACAGATCCGGTTTATAAGACTGCAATAGACACGGAATTGAGGGGATATTTGGTTACAAATTGGAAGACAACCAGTACTAGGGCAACAGAATGGGATGCGATGAAGGTGGTACTTAGGGGGGTCTGTATGGCAACAGAGGCGGGGGTCAAGAAAGTGCTAGAACAAAACCTACAGGAACGCAACTTGGCCACCCTAGAAGAAGCACTCCCCACAGATGTAGAGGGGCCCCAGAGATGGACAGAGCAACGACAAAGGGTAGGAGAACTGTGGGACAGGCTGGACAAATATGATCAAAATAAAGGCAGAAAGCGTTGGTATAAAGAAAGGGACAAATCTGGACGTCTTCTGGCACGCCTCATTAAAATGGAAACACAACCTAAACCAATATTGACATAAGAGACGGGGGAAAACATAAAATGGTATACACTCAACACAAAATAAATGCTGTATTTGCGGAACACCTTAATAAAGTATACACAGAACCCCAATTTGCTGCACCCACCTCGACTATCGAGACTTTCCTGGAGGGGATAGCGCTGTCCAGTTTAGACCCTGATGCCCAGGAGGCCTTGGCACCCCAATGACTAAAGTAGAATTAATAAACGCAATTCAACATATGAAAACATCAGTCACCGGGCACGGATGGCCTTACGGCTGAATTCTATAAGCAGTTTCCAGATATACTAGTAGATAGACTGCTCTAGACTCTAGCTGAGGCGCAAGAGAAGAAAGAACTACCGAGTTCAATGTGGGAATCGCTTATAGTGCTGGTCCCTAAGGCAGGGAAAGACCCTATGCTACCGAACTCATACAGGCCCATATCTATGTTGAATGTGGATTTGAAACTCATAAGCCACGTTTTAGCCTCTAGATTACTCCCGTATCTCCCCCAGTTTATACATGAGGACCAATCGGGATTTATGCCCCGTAGGAATACCCTATGGAATATCCGTCTCCTCACGCATGTTATGCAGACCTTGGAGGGGAAATCGGAAGATAGTGCTCTGGCCTTTTTAGACATAGAGCAAGCGTTCGACTCTGTTAGATGGGACAATATTTGGCTAGTATTGGAAAAAATGGGTCTAGGTCAGCAGTACATCGAATGGGTAAAGTTACTGTACACGAAGCCAACGGCTCGGGTCCGTACAGGATGCTATGTGTCTGAAAATATATGGCTCCAGAGAGAGACGGGGCAAAGCTGCCTGCTCTCCCCACTAATATTTGCCATAGCAATGGAGCACCTGGCCTGCCACTTGAGATTGGTACTGAAGGGACACGGCATAAGAATAGGACCAACAGAACATGTTGTCTGCCTCCATGTGGATGACGCTTTAGTGTATCTAAGTCACCCGATGCACTCCACCCCAATACTAATTGGAGGTCCGGGCAGTTTTGGGGCAGCCTCGGGACTCAGAATTAACAAGTCCAAATTGCAGTTATATCCGATCAGGTGACCTGAACGTAGTGAAGAGTCTCAACTCCGACAATTAGAGCTCCCCTGGGAATTGGAAACTGTCCGATATCTGGGTATACGTGTCGCCAGGGAAGGAGATCGATTCTATGATCTGAATATGGGATGGATAATAAAGGGGTTACGCTGGAGTGTTAACTTCTGGAATACCCTGAAGTTGTCCTTGATGGGTAAAGTGGCCTTAATAAAAATGGTGGTATTGCCTAGATGCCTCTATGTTATGCTGGGGGCCTTTTTTGAGATCCCGCGTAAGGTCTTCAAAGAACTAGATGTGCAGCCGACATTGCTGTTGTGGAATGGGAAGCGCTGCAGAATAGGCCTAGAGGTAATGAAACGACAATGGGACAGAGGGGGGTTGGAAATCCCAGCTCTAGAGCTCTACTATCTGGCATCGCAGTTACAACATGCAATATCGTGGCTTGACACGGAACCCTCCTGGGAGAGAACCCTGCTGGCGGGTACTTATAGTAGTCAGCAGCTGGCAGCCCTACTTATGAAGGGAAGAGGTATATCAGACACAACTCCCCCCTTGATGCAATTAATGGCCAAAATATGGGATAGGATGGTAAAATCGGTAATTAAGAAGGGGCCCTTCGCTCCAGAGGCTGATGTCTGGGGTATTCCACAGTTTGCCCAGATAGAACGGGCAATGACAGTTGAAAAATGGAAGGACGGAGGCTGCCTGATGTTGGCTGATCTATACCCAGAAGGTAGGTTTATAACCTACCAAGATGCGGTAGAAACATTTGAGTTAGGTGACAGGTAATTCTTGCAATATGCAAAAATAGCAGCCAATGCTAGACAGCTCTGGCCCACATCCCCAGAGGCCTCAGACCACTCACAAACATTAATCGCCATGATCTCTATGGCGGGAGGGTGTAAGTTTATAACTCACTTGTACCGTGCATTGAGGGAGGATAGACAAGGCAAGTCCCTCAAGATAGAAGAAAGATGGCAGGAGGTTAGTGATCAAACGCTGATGCCGTCAGATTGGAAGAAAATCCATGAGGGAGTTCGTAAGGTGTCGATAAGTGCCAGATTTAAGCTAATACAATATAATATAGTGCACATGACGCACCTCTCCCCTAGACGACTACACACAATCAATGCAACGAGAGACCCACGATGCCCCAGATGTCGGGTGCACACAGGCTAATTTTGTGCATATGGTCTGGCAGTGCCCCCATATACAAGACTACTACACTGCAGTACTAGACCAACGTAATAGGGTGACAGGATGGAGGATAGCGCTAGAAATACGAACCTGCCTTTTGGGACTGATACCTAGCAATCCTAAATGTAAAACAACCAGACGTTTTTTGATACTAGGACTCACAATAGCAAAGAGCCGAATAGCAATACACTGGCTGACTCCACAGGGCCCATCTAGAGACAAATGGAAGACAGTTCTTAAGGAATGGGCGACCGCAGAGGAGGATCACATGATGAAAACTAGATGAGATGAGAAGCTACTAGAGGTGCTATTAGCCTGGGGGATGATGATCCAGGAGATAGCTGCGACGCCCCCTTCCACACAACTAGACCCAAGTGAGGGAGAGCAACAGGAAATAGAGGACACCCAAAGACGGGGAGGGCAAGCAAAGGACACGCAAGATGACTCCGGAAAATAAAAATAAAATATACCAAATATTGAACGAAGGAAGCTGGTTTGGGGGAGCTGGGAAGAGGGGTGTTTTAAATTTATGACCTCCAAAGTTATGGAGCATAGTGTGAAAAGTGGAAATTTTGTTGTAATAAACTGATTGCTATACTGTAGCAGACGATATGGTGTGTAGACTATTCGCCATACAATTGTTATTGACTGCTGTTTACTTTCTGAAACAATAAAGAAATGTATACACTGTCAAAAAAAAAAACCATTATGGCCACATCTGGACGAAAAGCGCCCGGGCCAGGCTGGGTTCCCACGGATTTTTCTAAGGTTGATCCCGGGACATGGGCAAAGATCCTGGCCAGGGTTTTTAATGCAGCGACCGCGGGTGGCCCACCGCCCACATGGTCTACAGTGGTTATTTTACCTATCTTTAAAAAGGGTACCAGGGATGACCCCTCTTGTTATAGCCTGATTTCTTTACTCGACTCGGCAGCAAAAATCATAGGGAAGGTGATTTTGGATCGCCTAACAATATGGTTAGATAAAAAAGAAAATTCACACCTGCAATACGGTTTTAGAAAAGGTATGGGGACAGTGGACCAATGCATAAATTTACTTATGATGATCGGTAAATATACACTTGCCAAAAAGGGATGTATGTACATGGCATTCATGGATCTAACGTCCGCTTTTGATCGAATTAATAGGTCAAAACTATGGCCTTTGTTACTAGACACTGGTATGGATGCCGTTCTGGTGGCCTTTCTGCACTGGTCACACTTAATTTTGACTGCCTCGGCCAGATACAATGAAAATGGTTCTCTCACAGAATCCTGGGATGTTAATCGTGGGGTAAGACAGGGATGCATTCTAGCCCCTGTTTTATTTACCTTATATATTAACAATTTGGGGGCTGTCTAGTCATCTGTGAGTAAAGACATCCTTAGAGCAGGTTCTAAACTTATCCCAGCTCTCTTATACGCAGACGATGCAGTTTTACTCACCAGGACAGCTGTGGGGCTACAAAGACTTTCAAATACATTTATTGATTTTATGTACTCACTTGACCTCTCTATAAATTTCTCCAAGTCTCATACAATGACGACTGGTAACACAAAGCGCGACAAATGTAGGTTCATATGTAAAGGGGGAGAACTGACAAATGTTGCCACATTTCCCTACCTGGGTGTTCTGTTAGATGAAAAAGGATCATGGGTGGCTCACGAACACTCCAAAAAAACATCCTGTCTAGAGCAGCAGGAGCAACTATGGACTTTGCAAGGAGACTGGGGGCCAAACCGCTACGTCCATTATTGAAGGTCTATAATGAGAAATGTATACCAATGGCCATGTATGGTAGTGATGTTTAGGGCTACAAGGATGCTCACGATCTGCAGGTGTCTGAAAATAAATTCCTCCGGGAACTTTTAGCAGTACCCCCCTGCAGCCCGTCCTTTATGGTGCATGAAGAACTTGGGCAGGGTTACATTTCTGACCTTATTGCAGTGGCCCCTTTAATACGGTGGTTAAAAATATGGTCTAGCCCCACTATGATGAGTTGAAAGACATCAAAAGGCGATTCCTAGCCAGGAGGATGGTGGATAGGGAAAATAGTGAACTTAATAAGCCCATGATAAGACAATACTTCATATTGAGTCCTGGGATCTTCGAACAACCCTTTTGGACCTCTATCAATAACCCACACCATTGTTTTCTTTTAATTAGATTTAGGTTTAATTACATTCATTGGTGCCTCTCGGTCCCTAAGGGTTTTTCTAAGCCAGGCGCCCTAAAGCATTGTTCTTGCGATGAATTTTCAGACCAAGATCTTTTACATTTTATTTTCTTCTGAGTTTTATAGTGACCTTCGGAAGAAATATATTTTACCACTTTTAAAACACTGTAATTTTGCACAATTGAGGCCAGACCTGATATATTTGCGAATGCTGTCCTCACCCCTAATAGGCTTTGGTGTTGCAAGTTTTTTATCAGGAGCTTTAAGGCGAAGGAAAAAGTGTTTATGCGCTGAACTGGTCTTAGAAATTTCATCATTTTAGTGGCCTTTCCTTTTTATAAATCTTCTAGTACTGTAAAAAATGCACCTAAATACGTCTTCCAGATTGTTAGAGATATATTTTTAAGGTAAATGTACAATAGAATTCAGAGACCTATGTTGGCAATTGCACATTAATTATTGGACCTGGTCTTTTTTAATATGTATTGTGCTGTTTTTATTCATTTTTATCCTATGTGTTTTTAAATGTGCTTTTATGGTCTATATTGGCCGAATAAAGTTTACTTGAGTGAGTGAGGTAAAATATAGGTTATGTGAAATCCTATTCTTCTCTATGGCCTGTTTTTAGATATTTTTGTCCTCACAAATGCACCATGTGCTCACCTTCTCTCAAAATTACATTTGAACAGGTGAGGGAGGATAATACTTGATTGGAACTCCAAGAAACAACTGAAATATTTATTAATTGCGCCTTCAAATCCTAATTTTTTTTTTGAAAATTTATGTTAAATCTTGTGCTGTAAATTGCAATATTTGACCCCAATTTTTCAAGATGTTATTGGGGTAGAAACGCTGCGCAATCATCACATGATGCAGATGGGTTCGCTCATGCTACATAGCTGCAATTTAGGTCAAGTACAACTCATTACCACTTATGAAGTTCTTCAGGTACCACTGATTTTTACATTCTAAAATGTGTTTGTGATATTGCATTGTCCTGGGTGAAATTTGAATTACGCCGGAGTAATCAGCGTAATTTCAGTAAGTATGCATTACTTTTGTGGTGTGAAATTACGGAAATTAGGCGAATACACCAGCTTGAGTAATTAAGAGTAACTTGTTGCAAAAATGCTACTGCAGAAGCACAGGAACAATGATCTAAGATAGAGAGAGAGAGAGAGAGAGAGAGAGAGAGAGAGAGAGAGACGATGCTAGTTACTGATGTCCATGTCCTCTAGCATCAGTGCTATTTTCTTAGCACCAAATGCATCCTTGTGCCCATTTTGGATGCAAAATAGCCCTAAATGCTGAATTACGCTTCTCTTGTAATTACGCATAAATACCAGTAATTTTGCTCTAATTAAGAGTAATTACTCTAGAGAGAATTGCACTAGTTAAGCCCACCCTTAATATTACACTGGTTTGATCTGTCGTGTAAACTAGAAGATACAACATTCATGACTTTATGGTACAATTTAACACACCCCTTCAAACACCACCTGGATCCCCTCAAACCCAACAAACTGCGGGAGGGGTTTTAAGTGCACCAAAGGCTTTGTGTGGGTCCATCCACGCAGTGGGAGGTGCAAGTGCATGAAGTGGTGAGCACCAGTTGTAGAGATACAAGGTGGCCTCCGAAGAAAACACCTGGCCACTGGCATTTATTTGATTTTTAGATTAAGCCCTGGAAGCTCGGAATTATTTTATTTTTAGATTAAGCTCTGGAATGCTCTACCCTTGGCCATTAGGTGTCTGGACACTGAGCTGCGTTTTCGCAAAGCCATTAAAACCGGGCTCTTTCCATGGTGATCTTTTTATGATTACCTACGTTCAATCTTAGACTCGCTGTGCTTCCTCTCTCTTTAGCACTGGGATGTCTCCAGGGCACCATGAGCTCTATAAATCTAATAGCATAGCATTAAGCACTGAACTATAGTATGGGTTTTTTATGCCATTTACGGGTTAGATTATAGGAGTATCTCTCTTGATAATTGTTATGTGTAATTCTTTGTGAGGAGCCAGAGCTTGCCAACTGAAGGAAGAGTGGTGTGTGTTTTCCCTGTTACATAGTATAACAAATGTTTCCTTTTAAAAAATGTTTAACATTTTGCATTTAATATTCCAGAATGTTTCATGCAGGCAAAAAAATGAGACGGATAGGGTACAGTCGAGGAACGAATTATAGTACACCCATTGGGCATCTTTATATACAAGCATCGTATTAGTCCCACCGTTACAGTGACAGTAAATTATTAACAATTATAAAAACTCAATAAATGAGAACATAAAAAGTAACAAACTCTGGGCCATATTATCAAGAACGGAGCAAACATTATCGCCGCTTTTGACACCAGAACCTGGGCTTCTATTGGAATTCTATAGGGCATACTATCAAGCCCCATATCGCCGCTTTAGCGGCAGTTTCCTGCTGCTAAAGCGGGGATAATGTTTGCGCCGTTCTTGATAATATGGCCCTCGGTCTCATGGGTTATGCCAGAAGAGCTAATGTGTGTCTTCTACACTAGGTAGTAATATTGTGGGAGCCTGTGTGGGGGGATGCTCCAAGCGCACTACCAACTCAGCATAGGGAGGTGGGAGTTTCAACAAGTATTTCCCCACATATCCCCAAGGAAGAGATTGGTCACAAGAACATTCAGGCATTAGCCTGTGAATTCTGCCTCAGTCATCATCATGGAATAACCATGGGGCCTGTAGACGACCGTCCAGTCACCCGTCATGGCGCAAGTAACTTTCACCACTATTTTAGAGCCTATGGAGGCCTCTCGTTTCTCTTAGACTTTGTCTCCAACAATATGGTGTTCCATTGCATGGCATTAGTGCTCCGCACCTGCCACGGGACATGTCATGGAGGACCATTATTTCTACTATTGTCCATTTCTAGTAGTCTGCCAACCACTGCTTTATATCCTGGAGTTGTCTGGCTTTCCAGGCCATTGCAATGACCTGTTTAGTCAAGGCCATACCTAGATCTATAAAACTGAAGGTTTGCCTATCAGTCTTCGATCTATGAAATTGGCCTAGAAGGCACGGTAATACATCCATGGGTACCGATTTGCCAGATACTTCCATTAAAATCTTTATTACTTGCGACCAAAACTGCACAATCAGCAGACAAGCCTAAACCATGTGCATAAAATCAGCCCTTGGCACCTGGCATCAGGAGCAGGTATCCACCTATCCCAGGTAAATCCCTCCCACTTTTTTTCGGAGTCAATTATGCCTGTGTAAGTTGTACATCTGGGTGTATTTAAATTGGGGGTTTCGGGTAACTGTTTTCGGCGATGTCAGTATTTTGCTCCATTCTTTTTCTACAAGTTCCGTCCCCAGTGTCAACCGCTTAGCACATCTTCAGATCAGTCAACTCAATGAGCAGGGGAAACTGCATCATAAAGGCATGACAGAGCTCGCCTACATGTCCCATGTGTCAGCATCACCTTGAGTACATTGTTTCTAATGGCTGTACATCCCCATGCCTGCATGTATTTTGTGAAGTCCTCATCAAAGCCCCATGTATTAAAAACTGCCCTCTGCCTATTTCCCACTGATCTAAAAGGATATCATATGTGTGTAGGGCACCATAAGAATACAAATCCCCAACCACCCTCAATCCGGAATCAGTCCAATGGCAGTGATTGTGCAGTCTGGCCATCATCTTTAAATTCTGGAAGGAGCCATAATGGACTCTCCGGTACGAACCAAGTCCAGGATCCCAAAGTTCTCCACAGTCATTGAAAAAATGTTTGTGCTACTCTAACAGCTTGGGGACAATAGGGAGGGAGCAGGATAGCACCCAGGACCACCTCTTATATAGATAAAGGTTCCACTGTGGGTCGAAACTCCAACAGTTTGGCATCCCTGCCCAGTGATGTTCAATATTCGGGCCATTTGAGTTGGGCCACAAAATATTAGGCCCCATAATTTGTGTCACCCATTTTGCCTTGGTCCAATAGCCTAATGATCTTATGGAGGACCATGCGTCACTTGTCACAACCCCACACTAGCTGGGTCAGCAGAGAAACTGGGGCCAGATGTACGACCTGTTTTGCATGCGCAAACGGGTTTGCGAACCCGTTTGCGCATGCAAAACATATTGGGCCATGTACATAGCCCATTTATCGAGTCGCAATTTTTTGCGACTCGCTAAATATGTTTTACGATTCAGCTATTTGGAAGGGGCGTTCCTTCCAAATTGCGAGTCTCAAAACAATGTACTAATGTTTTGTGACCGCAATTGCGGTCGCAAAACACTCTCAATTACCACCTACTTCAAGTAGGTGGTAATGCATTTGCAAGGGGTAGGGGGACCCCTTCCCCTTTGCAAATGCATGTGAAATAATTTTTTAAGGGCAGGCAGTGGTCCCAGGGACCACTGCCTGCCCTTAAAAAATGAAACGAAAGCGTTTCATTTTTTTTTTTTTAAATGCATTTAAAAAAAAAAAAGCTGCTTTATTAAAGAGCAGTCCCAGACATGGTGGTCTGCTGAGCCGAGCAGGCCGCCATCCCTGGGAGAGCTGGCATTCCCAATGGACTCTCAAATTGCGAAAGGCTCATTAATATTAATGAGCCTCGCAATTTGCGACCCGATTGGGAATCGCAAAACAGGTTAAACACACTGTTGTACATTTCATTTAGCACCTCGCAATGTGCGACTCGCAATGTGTCGCAAATTGCGAGGCGCTAAATGAAAGGGTCGTACATCTGGCCCTTAGTTTCTTAAAGAGCTAGACAGGCCACAGCACCAGCAGACTTGTGAAATAATATAGTACTCTCAGGGGGAGTGGCATTTTTACTATAGCTACATGTCCCGTGGGTGACAATGGGAGTCTGCACCAAAAATTAAGTGAGTACCTTGCAGACGAGATAGCCTTACTGAAAATTACTATATGTGAGGTGCGGTATGTCCCTATATATTTAGACCCCCAAGATACCAGAACGTGTCATTCTCCCAGGTCACTCCGGGGAAGGGAATGAATAAAGGCAAGGCTTGTTTCATTTAACTTGAAGGCATGAAATCACACCAAAAATAGTAAACATTATCATCACCTCTGGTAGAAAGCATTCAGGTTTCAGCAGATATAACAATGAATCAACTGTGTACATTGACACTTTATGGAGACTGTGTTGCAGTTCAATGCCCCAATTGCATTCCCATGTGCAGAGGAGGCAGGCCAGTGGTTCCATGACTTTGTCAAACAATGGATGAAAGTGGGCACTTCTGTCTGGTGCCTCTTTGTAAATCCTATTGTAGATATGCTATGCGACCCATGACTACCCTTGCCTATGGCTGCATACATAAGTTTTGTATCCACACCAATATGTGTGAGCCAAACATCATTTTTTTAGAAGCGTAAACCAAAAGGGCCACAGGAGAGTACTGAAGGCCTTCTTGATATCTGTGGAGAGAATGACCAACAACGTATTATCTTGATGGACCTGGTTCATAACATGAAAGAGTCACTGCAGATTTTGAAAGGTATTGCAAACCAGAATGAATCGACAATGATCTGGGTGAATAAAGCCTGTCTCTATTACTTGCATTTTAGAAGCTAAAAGTTTACCCAGTATTATTGCATCAAAGTTAATAAGGAACCACTTTCTATAGGAGCTCACATTTGTTGGGCCCTTGCCCTGTTTATGTAACACTACTTTGACTGCTTCCTGTGTGGAGATTGAGAAGATCCTTTTCCCATATGCTTCAGTGAATACAGACAGTAATTGAGGTGCAAGTTGGGTCTTATATTTAGTGTAAAATTCCCCAGGAAGGCCATATGGCCAGGTGTCCTTCCCAATGGAAGCAATGCTATCACATCAGCTATTTCATCTAAGAGGGCTTGGTCTGCCATTAGGTGCAGAGGAGGCAGTCCATCCAGGTATTGTTTCAGATCTATTGGGAAACATTCTATGGGGGCGTACATAAGGTTGTATATTAATAGGAGAAGGCTATGTGTAGCTCTGTTTGAGGGTGGAGGAGCAAACCAGAATTATCTCAAATTGCTTATGTGGGGGCCCGGGGCATCTCAGAATGGAGTAAACAGGCCAACAGCTGGCCTGCCTTTTAGCCCTCATCGTGCTGCCTTGCAACATATTCTTGATAGTCTACATGCTTCAACATGGTCAGTTGTGCATCATATCTTCTTCTCAGCTCATTCACATTTGGTAGTGAGGTCAGATCAATAACTGCCACCCTCTCACAGTCACAGAGCTCCCTATCAGTTGCTGCAATACCTTCATGGAGGGATTTTGTAACCCCATATGTGGTTGTGATACAGTGGCCACCGATCACAACTCTAAAGATGTCCTACTGAGTCACCCGTTCTGCTACTGAGCTTGAGTTTTCAGTGAGAAAATTACCTATATGCTCCTCAATTGCTGTGCAGTATGACGTGTCTTGAGTGCTGCTACCGACAGTCTCCAGGCAGGGATCCTTGGGAGGATCCTTTTACAGCCTAGCATAAGCAACAATGGGTTATGATCAGTATTGCAAATTCATCTTGTGCCCTGGGCACCCCCCAACTTTTTTGCTGACTGGTACTGGTGGTAACTGACTCTGACTAACCCTGGGCTCTGCCTAACCAGGCCAAGGGCCAGAGCTATGCTGAAACAGACACTTAGAATACAGTGAAAACACCTATATACACTAGGGTACACTATGGGTTAGGGTACCCCTATGATTGATGTGACCTCCCCTATAAGGCCCTAGTACATAATAGGGCTGGGGGATTAAAACTACCTTTAAGACCCTAGCATTTAATAGGGCATGGCAGTTTAACGGCCAGAAGCTTTTCTGCACATGCATGTGCGCACTGCTGAATCCTGGGGTCAGTTTAAAAGAAGCCCTGTGTTGCAGGACTGCTTTTAAAATGCAAATTGTGCCCCAACTCGACTTTAGTGTTTATGGCACTTACAAATTCATAAACTACAATGTCTGCGCATATTAGGTTCCCCGAGGTTCTCCCCTAGGTCTCCCAGGGGGTGGTGTGTCAGGTATTCACAAGGAGGACCATTATAAAATGAGTTTTATATGTCCTGGGTTTAGTGAAATTGTACATTTCACTCCCCACATTGTTGTAAGGTGCTTGCCAAAATCGACTTTTGTACTAGGAGCACTGTGGAGTGAGGTCCTGCAATATTTGTACATATTCAGAACTCCTAAAGTCTCCCCTAGGTGTTGCAGGGGTGGGGGGTCATGTAGATATAAGCACGGATCTTATAAAAGATGTTTTTGAAAGCCCTGGTGTAGGAAAAATGGCCCAAGTCATTTTTCCCATTGCAAATCCCCTACCACATTGGTTAACATGACAAGAAGTTATTAACCAATAAATCCCACTAGGAGAATCATAAAAATGCCGTTAAAAGACTTCCTAGAATGGTATTGATAAATCCAACAATATGGTATTGTTGAATTTCTCCTAAAGTGTACAGACAAGGAGTTATAAAACGTTCTTGTCTGTAAGCCTTCCAGTGATCTATCCTTATTGGTCAGAGTTAAGTAGATTAGACAGGCTTCTTTGATGAGGTGATAAACAGCCCCTGGGGTTAGCCAGCTCTTCTGGGAGGGCACCGTTCTGCTATGTAGGAATGCCAGAGGGGGGGGGGGTCGTAAACAATATTCTTCAAGGAGGAGAAAGGCAGAAAAAACCAGTTTCATTTACACCTCCCCACTTTGAACCCAGCCAGATGTCAGGATTAAGGCAGGTCTTCCCTGATCTAAGGGAGGAAACATATGTAGATCAGTCCATCCTGTAGGCTGGTTTAGTTAGCCCTCCTCTCTCTGCTGAAAATTCGAACATATTGAATTTTTGAGAAATAGTGCTTTCTGGGAGACCATTTTGCCACACTTTGGAGGAAGTGGTCATGCTCTGGGGTGTTGCCCTGCACCTCACTGGACAGGAGTGCCCTCCTGTTTGGCCCCAGAGAACACTGAATAACTATCTGAGAGGGACAGTGCCTCTCAGATCTGATGCTTGAAACTTAAGAAGGAAGAAGGATTCATGCTGAGAAATTTGATTTACACCAACCAGACCCTGCACTCTGAAGACTGCGCCTGCTGCACAATCCAGAACTACCGCGCTGTGGACTACCTTGCTTCAAAAGGACTAAAAGTAGACTCCCTGCAAGCTACAGGTTAACAGAGCTCGCCTGGAATATCACCACCAAGAATTCTCAGCCTCAAGTAGTATCAGTGGATTTGTAAGGGTTTTGTCCAAGTGGATTGTGGGAACTGAAGTCCCAAACTTTCAAGGACCATCTTGAAGCTTCCAGACCCTTAAAGTAAGTTTTGGACCCTTTGGGACCCTTTGGGGAACTTCAGGAAAAAGTTCCAGAAGTTTGGAGACATTTGGAGCAACTTTAGAAAAAAGCTCAATAAGTGGACCTACTTGACCTGGCAAGCCAAGCCGGCGACCCTCAACCACGAGCCGGCCTGCCGGCCAGGTTCTTTCCGCTGTAAAGCTCCGAAGGTCCGACTTCCAGAGTTTTACCGGGAGTAAGCTGAAACCCAAGCCGCGAACCCTCACCGAAGTCGTCCTGGTGAAAAGCATCGAGGGACCCCTGAAGAAAAAGCTCTGTAAAAGTTTGTAAGTCCAAACCTAGAAAAGGTGACCGGGACCAACCGCGAGAGCCAAGTCGCCCACCTTCAACTGCGAGCCAGCCTAGATCCCTGGTTCATCCCGCTGCAAAGCTCTGGAGGTCTGACTCCCACAAGTTTGACTGGGAGCTCGTCGCAAGGCAAGCCGGTGAACCCTCACCAAATCTGGACTGGTTGAGAACTTCGAGGGACCCCAGAAACAAAAGCTCCAGAAAAGTTTCTAAGTCAGAAGGAGAAAACTTTGACCAAGACCTACCGTGAGGGGTAGCCGTGCAGGGCTCCATCGCGGTCTACCTGAAACTTTAACTTTGACCCGGTCTAGAGCAACCAGAAGTCTGAATAGGCGCTATAGATTTCTATGTGCTATAGTGCTAAATCTTTAAAAAATAATTTCTCCAGTTCCCTGCATTGGATTTTTTTCATTTTGGTGTCATTTTAAAGACAAATATATATTTCCTATTTATATAAATTAGTGTTGGATTTTATTGTGTGTGTCTTAATTATTTACTGAAATTGGTGTTTTTAAATGCTTTACATACCTGTCGTTGAAGTTAAGCTTGCCTGCTCGCAGCCAAACTATGAAGGGTTGAGCATGGGAATGACTATCTAAAACATGTACTGAGCCCTATATTGTGTTAGTGGCCTTATTGCCAGTGGTAGATATATATTTACCACTACTAGTAAACCACTTTCCAACAATCAGATACAACCTGGCCCTAATACACAGCACTTTTATTAGCAAGTGCCATGTCACCATCACCCAAAACAGATCAAGCCTTGTATGAATGGTGTAGACCGGCGACTAGAAGAAAAATTCCTTGTCTTGCGGATGATGCCCCCGCCAGATACCCTGGAGATGCCATTGATGTAGCAAATCGATGAATTTAATTTAGCCTCTAATATTATGACTGGTGATCAAATGGTACAAGGAAGCGATCTATCATTTTCACAATCTAGCACCAGAATAAAACCTCCCCCAGAGCCTTGCTGATACCTGAAAGTATAAGTACACAGGACCCAGAATTCAAGAAATTCTGCTTGGAACAAGTTAGGTGCATGCACACTTGTTCTGTACTATGGGTCTTCCATCTAGGGTCCCTCCAGTAATGTGTACCAGCATTCAACATTGACCACCAAGTACAATACAACATATGGAACTCCCAGCGCTATCCATATTAACATGCCCCTGAAATAGGCTGAGAATGGATACTATGATGCTGTTTTTTTAGTTTGTGTAATTATGATGTGGTTATGTACGTCTGCTGCAGACAAGCTTTTTCGCATTTTTAGGATGAGAAAACATGTTGCCGCTTAGCTGGAGAGCCCAGACCTCTTACATTCTAAGTTGTACATTGTAAGTTATCTAACATCCTTATGCTTAAGAAAAGTCTTGCCTGAGAGTGGGTCATAAGACCTCCCATTCTTACTACAAAGGGAACAATAGACTCCCCCTTCAGTACAGAAAATAAAGCAAATGTTTATGATCATGATGTGTCTTTCCTGATTGACACAGGAGCTACTCGTTCCACAGTTAGAACAGTGGAAGTGCCAGACTTGCCTCTCTCTGGGAAAACAATCCGAGTAGTTGGGGGTTAAAAATAAGCAAATGATAATATTTTAAGAGAAATTCCAGTAAAAATAGGAACCTTTGAAGAGAAGCACCAATTTGTGGTTTGCGATGTTAGCCCAGAGAATCTATAAGAAGAGGTTTATTGTGTAAGCTAAATTGCATAATATACTGCTCACCGAACAGTGTAACCTTCCAGACTCATGATGACGATTTTGATTTCAAAACGATGAGAAAAAATGCTGAAATAGGAATGTTCCCTCTATTGACAATTTCTGAATTACCAGAAGATCTCCAAGAAACTGTAAAAGCCGAAGTTTGGGATCTCATATGAAAGGACATTGGACTTATAAAAGGTGTAGAACCAGTCCAAATAAAAGTAAAACCAAATGCTATTGCAGGAATACATACAGTGATTGAAGATATGCTTCAGAAAAGCATACTGAGAGAGTTGATTGGAAGCCCATGTAATTCACTGATAATGGGTTTACAAAAGCCAAATGGCAAGTAAAGGATAGTTCAGGACCTGAGGTGGATCAATGAAATAGTGGTGCCTTGTTGTCCCGTGGTGACAAATCCTGTTACTGTACTTTTCCAAATTCCATGTACTGCAGAATGGTTTACAGTCATTGATTTGTAACAGGCTTTCTTCTTAGTGCCTTTGCACGAAGATAGCCCCACATTTTTTAAATCAGATCTTAAAGAAAAAGCGTGAGTCCATGCAGATGCCTTACCCTTGTACAGCATATTGATGATCTGTAAGCCTGGGCGGAGTTCACGGAGTTCCATTACGCGAAACTCCGAGAAGTGCAAAAAAAACTCCGCTGCGCTACGCGAAGCTCCGCGAGCGGCGGAGTGCGTTAGATAAATGCTGTTCGCGATGATTTTCAGTGCCAGATGCTTGTCCGCACTGTGCAATCATCGCGAACGGCACCATGCACAGCGCAAGCGGGCGCTGCTTCCTTTTCTGCCGCTCGAGTAGATTTTTACTCGAGCGGCAGCTTTCTCAACGTGAACGGACAGTTTCTCAGCGCGAGCGGTCGCGAGCAAACGCAACCACTCACAATGAGAAATCTGACCGCCCGCGTTGAGAAATCACGCTGGGAGGTTGATTTTCCACGCTCGCAATCGCCAACTTGATGTTGACGATCGCGAATGAGGAAAAATCTCGCCGGGAGGTGGATTTTCCTCGCTCGCGCCCACCAACTTGACATTGATGAACGCGAGCGAGGAAAAAAACTCTGCTGCGCAAAGCGGAGTTTTTCGGAACTCCGCTAGCTCCGTGTAACGCGGAGTGCGGAAAACTCCGTGAGTGGAGCGGAGTTCACCGCCCAGACCTAATGATCTGTTGGTTGCATCAGATACACATGAGGCTTGTAAGTACAGCACCATGGCACTTTTGAATCACCTGGCAGAGAACGGACCCAAAGTCTCTTCAGGTAAGTTGCAGTACTGTCAAAAAGAAGTTCAATATCTGGGACGCATCATCATGAAAGGAGTCAGAAAGATATCACCAGAGGGAGTGGAAGCAATCTGGCAGATGAATCCACCATGAACACAGAAAGAGATCAGAATGTCCCTAGGATTGGTTGGCAACTGTACACAGTAGATACCAAACTTATTCTTAATGGTGAAGCCTTCACAGAACCTGACACAACGAGATATGTCAATCCACTTCCTTGGGACAATAAGTTTGCAGAGGCATTCTTAGATTTAAAAGAAAAATTGCGCCGTGCTCCAGCTTTGGGGACGCCTGAATATATAAAACAGTTTTTGCAAATTTGCAGTGAAGGAGATGGGTGTGCACTATCAGTTTTAACACAGACACATGGAGGGTCATGAAGACCTGTGGCCTATTTTTCTACTGCACTTGATCCTGTAGTGGCCGGACTCTCCGGCTGCTTGAAGGCAGCTGCCGTGGTGAGTGCTAGTCTGTAAAAGAGCGAGAATATAGTGATGGGCACCCTTTAATTGTCATGGTCCAACACTCAGTGGAATTATGCCTGTGCCTCATCCCTGGTGGTCTTGTGGTAGAGTGTAACTGCTCTGCTGCTGGGCTGTCCCTCTGTCTATCTTTTTCTGCTTTCTGCCTTTCTGCCTTTATTCTGCTTTTTTCCTTTTTTTTCCTTTTTCTCGACCAGAACACCACCTCCCTGCTGGACAACCTCGCCAACATCGGACTCCTCAAGCAGCTCGTTACTGCCCTGACCCATGCAGCCGGGCACACACTCAACCCTGTCTTCACTGCTAGTGTGAACATCACCTACAGCCATACCACTGAACTCCTCTGGACCAACCACCACTGCATGCACCTCACCTTTGCCACCCCCACCATCCACCACCTCCCTCACTGCCTCCCCATCGCATCTGGAACAAGGCCACTGAGGAACACCTCACTGCCTTCCTCAGCACTACCACACCGTCGACATCAACAAACGCCAACACCTCAGCATGTAACATCCACCGATGAATCTCCAACTGCACCGACACTCTGGCTCCCCCTCAAGAGGGCTCCAAGCAAGCAACACCCCAAAAAAGCCAGCTGGTTCCCTCCCACCCTCCACGAGTCCAGACGCACCTGCAGACGACACAAGAAGAGATGGAGGAACAACAAAACCCCAGAAACCCCTGTAGCCTTCAAAACCACTGTCAACGTACACCGCCACCTCCTCAAAGACACAAAGAAAACAGCCCTCCAAGACAGAATCAACGCCAATGCACACAACAGCAAGGAACTCTTCGCCATCATCAAGGAGTTCACCAGGCCTAACAGCGAGACCACAGACGTCCCACCCTCCCAAGACCTCTGCACCAAACCTGGCACCTTCTTCCACCACAAGATCAGGCAGATCTATGATAGCATTGACACCCAAGACCCTGCCTCAACACCCGTCACCACTGCATACAACCACCCCGCACCCCAACAGATCCTGCTCAACTGGACGCCACTTACCACAGAAGACACACTCAAGACCATGAAGAGCATCCACTCCTGAGCCCCATTGGACCCTTGCCCATATCACATCTTACATAGAGTAGCCACTGCCATTGCCCAAGAGCTTCACTGCACCGTCAACTGCTCCATCGAAACCGCCACCTTTCCCAATGACTGGAAACACGCAGAGATCAACCCCCTGCTGAAGAAGCCATCCGGCAACCCGACAGACCTCAAGAAATTCAGACCCATCTCCTCCTCCCCTTCCCAGCCAAGGTAATCAAGAAGGCCATCAATGCCCAGCTCTTGAAATTCATCAAGGAAAACCATGTCCTGGACAACTCTCAATCCGGCTTCCGAAGCGAACACGGCACCGAAACCGCTCTCCTCACCACCACCGACAACATCCGCTCCCTCCTCAACCACGACAAAACTGCAGCTCTTATCCTGATAGACCTCTCGGCCACCTTCGATACAGTCTCCCACCGTACCCTAATCACGAGACTCCACAACACCAGCATCCACGACAAGGCCCTGGACTGGATCCACTGATTCCTTACCGGCCGAACACAGTGAGTCAGACTACCTCCATTCCTCTCCAAACCTTCAGAGATTAGCTGCGAAGTACCCCAAGGCTCCTCCCTGAGCCCCACCCTCTTTAACATCTACATGGTCCCTCTCGCGGCCATTGTCAGAAACCATGGACTCAACATCATCTCCGACGCCGACGACACCCAGCTGACCCGTTCCCTCACCAACGAATCTACACCCGCCAGAACCAACTTCCACAGCGGGATAAAGGCCGTGGCCACTTGGATGAAAGATAGCTGCCTCAAGCTCAACTCGGATAAGACCAAAGTACTCATCCTAGGACCCGCCCCCTCAGCCTGGGTTGACTCTTGGTGGCCCACTGCTCTGAGAACCCCTCCCACTCCTACGGACCACGCACGCAACCTCTGCATCATACTGGACTCCTCACTCTCAATGAACCGCCAGATCAACGTCATATCCTCATCCTGTTTCCACACGATCCGCCTGCTACGACAGATATTCAGATAGATCCCCATAGTATCCAGAAAGACGGTCACCACACACTCATCACCAGCAGATTAGACTACGGCAATGCACTCTACGTCGGCATCACCAAGACATAGCTCAGGAAACTTCAGAACATCCAAAACGCCACAGCCAGACTGGTCCTCGATATCCCCTGCCGCAGCCACATCACTCAACACCTCTGTCAACTCCACTGGATCCCAGGTAATAAGAGAATCACCTTCAAGATCCTTACACATGCCTACAATGCTATCCACGACACAGGACCAGCATATCTGAACCACTGCCTCTCTTTCCACGTACCCACGGATCCAGAAGACCAGAACTGGAGGAAGATCCTTCTCCTACCTCGCTACCAAGACCTGGAACACCCTTCCCCTCCACCTCAGGCAATCACACTGGCTGACCCAATTCAGGAAGGATCTCAAGACCTGTCTCTTCAACTGAACCTCCACACCCAGATGGATCAGCATCCTCCCCCCTCAGCGCCTTGAGACCCTTATGTGTGAGTAGCGGTACTGTACAAATTCCTGATTGATATATAAATTCCTGATTGATTAATTGACATGCGAATCCGAGGAAGAAAGTGCTTGTACAATGATGATGGAAATAACTGATACTTGAGTGGAACTGAAAAGGGTATAGGAAAATGTGTCTGAGGCAGAACAAAATGGGTGGATCAGATCAGGATGTACGAAAAGTGCAAATGACAATTGGATGTCAGCCGATGGAAGGCCAGTGTTGCCTGGTAGCTTCTTGTTTCCAATGACCCGATATTATCATGGGCACACAAATTTAGGAAGAGATGCCATGGTAAGTCTTTACCCTAGCCTTTAAACCTAGGATTAAACCAACAAAGTTGGTTTAACCCTAGGATTTGAATGATTGCAGATGAAAATTGCAGAAGATGTGTCACATGTCAACAGCTAAATGTAGGGAAGAAGAAAACACATGTCAGAAGCACACACATAAGGAGTTCAAATGGCCCATTTAACCGATTACAGATGGATTTTATCGAGATGCCTGTTTACAATTTGTTGAGATATATCCTGGAGATCATTTGTGTATTCTCGAGATGGGTGGAAGCCTACCCAAAAGGAAAAATTACAGTCTCACTGTAGCTAAACTGTTATTGCGAGAGATCACATCGAGATTCGGGATGCCGGTGCTTCTTGAGTCAGATAGAGGAAAGCACTTCAATAATGAAGTGATGAACATGCTATGTGCTTCTCTACAGATTGAACAGAAACCACATTGCAGTTACAGACCAGAAGAGTCAGGCATAGTTGAGCAAATGAACTTAACAATAAAGTCCAGATTGGCAAAGGTTTATGCATCGACTTCATTGAAATGGCCAGATGCTTTACCATTGGTGCTGAGTGTCTGGAGTATTCCAGATAGGAAGACAGGATTATCCCTGCACGAGATTCTGATGGGAAGGGCAATGAGACTACCAACTGTGCCCGTGAATGACCTAGTGAACATCACAGATGATATGATTATGGACTACTGCTAGACACTCGCTGATGTGGTTCGTTTTGTCTCTCATAAGGTATCAACTGCTACATGAGACCCTCATCAACGACAGTGCCATGACCTCAATCCTGGTGATTAGTTCCTGATCAAGAAGCACGTTCAGAAGACTTGTCTTAAACCCAGATGGAAAGGCCCCACCCAAATCATACTGACTAAGTACTCTTCTGTTAAATCTGCTGGAATTCTGAAATGGATACATGCCTCGCATGCAAAGAGAGTGAGAAATCCAGATGAGGTGTCTTTGGTCTGTGATCCGGAAAGAAGAGCTTCTGGTGGTTACACCCCCAGTTGAAAGACATCCGAAACCTGCAGCACCAGCACCTGCTGAAATGTAAAGAGACACACGAGGAGAAGAAAAGGGTGAATATCAGCAAGTTGAAAGACAAGTACAAGTGCCAGAAATAACGCAAAGAGACATTGAGGTCTCAGATGGAAATGTAGAAGAGACTGTACAGCATGTTGAAAGCATCCACGAGATTGAACAAGGAGAAGTACAAGATCCTGGAGAAGGAATAAGCTCAGGGAAAAGACAAATCCATTGTCAAGCAGAGTGGCCAAGAGACATTGCCTGAAGAGAGTGAGACAGAAGACGAAAACTCTCTCGATCCAAATCCTGAAATTCTAAGGAGGTCAAGAAGAACCCGAGTATTTTGCCAAAGATATTCAGCGCCTGAATGGTCTTACTATGTGAATGCCGCATTAAATGTTACTCTAGATGATTTGTGCAACGTGAACCCTGAACTGTTAGAACCCCATTGAAATTCAGAGACATTATTATTTAGGAAAATCAATTGGAAAGCAAAAGCGAACATTGAATACAAGAAGTGGAACAACTATGAACTGCGTATTAGATGTTTATTTTTTTTAGATTAATTGTTTTACAGAAGACTAACCGAGAAGAAAGTTACAGAAGAATAGGGATAACCATTTAGAAGAACAAGGAGTAGGATTAAGGATTGCCTATTAGGGAACTGCATTAACAAAAAGAAAAACTGAGAAAGAAGATCCAAGAAAAAAAAAACATTTCTTGACAGCTTTGAAAAAGACTGTCTGCTAATCCCTTAGAGCACATCGAACTAATCACTGACTCAGAATGATGTGTCGCTTAAGAAATAAGTGTAAATGTATCATGTGTGTGGCTTTTGTAATAGCAGTAATATTAATCACAATAGTACTAGTAGGATTTTACTTAACACCAGATTGAGAGCCCCCTAGTACCAATGTCACTAATATACATACACAAAATAGTAGGAATATTATTTTAACTAAAACATTTGTGAGTTACAAGAAAGAAGATTACTCAACTAATGTGTACTCTAGATTACTACAAGAACACACTAATGCTTTGGATGTTAAGGATTGCTACGTTGACATGACAAAAGCAACAGACACAAAGAAAGACATTTTAGAGAATGCATGGAAGAAGGAGAAAAATGAATTTAGAAAGAAAATGGTTTACCCAAAACTCAAACTAGATAGCTGACACAAGGGAAAAATTTGCTTTTATAAAAGAAGTGCACTAAAGGAACTAGACACGTTGGCATCAGTAGTTGCGAACACACATCTGAATTAATGGGAGGGTCATGGCAAATTTTACAAGGAAATGAAAATGCAATTCCAGGGGTTTACAACACTTGCGGACAGAATGCTTAATTCTTGTTATCAGCTGATTAGGAAGGAACCTATTATTTAGGCTTATTAATACAGAAGATGGCCAAGCAAGTCAACGCAGTCTCCTCCTCCTGCTTCAACACCCTCTGCATGCTTCGCAAGATCTACAGGTGGATCCCGACAGATACAAGAAGAACAGTCACCCACGCCCTCGTCAGTAGCAGACTTGACTATGGGAACGCCCTCTACGCGGGAGCCCCGGCCAAGCTCATCAAGCGACTGCAACGCATACAAAACGCCTCCGCACGCCTGATCCTCGATGTACCACGCCACAGCCACATCACTCCCCACCCGAGGAACCTGCACTGGCTCCCCGTCGACAGGAGAATCTCCTTCAAACTCCTCATCCACGCACACAAGGCACTCCACAAAACTGGCCCAGCCTACCTCAACAGACGACTCCTCTTCTACGTCCCCAACCGCCAGCTCCGCTCCGCCGACCTCTCCCTCGCCACCGTCCCTCGCATTCGAAGAACTGCCACCGGCGGCAGATCCTTCTACCACCTCGCCGCCAAGACCTGGAACACCCTTCCACTAAGCCTACGACAGACCCAAGACCTGCCGACCTTCAGGAGGCTACTCAAGACCTGGTTGTTCGACCAGTAGCAGCACCCCCCCCCCCTTTTTTTCCCCAGCGCCTTGAGACCCTCGCGGGTAAGTAGTGCACTCTACAAATTCTGTGATTGATTGATTGATTGATTGATTGAAGATGTACCATGTCACAAGCATAGAAGCATTAACGTTAGCACCATCACATAGAGAGAAACATAACACAGAGACAGGAGCTACTTTGGTAAGAGACATATTTGGAGCAGTTATACCACCAGTAGGGATCATATTAAATGATGAAAAGATCAGAAAGCTAGCTGCTTGATAGATAGCTAGTTGATCAAATTGAGACAAGCACTTCTGGAGCTGTACTCCTAATTCACACTGAATTAATTGCTATATGGTATATGGTATTGCAAGACTGACTTGCTTTAGACATACTACTCGCTGAAAAGGGAGGAGCCTGTCACATGCTGAAATTTACTCACTGCTGTGCATTCATGCCGGATGAAAGCAAGCAGATAGAAAGTTTTGAGAGAAACATATCGGGTCTAGACCCTGAAGTACATGAATTGGAAACACCAAGTTTGTACAAAAATATTGGAAAAGGACTGGGCACAATTGGAAACTCGATTTCAACAGCTGGGAAGGATATATTAAAAGCAATACTAATACCACTACTGATAATAGGACTTTGCTTATGATTTCTTTATGTCCTATTCCTGAGCTATAAATACTTAGGGGTCGATTCCGATTCGGGCCGGAAAAAGCACCGACCGACTCGGATCCGGAAATAATACCGACCGACACGTACCTGTGGCGCCCGACACGCCAAGTACGATGCAAGGCGTGCAAAATCCGACCGACACGTACCGAACCCAAGTCGACCGACCAAGCCGCACGGAAAACAGCAATCCGGTCGGAAAAACACGCGAATCCAACCGACCGACACGCACCCGGAACAAATCCGACCGAAACGTACACGCGAACTCCAAACCGCAAAGTACGATGCAAGGCGCGAAAACCACGAGCGAGTCGGACGGAGGCCAAGCCATACGACCGACACGCATACAAAACCGAGCCGAAGCAACACAAAACACCGCGACCGACGCGTACGCAGCATAGAAAACTGCACATACACAGCGTGAACGAAACGGAGAAGACCGTACGAGACAAATGCAGGGTCCGACTCGGTCACAAGAACGTTTCCAACATACACAGACAGTACAAAGGAAAAATCACCCAAAAAAGGCCAAACAAGCAATTACAAAGCCAATAAATACTGGGGGGTGGGGACAGAGAACAAAGACACACCCACAACTCCACCCATATAAAGGACACAAATCACAACCATGAGCCTTTGCAAATGCCATTCCACTGCCAGCACCCAAGAGAAAGCAACCACACACCCACAGCTCATCCCTCACACAAGCCACACACCATCAGCACACCAACAAATACCTACCTCACATACACCCAGCAAAACACACACTCACACACCCTCACCTGCACACCAACACACACATCACTCACCATCACCACCCATCACCATGCCCCCCAAGAAGAATCCCAAGTTCCTAGATTGTGAATTGGAAGTCATGGTAGACGAGATCCTCAGGGTAGAGCCACAGCTGTTTGGCACACTGGTCCAACAGACCCCCATCTCCCAGAAAACCAAGATGTGGGAGAGGATCATCAACAGGGTGAACGCACAATCACCATGTCGGCGCACAAAGAGCGACATCCAGAACAGGTGGTATGATGTGCGCAGGAGGGTACGGGACCTGATCAAAAAGACTACATCAACAGCCAACACACCGGCAGTGGCCCTCCTGCCAAGCCAATATACCTCAGGCCCTGGGAGGAGAAGGTGCGGGCCATCCTTCCGCCAGTGAGCGTATATGGACTAGAGGACATCCCAGAGCCTGGTGAGTACACAACAAATGTACACAATATACTGCCACAAACACACACACACATCACTGTCAAGGGGAGAGTCAAACCATGCACTCATAGCAATTACACAGCAACCAGAACAGAATCATCCCAAAATGTGTATGTCAGTCAGATAAACACAACACATGCCATCAAAAAGTCACATCCAACTGTGCCATCACATGTACAAACACAACTACAACTACAGCTAGGCAGTGGCACAAATAGAACTAACAAACACATCCAGACATGTAGCCACCACAACAACACCAACACACAGTGAAGACCACTCAAAGGAAGGAATTCTGTGTATGCTGGCCAAGTCAGTGTAGCCAATAGCATCATGGGAGTCGCAGTCACACATATTGCCCCCCACAACTGTCCCATCAACACCACCATGAACCATGCGCACATCACAGGGAGTGGAGAAGGACTCACAAGATGGCTGACACTGGCAACTGCTGTGGGGAGCACAAGGCCCTGCTGGCAACTGTGCACCAACAAACAGCAGGACACCTCTGACTGACATCCTGAGAGACAACTTCCACTCCCTGCAATGCAAGCACGTTCCATGGTGGGATATCTGGCTGGCTGGGTGGGAAGGAGGACTTGCAGCACTAACCATAGTCACAAGCACCTCCCCTCACACACCCCCAACACAAACTCCACAGAACCCACCTGGTAGAATGCAATTCCCCCATCCTAACACAAGATCCCACAAAGAACCACCACCCTGGGTTATGTTGTGTGAAGCACAGGGCCACTCTTGGGACTTTTAGCCAAACAACTGCCAGGACAACACTCCCAGCCATCCTGTCAGCACAGCCAGCCCACCCCACAGGGAAGCAGAATCAAAAGGAAGGAAGCATGGGCATGCTGGGAAGGGGGTGGAGGCAATAGCATGATGGGAGTCGTAGTCACTGATATTGGTCACCCCCACAACTGTCCCATCAACACCACCCTGAACCATGCTCACATCACAGGGAGTGGAGAAGGACTCACAAGATGGCTGACACTGGCAACTGCTGTGGGGAGCACAAGGCCCTGCTGGCAACTGTGCACCAACAAACAGCAGGACACCACTGACTGACATCCTGAGAGACAACTTCCACTCCCTGCAATGCAAGCACGTTCCATGGTGGGATATCTGGCTGGCTGGGTGGGAAGGAGGACTTGCAGCACTAACCATAGTCACAAGCACCTCCCTCACACACCCCCAACACAAACTCCACAGAACCCACCTGGTAGAATGCAATGCCCCCATCCTAACACAAGATCCCACAAAGAACCACCACCCTGGGTTATGTTGTGTGAAGCACAGGGCCACTCTTGGGACTTTTAGCCAAACAACTGCCAGGACAACACTCCCAGCCATCCTGTCAGCACAGCCAGCCCACCCCACAGGGAAGCAGAATCAAAAGGAAGGAAGCATGGGCATGCTGGGAAGGGGGGTGGAGGCAATAGCATGATGGGAGTCGTAGTCACTGATATTGGTCACCCCCACAACTGTCCCATCAACACCACCCTGAACCATGCTCACATCACAGGGAGTGGAGAAGGACTCACAAGATGGCTGACACTGGCAACTGCTGTGGGGAGCACAAGGCCCTGCTGGCAACTGTGCACCAACAAACAGCAGGACACCACTGACTGACATCCTGAGAGACAACTTCCACTCCCTGCAATGCAAGCACGTTCCATGGTGGGATATCTGGCTGGCTGGGTGGGAAGGAGGACTTGCAGCACTAACCATAGTCACAAGCACCTCCCCTCACACACCCCCAACACAAACTCCACAGAACCCACCTGGTAGAATGCAATGCCCCCCATCCTAACACAAGATCCCACAAAGAACCACCACCCTGGGTTATGTTGTGTGAAGCACAGGGCCACTCTTGGGACTTTTAGCCAAACAACTGCCAGGACAACACTCCCAGCCATCCTGTCAGCACAGCCAGCCCACCCCACAGGGAAGCAGAATCAAAAGGAAGGAAGCATGGGCATGCTGGGAAGGGGGTGGAGGCAATAGCATGATGGGAGTCGTAGTCACTGATATTGGTCACCCCCACAACTGTCCCATCAACACCACCCTGAACCATGCTCACATCACAGGGAGTGGAGAAGGACTCACAAGATGGCTGACACTGGCTACTGCTGTGGGGAGCACAAGGCCCTGCTGGCAACTGTGCACCAACAAACAGCAGGACACCACTGACTGACATCCTGAGAGACAACTTATGAAATGAAATGAATTTGTACTTGTAAAGCGCACTGATACCCCAACTGGGGTTTCCTGGCGCTGTACGCATACCGCTGTGGTCCCCTTCCTGGCTTTTCCCTGTGAAATGTCCACTCCTGGGCACCCCCAAGGTGAAGCCAGGCATCCCAGCGCTGTTGGGGCCGTTGTGGAGATTAAGCAAGCTATTGCCCAGAGTTGCAGAGTGGGACCCATGATTAGAATAGGCACCGAGGCGAGAATTATCAGGTCCGAGGAAATTGAGCCCAAGACCCGCCGAGGCGGGAATTGAACCCTGGTCCCGGGCCAGATCTCTGCATCAGGGTCTGCTGCTCTAACCATTGAGCCACACTTACACTCCCTGCAATGCAAGCACGTTCCATGGTGGGATAACTGGCTGGCTGGGTGGGTGGGAAAGAGGACTTGCAGCACTGACCATAGTCACAAGCACCTCCCCTCACACACACCCCCCAACACAAACTCCACAGAACCCACCTGGTAGAATGCAATGCCCCCATCCTAACACAAGATCCCACAAAGAACCACCACCCTGGGTTATGTTGTGTGAAGCACAGGGACACTCTTGGGACTCTTAGCCAAACAACTGCCAGGACAACACTCCCAGCCATCCTGTCAGCACAGCCAGCCCACCCCACAGGGAAGCAGAGTCAAAGGAAGGAAGCATGGGCATGCTGGGAAGGGGGTGGAGGCAATAGCATGATGGGAGTCGTAGTCACAGCTCTACATCCCCCACCACATGGCCCAGCAAGCTCACACTCACGCATGCACATCCCACAGAGAGTGGAAAGGCCCATCAAAGATGTCTGACACTGTTGCTGTGTCGTGGGGAGCACAAGGGCATGCTGGGAACTGCACACCAACCAACAGCAGGACACCACTGTCAGCCATCTTGCCATTGCTCTCACACCCACACACACTGAACTCCCCACAAAAGCAAGTAAGTATGGGAATGCTGGGAAGTGGGGTGGAGGCAATAGCATGATGGGAGTCGTAGTCACTGATATTGGTCACCCCCACAACTGTCCCATCAACACCACCCTGAACCATGCTCACATCACAGGGAGTGGAGAAGGACTCACAAGATGGCTGACACTGGCTACTGCTGTGGGGAGCACAAGGCCCTGCTGGCAACTGTGCACCAACAAACAGCAGGACACCACTGACTGACATCCTGAGAGACAACTTCCACTCCCTGCAATGCAAGCACAGTCCATGGTGGGATAACTGACTGGCTGGGTGGGTGGGAAGGAGGGCCGGCTGTCAACCAAACACAACCAATGCAGACCATGTTCACACCCCAAAAAATACATAGAAATGCCCAAATAATGCAGGACAATGTGCCACACCAATATCAACCCCTGACTGTGACGACTTAGGACAATGCAATGTACAGGCCCGCACCCAGAGGCACAGTCACAACTGTCATGTGTGTCAACCATTGATGCCTGCAGAAACATAACATACATTGTGTGTGTCTCCCAAAAACAGGTGATGATGGGGACACAGCAGCAGACGCTGAGGAGTCCCAGTCCCAGGCTCAAGAGGATGCGGAGCTCACTGGCGTCGTACAGCCTCTGTCCTCCTCGGACGAAGAAGACCAACCTGGCACATCCGGTGCAAGTCTACATGCAGCACCAGCAGGACCACCAGCTGCAGCACCAGCAGGACCACCAGCTGCACCCCTGCACCCACCCCTCCAACGACTGTCACCACAAATACCATCCCTGCCGACATGGACAGAACAAGGAGCAACACCAGCACAGGGACCCTGGACCAACCTGGGGCCATGGACACCACCACCACCACCAACCCCCAAGGTGGACCAGGGTCATCTGTGCGTGCCACTGCACACACTGCACATGTCAGCAGGGGTGGTGGGAGGGGTGGGAGACAGAGGTCGCTGCTTGCAGAGGTTGCTGGTGTGCATGATGACCCACAACTGGTACGCATAGCTGATGCGTACCAGTCCGGCACCGGAGACCTCAGCCAGGTAGTGGGGCTCCTCAGAGACATGAAACAGCAGCAGGCTGCCCATCATGCCCGCTTGGACTCCCACATGTCCCACGTGGAGTCACACATGTCCCGCGTGGACTCACACATGTCCCGCGTGGAGTCCAAGTGGGATGCACTGCATGAGATGACGGCGGTGCACAGGGACATTTTACAATGCCTCCGCCAGATGAACAGCAACCAGTCCACACCTCCCTGTGTGCCAACAACATCTGGTGCCGATCAAACTGCAACTGCCACAGGGAGGGAGGATGACTCTGGCGGAGAGTCCCCTGCACCGCAGCAGCCTGTACTTGAGGGCCCCCCCAAGAAGAGGGGTCGTCCGAGGAGGGGCAAGTGAGAGGCCGATGGCCAAGCGCAACTCCCAGGAAGCCTGAACCTGTTCTGGATGTTCACCTTTGTGCACAGACTGTTCACCCTGTTGACGGCAACACTACTCCCACACATTGCATGGGGAGTACAAGTTGGACCAATGTATCAGACAACTGTGGCCCCGATACTGGGGATTCTGTCTACCAGGACTTTCAATTCACCTAGGAACTTCGGATTGCAAGATTTATGTACAGCACTACCCATCCTATGCACTATTCACACAAATGTATCACAATAAACACACTAATACACCATACTTGCCTCTGTTGTGATTCCAACGTGGGTGCTGTTATGGGGATGATGAACTGCAAAATTACACTGTGTATGCGAACTGCAACAGCAAAGACAACACAGGCAAGTGATTAAAGGCAACGTGACACATATGAGGGAGACACACCACCAGGGCTACACAACACATACACACCTAGGCCATCTGACTCATTGCCTACACTGATGTTGCCAGGGAAGACGGTGCAATGCACAGACACCACACCCATTCCCAGTTGTAGTCAAGTAGCCCACAGGTGCAGTAAGCAAATGGCAGTCAAATGTGTGACCACAGACAACGCACATCACAAAGTGAAGCACAGATTTATTACACAGTTGCAACATGTCGTAACCACTACAGATGCAAGGTAATCCCACCTGGCAGCGGGCACACAGTCAACAACTGTAGACGGAAGGAAGTCCATGGGTGTGGCGCACATCACCTGTAGGGACACAACAGCTACCAGCCTGGAAGTGCAATCACGTCGTCGGTGGACACAGTTGACCAAACGAATCTGAAAGTACCCTGTGAAGGACAGAAATGACACACAGTCAAAAGCAATGGAGTACAGGACAGAACAGCAAAACTCATGCACAATACATGTTACAAGATATCCACCCAGAACCAAGTTAGCATGTCAACACTGTTGGGGAGTACAGCCCACCTGTAAGCACACATCGCAACACACATCCAGTCAAGTAGCCCATGGACACACTCCAACAGCACCAGAGCACCACCTACACATCATGCCAACTCACATCATTGACATGACACCTCAGGATACTCACATTCAGCTAAAGAAGTTGGTGATGAGCTGTGTGCGGACATCACCATCATCATCATCATCATCGTCACTGGCATCGTGGTCCAGGCCAGGATCCTCCACAGGTGGCGGATGTTGGTCATTGTCATCCTGGATGAGAGGCAACTCCTTCCGCACTGCCAGGTTGTGGAGCATGCAGCAGACGATGATAATCTTGCACACTTTCGCAGGGGCATATGGGAGGGACCCTCCGGTCTTGTCCAGGCAGCGGAAGCGGCTCTTCAGGAGACCAAATGTCCGCTCAATCACTCTCCTGGTCCGACCATGTGCCTCATTGTAGCGCATCTGGGCTGGTGTCACAGGGTTCCTGAGGGGTGTCAGCAACCACGGCATGTTGGGGTATCCCGAGTCACCTACGGACAGACAAGTGCACATTAGCTGACTTGGAAAAGTGGGCGGAATACTACAGATCAGATCACACACAATGGCACAAAGTCAGTACACACCGACAAGCCAGGCACGCTGGTTCTGCATCTGTGCCATCATCCTGGGGATGCGACTACTCCTCATCACAAAGGCATCGTGTGCTGAACCAGGGAAACGGGCACACACGTGTGTGATGAGTCATGTCTGCAAGACACACCACCAGTGCATTGACCGAGTGGTAGTGCTTGCGGTTCCTGTAGGCCTGCTCCTGGGCCTGTGGTGGTACCAAAGCCACATGTGTCCCATCAATGGAGCCAATGACATGCGGCATCCTCCCCAGGGCATAAAAGTCACTCTTCACGTCAGTAAGTCGTCGCAGTCTAGGGAAATAGATGTACCGGTTCAGGAATAGCAACATTGCCGCCAAAACATCGCGGAGCACACAGCTCAACATGGTCTGTGACATCCCACCAGCAGTCGCCACAGTATGTTGGAAGGTACCGGTGGCAAAGAAGTGTAGGGCTGCCATCACCTTCACCTTGGGGGTCAGCGCTGTAGGATACGGCCGGCCAGGCTGCAAATGTGGGGACAACTGCACTGCCAAATCCTCAATCAGCTGCCTGGTGAAGCGGTACCGTCGGATGCTGTCCCGTTCCACCATCGTTGCCAGGTCTGGGAATGGTCGATGGACAGCAGGAGCCCTGCAGTGCAGAGGAGAAGTAAGCAAGATTGTCAGTCACCCCACATATGCGGCATTGAACACACTCAATATCCCAACATACATCATTATGAGGCACAACTACATGAAGTGTGCAGTTCCGTAAGGACATGTATGGTACATACATGGCCAACATCTGTCAACACGGTCCAACAGGTGGCATCAATTAGTCCCAGGTTGGCCCATTGGATATCATGAGGCCGTGTCACAGTTCCCATCTCCTGCTGCCGTGTCACAATCACCCCCACAGTGACATGTGAGGACAGATGTGCCCCAGGCACCACAGCTCAACGACAGGTACATTCCCAGGGACCCTGTATTGCCACATGGACACTGGCATTACATGGAGTATCATGTATACACCACAGCAAAACAACCATGACCCCCACAGGTAGTGGTCCCACTTGCCACGGCAGGACAGACATGGACGTCTGTGACACACACACGCACAACATCAAAGTCCATGCACACACAACGTGGATGTGGAGACTGTCTCCCATTGTGCACATGAAATCAGAGACATTGTCAACACTACATGCACAAAGACTGTGGAGGACCATCACTATTGTGCCACTGGGACACCCTGGCTCAAACATACCGTCCCACATGGGACTCACGGGGTATGTGACATGACATACACATACACCACCGTGAAATGTGACCATGGCACATGCACAGATATGAACAGCTGCACATCACAGTGGTCATGTACACGTAACACCCAGGATCCTGTCCCCATGAACACGTGCACAGCCTGGGGGTGGCTGCCCACAGGTGACACCCACAGGACAACATGTACACCAACATACACACAATAGGAAATGCAGCCTTACATGCCTTATGATAAAGTTTGGACAGGCTGTCGTGATGTAGGTGTGCCCCTCACTCCCTGGGTGCTATCTGTGGCTGGCATATGTCCATCTGAGACAGGCATGCTGACATATGCCAGTCACATGTACAGTGATGCGTTGAACAGCAATGGACCGATCGGTGCCCCGGCCGGCCCATTGCATTCAATGTGTGCGGGTACGCGTTGTACCCCTGTACGCGTTGTACCCCTGTACGCGTTGTACTGCAATGGACCGATCGGTGCCCCGGCCGGCCCATTGCATTCAATGTGTGCGGGTACGCGTTGTACCCCTGTACGCGTTGAACTGCAATGGACCGATCGGTGCCCCGGCCGGACCATTGCATTCAATGTGTGCGGGTACGCGTTGTACTCCTGTACGCGTTGTACCCCTGTACGCGTTGTACTGCAATGGACCGATCGGTGCCCCCGGCCGGCCCATTGCATTCAATGTGTGCGGGTTCGCGTTGTACCCCTGTACGCATTGTACCGCAATGGACCGATCGGTGCGCACCCATTGACAATGGGCTTGCCTGGCAACGGACGCGTTTCGAATTTCGAGCGAGTCGGTTGCTGGAAAATCAGTTGGTCACCCACAACAATGTTGCAAAATCATGTATGTCATGAAGTTGAAGATTTGAAGGATGCTGTGGGCGTGTTTTGGTGCTGCTATTCCATGGATTGGCCAGATTCAGAAGATGCAAACAACTTGGACCTATCACTTTGGACACAAGGGACAGTATCTGCCTCTCCAGCACATATATATTGCTGGCTGTTCCCCTGAGAGCTCACTTGCCTGCACTACATGCTCCAGGACGACATCTGCCACTGCACTGCTGCTGTCTCTGCCCCTCTGGACCCTGCAATGGCACGTACTGTGGAGAGAGCCCCAGCCTTCAGCCTTGAGGAGAACCAGGCCCTGCTGGACAGCCTACTTCCACAGTACAGCAAGCTGTTATGGGACACCAGGGGAGCAGGTGAGTGTTCTGTGCACTGCCTTTCTGAATGTGCATTTTTGTCTGACTAGCAAGGCTGGAAGTCTGCACGCCACTGGCTAGCAGGCTCACTGAGTAGTTGTCACCCCCATAGTGTGTAGTGACATGCACTGGACAGGTATGGTGCAGTGACAGTGCATTTGAACAAGGTTTTACTTCCCATGCAATGATACCATGTAGTGACGTCTGGCAAACTGTCCATGGGCAGCTTTGCACTGCCTGTGTACATCATGTGCCCCTGTGATTGAGACATGTATATCCAACTGTGTCATGCACGGATATGTTGCATGTGTAGTAATGGCCTTTCACTTTGTCATCCTGACAGGTTAATGCCCATCGGAAGCAGGAGATCTGGAAGGACATCGTCCGGGCCGTCCGGTCCGTGGGGGTCTACAAGCGCCGGATCCGCAACTGCCAGAAGAGGTGGCAGGACCTTCGGGGCTGGACCCGGAGGATTGCACGGGTCCAGCTGAAGCTGTCGCCTCCTCGCAGGAGGGGCGGAACACGGACCCTGACCCCCACATGCTCCAGATCCTGGCGGTGGTGTTTCCAGACCTGGATGGGCAGCTGAAGGCCAGACAGCAGCAAGGAGGGGGTGAGTCAAAGACTGCACTGTGAACTCTGTATTACATGCTTTGTGCCCTCCTCTGGCCTGGTTCAACTGCCACAGTGCAGCAGTCATGTTGTCCAGGAGCCATGTCCCTCTATTGTGCACTGCCCACTGCTCATCTGATACCCAGGTGTGGCCCTTACATTCAGGGAATTGTGTCACTTGGGACTGTGTCCTTGCAGTTTGCTTCACTAAAGGTGGGGGACAGCATCTGTTTCCCTAACTCTGTTGTGGGCATCATGGGTGGGTCCATTGTTCACACAACGCCTGTGTTCGGACATGTAATCTGCGTGTTGCTTTGATATGCGGTCCACTTGCTGAGCTGAGCCACCACATGTGCCTGGGGTATGTGGCACACGCCCATGCAGCGGGTGGGAACAATGTTTGGGCCCCAGGAGTGTGCAGATTACGTGTGTCACACATACATAGCCAGCTATCCACTGTCCAGGGCTCATCCCTCATTCATGTGGAGCAGGACAGTCATGCCTACTCCAGGCCATGCAATGCACTCTGTACTCCCACTCCCGTGTATCAGCTGACACATTGTGCGCAGTGATTTGACCCCTCAGGTGTCTGCCTCTGTGTCAGTGTGCTGTGGATTACTTGCCAGGACTGCTGGGGTGTTTCTTGGTAGGGGCTCAGCATGCCCCTGGAGATGTGACCATAGGAGACGATACTTGTGTGTCACATAGGTGTTTGATCAGCTGCCCGTGCAGACTGGGGTATGCGAATGTGAAGTTCAGGCAGCTGTTCCCCATTCACAGCAGATTGTGAGGGGCTCAGGTTCAGAGGGTAGTGTCACAGGTCTCCCATATGTCCAATAGGTATGTGCCTGGACAGATGAGGGTTAAGATGATGTGTTGTGTGGGGGATGTACATGTGCACTTGTGCAGCTCCAGGACTTGCATTCCCCATGACCTACTATTGTGACACAGTGCATAGTGTTGTTGTCTGGCTGCCAAGTCATACATCACTGAGACAGTGATGTATGACTTAGCAGTCATGCCTCTGCCATGGCATGTGTCAACTTATTGGTGGTCCTGCAGGGTAGTGACATGTGCTACATGCACACCATTGTGGCGATGGCTATCAGGACATGGGTGCATCATGGTGTCTGTCGCTGGTATGCATCACATGCATTTCCTATTTGACTCTGGGCATCCCTTTCATCCGGAAACCTGTACTGACTCAGTGGCAAGAGCTGTGATGTGTGCATGTCCACATGCCACACCGTGTCCTCTGCACTGTCCAACTACTGTGTAGTTGGTGCATGTGTCCACACTGGGGTGTTGCAATCCAACAGACACCAGACAGATGGGTGCAAGGCCATGTGGGATGTGAGTGCCATGGTTGGCATCAGACTGACAATTGGCTTCTCCTGTTCAGTTAGGGCACTTTTAGCAATGTACAACTAATGATGCCAGGGCTTGCTCTGTAATGTGCTGTGCTCACAGTGGTGTGTGCGTTTGGTGCAGGTGACTGATGTCTGTCTGTTTCCCCATTGTTTGCAGATACATCCACGGCCACGGAAGGGGACAGCTCCACGGACCAGGAGGAGCCAGAGAGCCAGACTGGGTCAGCAGCCGAGGAGTGGTCGGAGGGACCCAGTGGCACGGAGGGCGAGGGGAGCCACACCGAGGAGTCCTCAGCACCATCCACCTCAGCTGAGGACCAGAGCAACTCGGAGGATGACTCCCTTATGGAGGCGGGTGTCAGCAGCCACCACACCCCAGCTAGTGTTGCTGTCCCCGCCACCACCAGCACCACCACCGCCCTCCCATCGGCTCCCATTCCCCAGGTCCGTGGAGGCTCCCATGTTCGGGAGCGTGTCTCCTTTGGGCCAGGCACCGCACCCCCTGCCCCTGTGTCCCCTGCTGCCCTGAGTGAGGAGTCTGTGTACCTCCTTCGCCAGCTCCATGTAGGGCAGACAGCCATGCTGAGTGTCCTCCATGCGCACACCGCTCTGTTGACTCAGCTGGTGTCGTTCATGGAGGGCATCTCATCGGGCATGTCTGACCTACAGAGGGGCAATAGGTCCATGGACTCCTCCCTGACGGCAGCAGTGTCCCTCCTCAGACAGTCCCTCACCCCTCCTGCCTCTGCTCCATCCACACTCCCCAGCACCTTACCCGTCCCAAGCACACACACACCGGCACAGGCACACACCAGCACACACACGTCCAGCACACAGACACACACGCCACAAACAAAACGCACACGCACGCACAGTCAGGGGACTGACACCAGACTCACAGGGGATGGGGCCCTGGTACACACACACGCATCCACGGGCACTGCGCAGTCCTCAGTTGCCTCTCCCTCCAAAACACCCTCCCTTGCCTCACCTGCAACCCCAAAGACCCAGCGCCTCTTCCTCAGTGACCTCAGCCTCTTCCCCTCCGATCCAGCTGCTCCAACATCCAGGGGGAAGAGGAAGCCCCCCACACGGAGCAGAGTGCCCCTCGCCCCCGGACACCCTCCCCCAGGCGCAGACAGACTGAGGCCTCCACCCGCAAGTCCCCCGGAGTGGTAAGAGCAAGACCCCGCCGCCGCCCTGCAGCTCAAGCACCAGGTCTCCTTCCTCCATCCCTCAGGCCCCCACTCCACAGGTGCCCCCACCACACCCTGCCCCAGGTTCCCCCACCCACAGATATACCATCCCCAAGAGGATCCGGCCTTCTCCCCCTGCCACTTGCTCTCCCGGCACCACCCCGCGCTGGGCTTGTCTGTGCCACTGATGTGGTGAGGGTGTCCTCCCCCTCTGTCCAGTCCACCTTGCCTGTTCCCCATTCTCCTCCCCTGGTGGTAGGCACTGCAGTGGAGTCCACTACCACCCTGTCTGACTTGGGCACTGCAGTGGCGGACCTGTCCACTCCATCTGCAGGGTCCACTGCAGTCGTGCCGGCACCCACAACATCTGAGCCATGCCCCCAGTTGTGCCGGCACACACCATGTCAGACACCTCCACTGCAGTTGTCAGTGGCTCTCCAGCACCCACCACCCCTTCCCTGCTTCCTCCTGGTGAGCCCTGATCCTGTCCCTGCGGTGCCTGGCCTACCCACCCGGTTGCCCCTCCTAGTGGATTGTCCCTGGTTTTGTGCAGGCATGTGTAGGGTGGCATCTGCCACTGTCACCCACTTGTGACTTTGTTGATGGACTGGCCATTGGCCTTTGTTTATTTTCTACCGGACTTCTACTTTTAATGCCACATATGCTGAATAAAGCAACTTTCTGTTCTCTAGTGCTTTTGCTTCTGATGTACATGATGTTGATGATGCTAACCATGCCCTTGCTGCAGTGATGGTGATATTTGGTCTCATGATAATGAAGTGTTACTGTGCAGGAACCCATGTGGTCCAGGGGGAATGTGTCCTATCCTGTGGTGTATCCATGTCATCCATAGCAGCATCTGAGGGTGTCATGTGTTCAGTATTTGGCAATGGGATTTCCTACTTAGATTGCCTATTTCACATCTGTGGCTTCCACCCCTGCACATCTGTTGTGCCTGCCATTGTTCAATTCGTCTACTTCCCTGACCGTGTGGCCATCTCCACTGGACATGCAGGTTTGGGCATCAATGGGGAAGGACTCATCTGTGTTGTCAGTGCAACATTGCTATACAAGTGTGTTGGATCTGTGCTGATGATTCCGTTGGCACTTCCATGACCAGGCTGATGTTACGGGAGCCCTCATTTGGTGCTAATTGTTGATTGTGTGACCAAGTGCTCAGCTGACATGATGGGGCCCTACTGAGGCAACATATGGCACTGCTTTCCTCACATAGGAGTGGAGTCCCCTCATGGCAGTGTGTACTCCTGTGACAATCCCTGCACCCAAGGTGTGTGTTGTATGTGCAGGTCTGTGTGTTCACTTCCGTTTAGCTGTGCATGCTGTGATCCCTAGTGTTGTACCTGTTTGTGATGCTAGCTGAGTTGACCTATGTTCCCCAAAGTCTTCTCCTGGGTTCTCTGTGATGTGGGTGCATGGCACATTACTGGTCATCAGGGTGTCACCCATAGGTGTGTTTGCTGTCAGGGCTGAGTTTGTGTGCAGACGCAGATGGGTCACCGTCAGGTTTCCCCTTGGCACTTGTTGTTTGCCCCTGTCATGTGATTTCCAGTTTGTGTTATCTTTCAGTGATTGTGACACGTTGTGTGTGTGACTGCTGGCACTCCTCAGGGTCCGGGCTGCAATGTTGGTTGTTGTCTATGTGTGTTCTTTGTGGGTGACCTTGGCTTCTTCATTGGTGTGTGACTGTGGCTGGGATCCCATTGGTTGGTGTGGTATTGCCGTCATGTCCATGTACAGCGTAGTGTGCAGTGTGTCAGACATTCAGGAGTCTTGTTGAGTGGCCATGTGTGATGTGTTTCTGCACCTTGGTTCCCACCCACCACCCTGGAATAGTCATGGGTGCATGTGCAATGTCACCAGTGCATGTGTGCTTCACTGCTGCACATTGTTGGAGGTCGAGGGTGTGGTGTTGAGTGTGTGCAGATGAGAGTTGTTGCCCGGCTAGGCCCCTGCCTCCATGTTGGCCTTGGCTTACTGGCCATGCTGTTTGATTTGTGCTTGTGTAGGTGTGATGGTAGTTAGTTGCTCAGGACACATGACTGTGGTTCACAGTGTGAACCACATTTAGCTTTGTCATCACAGTGGGATTGTAATGCAGCCCAGGGTCACCACATTGTGGGGGCCCTGGGGGTGGTGCTGTGGTGTGTCTGTGTCTTGCTGTGTCAGTTGCTGTCCCTACGTGCCTGTGTGACATGTGTGATTTGTGCTCCCTCTCATCTGACAATGCCTGCTTGCCCACATAGGGATTTGGATCCATGAGTTACCTTTGTGTGGCACTGTATGCACATCTGTATGATTGGTATTCAGGTCTCCTCATGTGTTGTGTGGTTGCCTGGGGACACTGGCACCCCCTCACCTGTTGTGTATGATGTGCAGTGTGGGTCTGCCTGTTTGTGTTTGTGCATCTGCACCACTGCATTGGCATATCTTGGGTGTGCCATTGGCTGTATGTAGTTTGGTGGGTTTCCCCTGCTGTCCCTGGGACTCCTAGGTCATCGGTCAGCACAATGATCATGGTTTGTGTGTCCCATTGCTGCCATGGTATGGTATCTGTTCACCTCACATCTGCAGTCTCCACAGGGTATCTGCATTTGTGTGCCCATTAGTGCAAATATGTGGGTCTGCATTCTGATGGTCACTTCTGTCATTGTGTCATTGATGATTGTTGACGGTGTCAGCCCCCATGGGTGTTGTTTGTCTGCACATGGCCAAAGGTATGTCTTATTTGCACTGCAGTATTTGGCTCCCCCAATTTATGTTGCAATGGGACACATACACTACTTTGCCACTGATGTGTTTGTTGTTCTGTGACCAGGAATCATCCATGCAGTTTGGCAGTTGCACCTCTTTCTTTGTCAACACTTACCTTTTGGTCACTGTGATGATGGGGGTTTGGACCCCATTGCCACAATGTTCAAAATGTGCTTCAGCTATGGACCCCACACTTACATTTTGGTCACTGTGATGATGGGGGTTTGGACCCCATTGCCACAATGTTCAAAATGTGCTTCAGCTATGGACCCCACACTTACCTTTTGGTCACTGTGATGATGGGGGTTTAGACCCCATTGCCACAATGTTCAAAATGTGCTTCAGCTATGGACCCCACACTTACATTTTGGTCACTGTGATGATGGGGGTTTAGACCCCATTGCCACAATGTTCAAAATGTGTTTCAGCTATGGACCCCACACTTACATTTTGGTCACTGTGATGATGGGGGTTTAGACCCCATTGCCACAATGTTCAAAATGTGCTTCAGCTATGGACCCCACACTTACATTTTGGTCACTGTGATGATGGGGGTTTGGACCCCATTGCCACAATGGTCATGGCCTGCTTGCATTGTGGGTGCCACGCACATATATGTGTGGCACATGTGCTAGGGGGTCACATTGTATGTTCAAAGTCATGTTCGGTGTTGTAGGCATTTGACACAGTCTACACACGCTTGTCATGGTGTTGGGGGATGTCTTCTTCTTGCATTCCCTAGGTTGTGGTGTGCTGGTTGTGTCATGCATTGTCCATCCTATGAGTGGGGGTGGTAGTAGTGGTAGGCATCCAGCCCCCCTGGCTGAGGGTGGTAGTGGTGGTAGGCATCCAGCCCCCTGGCTAAGGGTGGTGGTAGGCATCCAGCCCCCCTGGGTGAGGGTGGTAGTAGTGGTAGGCATCCAGCCCCCTGGCTAAGGGTGGTGGTAGGCATCCAGCCCCCCTGGGTGAGGGTGGTAGTAGTGGTAGGCATCCAGCCCCCTGGCTAAGGGTGGTAGTAGTGGTAGGCATCCAGCCCCCTGGCTAAGGGTGGTGGTAGGCATCCAGCCCCTGGGTGAGGGTGGTAGTAGTGGTAGGCATCCAGCCCCCTGGGTGAGGGTGGTAGTAGTGGTAGGGCATCCAGCCCCCCTGGGTGAGGGTGGTAGTAGTGGTAGGCATCCAGCCCCCCTGGCTAAGGGTGGTGGTAGGCATCCAGCCCCCTGGGTGAGGGTGGTAGTGGTGGTAGGCATCCAGCCCCCCTGGCTAAGGGTGGTGGTAGGCATCCAGCCCCCTGGCTGAGGGTGGTAGTAGTGGTAGGGCATCCAGCCCCCTGGGTGAGGGTGGTAGTAGTGGTAGGCATCCAGCCCCCTGGCTAAGGGTGGTAGTAGTGGTAGGCATCCAGCCCCCCTGGGTGAGGGTGGTAGTAGTGGTAGGCATCCAGCCCCCCTGGGTGAGGGTGGTAGTAGTGGTAGGCATCCAGCCCCCTGGCTAAGGGTGGTAGTAGTGGTAGGCATCCAGCCCCCCTGGGTGAGGGTGGTAGTAGTGGTAGGCATCCTGCCCCCTGGGTAGGGGTGGTGGTGCGCATTCAGGCCCCTGTGTGCATATGTGGCATTGGTGATGGGCATCCCACCCCATGGTGCTGCTGTTGCTGGTGTGGGTATATTCTGCATCCTCTGTGTGTGTGTGATGTGTCGTGTACGTGTTGTATGTGTTTTGTGGTTGGTGTCTGGCTTACCTTCTGCGCCGTACAGCGTCCGTGCCTGTTCCAGTAGTAAATGTAGAATATTGGTATGATCGGGACGAAGGGATTCATGGTTGGTTCGTGTCGTTCGTCCTTCTCGTTGCTTCGCGTTGTCCTGCGTCACTTCGCTGCCGTCCTCGCCGCTTCGCCTCGCCCTCGCCGCTGGCGTGTTCGCCTCGTAGCCGTGGATCGTGTTGTGGCGCGGACCGGAGCTTATGTGCGCCTCTCCCGGATGCTTTGACGTGCCGTGCGTAGCGACGGGTTCGGGCGCGTACGGAAAGCGCATCGTACTCGTTCGGCCGGACTGAGCGGCATTTTTCCTTCCGTGCGACTTCGATTCGGGCGTTTCCGGATTCGCCTCGGTCGGGGAACAGGACCTGGTTTGGGTGAGTACGGCTCGGCCGGATTCTGTGCTGTTGTGCGCGCATCGTACTTACTCGTTCGGTGTGCTGTACGGATCGGTCGGGAAACAGGCTTTCGCATGGCTTTTTTCCCGACCGAATGCTATTGGGTGCGCCTCCGACCGAGATCGGAATCGGCCCCTTAATGCACAAAATAAAGGAAAAATTTCAAAAGAATATGTAGAGGAGGAACATGGGGCTAATTGGAATAATGAATGACAACTATATGAAATCACTTGAACACAATAGGGAAATTAAAAGAAAATAGACGAGACACATCTGAGGACGAAAGTGCTTTCTAGATTCGAATTTAAATGTTAAACCAAATTTATGTGATGATTAAAATCATCAAAAGGGATAGAATTGGGGGAAGTTACTTTTAAAGTTGAAATTCGACTTACAGCCATGTTAGAATTGCACTTTAGAATGTGTTTAAACTGCTACAGAAATGTTTTCACATAGAAAGTGACACGTAGAAAAAATATGCTTAATGCATAAACGTGAAAGAATCCTTATTAATGCTGCAGATAATATATAAATTAGTCATATATTTAGAAGGATGCTTATTAAAGTTTATGCTAAGTTATGTAGAAAAGTTTGTACTAGGCAGTCATTCTTAATTGTGCCCCATAAATTAGGCCTAAAAGCCTTTTTCTTTTGACTCTTGCTAATAGCTTAATAGCCATTTATTTACAACATTTTGCATAGCACCAGCAACTTACTAAAAAATATGATGGCTTTAAGATGAGGTTTCTTTAGCTGCATCATACCACATTAAATCATCTAGCTAATACAATGAGCTTGCTGTGACTGCTTGAATGAATAATGAAGTAGATATATTTTATGAATGCTTCACAGAATATTATTGCTTGCTTATCCAACTTGCTTTGTATTCAAAATGGGCATAGAGCGCATCTTTTAGCTTAGGTAAGAAGTTTCTCAAGAGAACTTTCCTCCATGTAACAAAGTCCTGAAACAATGTTTTACTCTATATCGGCGTGATTGTTTACCGTGAGAATTGGGAGAAGAACCATCAGAAGTTGACAACACCTTCGGATGAGCAGTTTCCAATGGATGAGAGGAGCTAACATCTAATAATGATAGATTGTTGTGTGATTTTATATTAATACGTTTTTGTAGCTAGTTAAAGGAAGGAGACTCAGATCCAGATCCTTTTACCCTTCTTTGGTACTCTTTTACTGGAGAGATGGTCCTTTTTCTGATCAATGCTACTGCAACAATCAATCTATTATTGATGGTTGCTAATGAGTATCCAGAATGACTCTTTATGGGTAGTTCATTTTATATTCTGAGTCTTGCCCTTTTCTGAAAAGAACTCTTAATGGGTTCTATTTAGGGTAGGTTAGGCTGCCATAGCTAGCTTAGAGACAATATTCCTTTATGGAACACTTTGTATTGATTTATGCTGTCACTACTCAATTTTGTATTAATATTTCTGTAAACTGACTAATCTGAATAAAAATGACAAAACAATACTAATCCTTTAAGATAAATGAAGGTGATGAAACTTCATCAACCTCTCATCATTGACTGAACATTTATAATTTGATCGTTGATAATATGCATAATGTATGTCTTCGCTCTTGCTCCATTCTAGTAAGGTGGCAAAGGTCGATTGACCTTTCAAGAGCCATCAGGATTTCCCAAAGGATGAATCAGTAAGTTGGATTTTAATCTTAAATACCATTTTTGGCTAATACTCAGGCTCCTACAGCTGTTTGGCCACACCCCCTACAGCAAATGTGTCTTGATAGATGTTAGCCTTGTTTATCAATGAAGATATTTTTTTCACAATGCTTGCTACCTTGTTGGCGCACCAGTAGTGGTTGCATTGTTAAGATTTTCTTGCAAGAAAATGAACATTAACAACTTGCTTTGTGTATTCAGCTGCACTTTTTTGTGTATCATGCAGGCCGCTATAAGAAAAGTGTTCAGTGTCCGTGTTCCAATGCAACACAAACTGTAGAAAAATTCAATTTAATCAAACAACCATCCACCATCCTTTTATAGATCTATATATGCACTTAAACCCTTTTTATCTATCCCTGTTACACTTATGACATCATTGAACCATACAACCACATCCACCTGCATCAATCCATCCACATGTGTGTGTGTGTGTAGGTATGCATGCATGCTTGTTGCAGGTGACTGTACGTTTGTCTGAATGTATGCTTCTAATATGTTTCTGCATGTCTTTATTTTCCCTACCCCCTGATTTGAGAGCCTGTTGTTCTCTCTTGGTCTTCCGCAAGAAGCTGTAAACCTGTTTGTTTTAATTCTGGCAATGGGAGTAGCCTGTGCTGTGATTCTGGGTACCTCAATGTAGTGTATCGTTAGGAAACCCTTTTTGGGTAGCCATGAGCTGTACAAATCTATATAATAACAAATAATAATAATAGCATATTTGTTGTCTATGTACATAGGTGACAGTATGTGTGTTTTCTGTGTTTGCATGAGCACTTGAACTTCTTGTTTTCTCTGCATGTTGCTCTGTGTGGATCAGTGTCCCGATCAGCAGTGGCCGGTGCAGGTAAGCGCGGTGAGGCTGGATGGGGGGGGGGGGTATCGACAGATGACGGAATAGGTAAAATTAAATAAATAAATAAATCCTATTCCGCCATCTGTCCACATCCCCCCAGCCCGCCCCACCGTGCTTACCTGCACCAGCCGCTGCTGGTCTCCATGCATGTTGATCTATCCATTTGCTATTTTTGCGGTTTTCCATGGCATGGGTCTGGTCCTTTAGGATGCCAGAGTGCTGTACCTGAATGGTCAGTGGAAATACTGCCTTTATGGGCTCTCGGTTCTAAGAAGGAAAAGCGACAAGCTGACAGACCAAATTAACCTAGAACCGATTAAAAGTCATGATTTAGATTTCTCTCATAAATATGGAAAAGGCACTAGTGAGACAGATGAGCTGACTATCAAGGCTGTCTAGAATAATATATGATAAACAATATTCAGCTCTACTTGTAGGAGGTTGGCTGTGTCTCCATGTACATACTTAAGGATGCATGTTTCTCTGTATGGAGTGCCTATTTGTGTGCATGCGCTAGAGAAAATGCAAAACTACTGCATTTGTCAATGCTTTATTTCCCTTACTCAACTCTAGCTCTCTTATAATGAAGTTATTCTTTTCCTGCTCCATGTTAATTGAAAATATAACAAAGCTATGGAAAGTATCCTTTGTGTTTATCCCCAGTGTCCATGATGATCATCCTGACATACAAAAAACGCGTCATCTTTTTTTTTTGAATATCATGATCATAATAAAAGTAATGTCTGGAGAATCATGGGAAAGTGAGCATCTAATCATGAATCGCACAGATTCTCACGCTGCGAATTAAAGTAATAAATGTCCTGACCCTAGAGAGACACCAGATTGATTCATGGAAAGGCCCTCAAACAATTCGAGGGCTTTAAACATCCCTCATGGAGACATCCACATGAAGGCCATGTAGCACTGAGTGCCTTCAGGCAGCAGCTCTGCATGCACTGGCATTTTTAAGACCTTACATTTTCAAATGTATTAAATATTGATTTCTGCTTTGTGGGAGTTGCTGAACAGGCAATATGTTATTGCTTTCCATATCTGCGTTGTTCTTGTGTGTGTAGATTGAATGTCAGAAACAGAAGTGCGGCTCTTTTGTGGGTTTTCTGTTTCAGTAATTCATGCACCAGAAGATGCATATAACTGTTTATTTGTGAAACGTATCTCGCTGCTCTTTTTTATGAAATATTTTGGTGAATATTAAAATATCCAAATATATTCCTGCCGATCTTTATCCTTTTTTTTTTAAATAGAATTAGGCTTAAGCGCATGAAACACCTGGGTGTTAGACATAAAAGCAGAGCAATTAGGCAAAACAGTCACTATAATTATGATAGAACATTTCAATATGTGAAAAATAAGCAGGGGCTCATTTCTGAAGAAGTCACACAGTGCAGCACTGCAAGTCACCTTGCTGCGCTGCACTGTGAGACAGGGAAAGGGCAGGAATGTGCAGTATTTAAGTCAATACTGCACATTGCTGTCCTTTCCCATTTGCTGGAACTCTTTTGGCAGCCTAGCGCCAATGCAGGCACACAGGGTGCCTGTGATGCATGCAAGATTGATTTTGTGCAGGAAGGGCACACCTTCTTTGCACAAAAACAATCCTGGGAGTTAGACGCGCGAACGCGCGAAAACAAGATGGCCGCCTCCCGGTGAGCTCCGTGTCGGAACAGCCCGTTTTCGACCATATACTGCTCAATTCCTGTCAGATCTTTCTCTTAAATGAAGTAGCAGTGCTTTGAAGACCTTACCTCTTGCTGTGGTGGTTTTCCAGGTCTTCACGACATCGGAAGCGGTGTTTTCCTCCCTCCTACTACATCTTCGATCTCTGCTTCAAGGTACTGCCCAGTTTTCCTGTCAGGGGGGCGGAGTAATTACTCAAGAAAGGGCCTGGTTTTGGCCTAACCACTCCCACAGTCTGCTTTAGATGCTGCACCAGCCTTTTTTCTGAAGCATTTTTTCTGCAATAATCTCCTTTTCCTTCACTTTACATTTATCTACATCCTTGATTTTTATAATATGAAAATGGAGAATAAAAATGCACAAACACCTCATAATAAGAGGAAACCACATATTTCTCCTCCTCCAATAAAATCTAAAGTGGTGGAATCTAGTGAACCTTCCTTGGCATTAATTCTTGATGAAATTCAAGCACTTCGTGCGAATACTGATACAATAGCGTCAGAGATTAAAAACCTGCGCAAAGATATGGCTAGTATGTCAATAAAAGTTTCAGACAATTGAATTAAAATCCAAGACAACAAAGTTAAAATTGATGCCTTTGCACCACTTGTGGCAAAAATATCTCCTATGTCTGCTCTCCTTCTGGATATGGAAAATCGTGACAGGCAATACAACTTATGTATTTTTAATTTGCCAGAAGATGTTGAAGGTTCCAATTGCAGAGTATACTTTGAGAATTTGATACCTGGGGGCCGATTCCGATTCGGGACGGAAATCTCTCCGACCGAGCCGGACTCGGAGAGATTTCCGACCGAATCGGACCCTAGCAGCCCGACCGAACGAGTACGATGCGCACGCATGCCATCGGACTCGATTCGGTCGGACTCCCATTGAAGTCAATGGGAGCCTGTTGTACAAGGCGTCACGCGGGCTCCCATTGACTCAATGGGTGCGAGGCGAACAAGGGCGCCCCCTACAGCGTGTACGTGGCGAAGCGACTCGTGCCGTACACGCACAGGTAGGGGGACCCATGGGTCCCCCTGTGTGCGACTCGCGCGGCTACGCGCACAGGGGGTCCGACACGGACTCCCAAAGTACGGCTCCGACTGCTCCTTCGAGCCGGATGGCGCGAGTCGGTCGGACTGCTCCGCGGCGCGCATCGTACTTGCCCGGCCGGGAACGTCTCCATTGCGCAGTGCGAGGCGTGTCCGGCGAGTCGGTCGGTGCGGTCGGCTTTCGCATCACGAGTCGGTCGGTGCGGTTGGGTCTCGCGAATGAGTCGGTCGGAGATTTCGCATCGTACTCGCTCGCCCGGACACACGTACGAATCGGTCGGGAAACAGGGCTCCGAATCGGATCCGGTAACGCCGAATCCGATTCGGAGCCCTACCGGCCAAGATCGGAATCGGCCCCCTGGTCTTTTAACCCCTTCCGTGCTCATGACGAGCTCAGCTCGTCATGCTGCGCGGTTGCACTGTGCGCATGACGAGCTGAGCTCGTCACGACTCCACCCGCGATCGGAATGTCCCGCATACGAGCGGAATTCCGATTGCGGTCAAGGGGTTAAACATCAAATTTCTGGAGAAATTTGAAATTGATAAAGCGCACAGGATTCCATCTCATCGTAATCCTCATCACACAAAACCAAGACAAATGATTTTTAAGGTTTTACGTCACCAGCATTTGATCTTGATAAGGAAAGCAGCACAGGAAATTCCCTCCTTAATGGTCAATGGTAATAAAAATGTTATTCACCAAGATTTTGCTAAAGATACTGTTAAGACTCACAAGGAATTCACAGACATTCGTCCTCAGTTAAGAAGTCTTGGATTCAAATATGGGGGCATATTAGCAAGACCGACGATAAAATTATCGCCGCTTTAGCGCAGGAAACTGCCGCTAAAACGGCGATAATGGGCTTGCTAATATGCGTTATAGAATTCCAATAGAAGCCCAGGTTAGATGTCCTGCACATCTAACCTGGGCTTCTATTGAATTCTATACGCATATTAGCAAGACCATTATCGCCGCTTTAGCGGCAGTTTCCTGCCGCTAAAACGGCGATAATTTTATCGCCGGTCTTGCTAATATGCCCCATGGTCTTTTTGATCCTTCAACAATGCGAATTTGGAAAGATAATTTTTCAAAGTCCTTCCAATGACCTGAGGACTTAAGATTATTCCTGGATCAACACAGCATTCTATGGATACGCATGATTCTGCTACTTGAACATTACTTTAATATGTATTTCTGACTAATTTACTGTTTATCTCCACACTGGGCTCCAACGGGTCTTTTTCAACTCTTTCTCCTCTTCTTAGTTTTTTCATCCTCTCTATTTAACTATGGCTAATGTTCATAATGTTAAAATAATTTCTTTGAATGTCAAGGGTTTGCGACATCCTGTAAAATGTGCAAAAATTTTAGATTATTTAGGAAGCTGTATAGCAGATATTTGCTTCATACAGGAAACGCATATTGAAGACAAAGTCTTAGATTATATGAAAAAAGTGGGTTAATACTATTATATCTTCTCCTTCGAAGGGTAAAAAAAATGGTATTGCCATTCTTTTTGCAAAAAGACTACATTGTCAAATTTTAAGTAAATCATCGGATTCAGAAGGTAGATATGTCATAGCTAAAATTAAAATGCATGATACAGTTATGTTTTTACTTAATGTATATGGTCCAACTGCTGATGATCCTATGTTTTGGTCTAATCTAACTACTGAAGTACTCAAGTTGGGTAACGTTCCTCTTATAGTTGGAGGAGATTTCAACCTCATATTTGATCCTTTATTAGATAGATCTTCTCACACTAAATTTCGACCTCCTAAAGCATTTTTTACTTTTAAATCTTTTCTTAAAACTACAAAATTGGTAGATATTTGGCGATTACATTTTCCTACGGAAAAAATGTTTACCTTTTTCTCTAATCCACATAACTCACACTCAAGACTTGATTATTTATTAATTTCCAGACAACTAATTAATTCTGTGGTTACTCCTACTATTGGTAATATTGATATTTCGGATCATGCCTTAATTTCCATTGTTCTACAATTTAATTCAAATTTTAAAACTCAATCCAGATGGCGAATGAATACTAATATTTTTCTCAATGAACACAATAAACCGAAATGTTAAATGCTCTTCAAGAATACTTTCATCTCAATCCTGAAGGCTCTACATTCATGGTAAATAGATGGGACGCTTTTAAAGCCTATATTAGGGGAGCTTCCTTTTCTCTCATGGCACACGAAAACAAAACTTTTAATGCAAGAATTAAGGAATTAGATAAGCAAACTGCAAAATTTGAGAGACTTTGTATTACCTCCAATGACCCTCAATATAGAATGAAATTGCAAAAACTTCGATATGAGTTTAATTCAATCCTTAGTAGAAGAGCTGGTATCCAACTCTCTAATTCTAAAGACAAATTTTGTTTTAATGCTAACAGATCTGGACAGCTTTTAGCCAATTATTTACGTATTAAAAAAGATAAATCACAAATAAATTCGATTCATGGCCCCAATGGGAAAATTGCCTTATCGCAAAATGATATCGTTAATGAATTTCTAAATTATTACGCTACTCTATATAATAAACCTAAATTTGATGATTCTTCTTTAATTGACTCTTTTTTATCTAAATGCGGCTTACCCAAGATTTCCCAATTAACTAAAAATGACTTAGATTTACCCATTACTGAAGATGAAATTCTATTAGCCATTAAGTCTCTTAAACAAAATAAATCCCCAGGACCAGATGGCATTCCAGCTGAATTTTATAAAGAATTTCAGTTACAGCTTATTCCTCATTTATTTAAACTATTTTCCTTTTTTAGTTCTATGGGGGCTACCACAGGTTCTTATACTGAGGCTTTAATTGTTGTACTACCTAAACCTAACAAAGATCCTACACTTGTGTCAAATTACCGTCCTATTTCCTTAATAAATCAAGATTGTAAACTTTATGCCAAAATTCTTGCCACTAGGTTAACCTCTGTTTTAGATTCTATTATTCATCCAGATCAGTCTGGATTTATGAGAAATAGATATTCTGCCAATAATAAAAGAACTTTATTACATGTTATATAACAAGGTTCCACTTTATCTTTACCATCAGGAGTACTTGCATTGGATGCTGAGAAAGCTTTCGATAAAGTTCATTGGCAGTTTTTATTTTGTACTTTAATAGCATTTAATTTTTGTGATTTATTTATTCGTATGATATCTGCTCTTTATTCTACTCCTACTGCTCGTTTATTTATTAGTGGCCAAACTTCAAACCAATTTTCTCTTTTCAGAGGTACCAGACAGGGTTGTCCTCTCTCTCCGCTCCTATTTCTTCTTGTTATTGAACCTTTGCTTGTTTCCTTTAGGAAATGTACTGATATTACTGGAATTAATATTAAGGAGTTTACCATTAAAACGTTAGCATGTGCAGATGATGTACTTTTGTTTATTAGTAATCCTATATCCTCATTCCCTCCTTTATTTGAGATTCTTTCATCTTATTCCAAGATTTCTGGTTATACGTTAAATACTAATAAAACAGAATTTTTTCCTTTAAATATTTACTGTATCCCATATATGTTACCCATGGAAGAAATAATTTGGCAAAGAGATACATTTAAATACCTTGGCATTTTGTTTTCTTCATCTATAAAAACAACAATATCATTAAATTGCGATTCTATTTTAAGTTATATTAAGGATAAAATATCCAAATGGTCCTCACTTCATCTTTCATGGTGGGGAAAAATTGATTCCATAAAAATGACTATAGCACCGAAAATATGTTATTCCCTTGCCATGATTCCTACTCAATTTCCTATGAAGTTTTACAAAGTTGTAGATCAACTCCTTTCTAAATTTCTTTGGAGCAATAAAGCACCTCGTATTGGTTATAAAAAACTAAAATTGCCTAAATGTAATGGTGGATTTGGTTTACCAGACTTTTTAGTTATCATAAAGCTTTTATATTAAAACAAAGTTCTTTTTGGTTTAATCTTTCTCATTTGATTAATCCCCCTACAAGGCTTTTTATAGAAATGAGTCTAATAAAACCATTTCCATTATCTACTTTGTTAACTATTTCCAATAAATCAACATTTTTTCATAAATCTGTTATTTTAAAATCCACTAAACTAATATTAAATGATTTTGATTCAATTTTCCAATCACCCATGTCCATCACTGACGATATGTCATTATGGTATAATCCACGCATAAAACTTACTAGAAATGTCAGATTTTGGCATTCATGGATTAAAGCTGGTATTTTTTGCCTCAAAGATGTCTACTATAATAATGCTTTTATATCCTTTGATGTTTTACAGACAAAATTTAATTTACCTTCTTCTGATTTCCTCCAATATGAACTTTTATGTAATCCTATATTAGATTCATTTCCTCATAATATACCTTCTAATACTAAATCAGATCTATCAATTTATATTCAAACTGTATCCACTTTGTCTCATGGTGTTTCATTATTGTATAAAAAGATGATTGCATTTCAAGGTAACAACATTATGGTGATTTCAAATTTCTGGAATAATGAACTTTCAATCTCTCTATCTCATGATACATGGAAAACAATTTGGCTCAATAATATTTCAGGATGGTTACCTGTTTCACTTTATCAAACAAATTCCTATATTTTATACAATTGTCTATGGTCCCCATTGCGATTGTTTCAAGCTAAACTTCTTCCGACTTCAAATTGTTGGCACTGAAATTTGCATACTGGTTCGCTAAAACATATGCTTTTTGATTGTCCTTCTGTTTCTAAATTTTGGACTGAAGTTTGGGATGTTATAAAAAAAATACTTAATATTCATGAAGATTTTTCATTTAAATTATTAATTTGTAAATCTGTCATTCTTTCTCAAAAATTACTTGACTTAGAAGGTAAACTTTTCAATTTTCTGTTATCAGCAGCTTTAAAATCCATTACAACATGTTGGAAAGATGTTTCATTATTATCTGTTCATGTTTGGTGGTCATGGGTTATTTTTACTAGAAGAGGAGCCCATTTATCTTTGAATGGTATTAATCATAATTGTAATTCTTATCATTTATTTTGGAAACCTATTGATAAATATTTATCTTCTTAAAATATATCTTTATCTAATTATTTATTGCTATTATAACAGCTCAGTCTCTAATTGATAGTAGCTCTACTTTAATGATTAATAGTAACATATGTATACCTGTTTCTTCTCCTTCCCTTTTTTAGTAATACTATATTATATTATATTGTACCTGTTGAAATTTAATTGTTGTTATTAATATCCATGTATTCTCATTGGGTATTTTCATAGTGCTATTTTTTGTATTGTCATTGTTTATTATAAAATTTAATAAACTATTTTGAACACAAAAAAAAAACAATCCTGGGAGGCATATTCCTCTTTCTATCTGTGCAGCAGAATGCAGCAGATATAGAAAGAGGAAGGAACGAGGAGAAATAGAGATATTTCTCCTCGTTACGCCTCCGCTGGAAGGCATACACTTTTGGCACATTATAAGGTTTACCAGTACTGGTAAATCTGACAATGTGTCACAAACCATGAGAGTTGCATGGGAACACCAACGCAACACCCATGGAATGCCTTCCCAGGGCAGAGTAACGTAATATAGCGATTTGCGCTGCGTTGCGTTACTCCAGATTTATGAAGACAATCAGGGCCATGGAAAGTGGCTTTGTGTAGCTTCATAAACCATATTTAATGTTTGCATCACACATGTACCACCTTGCATGGTGCAAACACGACGCAAACCTCCTCATAAATAAGCCCCTTAATCTTTGTGTAGCCGAACAGCAAGACAAGAGGCTGAAATTAATCTACCATGTTTTATTCAGAGTGTCGTGTCAAGATAGTGAACAAGATAGTCTTGTTTGTGCATTGGTGCTTAATATGATGAAAATTGCCAAATGTGGTGATAACTTTACCACCTGACAGTACCCATATCTAGTTTTCCAACAGTAAAAATTTAGAATGACACATGGGAGAATGTTACTGCTTGTTTTACACCTGCTTGTTGTACAGTTACCACTAGTGATAATGGTGTTAATGCTAAAGAATTTTGAATGTCTGCTGTGACTAAAACAGTGAAACCACACCACCAAGAGGTATTTTTGCTCTCCTTTAATCTGGAAAAATGTGCAATAAGAATTTCTTTACTACGGGACGGAGTAGCTTTGACTCCAAGGAAAATAGTGGCGTAGCTCTCTGGCTCAGCTACAATTAGAATTTAATCACCAATTAAACTCGGAATGGCAGAACATACAAATTAATAAAACAAAGCATTTGCCATTGTAGAGGAAGCAGCACACCTTACGCTGATAAGGGGATGAAATTGTGAGTTCTAACCTTGGAAAGTCCAACTGAATTTCACGGAGCTACACTCAATCAGAAAATGGTGCTGCGGCCCTAATTGAGGCCGCCGCGGTTGCATGCTGAGCTACAAATAGTCTCACTAAGATCAGGCCCCTCAGTCCTCCTCACATCAAGGAGGTGAGAAATTAGAAGTATCTGCACAGTGTATCGTCCTCTGAGGCAGATAGTGAAGTGAGCGGCCGCAACAGGTCTACGCATTCCAGGAGCTCCGACTCACAAGTCGTGCAACATAGAAATGTGCATAGGATCAGAGCAGTGCTAAATAATTGTAAAATGCACAACTAACATTATCTACTCACCTGCACCCGCGTGAATGTAACCAGACCGCAATAGGCATGCAAGCGGTTCATGGAGCTGCTGTGTGCAGAAAATGGTGCCACTGGCCTAACAGGGCCCGCTTTGGATATAAATAGCAGGATAAATAGTAGGATAAAGTAGGATAAAGCGACTCCCAATGATAATCAAGTAACCAAGACACTGTTTTACCAGCCCTCCTAGCAGGGCCGGAGTGGGAACGCAAACCGGCCCTGGCAATTGATTCGGACCAGCGGGGGGGTAGGGGAGTGTGCGTGTGAAAGACTGCTGCAGCTGATTTTGTTACAGGGGGCTGATATTGCAGCTATGCTGCAAAACCAGCCCCCAGTGACAAAAACAGTTCCCGAGCGGTCCAAAACTGGCCCCCATCCTGGCAGCCCACCAGGGAAACGCCCGGTGCCCACTACGGCCAGTCTGGCTCTGCCTCCCAGCATCGAGGCGGTAAGAGAAAACAATTGTGTGACTTGTGTGAATTATGCGTTGAACTCGCTATAGCGCCTGCGGGGCAATTTATGAAGTGGGCAGCCAGGTCGGCCTAGGCAATAACAAAACACTGATCTGTTCACTGTGTGCCCTACACCATGAATGTCTATGCATGCATGCGCAGGCTAACTGAACTGTGCAGCAACAGAGAACAACAGTGAATATCATAGCGCCATCTCCACACTGTCACTCCTACATAAAGGTGGGTCATTTTGTGGTCCATATGGGGCTCACAGTTTACACACTGCACAGCAAAGAATATAATCTCTCATAGAAAATGGCACCAAAACCACAGGCAATCTAAGAGCATAGCTCAAGGTAAACCTAGGGATACTAAAGAGGACTCAACAAAGTGATGAACACAGCAGGTGCCTCCCTACCACGTCCTATTATCATGTACAAAAATCATTAAAACATTCAAAGGCCAATAGAGAAAGGTGCTTGCTGTTTAATGGCCGGCAGCTTTGGAATCCTTCACTATGGATACTGAGGCCTGCACCCACAGCACAGGGTTTGTGTGACTAACTGCGAGACTAACTCAAATACAAGGCCTCTCCACTACACAGCAGTATAAGCACACAACCAACAAAAGTGCAGAAAGCTGGAAAGTGACAACTCTTCATAACGGGCTCACTCCAGCTCCACCTGGATCAATACCTGGATCAATAGTTAATTTTTGCTAGCGCGTACATGAAGAGCAGAACTGCATTTGACTGCGCTTAACTACTATTTTACTATTACAACCCAACACTATCTCTCAGAACAACTAAAGGGATCAATTTGAATAGACTAGAATTGCAAAATCAAGCAAGAAATAAGAAACAAAGCTGTGTCACAAAAAAGAAAAGGGTTGCAATACCCTCAAGTAAGTCTCAAACTATGCCTGGAACACTTAGAAAGAATTTAAGGCTAGGCCATCCTGCAAGAAATATCATGGCAAAAAAGAAAGCCACAGCTGCCCATAAGAGGCCAAAGGCTAGCCCACCTAACTTGAAATCCCCAATTAATGGAAAAACAGATATCAATGTGACAATGGACATCATTTTGAAAAAGCTTGCTGATGTGCATGACTTAGCTAGATCTACGAAGACAAACACAGATGTAATGCAAAGTGACATCTCAGTAATCAGATACGACATCAGAGCAATAAACAACAGAATCGCAGAAGCCAGGATCAGTAATATCGAAGACTTCCAAACAAATTTTAAAAAAGACACCACCCTGTTGAAGTCAACCTCAAATACCCTCCAAACACAGATGTCAGCATGGGAAGACCACAATAGGAGGGGAAACCTCTGTATTTTTGGCATTCTAGAAGGGGCGGAAGATGCATATGGCTCATGCGACCAATTTTTGGAAATGTAACTCCTTAAACCAACAAGAATCCAATTCAGCAAAGATCTGGAGGTGGAAAGAGCACAGAGAGTACCTATCTTAAAAACCTTCTTGCATAGAGAAACCTAGACCAAATGTATGCAAACCACTAAGGTACCAACAAGCAGAAAAGATTCTGGACCATATGAGGAAGAATAAATCCAATGACTTGAATGGAAATAGAATCTACATCTCACAGGATGTCTTGAATGCTTTGAGACTAGGAAGAGCTTTTTTGCCTAGTGCCAAATACGCAATAAACACATCATGGTTTCCTTTGCTGGCCCTGTGTAATTCAGAATTACCATCAATGGCACAACACAGATCTTCAGTGACCATAGAGACTTGTAGAGATTCCTGAATGAAAAAAGAGGAAGCCTAAATGGACATCTCACAGCCAAAATCTATCCTGAAATCATTGAAACTTAAAGTGCCCAGATTTGACTAGTATAATCTGAGTGCACCCTATCTGGGCATCGCCATTGGCAAAGTTGTAATGATCTAATGTTTCTAAAATGAATATCAATGCAAGATTGTAATGATGTTGTAATGATGTAATGATGAAACGATGCACCATAACTGTAGGGACAATTGGGGACCTTAACTAGGCCCTGTTAAATGTTCTGTGAAATGCTTAAAATGTTAATGAAGTTTGTTTGTTCGCACTCATTGGGAGTACCACACTAGAGAACTGTTAATTTGCCTCATCTAAATGTTTACAAGTTCTGTTCAGAAGTGTCTGGACTAACCCTGTGTTACGATGCAGGTATTAGGTCCAGACATGTTATACTAGATTCCTATTACCAACACAGCTCAATAGCTCCTCAGAGCAAAACTCTGTTACGCAACCCATTCACATTGTGACCGCTCACCAGATCGAGGCCCTTGATTAATAAAGTATATTCCTCTAATTAAACTGTCAATGTTAAATATGGAACATTGACGGACACGCACACATATCTTGACCTAGACATTACTTCAGATTAATGTGATCGACTCGCAAAACACCAGCAGAGCAATTACTTGACTAAGAGCTGACAATACCCATCCTGACTATTACTCACTCGACACCGAAGGCGACCCACAAATTTCATGGAACAATTCCTGCGACTGACACTATTGTCGTCTCAATGCCGATAAATTCTCCTTAATAATATGAGCAACCCCACAGAAGAATACTTCTTATACTCTGCCTATTCCATCTACCTCACACTCGGCTCAAACTACAACTTCCCCTGATCGTCACATTCTCAAGCTACAAATGGGGAGAAGGGAGGGTGGAGGAGGGGGGGAAGGGAACAGATTGGGTGTTCCCATGGGTGTTGGTTCTTAGAATTAGTTGTAGTAGTTTATATGACTGTGTTATGCTTTCTATGTCTTTTTTTGTTGTTCATTTTGCTGACACAGTTGCACTAGATGTATACAAACCTTCTGGAGATCACACGAGGTCCGACTACAACAACAATGTTACTACACAACTAAGGAGTAGAAGACCACTAGCTCATCTCGCACAGCAGACACGGCCCTACCATAGCTTTTCACTACTTGGGGTGTTACTGACATATTGTACATTATATTTGGAACTCAGATATAATAATTTTACACCATGACTCATAATTCCTTGTCACTAAAAGTGATCTCACTAAACACCAATGGCCTAAATCACCCATTCAAGAGAAAGAAAATCCTAGATTATACTCGTAAACTATTAAGTGATATTGTCCTACTACAGGAATGCAAGCTTTATCAAGATATATCTCTTTCTCTTAGACACAATGACTTTTGCTGAGGTTGCTGGCCCTCCTGCGCTGGGAAAAAAAATGTGGTGGTAATTTTAATCTCCCACGCCTTCAAAATTAATATGCTCCTATCCAAAACAGACTCTAAAGGGAGGTGGATTGTTTACTACATGTCCAAAAATGAGGTACATTTTTATGTAGCCAACGTTTTAGCACCGAATGGAGATGATCAGGAATTCTGGACCAAATTCACACAAAATCTTCTCTCCATTCCTAGCAGGTCACTCCTCCTCTGGGATGGGGACTTTAACCTACCACTGGACCCCATTGTTGACAGGGACTCTACATGTAGATTCTGCCACCTAATCACACAAACTGCTAAAACAACTCTGCAATAAATTGAACCTAAAGAATGCGTGGAGACTACAATACTCCACAGAAAGAGACTACATTCGTCTCACCTCCCCATTCTCTCGAATCGACTGTATAATGATCTCAGGTGATCACTCACACAATTGACCAAATCACAATAGAACTGAGACTGATCTATGATCACTCATGCATAACCCTTTCACTGTTAGGATTTGAAACTAGTAATGAAAACTCCCTCTGGAGAATAAATGACAAAACCCTGTCACCCCCCGAACATATCAAACAAATTGAAACTGTGATACAAAAGATTCCTCTACGACAACCCTGAACCTGATTGCTTTGTGCTAACTTGATGGGAAGCACTAAAGGCCATGGTTCAAGGCACACTTATACAGATAAGGTCAAAAATGAACAAAATGACTAATTAAAAAATACCAATCCTAGAAAAAGAAATAAAAAATCTAGAACATCTCCATACACTGTTATGTTTCATATAGGTACCACAATATAGGCTCAGGTAGCAACCTAACCTTTCACCTATATTCTCCCCTACCACTACACTACATGACGGGACTGACCTTTTACCTAGTTATGGTACTGCTTACAGGACGTGGGGTTTCCCTGAAAACTAGCCTCATCCATTATGCATGAGGATTCTTGGAAACTCAGCAGGACTACCATCTCCTGCATAATAACTATGTATAAGGGTCATTCCTTCCGTCATCCTAAGTCCGGCATGACACAGCACGGTAGAACCCCTGAGGGTACCACTTTGGGTATATATACACCATATCTTTGCTGAGGCTGACAGAGGAGAAAAAGGACTTCCATGCTGACACACTGACACGAGATGCTGAGGTTCCTGCATGCAGACACTCCCGCTCGCAGTGGTCTGACATCCCTCGCAGGGTGTCCATCTCGAGACCAAGACAGGGTCCCACAGTCTCTCACTTCAGGTAATGGGGTTGACTTTATCCTAGAGGGATTCTTGGCTTTACACCTACATACATGCTAGGTACACTTAGGTACATCTAGTTAGGGTCGCATCGTAGGAGTACGCATTTTTTTGTCATGTATTTTTATACCTGCCTGTATTCATCGTTTTAGCACTATGGTTGAAATCTACCATCCTTTTACTTTGTTGTTGCTTATAATCATTTATATCTGTTCCTGTCTAATGGTTGTTTCAGCACACCTATTTTACACTAGAATGACGCTGGTTCAATAAATGCTTATTGAAAAACGTCCCCACCGTTTATTCTGTATATCTCTCTGAGACAAAGTGAGCACGAGTGACTGAGCGAAAAGTAATGTACTGTTTCCACAATCCCTGATGGGACAGAGTTATCATGTTCGATAGTTGCCAAGAACTATTCTCTCCTTGGTAAGAGGGGTTTCTAGTGGCACTGTGAGCTAGCTGGTATACAGGCGAGCATACTCAGGAGGTGTCTGGAATCAGTCTGGACACCAATCCCACAGTCTATGTTGTCTAAACGTGCAGACCCTTCATAGGTTTATAGGAACTACACAACAACATGCTCCAAAGACAATTCCTTCTTCACTTCTTTTAGTACAAAAAATATGAATATAACCACATTTTAAGCACAAGAGAAAGGATTTGGATTAATAAACAAAAGAGTCTAATACTGTGTGGGCACATAGGGCCGGAAAGATGCTGACATCTTACCTAAAATACAAGCAGCAAAGGAACTGTATCACGGCAATCAAAGACTAGAATGATCAAATCCGAACCAATCCAGCAAAGATTAAAGAGACCTTTAAAGAATATTATGAGGCCCTCTATTCCCCAACCAAGGATATTACAGAGAGTGAGTGTGAACAATACTTGAATAATCTGTACCTCCCCTCACTTAGCAAAGAAGAACACACAATCAACTCATTTCTTACCACCCAAGAAATTGTAAAAGTCATTAAATCTCTCAAAACCAGTAAAGTCCTGGGCCCAGACAGGTTCTCAGCTCTTTTCTATAAAACTTTCTAAGAATCGCTATGCAACCCCCTGCTTCAATGATGCACACAGGGACACATTTCTGACCCGGTTTGTGTCCCTCTTGCACGCAACATTACTCTGTCCTGGGAAGATGTTCCATGTGCGGATCATGGGTGTTCCCATGCAACTCCCATGGTTTGGGACTCATTCCCAGATTTACAAGAACTTGCCTACCTGGGAATGGGCCAAAATCTTACAGCTTCCCCAGGGAAGGCTTAACAAGGAGAAATATCTCTATTTCTTCTCGTTTCTTTCTATGTGTGCTGCAGAATACAGCACACAATCAAAGAGGAATGTGCCTCCCAGGATTGTTTTTGTGCAGGAAGGTACTCCTTCCTGCACAAAAACAATCCTGCATGTAACGCAGGCACCCTTGCATTATGGTGCAAGGGTGGCTGCGTTGGTGCTAGGCAGCCAAAAGATGCCAGCTCAGGGGAAAGGATAGGAATGTGCTGTGTTGCATTAAATACAGCACATTCCTACCCTTTCTGACTTGCTGAAATGCACTGTGTGACTTGGCCATAAATATGGTCCTCAAATTGCAGACTCGGGCACGATTTCTAGCACCCATGCTGTAGCCCTAATTGCTGTCAAACCCAAAGAAGGGAAAGACCCAGTACTGACTAAAATGTACAGACCAATATCCCTGATCAGCATTGATTGTAAAACGTACTCTAAAATACTACCCATCAGAATCCAACAAAACATGCCTAAATTAATTAATCTTTCCCAAGTGTGCTCTCTAAAAATTCGCCTCTTCAGTGACAACACCAGACTACTTTGCGATGTGATCGACAATGCCCAGACTTTATCAGCGCCAACAGCTGCCATCAAATTAGACGCGTAAAAAGCATTTGACAAAGTGGACTGGAGACACATTAAAGCAGTGTTACATAAGTTCAACCTTTGCACCTCTTTCATACGAATGGAAATGGCTTTGTACTCTAATACCAGTGCCAGAGTCTGAGTGGGCGGTTTCCTCTAAGAGGCCTTTTCACAGCGACAAGGCACCCAGCAAGGCTGCCTGCTGTCCCCTTCTCTTTTTCTCTTGGCCCTTGAACTCCTATTGTATAGCATCAGAAATAATGAAGCAATAACAGGAATTAGATTTGAAAAGTTAACTGTCAAAACAGTGGCATACACAGACGATATTTTGATCGTCACTGAGGAGGTGACCAATCAATCTCACAAATATTGACTTCCATCGCTGAATTTCCAAAAATCTCAGGATACACTCTAAAACAGAGATAAATCTGAGTTCATCCTATTAAACAACATAGGTTCCAGAGAGTTATTGGGGGACACTGGACAAGCCTGCCAACCATTTGTCATTAAATACCTCGACCTAGAATTCTCCAACGATATTATTGACTCAAACAGACATAACAAAGCATTAATCTTCAAGAAAATTACTGACTTTTTGAATGGCTGCTCATCTAAATTTCTAACACGGTGGGGAAGGTTAGAGACAGTGAGGATGATGATTGCCCCCATAATAAACGATTTAATCAGCATGTTACCACTCACACTCTCTGACGACTTCTGCAGGAAAATAGGCGGTCTCATTAATAAATTCCTCAGGCAGTGGACACCAAACAGCCTTCCTCTTTAAGCAATGTATCCGCTGGTTAATCCAAAGAGGGGAATTGACACAAATATGGGTAGAAATCGAAGCTGTTATTATTCCCTTTGAGAACCTCATTTATTTCAATGAAAAAAGTGAACTCTGTACTCTCAAAATATATAAGAAACAACACAAAAGAGGTCATACTGCAAATTGATTCTTTTCTAGATAACAAATTACATACCTCTAATCTATCTTCCATATGGAAGAACCCTAGGATCAAAATGGAAGGTAAACCAATCCGATGGAAAAGACTGGGCATCTCAAGGCAATCGATTTTCACTATTAATCAACTGGGATTGAACAAACTCCCCTTAACCTTTGCTAATTTGCAACAAACATATTCCTTAACTAATTTGAACTTTTGCAACTTCTTGAAACTTAAGGCCTGCATTCAGAAACTAACCTATGCGGACAAAATCCCATTGCTGACTCTTTTTGCTCCACCCGAACCAGAGCGGGACACGGAGCTGTCAAATTAGTGTACCATGTACTTGACTAAAATCCTACACTCTTCCTTCTTGCACAAAGTAACACCAATTCTACACAAACTGAAACACCCACTTGTTGGAACAGAAATCAAGGTGTTGGTGACCTGCCACATATGATTTTTTATTGCCCATCCTTGTCAAAATTCTGGGAAGACATTTTCGAGTTCATTAGTACCCTCTTTTGAATCCACCCCAGTAAAGAATTCTAGTTTCTAATGAAGGGTCCCCTTGATCAACACTCAAAAAATGAGAATGATATATATTTACTAGATCTTTTACTCACACTAGCATGCAAAATCATCCTTAGTAACTGGAAATATACAGCTGCTCTTAAATTAACAATCAAGAGGAACTGAATTTCCTTCATCAGGTGAGCCGACAATATTTTGCTACAGACTACCCCCTGGAAAGCAGTCAAGATCAATTTAGTCCATGCTAGACAATTTTATGGCTAACACAAAACCCCCGTGGATAACTCCCACCCCTGGTCAGCAAAGGTTGGTGAGCTCATAATAGTGATTCTAGTGGTATTATTAACACAACATTAATCGCTCCAGATCTCTATACACCAATCCAACCAATGTGTTCTCCTGCCCCTGAGCAGGGTTTTTCATAAAGCACTTGGGGCGAATTTCAAAGAGACCTCCCCTTTCATAGGCAAATAATAGCTGACACATGGGAAGGGCCCTTTCTTTGCCCCAACAGCCAGGCGGGCTCGATTTAGAGTGGGCCTGATTTTGACAATACAGTGCCAAATCTTGCTTGAATGTCAAATCCTGCTTGAGAGGTCTGCTGGGGTTATATGTATGACCCTTGGGATGCAGTTCAAAGGGTAAAGACATGGGTGCCAAAACATTTATTGTGAATCCATTTTCTGGTTGCTGAAAACCCTACTTTTTTTCTATCAGACTTCTGCCTTTGGGTTTATTGTGGGTACTGTGGATGCTTCAAAATGGATTTTGGTGTTAGATGTGGGTAAGGACTAAGATTACCGTAGAACACTCCCACTCATCCCCAGTCCTCAGAGCCCAACTTTAATGTGGCTGAATAATTTTTGCCATGTTAATAATGCCCACTGTAGGTTGGGTTGGCCCCAGGAACTTTTACCCCATTGGTTAGAGCATTCCCAGGAGTCATTCCCACAAACCAGCTCATTCCAGGCATAAATGTGGCATCCCCAGGTACCCACTTCAGAACACTCCTAGACCTGTGGAAGGTAAGCAGAGGGTTGAACCTGCTGTATGAGGACTGGGCTGCTCTCCCTCTTGCACTCAGGACAAAGAAGTGGGCTACAAGGGTCATGTGACTGGCCTCCTTTTAAAGCTTCAGGGACTCACAATCTACAAGAGGCGTTTTCCTGCAACTGCCCAGCTGACCAGTGGCAACGAGACCTGGACTAGACTCTACTGTTTTACCTGTGTTTGATACCCTGTGAGTCTCAAAGTGCCCCTCCTTTAATGTCTTTGGGGCCATGGAAGTCTATTCCCATGGTGGATTAGGACCTAACCGACTAAATGTCAGAAAGTAAAATCTTTGACCAGGACACACCTGGTTGGTATATCTGACCTGTGCTCCATCGCAGTCAGCGTCAAATTGTGCCTAGATCCTGGCCTACAGCAGCCATTGACTACCATTTGCATTTTGTGCCTCTTGATGCTATTTTTACTTAAAACTTTGAAAATGATCTGCTCCAGTTCTCTATATTGGATTTCTGAAATGTTGGTGTAATTTTGCTTATGACATTTTACTCTATTTTTCTTTTAGGTTAAGCCGTAGATACCAGGGGGCTGAGCTCTGTACTAATTTAGTGACTTTAAGGGTTCACTCTGACAAGGATTGTGATTGTTACTTGAGGTGGATGCTTACTCACCTCAACTGCTACTCCAATTTCTTACAGTAATACCATACTAATTGTAGCAAATATGGTGAATTCTAAGGTGATTTCACTCTTTGAAAAATGCTGATTCTCTGCTGGGATTTGTTGAATCATTTTTGAGAGAAAAATCTTTCTCTCAACTCTCCTCTCAAGGTTTCCTCACAGATATTACGGTTAGTGCTACAGAAGCTTAAATGAGCACTTTTTCTACAAATTCACACATGCCTTCCTCATCCATGTGAGAGAAAGTCTGACATACTTAGTAAAGCATCCTTCCATCAGCAGAAGCAACTGATTAGTTGATTTCTCACTGTTCCACTGTAGCTTCACTGTAGGGTTTTAATGAGCAGCTGTAATGCTAACATTCTATATTCATGACAAAAGTGATGCACACCTGATTGCCACACTGCAGAAATAAAAGCGTAGAACTTAAAGCGTTTTCCATGGAGGAGACAGCAGTAAATAAACAAAATGTTGGGTTACAATTTTTATCACAGAACTTTTTGGTTCGTGTTCCAGAAAGCTATACATACTTTCTATAAATTTTCGAATATACTCTTCATCCATGTGAGAAATGAATTTAGTATGCAGAGTGAAAAATACTTGCAACAGCAGTCTTTCAATTGATTCCCATAGAGTTATATTGAACAACTACAGTGCTAACATTCTGTTTTTGATGGTACAAGTGAGACTTGTTGCTGGAATTCGATATGTTGAATTTAAAACCTTTCCTATGGAGCTAGGGGAAGTCAATGACTATTAAAGGTATAATGTGAATATTAAATTAGCTGTTCCAAAACAAAATATGGGGGAAGTATGGTATTTAGTCAGCTATAGCTTAATATGTTTTAAAGGGCTGCAATGAGTTAATGAGAGAGAACCCTAACTACGATCAGCATCCACTGCCTACTGAGGTTTCTTTTGAATATCTATTGTCATTTAATTCCTCAGTTTTAAAATAGTAACATTTAGTGAAACCAAATGTTTTTTTTATCTTCCATATAAATGCATGGGAGTAGATTCTTAGAGGTGCAGGATACTAATTGCAGATAAATCTCATAATTTAAACTGATATGTTTGTGCTCTTCTTGATAATGAGGACCTCTGAATGAGTGACAGTTTCGAAATTTTATTTTTTATTTTACTTTTACACTTGGTTTTGTAAGTAGTTGTGATCCAGCGGGTTACTAGCAACAAGCATTCATACAAAATACTCACTTGGGCCCATACATTCATACTACGCTAGTAATTTCCGCTGGTGGGTCAGTTGGTACTCTTTATCAAGATCCCTGCTACCAATTACCTTTCCGATTGAAGAGTAATGACTTACCAATGGACCCTTTGCTAATTGGGAAGTTTAAAATGAGTGACGTTCCATACAATTCATAATTTCTGAAATAATCACTGAGTCAAGAAGTTTTAAAATATTTATCTAAAGATTTAGCAGAGTAAAAATACAGAACCACATGATACTTAAATCGCATATCAAGGATGAAGCATAATATTCAATTATCGATCAATGACGGTCCCAAAGGAAAGGAGAAGATAGAGACAGCAGCGCAACTAAGGTTTGCATTTATATTTACCTAAAGTGCGAAAACCAAACCCCTTGGCCAAGGAGTTGGAAAGATAGGACCCTGGAAGGATGAAGAGCAAAGACCTCCTCCCGGATCAGGACCGGACCGATGACCTCTCTATCAACGATGCCTGCGTCGCTTCCCCTCTCTAGTACTTCGCTTCTCCTCGAAATCTCCCGTGACTTCCTTCTAATGGACTCCGCCGCCCCCTCCTCAGGACCTCTCTGGACAGCGGTTCAGTCTGCAATCGATCAGCTCGTCGAGCACCAAAAGCCTGGTCTAACTAATTGACTAATGCTAATAACTATTATACCCTTCTACGCCCATGTACCTCCCCTTGATGTTGCAGAATTATGGGCCCACTATTTCTGATTGGACAGGGACAGGGGGTTGATCCTCACACCATATTGATTTAATTCATTTTTCTTAAAGCCCATTGTTTTAAAATACCGCCCATCACATTTAATACATTTGCTTTATTTCCCACCCGTCTCATGACAAAGTTTATACATTCTTCATGTACATTGTTGCATATTAGTAGGGACATTCATGTGAACAGCAATATTGGCCATCAGGTCACGGCCTTGGACGACGTCCAGGTTGACTTCATCCTTTTTCTTCTGGGCAGCCATTCAGGGAGCATGCGCAGAACCATTGTCACGCGAGTTTTCAGTTCACCAACCCCAGGCCCATTTTACGAACTAGTAAAAGTCAAAGAAGAAAATATTAAAATCACAAATAAAATGTTTCACTGTATACCCACTCTTTCTACTCTATTCCCATTTAATCATAAACTTTATCCCGCATTAGTAGCATTAGAATACCACCGTTTAATTACAACTCAAGAGCAAGCTGTAGCACGTGAAAACATGGAGCAGCCATTTTAATGCACACTGCGCAGAAGCAAGAGTTTCCCACCAAGCAAAGAAATACGTCACACCACGTGATATGGTTGAGACATGCGCAGTAAAGTTCCCGCGCTTTAGCGGCCATTTTAGAATAGACAAGCGTTACTTGTTAGTTAAAACACATAAGCAAGCTTCCTTGCTACTTATATTTGTGTGTGCAGTTGTTAGTATGAACAATACAAGTTTAATACATTAATACTTATGAGAAGATTGCATCCGAGCAAGTCTCATTTGTGAGTCCTTGCTCCATCAATCCCCTCTCTGATGGCGTTTCTGAGCCATCAATTACTACCTACAACCAGATGCCAACTTTTAGCATAATATAGTTTCACTTTCATTTTTACACTTTCTATTTTTCACATCTCCTTTCAGTTTCTTGTATAATTCGCTTCTTAAATCTTCAAGTTCAATTTCGTCAAACTTTCGCTTCTTTCCTTTTCCTGTCACATTGTACGATCCATTCCTTCTACAACATTTGCACCATATTATTATTGAAAGTACTATTATTGCTATCCCTACTAAGGGTACTAATATTTGACCTATAAGTCCTTTCCCTATATTAGTAAACCAGGTACCAATTGACCTAATACTATTGGTCAATCTTTCCCATTCATTGCTGCCAGTGTTTCTTTTTACGTGGTATATTTTTGGAAATACTATTCCAAAATAACAACTTCCATACCACGGTGCAGGAAGCCTAAAGTAAGCCTTATTCCCGCACACATAATAGATTCAAGGAAAAACTGAATCTGTTCCTCCTTTGAGTCCCCAACCTCCCAGAATTAAGAAATTGTGTTCACATTCACTGGTACCGATGAAAACATTGTTATACTCAGTCTTTAACCTATGTAGACACATTTTCCCTGTCTTTACAAAATCTAGAGCCATAGCAGCTTGAGCCTTGCCAGGTGTGTAACTACCTTCTTTCTCAGCCCAAGGTGGCAGATGAGCCTTATGCTCAGATGCTTTCTTTGGAAATCTTGTCTTCTACTTTCCACTAACTTCAAAAATATCTTTTCTTCTTCATGTAAGGAACAAGTTAGATGCGTCTATGTGCATGTGTTATGTCTATTGATATAGGGGCATATCTACAAGGGCAGGCGATACAATTATCGCCGCTTTAGCGTCCGTTTTCGGACGAAAAGCGGCGATAATTTTAACGCCTTATTAGCAAGGACACGCTAACGCGTGAATCCATGCTTTTCGCCCTTTCTCTTATCGCCCAGCTTTGCATCTCTAATGAGATGCAAAGTGGGCGTTACTGGGCGTATCCCAGATGGGCTACGTTGTACATATCGCCGATGTGCACATCGCGATATTTACAAGGCAGCCCACAGGATGATAGCAGACGTTAGATTTTGGCGAAAACGGCCGTTTTCGCCAAAATCTAACGTCTGCTATTATCCCGACTTAGCCATCCCTAACATAGGGGGTGGATTGTGCTGATACGACCACAGGGTCGTATCAGCAAGGTTATCGCCGTTTTGCAGGGAACATCCCTGGAAAACCAGCGATGTTCCCTGCAAAACGGCGATAACCTCGCTATCTCTGGAATTTTTATCGCCCTGGAGAAGCGTGTTGTTAATAACGCGCTACCAGGGCGATAATTTCCGGAGATAGCCAGCGATAAGTAATCTATCGCTAAGCACGGCCAGCGATAATTATCGCTGGCCGTTGATAATATGCCCCTTCATTGTTAAGAAAAATTCTCCCATAAACTGTGCATCTTTGCTACTAAGCACTGGATTCATATTCTTTCGAATCGGAACCTCAGAAAATATCACATCTATATTTGAATAATAATACTGAAGTCGCCCTGTTCTATAAAATAAACTAGTCAGTACACTACATGATATGCCATATGTTAATGGAAAATGATGATACGTTAACCCTTCTGCTACTGATTCAGGTAGTTTCATACAGACATAACAATTACTAACGTCCATGGTAGCAACATATTGAAACAATAATTTTGTGAAAACATTTAAACTAGTGTCGTTATCTGTTACTTCATGATGCAATTCTGGTTCATCTTCTGCCTTTAGTTCTACTCTATTACTTTTCAAGTTATCTGTCCTCTCCTTTGTTTCGTTGTTAATCTTTTTATCTATTATCATAAGGTAAGGAATTGCTAAGATCACAACTAACCATACTATAAGCATCACTACTAGATTGCATATGCATATAGCACAACATCTTTTACAACCTTTCTGCTTTGGTCTCCCAGTAACTCTATCGTCAGACATTTTTGACAAGGAAGATTGCTCTTCTTATCGTATTCTTCAAGTCTCTTTACGTTCTCAAGGTGGTTTTATTTCTTTTTCATAAGTCAGTTCCGCACTGGTTCCTTCGTCACCACTTTCACTTGATTCTGAGCTTTTGTAATCTTCAAGGATGATATAAGTCCAATCAGGACCTTTAAATTTGTTATTCACAAGTTTCAGTCTTTTGCTTCTTCGTTTTCCACTTTTATTTTCTTGTCCCGTTTGGCTTGTTACTTCGTTCACTTGATCTGGATCTTCACTTCTAGTTGTTATGTGGTATTTTACTCTTTTAATGACACTAGGCCAATGATCTCCTTTTTTTGTTTTCTCTGTTCGCACTGTCTCTTTATTTCCTTCTTCAGAAATTCTTTTATTTTCAGGTTGTGTTACAATTTGATGTTGTTCAATTTCTGTTTCTTCTATTATTTGTTCTCTTTCCCGTCTGATTTGTTTTTCTTCAGCTGCTCCACTGTGAGTCTCTAGTAACTGGTCTTGTTCTTGATTTACTTTTTCCTGCTCGAGTTTCTCAAGATCTTCTTCTTCTGTGTACTTTTCTTGATCTAACTGGTTCTGATCAGGGCTTATTGCACTTTGTACTTCTGCAGCCTGACCGCGTTCTTCTAAACCTGTCTGTCCCTGCTCAAAATCTGTTTGTTCTTCTTTAATTTGAGCCCAGTTTCCTCTCCCTATCTGTTCCTGCTCAGGTTCTCTTATTATCTCTTCTTCTTCTTCCTGAGCTGCTTCTTCTTCACCTATCTGATCTTCTTCAATTTCTTCTAAATTTACTTGACTTCTTGTTCTGTGGTAAACTTCAGGAATTTCCACCACCGGTATCCAGTCCTGACTTGTGCTCGGTTGTTCTTTTTCAGCTTCCTTCGAATCTCGGACCTGAGATTCTTCAGCTGGGCAACCTTCAGCTTCCTCAGTTATCGATGCTGTGTGAGGACTTTCTTCTTCAGGGTCTGGTATGCTTTTGGTGTGGCTTACATGAATCCAATTAGGAAATCCTGCACACTTCACTGCTGTGTTTGTGACCAGTATGACCTGACAAGGTTCACCCCACCTCGGTGATAGACACGTTTCTCTGGTGTGATTCTTCACTACCACCCAGTCTCCTGGACTCAGATCATGTTCTTGTTCAGGCTGCCTGGAAACTGCGTCTTCTCCAACCTGGTGAGAGACAGAACGCACTAGGTCAGCCAATCCTTTGCAATAATCCAGAACCATATCATCAGATATATTCAGCAGTTTATTTGTGGGAACATGTGCTTGTCTCATTGCTCTTCCAATCATTATCTCGTGCGGACTCAATCCGGTGTTTCTATCAGGAATGCTTCTGAGTCCCATTAAAACAAGAGGCAATGCATCTGGCCAATCTAATGATGTTGATGCACACATTTTTCCCAGTCTGGATTTTATCGTGCCATTCATTTGTTCAACCACTCCAGAAGCCTCTGGACGATATGCACAGTGCAATTTTTGCTCAATTTGGAATGCTTCACAGATTATCTTAATCACTTCACTGTTAAAATGTTTTCCTCTATCTGATTCCAAAGTTACTGGAAAACCAAATCTAGGAATGAGTTCACGTAGCAACAACTTTGCGACTGTAATACAGTCATTCCTCCTGGTAAGGTATGCCTCCACCCACTTTGAAAACAGACACACTATGACTAGTACATATTTCAGCCCTCTACAGGGTGGTAACTGAATGAAATCAAGTTGCAATCTCATAAATGGACCCTCCGCCTTTCCAATTTTTCCAAACCCAATTACTGTTTTTCTTCCTGGATTATGCATTTGGCAAGTTAAACATCTCTGACAAAGACTCTCTGCTACCGCCCTAAACCTTGGATTGTACCAATTGTGTCTGAAGAGCCTAATCATTGCATCTCTCCCTACGTGTGTGTCTCCATGATACATCCTAGCCATTTGTGAAAGCAGACAGTCAGGCATGACTGGTCTGCCATCAGCGCAAATCCATACATCATCGTCTGCCTTTTGAGAACATCCCATTTTAATCCATGTGCTTCTTTCACTCTCATCAGCATCATCTTGCAACTGTTTTACATCATTCCATGTTTCAGGCGGTGCATACAGCATAAGTTGGCAGCTGATTCCCATTCTCTCCACCCTTTTATTTACTGACAATCTGTTTTTGGCACAATGTTGAGCCACCAGATCTGCGTATCTGTTGCCGACTACCACCCAGTCATCTCTTGACTGGTGTGCGGCACATTTCACCACAGCCAATTCTTTTGGTGATTGTATTGCTTCCAGTAGTTCTTTTACGAACTGTCCATTTTTAATGGGGGATCCTGAAGAAGTCATGAAATCCCTCTGCATCCATAGTTGGCCTAATCATGCACAACCCCGTAACCATATTGGCTATCTGTAAATATAGTTACTTTTTGATTCCTCCCAATTTTGCAAGCCTTTATCAATGCAATCAATTCAGCTATTTGTGCAGATTTGACTCCCGGTAAATAGAATGCTTTGACTATTCCAGTTAGTTCACACACTGCATATGCTGCGGTTAGTTTTCCATCTTCATGCCTTTGGCATAAACCATCAACAAACAGCTCCCTGTCTGGCTTCCTGAGGGGTAGTTCCTGAATATCAGGACGTGGTTTTGTGCACAACTCTGTGACTTGCAAACAATCATGTTCCTCTTCGTCATCTTTAACTTCTTCATGATATGGGTCTGGTAGTAAGGTAGCTGGATTTGCTATTGTGCACCTTACAATGGTCACATTTTCAGCACCCAGTATTATTCTTTCATATTTAGTCAACCGACTAGGAGTAAGATGCTGAGTTCGGGTTCTTGTCAACAAAATCACAACCGCATGTGGAACAAACACTTTTACAGGGTGTCCCATTACAATTGATTCACTTTGTTCAATGCTCAAACATGTAGCCGCCACTGCTTTTAAGCAGCCTGGAAATGCGGCTGCCACTGGGTCCAATGTAGCAGAAAAATATGCTATAGGACGTCTGTCTAAACCATGTCTCTGGGTTAGGACTGAAAGTGCACAATTTTCTCTTTCATGACAGAATAATGCGAATTTTCTTTTATAATCAGGCATGCCTAGGGCAGGTGCTGCACATAAAGCATTTCTTAATTTTACAAAAGCTCCTGCGCTCTCGTCATCCCACTCAACTGGGTCCTTTGCCTTCTTTTTCGTCATTTGAATTAAGGGCTTTGCTAACAGTGAAAATCCTAGTATCCATTGTACAATACCCTACTATTCCAAGAAACATTCTCACTTCTCTTTGAGAGACAGGCATCTGCATTTTCTTTATTATTTTTATTCTTTCAGCTGTTATTCTCCTTTTGCCCCTCTCAATCTGGTGTCCTAGATACTTAACTGCTGTTGTACAGATCTGCAATTTTTCAGGTGAAACTTTATGCCCTTCTCCAGCTAAGTGATTTAATAATGCAATGGTGTCATCAACACAGTCCTCTCTGGTGTTAGATGCCACTAGTAAGTCGTCTATATACTGCACTAAGACTGAGCTTCCTGGCATCACTAGTTTCTCTAGGCACTTTTTCAATATTTGATTGAAGATGGAAGGACTTTCCGTGTACCCCTGAGGAACACGATTCCATACATAGACCTTGTTCTCAAATTTAAATGAAAATAGATACTGGCTATCTGGATGCAAGGGTATCGAAAAGAATGCTTGGCATAAATCAATCACAGTAAACCATCCTGCACTCCAAGGAATCTGGTATAAAATCACTGCAGGTTTTGGCACTATAGGACAACAAGGTTCCACAATCTTGTTTATTTTGCGTAGGTCTTGAACAATCCTATATTTTCCACTAGGTTTCTTCAGACCCATGATTGGTGAGTTACAAGGGCTACTCATTACTTCTTTTAGTATTCCTTGATTTACCATTCTGTTTATTTCTTCAATGACTCCTGCTTTTACTTCTGCACTCATTTTGTACTGTCTGGTATTTGGGAAAATTGCACCTTCCTTTACGGTAATTTTTACTGGGTCTATCTTTCCCATTAGTCCTACTTCTTTTCCCGTGAAATCCCATACCATGGAATTTACGGTGGTTTTTAATTCTTCTGGCAACTCATCTTTTGTTATCAAAGAGAACATCTCATTTACTTCTGTACCTTGCTTTGCAATCATAAATTTATATACATGATCTTCATCTGGGGTCTGAACTGCCACACCATCCGGCGTGCAGAAAATTGTGCAATTCATTTTGCATAACAAATCTCGGCCCAATAAATTTACTGGACTGGAATCACACACTACAAATTGATGCATTTCTCTAAAATTTCCGATTTTTACTTCCATTGGTTCGGTAAGAGGTGTTCTAATCTTCTGATTAGCCACCCCCACAACTTGGATAGCTTCTCCAGAGAGAGGAAGGTCTGGGATGTCTGCTGTTCTCACAGTAGACCTGGTAGCACCAGTATCCAAAAGGAAAGTAATATCATTACCTTTCACATTCCCTTCAACATATGGACCTGACTGATCTACCGGTAAGGATGCACCAAGTATGCACTCCTTCTTCCCCTCTCCTAGGCACCGTCATTGGCTGTAGGTACAAATGTTGTCCTGCAAAAGAAATTGTGATGTTACATACTCATTCTTACCACTTCCTCCTTGATATCCGACGTCTGTACCGTGCTTTGCTCTGCTTACATTACCCTGTATAGGTGCAGGTGGCAACTGACTCTGAGGATTTACACCCTGCTGTGAGTCATTCTGCGTCTGTGGATTTAAATTTTGATTTGGGCCATTATTATTCCGAATCTTTTTACATTCATCCTTCCAATGCCCCAATTTTCCGCACCCGTGACAAGGAAACTTCTTTTTAGCCTCTTCTATGCTCATTCGTCCTCTCACTTTTCCTCCATTCCCAGTGTCACCATTCGTTCCAGAATATTTTCCCTGATTATCACTCAGATTATCCAAGTTAATTCCCTGTTTCTCAGCCATCTTTACCTGAGCCCACATCACTTTTTCTTGCAATTTCTTGTGCCTATCCTCAATATCATCTCCACAGTATTTCGCATATTTCAAAATTTCATCAATCGGTTTCCCTTGCCAGCACAACATGTGCTGCTTAATCATCTGACAAATTTCTTGTTTTAATCCATAAACAAATCGGTAAACAAACTGACTCATGTTTTTATCTCCAATATCCTCAAATCCACTATACTGCTTAAATACCTGCAATAAACGCTCATAGTAGGCGTGTACTGATTCACTGGCTTCTTGGGTGGTTCTGTCTATTTTCACCCAGTCTGTTTCTTTTGGCGGTATTTTCCCTTTCAGGTAAGTTACCACCTGCTGATACTTTTTCATTACATCATTTGACGGGGCACCTGTCTTTGGATCTCTAGGATACTCTTCACTGGGCCAATCAACTGTGATTTTGCAATCTGTCCACAAATCGGCAGGTACCACTATGTCGAACAAACCATCCAAGTCTTTCAACAATACCTTTGACACCTTCACAAACCTCTCAACCTGCTTGTACCATTCAATTGGCTTTTCCCTCAGCTTTGGAAAATCATTCGTAAATGACAAAATATCCTGCCTGCTCCATGGGACATGTACATATCCCCCTCCTGGAACTTCTCGCATCGGGTACATTTGATCTCCTTTCTCTGTTTCCTTCATTAATTATTCAGAAGTTGTTCTACTGTATCGGGCCTCTTCCTTTTTCCTTGTCCATCTAACTTTCCATTTATCTAGCTCTCCCCATTTCTGCAAAACTGTCATTAATTCTTTTACTTGTAATTTTCTTCCAGAGGCATTCATATTTTCTAAGTCTTTGTCTGAAAAATCTGCTCTATAGGGTTTTTGTAATACTTTTGACTTCCCTATTTCAATTCCCATCTGTTGAGCTAAATCTGATAATTTTTCATGAAATATTTTTACATTTCTTGTGATGCTTCTGCATACAAACAATAATTCTTCTTCATCGTAGGTATTTAGGCGATCTACCCCTACATTTCCTGCTGTCATTTCTTCTAACTCGACCTTTAATTTGTAAATGTCCATAATCTTTGGAGGTGAGTTCTGTTTGTCTGATCCTTGTGCCCATCTTTCTAAGTCTTCTGGGGTAACTACAGTGGCACTTTTTGTTCCTGATGAAGTTATTATGTTTACATCTTTAGAGCAACCAGGTGTTACTCTTCTGGGAGTACTATTTACAGAGTCTCGAATGGGCAAGTCCATTAATGAAATCATAGACTCACAATCACTAAAGTGATCCTCAACCATTACTACTGCTTCAGGTTTAGGAACATTCACAGGTGTAGGCATAACTAGAGGTTTGGGATAAGTTACTTTGTCACCATATAAGGGAACCACTGGACCAATCGTTACAGGTATGGTCAATGAATCAGGATGAATACTCAATTGTGTTACTTTCTGGATTAATTCTGCTCTGTTTTTATCTATCGCTTCCTTTTCTTTATCGTGAAGTACTCTACTAACTGTTGAATCATGCAATACTTGTGGTACCAAAGGTGTTTTTAACAAGGGTGCACTTGGGGTGCATCCACTTGTCCCTTCCTGATATGGTGGCGGATTCTTTAATATATCTTCCATAAATTCATCTTCGGAATCCCCAAATCTAGTCAAATGTTTTGTCTTTTCTGTGCATTTACTCCCTAATGATTCTTCTGCCATTAGTATCAGATACAGACCCTCTGTAAGCATTGCTCGTCTCCACTGTTTCATCTGACCGTCCCTTGACTCGTTTTGGTATCTGGGGTAAAATCCCCGATAACCCCTATTACTTCTGGTTCGGTCACGTTCAAATGCCTCGGTTTCACACTCTTCTAAGGCTTCGTATTGAGTTAATCTAGGTCTGGGTTCTAGGTCATTCATTCTTAATCTCAAATTTTGAAGAATTCTCCCATTGAAAGTACCATTATCAGGAAAAGCTAATATTCCATCATTTTTGGTATATTCCATCCAATTCTCTATCCAAACAACAAGTGTGATAACCTCTCTCCATCATCATGAATGAAGCGGGCGTTTTTGCTGGTGGAATGATAATTCCTTCCCTAGTTTTGACTGGTTTATCCTTTTTAAAATAATTCTTAATCTTTTGTAGGAATGACATTTTCCTCTTCTCTCCATATATTCTGGGTAAATCTCGATGTATAAAATTATATTCTGCAAAGCCTAGGAATCTCCTATCCGGACGAATTCCTATTAAAGTCGGATCACCTTTTAACATACAATCTCCGCTATCCACTAAGATTTCAGCTTCTATGTTGACTACCAATCAAATTTCGGCTAACTTCTGACTCTGAACCAATCCTAGCGCGGCCTTTCAGTGACGTCTTGTCTGATGACCCCTCCTTTACAATCTGCGCTTTTCTGTCCTTCGCTGTTTCAACCAATCCCAGCGTGGTACCTGTGACGTCAGTACTACTCCTGACTACTGACCCCTCCTTTACAAGAGTCCTTCTACGCCCGCGGTTTCAACCAATCCCAGCGCGGCGCTTTGTGACGTCAGCTTCCTCTCCGGCAGCTGACCCTCCCTTTACAAAATCGTGCGCAAAACTTTCTTTTCTCTACTCCTTTTATTAAAATTCAGTAACAACATAAAACATTCGCTATCGTGCCAGTTTCTCTAAATTAAAAAGGATAGTTTCTCTCTCACACTTAGTAAAACCTTTCCGTTTACTATACATACACTACGAGTAAACCCTTCCGTCTACTCTTCACACAAGCTTCAGAAATACCTGCTACTTCTTCAATGTTACCCTTTCTAGGTGATATAACATCAAATTTTTACCAGCATATTCCTTTGCTATTACTCACATGCATAGAGTCCCTAACAAGTACTGATAGCCCTGCTTAACTTTTCAGTGCTATTTCTGCCTGACAGACAACCTCACTGCAGTATGGCTTCCACTTACCATCCGCTATTCTTTTCCCCGGGGATTTTCTAGACAACATAAAACAACTTTAAACACACGGATGTTAGTTCATAAAAATACCATTCTCATTACCCAATTAACAAAGCACAACCATCCTCTGATAACCAGAAAACTGATCCAGCGGGTTACTAGCAACAAGCATTCATACAAAATACTCACTTGGGCCCATACATTCATACTACGCTAGTAATTTCCGCTGGTGGGTCAGTTGGTACTCTTTATCAAGATCCCTGCTACCAATTACCTTTCCGATTGAAGAGTAATGACTTACCAATGGACCCTTTGCTAATTGGGAAGTTTAAAATGAGTGACGTTCCATACAATTCATAATTTCTGAAATAATCACTGAGTCAAGAAGTTTTAAAATATTTATCTAAAGATTTAGCAGAGTAAAAATACAGAACCACATGATACTTAAATCGCATATCAAGGATGAAGCATAATAATCAATTATCGATCAATGACGGTCCCAAAGGAAAGGAGAAGATAGAGACAGCAGCGCAACTAAGGTTTGCATTTATATTTACCTAAAGTGCGAAAACCAAACCCCTTGGCCAAGGAGTTGGAAAGATAGGACCCTGGAAGGATGAAGAGCAAAGACCTCCTCCCGGATCAGGACCGGACCGATGACCTCTCTATCAACGACGCCTGCGTCGCTTCCCCTCTCTGGTACTTCGCTTCTCCTCGAATTCTCCCATGACTTCCTTCTAATGGACTCCGCCGCCCCCTCCTCAGGACCTCTCTGGACAGCGGTTCAGTCTGCAATCGATCAGCTCGTCGAGCACCAAAAGCCTGGTCTAACTAATTGACTAATGCTAATAACTATTATACCCTTCTACGCCCATGTACCTCCCCTTAATGTTGCAGAATTATGGGCCCACTATTTCTGATTGGACAGGGACAGGGGGTTGATCCTCATACCATATTGATTTAATTCATTTTTCTTAAAGCCCATTGTTTTAAAATACCGCCCATCACATTTAATACATTTGCTTTATTTCCCACCCGTCTCATGACAAAGTTTATACATTCTTCATGTACATTGTTGCATATTAGTAGGGACATTCATGTGTACAGCAATATTGGCCATCAGGTCACGGCCTTGGACGACGTCCAGGTTGACTTCATCCTTTTTCTTCTGGGCAGCCATTCAGGGAGCATGCGCAGAACCATTGTCACGCGAGTTTTCAGTTCACCAACCCCAGGCCCATTTTACGAACTAGTAAAAGTCAAAGAAGAAAATATTAAAATCACAAATAAAATGTTTCACTGTATACCCACTCTTTCTACTCTATTCCCATTTATTCATAAACTTTATCCCGCATTAGTAGCACAGTTTAATTACAACTCAAGAGCAAGCTGTAGCACGTGAAAACATGGAGCAGCCATTTTAATGCACACTGCGCAGAAGCAAGAGTTTCCCACCAAGCAAACTCTTGAGACATGCGCAGTAAAGTTCCCGCGCTTTAGCGGCCATTTTAGAATAGACAAGCGTTACTTGTTAGTTAAAACACATAAGCAAGCTTCCTTGCTACTTATATTTGTGTGTGCAGTTGTTAGTATGAACAGTACAAGTTTAATACATTAATACTTATGAGAAGATTGCATCCGAGCAAGTCTCATTTGTGAGTCCTTGCTCCATCAGTTGCATGTCCTTTTGTGACATTCACTGACTTCAAAATAATTGTTTTTGTGAGTAAAAAATAAGATAATGATAATATGTATATATTGTTTTAGAAATGTTTCCTTTTGTAACTCATAAATACCTATACTCAAAGTATTTAAATAAAATACGTTTTAAAATGGGATTCGCTCACTTCATTGGCCCACAATTAGGAAGCGAATTTCCTTCAAGGCTTTGTGCCTAGTCTTTGAGGCTCTACACCAGGTGGGCCCCAGCCAATTAACTGAACTCTTTCATTGGTACACTCTGGGCAGGCCACTTAGATCTTCATGCTGCAAAAAACTCATGATCCCCAGATTTTGGAAGACCAGAGATGTATTGGAGACAGACTGCAGACACACAGAGCAGTAAGAGCAGAGAAATGCCCACATTCTGAAAGTGGCATTTCTAAAATAGTAGTGTTAAATCCAAGTTTACCAATAAAGAGGATTTATCATTACCATTCCAAAGATATAAAATAGGATAGAGCCACTCTTTTTTGATCAAGAGTTACAGCTTAAAGTGTATTAAGGAATTTCTAATGTTATAATGTTAGCCTAGGAGAGGAGTAGGCCTCATTTGTCATTACTAGGACATGCAAAACTTAGCAGTACATGTCATACCTTTTACTAATATAGCCCCCTGCCCTATGGGCTTCCTAAGGCCTACCTTAGGGGTGACTTAGATGTAATAAAAGGGGATTTTAAGGCTTGGCAAGTAGTTTTAAATGCCAAGTCGAAGTGGCAGTAAACTGCACACACTGGCCCTGCAATGGCAGGCCTGAGACAGGTTTGAAAGGCTACTTGTGTGGTCAGTACAATCAGAGCTGCAGGCCCACTAGTAGCATTTCGGATACAGGCCCTGGGTATATTGTATACCACTTTACTAGGTACTTGCACATAAACTAAATATGCCAATTGTGCATACACCAATGTTACCATGTTTCGGGGAGAAGCACTTGCAGTTTAGCACTGGTCAGCAGTGGTAAAGTGCTCAGAGTACTAAGGCCAACAAAAAGAATCAGCAAAGTGAGGAGGAGGAAGGCAAAAAGTTTGGGGTGACCCTTCAGAGAGGGCCAATTTCCAACAGCCTCCATTATCGAACTTGTGCATGTACTACATGTGTGTTCGGCCCGTTCTTTACAGCATGGTGCGTGTGTACACAAACACATGCATCTTAAACCAATATAATTTTTACGTCAGAATATGTGACCGCTGCATTTTGCACCTGTCTGGAGGCACTTGCAGATCCAGCAACTGCCTCAGTTTGCCCGAGATGTGTTTGCGATTTGCAGTTTTTGAGCGACTGTGCAAGCATACCTTTGTGACAAAGTACACTTAGTGTTTTCACTTTCGCGAATTGGGTCCTCTGTATTCTGTAAATAATGCCTTGATGTGCTATAATCCTGCTACTTAGACCGTAAATTAACTTCCTGTTGGCGCTAGTGGGTGTTGGATCTATCCTGGACTCACAAATTTTCAATCAACAGACGAAGAGAGTGCTCATGGTCTGCCAATAATGAAAGTCAGATTTATTGGACAGATACAGGTAAGGAAGATCCAGACTGCACTAACATACATATCTTTGTTACTCTGGTCCATAAATTACATCAGTCCCAGTAGCAGCTATAGGCAGTTAAAGTGGAATTTCAAGATATTTTAACCTGACCCTGTAATACAGTCCATCCCTCCTCAGATCAGTTGGACGACATTCAAAGCCGTTAATCCATCCTCCAGAGCTGGATTTTCACTTAAATTCTCTCTCTTGGGTGACATACTTTACCGGTGACAGCACGAGTATCCCGAAGAGAGGAGTTATTCCGCAAAGAGATTTATCTCATTTGCATGAAAAACGCATTGCAGTTTCCAAGTAAACTTCGAGGGAGAGAAATACAACTGAGGAGTTACAGAATTATAGTATTTGCTGTCTGAATGTGTTTCCTTTATTATTACAATGAATTCAGTTATATTTAAAAATCAGAGCTGATGAGAGAGACATTCAATGGAGGGCTCAGACACTCGTCTGTTGTCATTGGGAATGGAATGTTATGGTGGGCTCTTCCGTGGAATAAATAGGCTTTTACAAGAAATGTATTTCTGCGTGCATGCGTGCGTCTGTGCGCGTGCGCAGCTCCCGAGCTCTCTGACGACTGTTGCCGATGAGGACTTCACAGTGTAACAACTAGCGTATTAGAGAATATTTCTCAGCAGAAGTTCAGTTACTGCACCATCAATGATTTCCTCAGGGAAGGGCCTTGTCCTCTCAATAGCCAGCGGTCTGCATTTCAGTGACGTAGCTATCACTGGTGCAACAGGTGCTGCAGCTCCAGGGCCTAGTGGATCGCGGGACCCGCTGAACACTAATTATTAATGTATTTTACTTCCAAACCGGTGGCCAAGGGACTATTTTCTTTGCTTGCACGAGGCCCACGATGACCTTCCTACGCCAATGTGCAGGTAAAAACTGTTTTACTTTTTCTTTATATTTGAATCTTATCAGAGGCGCAACTAGAGCCAAATTTCGGGGGGGCTAAGAAAAATTTCGGGGGGGCTAATTCTTCCAGCAATAGGCAGAGTGGGGATCAGGGACGTTTTAAGGATTTTGGGGGCCCTGGGCTAAACGTATTTTGGGGGCCCCTGTTCGGAACACTTTGATTTTATGATTCAATTTCAGCTCTTTCATTCCTCTTTAGCCAGGTCACTGACAGTGCACACGAACACTTGTCCAAATTCTAAATGTATTTACATCTAATATTCAGGGATAGTGATGTGTGTTTTCAGTATTGTAGCATAGCAGCAGCTCACCAATATTACTACAAATAATCTCTGTGACCCCCTCCCATTACTCATATGTCAGGTCCCGTATTGATCTAAGAGAAACGTTTATTATGGATGTTGCATGAAACATAAACAAACCAGTTGTCTGCAAAATGTCTGTAATAGACTCTCACATATTACCCACATTAAAAATTATTTAAAGGAAAATGCTTTTTACAACATACTGTCCAATAGTTGGACAGGTGAAAACTGGAGAAGATCTGGCTCCACGAACGGACAGCGGACAGCTACGCCGCCCACAAGAGCGCCACCCGCAATCACCATCACCTCATCAGATCCGCCAAAAGGGCCTCACTCAAAGACCGCCTAGACAACAACGCACACAACAGCAAAGAGCTCTTCAACATCGTGAAGGAACTCTCCAACCCCAGCTCCAACCCCAACGACATCCAGCCATCGCGAGACCTGTGCGACTCACTGGCCACCTTCTTCCACCGCAAAATCGCCGACATCCACGACAGCTTCAACACCACGACCGCCCCGGCAACCACCGAGACCACTGCCCCCACAACCACCAACCGCCTGCTCTCCTGGACCAACATCAACGACGAGGACACCAGCGAGATCATGAACACCATCCACTCCGGTTCACCGCTAGACCCGTGCCCTCACCACATCTTCAACAAAGCCAGTACAGCCATCGCGCCCCATCTCCGGAAAATAATCAACATCTCCTTCGAGACAGCAACCTTCCCGGAAAGCTGGAAGCACGCCGAGATCACCGCCTTACTCAAGAAACCCAAGGCAGACCCCAAGGACCTCAAGAACTTCCGACCCATCTCTCTGCTCCCGTTCCCCGCGAAGGTCGCCGAGAAAATCGTCAACAAACAACTGACCCGCTACCTCGAGGAGAACAACATCCTGGACCCTTCCCAGTCCGGCTTCCGCAGCAACCACAGCACCGAAACCGCCCTCATCGCCGCCACCGATGACATCAGGACCCTGCTAGACAACGGAGAAACAGCAGCCCTCATCCTCCTGGACCTATCAGCCGCCTTCGACACGGTCTGCCACCACACACTACGAACACGCCTTCACGACGCCGGGATCCAAGAGAAGGCCCTGGACTGGACCACATCCTTCCTTTCCGGCAGAACACAAAGCGTCCGCCTCGCCCCCTTCCGATCCAAGGCCACCAAGATCATCTGCAGCGTACCCCAAGGCTCCTCCCGCAGCCCAACGCTGTTCAACATCTACATGGCACCCCTCGCCCACGTCGCCCGACAGCACAACCTCAACATCATCTCCTACGCCAACGACACCCAGCTGATCCTCTCCCTCACCAAAGACCCTCACACCGCCAAAGCCCACCTCCACGAAGGAATGAAGGCCATCGCCGAATGGATGAGGACCAGCCGCCTGAAGCTGAACTCGGACAAGACGGAGGTCCTCATCCTTGGTTCCAACCCTTCAGCCTGGGACGACTCCTGGTGGCCAACATCACTGGGAACAGCCCCACCACCCACCGACCACGTACGCAACCTAGGGGTCATCCTCGACCCCACCCTCTCCATGACTAAGCAGATCAACGCCGTTTCCTCATCCTGCTTCAACATCCTCTGAATGCTCCGCAGGATCTTCAAGTGGATCCCCACCGAAACAAGAAAAACAGTCACCCAGGCCCTCGTCACCAGCAGGCTGGACTACGGAAACGCCCTCTACGCAGGAACGACGGCTAAGCTCCTGAGACGGCTGCAACACATCCAGAACGCCTCTGCGCGTCTTATCCTCGACATCCCCCGACGCAGCCACATCACACCCCACCTGAGAGACCTTCACTGGCTCCCTGTCAACAAGAGGATAACCTTCAAGCTCCTCACCCACGCACACAAAGCACTCCACAACTCCAGACCAGCCTACCTCAACAGACGACTCAGCTTCTACACCCCCACCCGCCAGCTCCGCTCGACCAGCCTCGCCCTCGCCACAGTCCCCCGCATCCGGAAAACGACCGCCGGTGGCAGATCCTTCTCCCACCTCGCCGCCAAGACCTGGAACACCCTCCCCACCAACCTCCGACAGACCCAAGACCTACTGGCCTTCAGAAGACTCCTCAAGACCTGGCTCTTCGATCAGTAGCAGCACCACCCCCCTCTTCCCCCAGCGCCTTGAGACCCTCGCGGGTATGTAGTGCGCTTTATAAGTGACATGATTGATTGATTGAATAGTTATTCAAGGTCATCAGGACAAGAACAGATCTGGCTCTATCAGGGGGCCCCCTAAAAGGTTGGGGCCCTGGGCCAGAGCCCACTTTGCCCATGCCTTAAAACGTCTCTGGTGGGGATGCAGGAGCTCTAAAAAGGGGTGAAAAACAACAGAGCCTCATTTACAAACAAATGGTCTTTTAAAGACCTGTGAAGTACTCGGGTGCGGCTGTGTGTGTGCCCGGGAAGCCGTCTCAGCCCGGGCTGCCACACACGACGGGGGGGGCTGAAGCCCTCTGAGCACAATGGGCGTTGCGCGCCTGAATCTTATACAGGGCATTGTTTGCAGTGCTTGGGGGATGGAAAGCAATTCAGCAGCGCACTTCGCTCAAGCAGACATGCCAATGCTCCCATAGCAACTGCAGCAGAAAAGTATAAATTGATGTGTCTGAAAAGTTTTCTCCTACCCACACAGGGATCGCAGTGTTCATTCTAAAGACTAAACATTGCAGATAGAACTGCATATCTTGTTTTTGAATGTAGATGCTTATGTCACTCGCACATATTTGCATTTCCTATATTTTATATATCTGCAGTAAAGCAGTGGCAAAAAATAGCTCCCCGAGAAATGAAACGGGACTTGGGTCTGCCTATTGCTGATACTATACTACTGTTTATAAAAACATGTAATAAAATCCCTTTTTAGGCCATTAGTCAGGGTGTCCAATAACCACTGATCCATAATCTACACCGACTGTCCGCAAATTAACCTTAATATCCCTAATCCGTTGTACTCAGTGGCCGTAGCCCTGATGTGAGTGGTGACTCAACACTCACACTACTAAGACTAGGGGTTCCACAAAGGTAAATTGGTTTCAATAAAGAAAACCATTGCTGTCTTTTGGTAGCGTGGTCTGCGCACCAAGTCAAACCTTAGAGATGTTGGGGCCTATTTGCAAAGGTAAATTTACACCAGTAAATCTCCTCATGTAAATTTACTCTTACACTTTGGAATACATTTACTACTTTAGGCTACTCACTATTTAAGAGTATAAATTTACTCCAAAGTATAGATATACATATTTCCACCCCTGAAACCAGGAGGTGGCGCTAAATTTACAAGTTTAAATTTACTACCTGTAATGTTTCACAGGTAGGCAGAGATCTCCACCACTGTGGTGGAGATCTCCCCAATGAAATGAATAGGTTACAGTTAATTTTTTTTAAACTGTTATTTATTTTATTGTAAAATATAAATGGAAAATAAATTAAACTAACTCTTTTTACTCTCGAACAAATACAAAAAAAATGTTAAAGCACATTATGTCTTTAAAATAAATATTTGCTAAATAATTATTTAATGTAAATGTATTAATATAGTTTCTAAATATTAATTTTTAAACAAAAGCAAAATGTAAACATCTACTTTGTGATTTTTTTTCAATTAATATTTTGTATGTTTCATTAAAAGTTGGTTTTAGTTATTGGAAATTGCATTCTAATTTTGAATAAAAGTTAAAAAAATATTTTGAAAAAAGTTATTTATTAATTTTTAAACAAATAAAATATGCATTTATTAATGTTATGTCAGGACACCGAGGATAACATTATGCAAATCTCCTTTTATTGCCCACTCACAGCAGCAACAATAGAAAGAATTAAGAACTTTTAAAACATTCCAGTCAAGTATATAGGACAGTAGCATGCAGTCATCTTCCTTCTTTTGTTGCTGCTGCTCACAAGATAAGTACGCTCTGCTTCATCTCTAGATTTGGCTCTTCCGAGCTGTATGTGTGAGCCCTGCTTGCAAGGGGATGTTTAGACATGATGGAGCAGGGTTTCTTGTAAAATAAAACCTGCTCGGATTGAAACCCCTAGTAACATTTTCTAATTTTCCTAACAGTGTGCAGTGAAAAATGCCTGGCTTTGACAACTAACATGAGGGAAAATAATACTGCGCAAGCGCCTACTAAAGCACTGAACTAGGCCGCAAATGCTTGACTAATGAAAATAAAGAGACTAATGCTGCTTTTGTGCACGTTATTAACGTTTGATAGGAAAATAATAATATGGGTTGCACATGGTTAGATGCAGCATTGGGAGGGTGCGTAAAAAAAAGCACTTTATAATGAGTAATAATGCTTGTTTTATTCTCCGTAGAAGCATGGGTTAAGGAAAAATGATTTATTTTACTGAAAAAGCAAAGAGAACGTGGAGCAAAGGTAAAGGCGAGCAACCTTCGAATTTATGTGTGCCTGCCAAAAGTTAAAACATGGAGACGAAAAACAATCAGCAAGTCAGGAACGTTTCCTCTGGAAGCGCACAAGTGGCACAAGAAGTAATAGAAATGGAAACATTAGCGGAGAGAAGGAAGCTGAAGCCTGATATTAGTATACTTGTATTTCCTGGGATGATGTAGTCGTGATGTTGAAAAAACAAAACAATAGAACATTGAGAGAGATGGACATGTCAAGTGTGGTGTGACAGTACACCCCTTCCTTAACCAATCAAAATGTAGAATTGTCTCTTATTTGAAACAAGTGTGGGTTGGACATTTGGGTTTTAGGGTATAATTGAGGTGCCCGGTGGGAGGGGTGTGCGGATGCAGCTGGAGGCGTCAGGCGTGATCGTCGCTGTCGTCAGTTTGTTGTAGAGGCCTACCTGTTTCTTCCTGTTTCCTGATTCCTGACTTAGACTTTGCCCTTTCAAATCTTCTTGAGGGGCCTTGCTGCTCTCGTGGCCAGGGAGTAGTTTTCCTGTTCCTTCTGGGTTAGTATAGATAGAAACCTGAATTTGCATAATCATTTTCAAATGTATTTTGTCTTTGAACCTTTTCTCTCTTCGCCTTTCCACTCCTTCAAAGCACTGTCAAAGTGATGTGAATTTTGTCATTTTCTTTGCTAATAATTTACTCAGTGATATTTCATGATTTGTACTGTGTATTGGTACTTGATGAGCATTTATTTCACATTATTTAGATAAACATTATAAATATACACATTGTATCCGTCTTTATTTAGAGTGAGTTTATAGATTATTGCCTATAACTAACCAACTATAAAAAGATGTCATCGCAACATTATTTTTTATGAGAAATGCAGGTTCTGTTGGAGATTGGTAAGTTGGGTACGAACTTTGCATTACACTGAACCCAGCGTGAAGGGACTTTGCTGGGTAATGTAATTGGGCCTTGTTCATTGCAAATTTATTGATCCCTGATCGCTGGATCAGTTTTGGTAGCAGAGGATGGTTACTATTGATTAGTTTGGCAATAATTATTGATTATTGATTTATGGTTATTAGTATGAAAAGTTAGTGTTTGTTTTGTTTTATGTAGTCTGGAAATACGGGTACAGAGTTGCCTAAGATCCCGGGATGATGTTATTTTAGCCTTAAGGGCAGAGGAATAGTGTGGAAAAGTATCACACTGCAGAAGTACTTTGTCTGTTATTGTAATATCAAACAGTTAGATGCTGTTGATGTTATTTAGGGATTTATTCTGTTGAGAAAAGATGGTGTAAAATAGTGAAAGTCTGCTTCCGAAATTTTGGCCTTACATCCCCAAAGGAGTACCAAGACTTTTTCACTCGAAAATTCTCTTCCGAAACTTTGGCTAGTATCCCCAAAGAGTACCAAGACCTCTTTTCACTTGATTGGGAGTAGAGTAGCGCTGGTCGTTATTTTACTAGAAGTAAAAGGAAATCTCTTTGAATGTTTGAACTATCTCTTTAATTAGTGGAGCAGACAAAGTAGCATTGTTTTGTGTTGTTTCTAACAAGAATTTAGTTGAGAAAACCTTGTAGTACATTGCCGTATTATTTTTTAAAGGGAGGGTCAGTAGCAGGAGTTATACTGAGGTCACAAAAAGCAGCGCTGGCATTGGTCGAGACAGTGGGCGCGTAGTGAGCCATGATTGGTTGGTTGGTGTGAGCCGCGCTGGCATTGGTTGAGATAGTGGGTGTGTAGTAAACTATGATTGGTTAGTTAATGTGAGTTGCGCTGGTATTGGCTGAGACTCAGCGAATAGAGTGAGCAGAATTACGGAAGGTTTCTTTGTTTGTTTCTGGTTTATTTAACGAGAAAAAGAGAGTTTAAAATGAAGATGGTAAAAAGAATACAAGATTTCTTTAAAAAGGACAAGCCGATAGTTACTAGAGAGGGACTTCCTGTACCTCCTCCAAGATCACCTGCTTCTTTCATATGTTAGAGCGTGGCTATCATACATGTACATGGTTAGAGAATTGGATGGGTTTACACGGAAGATGATGGAGTTTTAACTTTTCCAAAGCATGGTACTTTTAACGTGAGGATATTGGAGAATTTGAGGAGACAAATGAATTCATTAAAACCAAATCCTAGACCTATGCAGTATGAGGTGCTTGAAGTATGGGAACATGAGGCGTATAAAAGGGAGAGAGACAGGAATGGGATAAGGTATAGGAATACATTGAGGAGGTATTCAGAAGCTAGGTGGGATGATCAGATGAAGAGATTGAGAGGAGAAGTGATTGCAGATGGGTTATATCCAGTAATAGTTGCTGAAGATCAGGCTGGAGGAAAATGTAAAGAGAAAAAGAATAATGTAGAGATTTCAGAATTAGATATGGATCCAAATGAAATTGATGATGAATTACTAGATGAGATGCTATTAAAGAGACCTCCACCATATCAGGAGAGCCCGGAAGGGATTTCTCCGAGTGCACCGTTAATTGAAATAGAAGCTCCACAAATTCCACAAGTTTCACAAGTTACACATGTTCCGGCAGCTTCACAGGCCTCATTGGGTACACGAGAGTTGCAGGAAAGAGAGATTGACATGTTAAATAGAACAAAAGAGGAGTTGACTCAGAAAATTAGTCAGTTGAGTTTAAATGCAGAAGCATTGTCAGTACCAGTAACAATTGGTCCTATAGTTCCATTGTATAGTGATGGTCAAAATATTTCGAGAGTGCATACATTGACAGTACCTATGAATAATGTCAGGAATGTTAGTGGATCAGAACAAGTTGAGAGGAGTACTTCATTAATTGATCTTCCAGTAAATGAAAAAGTGACTGAAACACCAAAAAGAAGTGTACAGATAGATCCTAGGAAACTAGTGCAGAATGTGAGAGAAATGACTCCACTATCAGGGGGTTCAGTTGGACCGGCACCAGAGGAGTTAGATGATTGGATAAGAGGAATAGAAACTAATAAGCCAAAATTGAGTATAGATATAGGTAGATTGAGAGTAGATTTGGAAGCGATGATTAATGGCACAATAAGTCCAGAGAGATTGAGTAAGTATCAGAATGAAGAGTTGCTATTTTTGTGTAAAAACATTACATGGAGAGCGAAGAATTTGGTAGAAGTTGCGCGGGAATATGGAGTGGATATTGGGAAATCTAAAGCTTTGCAGAAAACATACAGATTAGATTTTACTAAAAAGGATTTAGAAAGTTTAAATACATCTGGTAAACGATTACAGATAAAAGAGTTGATTAATACTTTGAAGAGATGGGGTGATGTGGAACGATGGAAAGGTAGATGGGCGAAAAAGAAGGAAGAAATGATTACTAGTAAAAATGTGAATGCAACTTCTTTACTTCCGTTAAGAGAAACAGAGCAAGTTGAAATGATATATCCGATGAGAGAAGTTCCAGGTAGTGGATATGTTCACATTCCTTGGGCAAGGCAGGATATATTGCATTTTACTAATGATTTCCCCAGATTGAGAGAAAAGCCTGTTGAGTGGTACAAACAGGTAGAGAGGTTTGTAAAAGTTTCAAAGGTCTTGTTGAAAGACTTGGATGGTTTATTTGACATTGTAGTTCCAGCTGATTTATGGACTGAGTGTAAGATTGCAGTTGATTGGCCAAAAGAGGAATATCCTAGAGATGTTAAAACAGGAGCACCTTCAGAAGAAGAGATTAAAAAATACAATCAGGTAATTACTTACTTGAAGGGTAAGATTTCCCCAAAAGAAACAGATTGGGTTAAAATTGATAGGACAACACAGGAGTCAAAAGAATCAGTACATGCATATTATGAAAGGCTTTTGCAGGTGTTTAAACAGTATAGTGACTTTGAAAGTATAACTGACAAAGATATGGGACATTTTGTGTATAGGTTTGTATTTTTATTGAAACCTGAGATTAGTAATATGATTCAGCAACATTTGATTTGTTGGCAGAGTAAGACAGTGGATTAAATTTTGAGCTATGCTAAGTATTGTAGTGATGACATTGAGTCAAGGCATAAGAAATTAAAAGAGAAGATGATGTGGGCACAGGTGAAAGTGGCGCAACAGAAAGATGGGAATTATGTCAATGGTTCTCAAACAGATTTTCAAATGAAAGGACAGAATCAGAGTTTTCAGAATGGTCAAGTACCTAAAATGAATGGTGTATTAAATGGAGGAAGAGGTAGAGTAGAGGTAAGAATAATAGAGAAGAAATGAAAAAGAAATTTCCTTGTCATGCGTGCGGAAAGTTAGGACATTGGAAGAACGAGTGTAAGTCCTTGTTAGGAAATAATGGAATGATTCAAAATTTCAATCCGCAGATGCAGAATGAAGTGGTTGTGAATCAAAAACAGCTACAACAGCAACAGGTAGTTACACCACAGGTTCAACAAATACAAGTACCTCAAGCTCCTATGCCAAATAATGTGAATGCTCAGGTACAGAGACATAGTGCGAATGCTGGATTTCACACGAGTGAACAAGTTGGTAAGAATCAAAATTTACAACAGTATTGGTTGCAGTGTCCTGAGAGTGATTCAGATTCATCTCAATGACGGTGCCTGAGGGGGGAGGAAGAGTGTGTGCTTGACGCATCTCTAGTGGTAGATCAATCAGGTCCTTTTGTTGATGGGAAAGTGGAAGGTAATAATATTACATTCCTTGTGGACACTGGTGCTACCCGTTCTACTGTAAGAGCAGCAGAAATTCCAAACCTGCCCCTCTTGGGAGAAACTATCCAAGTTGTGGGAGTCTCAAATAAAAATATTAAGACTCCATTAACAAAACCAATGGAGGTTCATATAGGAAAATTCAGAGAAATGCAACATGTTGTGGTATGTGACACAAGTCCAGTGAATCTTTTAGGTAGGGACTTACTTTGCAAAATAAATTGCACCATCTATTGTACACCGGATGGTATTGCTTTCCAGACACCAGATGAAGATGTTGCTTTTAAAATGATGTTAGCAAAGCAAGGAACAGAAGTGATTGATCTATATTCATTGCTCACATTTGAGGATTTGCCTGGTGAGTTAAGAGACACAGTAAGAACTGATGTGTGGGATTTTACAGAAAAAGATATTGGATTAATGAAGGGTGTTGATCCTATTCAAATTACAGTGAAACAAGGTGCAGAATTTCCAAAAACGCCACCGTATAAGATGAGTCCTGTGACCATAGCAGGAGTTATTCCTGTAATAGAGCAAATGATTGAACAGGGCATTCTAAAAGAAATATTGGGAAGTCCTTGCAATTCACCTATTATGGGAATTAAGAAACCAAGTGGAAAGTACAGAATAGTGCAAGATTTGCGAAAAATCAATAAAATTGTGGTACCTTGTTGTCCAATACTGCCAAACCCAGCAGTGATTCTTTATCAAATTCTTTGTGATGCGGAATGGCATACAGTGATTGATTTGTGTCAAGCATTTTTCTCGATACCCTTACATCCGGATAGCCAATATTTATTTGCTTTCCGGTTCGGAAACCGTGTTTTGGCTTGGTGCCGAGTTACTCAAGGGTATACAGAGAGCCCTTCAATTTTTAATCAGACTTTGAAAAAATGTTTAGAGTCATTGGTTATGCCAGAGAATTCAGTGTTAGTGCAGTATATTGATGACCTATTGGTGGCATCAAAAACATGAGAGGCATGTGTGACAGATACAATTGCTCTACTGAACCATTTGGCAGAAGGTGGGCATAAAGTGTCACCAGCAAAATTACAATTTTGTCAAAAAGAAGTTCAATATTTGGGACACAAAATTGAGAAAGGAGTTAGGAGAGTGTTACAGGATTGAATCAATGTGATCTTGCAAATGGAACCTCCCAAAACACAGAAAGAAGTTCAAATGTTTCTGGGCATGGTAGGATATTGCAGGCAATGGATCAGTGGATTCTCACTGATTGCCAAGCCTCTACAGAGGTTGACTCACAAAGATGTGACTGATCCGATTGAATTGGATGAAGAGAGTATGAAAGCTTTTATTGAGCTGTGAGATAGTCTTTGTCGAGCACCTCCATTGGGAATGCCAGACTATACGAAAGATTTTGCATTGTTCTGTTGTGAGAGAGATGGGTGTGTGCTTTGAGTTCTGACACAAACACATGGAATGGCACGTCGACCAGTGGCATATTTTTCTGTTAATTTGGACTCAGTGGCTGCAGCATTACCAGGTTGTTTGAAAGCAGTGGCTGCTACTTGTGTGAGTCTTGAACAAAGTGAGTCAATTGTTATGGGGCATCCAGTGAAAGTATATGTGCCACATTCTGTTGAGATCCTATTAACTCGTACAAGGACTCAGTATATGACATATAGGAGTCGATTCCGATACGGGCCGGAAAAATCACCGACCGACTCGGAGCCGGAATTTATTCCGACCGACACGTACCTGTGGCGCCCGACACGCCAAGTACGATGCAAAGCGTGCAAAATCCGACCGACACGTACCGAACACAAGCCGAACGACCGAGCCGCACGGAAAACAGCAATCCGGCCGGAAAAACACGCGAATCGAACCGACCGACACGCACCCGGCACAAATCCAACCGAAACTAACCCTGGGCATAATACTTTGCTACGCTCACGAAGCATGCAAAGTTTGTGCTACTACGCACTACGCAAATTGCACGTAGCAGAGTGAATAACTGTGCTAATAAACATAGCGTAGCAGGAGTATAATAGACTCCTTCAAATGCTTTGATAAAGCAATTTTTTATGCTAAAAAACATATAACCAATTCACAAAAATGAATTTTGACAATAAAATATCAAGCAATGAGAGAGGTGATGATTTTGGAGTTCCCCTAACCTAGGGGAGGACCAAGCAGATGCCTTGAACACAAAAAGCATATCATGTGAACGATTCAATGGTGGTCCCTTCCTCCTAGGACCACCCCAAGCACAGTTATGGGCAAAAATACAATCCCAACCAAAGGCCCTGCAAAGCATTATGGGACGAGATTAGCAGTGGGCAGTGAATATTATAGTGTCCAATATCAAAATAATTCTACAAAGAGCTGCAGTTCAACTAGTCGTTACTAGGTGTCGTCCCTCACGAGTCAAATGCAAAAGCTTCATGAAAGGTTTTCAATACTTTTGCATTTCACTCTTGAGGGACGACACCTAGTAACGACTAGTTGAACTGCAGCTCTTTGTGGAATTATTTTGATATTGGACACTATAATATTCACTGCCCACTGCTAATCTCGTCCCATAATGCTTTGCAGGGCCTTTGGTTGGGATTGTATTTTTGCCAATAACTGTGCTTGGGGTGGTCCTAAGAGGATGGGACCACCACCTAATCATTCAATAAGATGTGCTTTTTGTTTTCAAGACATCTGCTTGGTTCTCTCCCTAAGTTAGCGAGGATACCAAAATCATCACCTCTCTCACTGCTTTTAATTTTTTGTTTTCACTTTAGTGAAATGACTATATGCAATTTTAGCATATAAAGACAGAGATATTTGTTTTATCTTAACTTGCACTGTACAAGTTTGCTTTTGGTAATTATTGTACAGTGCAGTCAAGCACACAGCTACACCCAGGCTTAATAATAAACTCCTTCAAATGCTTTGATAAAGCAATTTTTTATGCTAAAAAGCATATAACCAATTCACAAAAATGAATTTTGACAATAAAATATCAAGCAATGAGAGAGATGATGATTTTGGAGTCCCCCTAACCTAGGGGGAGGACCAAGCAGATGCCTTGAACACAAAAAGCATATCATGTGAACGATTCAATGGTGGTCCCTTCCTCCTAGGACCACCCCAAGCACAGTTATGGGCAAAAATACAATCCCAACCAAAGGCCCTGCAAAGCATTATGGGACGAGATTAGCAGTGGGCAGTGAATATTATAGTGTCAATATCAAAATAATTCTACAAAGAGCTGCAGTTCAACTAGTCGTTACTAGGTGTCGTCCCTCACGAGTCAAATGCAAAAGCTTCATGAAAGGTTTTCAATACTTTTGCATTTCACTCTTGAGGGACGACACCTAGTAACGACTAGTTGAACTGCAGCTCTTTGTAGAATTATTTTGATATTGGACACTATAATATTCACTGCCCACTGCTAATCTCGTCCCATAATGCTTTGCAGGGCCTTTGGTTGGGATTGTATTTTTGCCCATAACTGTAGCTTGGGGTGGTCCTAGGAGGAATCGTTCAATAAGATGTGCTTTTTGTTTTCAAGACATCTGCTTGGTTGTTGGTTCTCTCCCTAAGTTAGTGAGGATACCAAAATCATCACCTCTCTCACTGCTTGTTATCTTTTTGTTTTCACTTTAGTGAAATGACTATATGCATTTTTAGCATATAAAGACAGAGATATTTATTTTATCTTAACTTGCACTGTACAAGTTTGCTTTTGGTAATTATTGTACAGTGCAGTCAAGCACACAGCTACGCACTACGCAATTTGCATAGCTACGTGTAGTTGAAGCTGTACTTCACGTAGCTACGTGAAGTGCTACTACGCAAACTACGCCCGGGCTTAACCGAAACGTACCCGCGAACTCCAAACCGCAAAGTACGATGCAAGGAGCGAAAACCACGACCGAGTCGTACGGAGGACAAGCCGTACGACCGACAGGCATACAAAACCGAGCCGAAGTAACACAAAACACCGCGACCGACGCGTACGCAGCATAGAAAACTGCACAAACACAGCGTGAACGAAACGGAGAACACCGTACGAGACAAATGCAGGGTCCGACTCGGTCACAAGAACGTTTCCAACATGCACAGACAGTACAAAGGAAAAATTACACAAAAAAAGGCCAAACAAGCAATTACAAAGCCAATAAATACTGGGGGGGGGGTGGGGACAGAGAACAAAGACACACCCACAACTCCACCCATTAAAAGACACAAATCCCAACCATGATCCTTTGCAAATGCCATTCCACTGCCAGCACCCAACAGACAGCAACCACACACCCACAGCTCATCCCTCACACAAGCCACACACCATCAGCACACCAACAAATACCTACCTCACATACACCCAGCAAAACACACACCCACACACCCTCACCTGCACACCAACACACACATCACTCACCATCACCACCCATCACCATGCCCCCCAAGAAGAATCACAAGTTCCTAGATTGTGAATTGGAAGTCCTGGTAGACGAGATCCTCAGGGTAGAGCCACAGCTGTTTGGCACACTGGACCAACAGACCCCCATCTCCCAGAAAACCAAGATGTGGGAGAGGATCATCAACAGGGTGAACGCACAATCACCATGTCTGCGCACAAATACCGAAATCCAGAACAGGTGGTATGACGTGCGCAGGAGGGTCCGGGAGCTGCTCAAGAAAGACTACCTCCTGAGCCAATACACCGGCAGTGGCCCTCCTGCCAAGCCAGTATACCTCAGGCCCTGGGAGGAGAAGGTGCGGGCCATCCTTCTGCCAGTGAGCGTATATGGACTAGAGAACATCCCAGAGCCTGGTGAGTACACAACAAATGTACACAATATTCTGCCACAATACACACACACATCACTGTCAAGGGGAGAGTCAAACCATGCACTCATAGCAATTACACAGCAACCAGAACAGAATCATCCCAAAATGTGTATGTCAGTCAGATAAACACAACACATGCCATCTCAAAGTTACATTTAACCGTGCCATCACATGTACAAACACAACTACAACTACAACTAGGCAGTGGCACAAATAGAACTAACAAACACATCCAGACATGTAGCCACCACTACAACACCAACACACAGTGAAGACCACTGAAAGAAAGGAATTCTGTGTATGCTGGGCAAGTCAGTGTAGCCAATAGCATCATGGGAGTCGTAGTCACACATATTGCCCCCCCCACAACTGTCCCATCAACACTACCATGAACCATGCGCACATCACAGGGAGTGGAAAAGGACTCACAAGATGGCTGACACTGGCTACTGCTGTGGGGAGCACAAGGCCCTGCTGGCAACTGTGCACCAACAAACAGCAGGACACCACTGACTGACATCCTGAGAGACAACTTCCACTCCCTGCAATGGAAGCACGTTCCATGGTGGGATATCTGGCTGGCTGGGTGGGAAGGAGGACTTGCAGCACTGACCATAGTCACAAGCACCTCCCCTCACACCCCCCTCAACACAAACTCCACAGAACCCACCTGGGAGAATGCAATGCCTCACATCCTAACTCAAGATCCCACAAAGAACCACCACCCTGGGTTATGTTGTGTGAAGCACAGGGACACTCTTGGGACTTTTAGCCAAACAACTGCCAGGACAACACTCCCAGCCATCATGTCAGCACAGGCAGCCCACCCCACAGGGAAGCAGAGTCAAAAGGAAGGAAGCATGGGCATGCTGGGAAGGGGGTGGAGGCAATAGCATGATGGGAGTAGTAGGCACAGATATTGCTCAGCCTCACAACTGGCCCATCAACACCACCCTGAACCATGCTCACATCACAGGGAGTGGAGAAGGACACACAAGATGGCTGACACTGGCTACTGCTGTGGGAGCACAAGGGCATGCTGGGAACTGCACACCAACCAACAGCAGGACACCACTGTCAGCCATCTTGCCATTGCCCTCACACCCACACACACTGAACTCCCCACAAAAGCAAGTAAGTATAGGAATGCCGGGAAGTGGGGTGGAGGCAATAGCATGATGGGAGTCACAGTCACAGACATAGCTCACCCCCACAACTGTCCCATCAACACCACCCTGAACCATGCTCACATCACAGGGAGTGGAGAAGGACTCACAAGATGGCTGACACTGGCTACTGCTGTGGGGAGCACAAGGCCCTGCTGGCAACTGTGCACCAACAAACAGCAGGACACCACTGACTGACATCCTGAGAGACAACTTCCACTCCCTGCAATGGAAGCACGTTCCATGGTGGGATATCTGGCTGGCTGGGTGGGAAGGAGGACTTGCAGCACTGACCATAGTCACAAGCACCTCCCCTCACACCCCCCCTCAACACAAACTCCACAGAACCCACCTGGGAGAATGCAATGCCTCACATCCTAACTCAAGATCCCACAAAGAACCACCACCCTGGGTTATGTTGTGTGAAGCACAGGGACACTCTTGGGACTTTTAGCCAAACAACTGCCAGGACAACACTCCCAGCCATCCCGTCAGCAGAGGCAGCCCACCCCACAGGGAAGCAGAGTCAAAAGGAAGGAAGCATGGGCATGCTGGGAAGGGGGGTGGAGGCAATAGCATGATGGGAGTAGTAGGCACAGATATTGCTCAGCCTCACAACTGGCCCATCAACACCACCCTGAACCATGCTCACATCACAGGGAGTGGAGAAGGACTCACAAGATGGCTGACACTGGCTACTGCTGTGGGGAGCACAAGGCCCTGCTGGCAACTGTGCACCAACAAACAGCAGGACACCACTGACTGACATCCTGAGAGACAACTTCCACTCCCTGCAATGGAAGCACGTTCCATGGTGGGATATCTGGCTGGCTGGGTGGGAAGGAGGACTTGCAGCACTGACCATAGTCACAAGCACCTCCCCTCACACCCCCTCAACACAAACTCCACAGAACCCACCTGGGAGAATGCAATGCCTCACATCCTACCTCAAGATCCCACAAAGAACCACCACCCTGGGTTATGTTGTGTGAAGCACAGGGACACTCTTGGGACTTTTAGCCAAACAACTGCCAGGACAACACTCCCAGCCATCCTGTCAGCACAGCCAGCCCACCCCACAGGGAAGCAGAGTCAAAAGGAAGGAAGCATGGGCATGCTGGGAAGGGGGTGGAGGCAATAGCATGATGGGAGTAGTAGGCACAGATATTGCTCAGCCTCACAACTGGCCCATCAACACCACCCTGAACCATGCTCACATCACAGGGAGTGGAGAAGGACTCACAAGATGGCTGACACTGGCTACTGCTGTGGGGAGCACAAGGCCCTGCTGGCAACTGTGCACCAACAAACAGCAGGACACCACTGACTGACATCCTGAGAGACAACTTCCAGTCCCTGCAATGGAAGCACGTTCCATGGTGGGATATCTGGCTGGCTGGGTGGGAAGGAGGACTTGCAGCACTGACCATAGTCACAAGCACCTCCCCTCACACCCCCCTGAACACAAACTCCACAGAACCCACCTGGGAGAATGCAATGCCTCACATCCTAACTCAAGATCCCACAAAGAACCACCACCCTGGGTTATGTTGTGTGAAGCACAGGGACACTCTTGGGACTTTTAGCCAAACAACTGCCAGGACAACACTCCCAGCCATCCTGTCAGCACAGCCAGCCCACCCCACAGGGAAGCAGAGTCAAAAGGAAGGAAGCATGGGCATGCTGGGAAGGGGGTGGAGGCAATAGCATGATGGGAGTAGTAGGCACAGATATTGCTCAGCCTCACAACTGGCCCATCAACACCACCCTGAACCATGCTCACATCACAGGGAGTGGAGAAGGACACACAAGATGGCTGACACTGGCTACTGCTGTGGGGAGCACAAGGGCATGCTGGGAACTGCACACCAACCAACAGCAGGACACCACTGTCAGCCATCTTGTCATTGCCCTCACACCCACACACACTGAACTCCCCACAAAAGCAAGTAAGTATGGGAATGCCGGGAAGTGGGATGGAGGCAATAGCATGATGGGAGTCACAGTCACAGACATAGCTCACCCCCACAACTGCCCCATCAACACCACCCTGAACCATGCTCACATCACAGGGAGTGGATAAGGACACACAAGATGGCTGACACTGGCTACTGCTGTGGGGAGCACAAGGGCATGCTGGGAACTGCACACCAACCAACAGCAGGACACCACTGTCAGCCATCTTGCCATTGCCCTCACACCCACACACACTGAACTCCCCTCAAAAGCAAGTAAGTATGGGAATGCCGGGAAGTGGGGTGGAGGCAATAGCATGATGGGAGTCACAGTCACAGACATAGCTCACCCCCACAACTGCCCCATCAACACCACCCTGAACCATGCTCACATCACAGGGAGTGGATAAGGACACACAAGATGGCTGACACTGGCTACTGCTGTGGGGAGCACAAGGGCATGCTGGGAACTGCACACCAACCAACAGCAGGACACCACTGTCAGCCATCTTGCCATTGCCCTCACACCCACACACACTGAACTCCCCACAAAAGCAAGTAAGTATGGGAATGCCGGGAAGTGGGGTGGAGGCAATAGCATGATGGGAGCCACAGTCACAGACATAGCTCACCCCCACAACTGTCCCATCAACACCACCCTGAACCATGCTCACATCACAGGGAGTGGAGAAGGACTCACAAGATGGATGACACTGGCTACTGCTGTGGGGAGCACAAGGCCCTGCTGGCAACTGTGCACCAACAAACAGCAGGACACCACTGACTGACATCCTGAGAGACAACTTCCACTCCCTGCAATGCAAGCACAGTCCATGGTGGGATAACTGACTGGCTGGTTGGGAAGGAGGGCCGGCTGTCAACAAAATACAACCAATGCAGACCATGTTCACACCCCAACAAATACATAGTAATGCCCAAATAATGCAGGACAATGTGCCACACCAATATTAACCCCTGACTATGACGACTTAGGACAATGCAATGTACAGGCCCGCACCCAGAGGCACAGTCACAACTGTCAGGTGTGTCAACCATTGATGCCTGCAGAAACATAACATACATTGTGTGTGTCTCCCAAAAACAGGTGATGATGGGGACACAGCAGCAGACGCTGAGGAGTCCCAGTCCCAGGCTCAAGAGGATGCGGAGCTCACTGGTGTCGTACAGCCTCTGCCCTCCTCGGACGAAGAAGACCAACCTGGCACATCCGGTGCAAGTCTACATGCAGCACCAGCAGGACCACCAGCTGCAGCACCAGCAGGACCACCATCTGCAGCACCAGCAGGACCACCAGCTGCACCCCCTGCACCCACCCCTCCAACGACTGTCACCACAAATACCATCCCCGCCGACATGGACAGAACAAGGAGCAACACCAGCACAGGGACCCTGGACCAACGTGGGGCCATGGACACCACCACCACCACCAACTCCCAAGGTGGACCAGGGTCATCTGTGCGTGCCACTGCACGCACTGCACATGTCGGCAGGGGTGGTGGGAGGGGTGGGAGACAGAGGTCGCTGCTTGCAGATGTTGCTGGTGTGCATGATGACCCACAACTGGTACGCATAGCTGATGCGTACCAGTCCAGCACCGGAGATCTCAGCCAGGTAGTGGGGCTCCTCAGAGACATGAAACAGCAGCAGGCTGCCCATCATGCCTGCTTGGACGCACACATGTCCCGCGTGGACTCACACATGTCCCGCGTGGAGTCCAAGTGGGACGCACTGCATGAGATGACGGCGGTGCACAGGGACATTTTACAATGCCTCCGCCAGATGAACAGCAACCAATCCACACCTCCCTGTGTGCCAACAACATCTGGTGCTGAACAAACTGCAACTGCCACAGGGAGGGAGGATGACTCTGGCGGAGAGTCCCCTGCACCGCAGCAGCCTGTACTTGAGGGGCCCCCCAAAGAAGAGGGGTCGTCCGAGGAGGGGCAAGTGAGAGGCGGATGGCCAAGCGCAACTCCCAGGAAGCCTGAACCTGTTCTGGATGTTCACCTTTGTGCACAGACTGTTCACCCTGTTGGCGGCAACACAACTCCCACACATTGCATGGGGAGTACAAGTTGGACCAATGTCTCAGACAACTGTGGCCCCGATACCGGGGATTTTGTCTACCAGGACTTTCAATTCACCTAGGAACTTCTGATTGCAAGATATATGTACAGCACTACCCATCCTATGCACTATTCACACAAATGTATCACAATAAACACACTAATACACCATACTTGCCTCTGTTGTGATTCCAACGTGGGTGCTGTTATGGGGATGATGAACTGCAAAATTACACTGTGTATGCGAACTGCAACAGCAAGTACAACACAGGCATGTGAGTAAAGGCAACGTGACACATATTAGGGAGACACACCACCAGGGCTACACAACACATACACACCTGGGCCATCTGACTCATTGCCTACACTGATGTTGCCAGGGAAGACGGTGCAATGCACAGACACCACACCTATTCCCAGTTGTAGTCAAGTAGCCCACAGGTGCAGTGAGCAAATGGCAGTCAAATGTGTGACCACAGACAACGCACATCACAAAGTGAAGCACAGGTTTATTACACAGTTGCAACATGTCGTAACCACTACAGATGCAAGGTAATCCCACCTGGCAGCGGGCACACAGTCAACAACTGTAGAAGGAAGGAAGTCCATGGGTGTGGCGCACATCACCTGTAGGGACACAACAGCTACCACCCTGGAAGTACAATCACGTCGTCGGTGGACACAGTTGACCAAACGAATCTGAAAGTACCCTGTGAAGGACAGAAATGACACACAGTCAAAAGCAATGGAGAACAGGACAGAACAGCAAAACTCATGCACAATACATGTTACAAGATACCCACCCAGAACCAAGTTAGCATGTCAACACTGTTGGGGAGTACAGACCACCTGTAAGCACACATCGCTACACACATCCAGTCAAGTAGCCCATGGACACACTCCAACAGCACCAGATCACCACCTACACATATCATGCCAACTCACATCATTGACATGACACCTCAGGATACTCACATTCAGCTAAAGAAGTTGGTGATTAGCTGTGTGCGGACATCACCCTCATCATCATCATCATCATCACTGGCATCGTGGTCCAGGCCAGGATCCTCCACAGGTGGCGGATGTTGGTCATTGTCATCCTGGATGAGAGGCAACTCCTTCCGCACTGCCAGGTTGTGGAGCATGCAGCAAACGATGATAATCTTGCACACTTTCGCAGGGGCATATGGGAGGGACCCTCCGGTCTTGTCCAGGCAGCGGAAGCGGCTCTTCAGGAGACCAAATGTCCGCTCAATCACTCTCCTGGTCCGACCATGTGCCTCATTGTAGCACATCTGGGCTGGTGTCACAGGGTTCCTGAGGGGTGTCAGCAACCACGGCATGTTGGGGTATCCCGAGTCACCTACGGACAGACAAGTGCACATTAGCTGACTTGGAAAAGTGGGCGGAATACTACAGATCAGATCACACACAATGGCACAAAGTCAGTACACACCGACAAGCCAGGCACGCTGGTTCTGCATCTGTGCCATCATCCTGGGGATGCGACTACTCCTCATCACAAAGGCATTGTGTGCTGAACCTGGGAAACGGGCACACACGTGTGTGATGGTCATATCTGCAAGACACACCACCAGTGCATTGACCGAGTGGTAGTGCTTGCGGTTCCTGTAGGCCGGCTCCTGGGCCTGTGGTGGTACCAAAGCCACATGTGACCCATCAATGGAGCCAATGACATGCGGCATCCTCCCCAGGGCATAGAAGTCACTCTTCACGTCAGTGAGTCATTGCAGTCTAGGGAAATAGATGTACCGGTTCAGGAATAGCAACATTGCCGCCAAAACATCGCGGAGCACACGGCTCAACATGGTCTGTGACATCCCACCAGCAGTCGCCACAGTATGTTGGAAGGTACCGGTGGCAAAGAAGTGTAGGGCTGCCATCACCTTCACCTTGGGGGTCAGCGCTGTAGGATACGGCCGGCCAGGCTGCAAATGTGGGGCCAACTGCACTGCCAAATCCTCAATCAGCTGCCTGGTGAAGCGGTACCGTTGGATGCTGTCCCGTTCCACCATCGTTGCCAGGTCTGGGAATGGTCGATGGACAGCAGGAGCCCTGCAGTGCAGAGGAGAAGAAAGCAAGATTGTCAGTCACCCCACATATGAGGCATTGAACACACTCAATATCCCAACATACATCATCATGAGGCACAACTACATGAAGTGTGCAGTTCCGTAAGGACATGTATGGTACATACATGGCCAACATCTGTCATCACGGTTCAACAAGTGGCATCAATAAGTCCCAGGTTTGCCCATTGGATATCATGAGGCCGTGTCACAGTTCCCATCTCCTGCTGCCGTGTCACAATCACCCCCCACAGTGACATGTGAGGACAGATGTGCCCCAGGCATCACAGCTCAAAGACAGGTACATTCCCAGGGACCCTGTATTGCCACATGGACACTGGCATTACATGGAGTATCATGTATACACCACAGCAAAACAACTATGACCCCCACAGGTAGTGGTCCCACTTGCCACTGCAGGACAGACATGGACATCTGTGACACACACACGCACAACATCAAAGTCCATGCACACACAACGTGGATGTGGAGACTGTCTCCCATTGTGCACATGAAATCAGAGACATTGTAAACACTACATGCACACAGACTGTGGAGGACCATCACTATTGTGACACTGCGACACCCTGGCTCAAACATACCATCCCACATGGGACTCACGGGGTATGTGACATGACATACACATACACCACCGTGAAATGTGACCATGGCACATGCACAGATATGAACAGTTGCACATCACAGTGGTCATGTACACGTAACACCCAGGATCCTGTCCCCATGAACACGTGCACAGCCTGGGGGTGGCTGCCCCCAGGTGACACCCACAGGACAACATGTACACCAACATACACACAATAGGAAATGCAGCCTTACATGCCTTATTATACAGTTTGGACAGGCTGTCGTGTTGTAGGTGTGCCCCTCACTCCCTGGGAGCTATCCGTGGCTGGCATATGTCCATCTGAGACAGGCATGGTGACATATGCCAGTCACTTGTACAGGGATGCGTTGAACAGCAATGGACCGATCGGTGCCCCCGGCCGGCCCATTGCATTCAATGTGTGCGGGTACGCGTTGTACCCCTGTACGCGTTGATCAGCAATGGACTGATCGGTGCCCCCGGCCGGCCCATTGCATTCAATGTGTGCGGGTACGCGTTGTACCCCTGTACGCGTTGCACCGCAATGGACCGATCGGTGCCCCCGGCCGGCCCATTGCAATAAATGTGTGCGGGTAAGCGTTGTACACGTTGTACCCCTGTATGCGTTGATCAGCAATGGACCGATCGGTGCCCCGGCCGGCCCATTGCATTCAATGTGTGCGGGTACGCGTTGTACCCCTGTACGCGTTGATCAGCAATGGACCGATCGGTGCCCCGGCCGGCCCATTGCATTCAATGTGTGCAGGTACGCGTTGTACCCCTGTACGCGTTGTACCGCAATGGACCGATCGGTGCCCCGGCCGGCCCATTGCATTCAATGTGTGCGGGTACGCGTTGTACCCCTGTACGCGTTGTACCGCAATGGACCGATCGGTGCCCCCGGCCGGCCCATTGCATTCAATGTGTGCAGGTACGCGTTGTACCCCTGTACGCGTTGTACCGCAATGGACCGATCGGTGCCCCCAGCCGGACCATTGCATTCAATGTGTGCAGGTACACGTTGTACCCCTGTACGCGTTGTACCGCAATGGACCGATCGGTGCCCCCGGCCGGCCCATTGCATTCAATGTGTCGCGGTACGCGTTGTACCCCTGTACGCGTTGATCAGCAATGGACCGATCGGTGCCCCCGGCCGGCCCATTGCATTCAATGTGTGCGGGTACGCGTTGTACCCCTGTACGCGTTGATCAGCAATGGACCGATCGGTGCCCCCGGCCGGCCCATTGCATTCAATGTGTGCAGGTACGCGTTGTACCCCTGTACGCGTTGTACCGCAATGGACCGATCGGTGCCCCCGGCCGGCCCATTGCATTCAATGTGTGCGGGTACGCGTTGTACCCCTGTACGCGTTGATCAGCAATGGACCGATCGGTGCCCCCGGCCGGCCCATTGCATTCAATGTGTGTGGGTACGCGTTGTACCCCTGTACGCGTTGATCAGCAATGGACCGATCGGTGTGCACCCATTGACAATGGCCTAGCCTGGCAACGGACGCGTTTTCGAAATTCGAACGAGTCGGTTGCTGGAAATTCAGTTGGTCACCCACAACAATGTTGCAAAATCATGTATGTCATGAAGTTGAAGATTTGAAGGATGCTGTGGGCGTGAATTGGTGCTGCTATTCCATGGATTGGCCAGATTCAGAAGATGCAAACGACTTGGACCTATCACTTTGGACACAAGGGACAGTATCTGCCTCTCCAGCACATATATATTGCTGGCTGTTCCCCTGAGAGCTCACTTGCCTGCACTACATGCTCCAGGACGACATCTGCCACTGCACTGCTGCTGTCTCTGCCCCTCTGGACCCTGCAATGGCACGTACTGTGGAGAGAGCCCCAGCCTTCAGCCTTGAGGAGAACCAGGCCCTGCTGGACAGCCTACTTCCACAGTACAGCAAGCTGTATGGGACACCAGGGGAGCAGGTGAGTGTTCTGTGCACTGCCTTTCTGAATGTGCATTTTGTCTGACTAGCAAGGCTGAAAGTCTGCACGCCACTGGCTAGCAGGCTCACTGAGTAGTTGTCACCCCCATAGTGTGTAGTGACATGCACTGGACAGGTATGGTGCAGTGACAGTGCATTTGAACAAGGTTTTACTTCCCATGCAATGATACCATGTAGTGACTTCTGGCAAACTGTCCATGGGCAGCTTTGCACTGCCTGTGTACATCATGTGCCCCTGTGATTGAGACATGTATATACAACTGTGTCATGCACGGATATGTTGCATGTGTAGTAATGGCCTTTTCACTTTGTCATCCTGACAGGTTAATGCCCATCGGAAGCAGGAGATCTAGAAGGACATCGTCCGGGCTGTCCGGTCAGTGGGGGTCTACAAGCGCCGGATCCGCAACTGCCAGAAGAGGTGGCAGGACCTTCGGGGCTGGACCCGGAGGATTCCACGGGTCCAGCTGAAGCTGTCGCCTCCTCGCTGGAGGGGCGGAACACGGACCCTGACCCCCACATGCTCCAGATCCTGGCGGTGGTGTTTCCAGACCTGGATGGGCAGCTGAAGGCCAGACAGCAGCAAGGAGGGGGTGAGTCAAAGACTGCACTGTGAACTCTGTATTACATGCTATGTGCCCTCCTCTGGCCTGGTTAAACTGCCACAGTACAGCAGTCATGTTGTCCAGGAGCCATGTCCCTCTATTGTGCACTGCCCACTCCTCATCTGATACCCAGGTGTGGCCCTTACATTCAGGGAATTGTGTCACTTGGGACTGTGTCCTTGCAGTTTGCTTCACTAAAAGTGGGGGACAGCATCTGTTTCCCTAACTCTGTTGTGGGCATCATGGGTGGGTCCATTGTTCACACAATGCCTGTGTTCGGACATGTAATCTGCGTGTTGCTTTGATATGCGGTCCACTTGCTGAGCTGAGCCACCACATGTGCCTGGGGTATGTGGCACACACCCATGCAGCGGGTGGGAACAATGTTTGGGCCCCAGGAGTGTGCAGATTACGTGTGTCACACATACATAGCCAGCTATCCACTGTCCAGGGCTCATCCCTCATTCATGTGGGGCAGGACAGTCATGCCTACTCCAGGCCATGCAATGCACTCTGTACTCCCACTCCCGTGTATCAGCTGACACATTGTTCGCAGTGATTTGACCCCTCAGGTGTCTGCCTCTGTGTCAGTGTGCTGTGGATTTGTTGCCAGGACTGCTGGGGTGTTTCTCGGTAGGGGCTCAGCATGCCACTGGAGATGTGACCATAGGAGACGATACTTGTGTGTCACATAGGTGTTTGATCAGCTGCCCGTGCAGACTGGGGTATGCGAATGTGAAGTTCAGGCAGCTGTTCCCCATTCACAGCAGATTGTGAGGGGCTCAGGTTCAGAGGGTAGTGTCACAGGTCTCCCATATGTCCAATCGGTATGACCTGGACAGATGAGGGTTAAGATGATGTGTTGTGTGGGGGATGTACATGTGCACTTGTGCAGCTCCAGGACTTGCATTCCCCATGACCTACTATTGTGACACAGTGCAGTGTGTTGTTGTCTGGCTGCCAAGTCATACATCACTGAGACAGTGATGTATGACTTAGCAGTCATGCCTCCGCCATGGCATGTGTCTACTTATTGGTGATCCTGCAGGGGAGTGACATGTGCTACATGCACACCATTGTGGCGATGGCTATCAGGACATGGGTGCATCATGGTGTCTGTCGCTGGTATGCATCACATGCATTTCCTATTTGACTCTGGGCGTCCCTTTCATCCGGAAACCTGTACTGACTCAGTGGCAAGAGTTGTGATGTGTGCATGTCCACATGCTACACCGTGTCCTCTGCACTGTCCAACTACTGTGTAGTTGGTGCATGTGTCCACACTGGGGTGTTGCTATCCAACAGACACCAGACAGATGGGTGCAAGGCCATGTGGGATGTGAGTGCCATGGTTGGCATCAGACTGACAATTGGCTTCTCCTGTTCAGTTAGGGCACTTTTAGCAGTGTACAACTAATGATGCCAGGGCTTGCTCTGTAATGTGCTGTGCTCACAGTGGTGTGTGCGTTTGGTGCAGGTGACTGATGTCTGTCTGTTTCCCCATTGTTTGCAGATACATCCACGGCCACGGAAGGGGACAGCTCCACGGACCAGGAGGAGCCGGAGAGCCAGACTGGGTCAGTAGCCGAGGAGTGGTCGGAGGGACCCAGTGGCACGGAGGGCGAGGGGAGCCACACCGAGGAGTCCTCAGCACCATCCACCTCAGCTGAGGACCAGAGCAACTCGGAGGATGACTCTCTTATGGAGGCGGGTGTCAGCAGCCACCACACCCCAGCTAGTGTTGCTGTCCCCGCCACCACCAGCACCACCACCGCCTTCCCATCGGCTCCCATTCCCCAGATCCGTGGAGGCTCCCATGTTCGGGAGCGTGTCTCCTTTGGGCCAGGCACCGCACCCCCTGCCCCTGTGTCCCCTGCTGCCCTGAGTGAGGAGTCTGTGTACCTCCTTCGCCAGCTCCATGTAGGGCAGACACCCATGCTGAGTGTCCTCCATGCGCACACCGCTCTGTTGACTCAGCTGGTGTCGTTCATGGAGGGCATCTCATCGGGCATGTCTGACCTACAGAGGGGCAATAGGTCCATGGACTCCTCCCTGACGGCAGCAGTGTCCCTCCTCAGACAGTCCCTCACCCCTCCTGCCTCTGCTCCATCCACACTCCCCAGCACCTTACCCGTCCCAAGCACACACACACTGGCACAGGCACACACCAGCACACACACATCCAGCACACAGACACACACGCCACAAACAAAACGCACACGCACGCACAGTCAGGGGACTGAAACCAGACTCACAGGGGATGGGGCCCTGGAACACACACAAGCATCCACGAGCACTGCGCAGTCCTCAGTTGCCTCTCCCTCCAAAACACCCTCCCTTGCCTCACCTGCAACCCCAAAGACCCAGCGGCTCTTCCTCAGTGACCTCGGCCTCTTCCCCTCCGATCCAGCTGATACAGCATACAGGGGGAAGAGGAAGCCCACCCACACGGAGCAGAGTGCCCCTCGCCCCCGGACACCCTCCCCCAGGTGCAGACAGACTGAGGCCCCCACCCGCAAGTCCCCCCGGAGTCATAAGAGCAAGACCCCGCCGCCGCCCTGCAGCTCAGGCACCAGGTCTCCTTCCTCCATCCCTCAGGCCCCCACTCCACAGGTGCCCCCACCACACCCTGCCCCAGGTTCCCCCACCCACAGATATACCATCCCCAAGAGGATCCGGCCTTCTCCCCCTGCCACTTGCTCTCCCGGCACCACACCCCCGCTGCGCTTGTCTGTGCCACTGATGTGGTGAGGGTGTCCTCCCCCTCTGTCCAGCCCACCGTGCCTGTTCCCCATTCTCCTCCCCTGGTGGTAGGCACTGCAGTGGAGTCCACTACCACCCTGTCTGACTTGGGCACTGCAGTGGCGGACCTGTCCACTCCATCTGCAGGGTCCACTGCAGTCGTGCCGGCACCCACAACATCTGAGTCATGCCCCCCAGTTGTGCCGGCACACACCATATCAGACACCTCCACTGCAGTTGTCAGTGGCTCTCCAGCACCCACCACCCCTTCCCTGCTTCCTCCTGGTGAGCCCTGATCCTGTCCCTGCGGTGCCTGGCCTGCCCCCCGGTTGCCCCTCCTAGTGGATTGTCCCTGGTTTTGTGCAGGCATGCGTAGGGTGACATCTGCCACTGTCACCCTGTTTGGACTTTGACAATGGACTGGCCATTGGCCTTTGTGCTTTTTCTGGACTTTGTTTACATTACACACATATGCTGAATAAAGCAACTTTCTGTTCTCTAGTGCTTATGCTTCTGATGTACATGTTGTTGATGATGCTAACCATGCCCTTGCTGCAGTGATGGTGATATTTGGTCTCATGATAATGAAGTGTTACTGTGCAGGAACCCATGTGGTCCAGGGGGAATGTGTCCTATCCTGTGGTGTATCCATGTCATCCATAGCAGCATCTGAGGGTGTCATGTGTTCAGTATTTGGCAATGGGATTTCCTACTTAGATTAGCTATTTCACATCTGTGGCTTCCACCCCTGCACATCTGTTGTGCCTGCCATTGTTCAATTCGTCTACTTCCCTGACCGTGTGGCCATCTCCACTAGACATGCAGGTTTGGGCATCAATGGGGAAGGACTCATCTGTGTTGTCGGTGCAACATTGCTATACAAGTGTGTTGGATCTGTGCTGATGATTTCGTTGGCACTTCCATGACCAGGCTGATGTGACGGGAGCCCTCATTTGGTGCTAATTGTTGATTGTGTGACCAAGTGCTCAGCTGACATGATGGGGCCCTACTGAGGCAACATATGGCACAGCTTTCCTCACACAGGAGTGGAGTCCCCTCATGGCAGTGTGTACTCCTGTGACATTGCCTGCGCCCAAGGTGTGTGTTGTATGTGCATGTCTGTGTGTTCACTTCCGTTTAGCTGTGCATGCTGTGATCCCTAGTGTTGTACCTGTTTGTGATGCTTGCTGAGTTGACCTATGTTCCCCCAAAGTCTTCTCCCTGGGTTCTCTGTGATGTGGGTGCATGGCACATTACTGGTCATCAGGGTGTCACCCATAGGTGTGTTTGCTGTCAGGGCTGAGTTTGTGTGCAGACGCAGATGGGTCACAGTCAGGTTTCCCCTTGGCACTTGTTGTTTGCCCCTGTCATGTGATTTCCAGTTTGTGTTATCTTTCAGTGATTGTGACACGTTGTGTGTGTGACTGCTGGCACTCCTCAGGGTCCGGGCTGCAATGTTGGTTGTTGTCTATGTGTGTTCTTTGTGGGTGACCTTGGCTTCTTCATTGGTGTGTGACTGTGGCTGGGATCCCATTGGTTGGTGTGGTATTGCCGTCATGTCCATGTACAGCATAGTGTGCAGTGTGTCAGACGTTCAGGAGTCTTGTTGAGTGGCCATGTGTGATGTGTTTCTGCACCTTGGTTCCCACCCACCACCCTGGAATAGTCATGGGTGCATGTGCAATGTCACCAGTGCATGTGTGCTTCACTGCTGCACATTGTTGGAGGTCGAGGGGTGTGGTGTTGAGTGTGTGCAGATGAGAGTTGTTGCCCGGCTAGGCCCCTGCCTCCATGTTGGCCTTGGATTACTGGCCATGCTGATTGATTTGTGCTTGTGTAGGTGTGATGGTAGTTTGTTGCTCAGGACACATGACTGTGGTTCACAGTGTGAACGACATTTAGCTTTGTCATCACAGTGGGATTGTAATGCAGCCCAGGGTCACCACATTGTGGGGGCCCTGGGGGTAGTGCTGTGGTGTGTCTGTGTCTTGCTGTGTCAGTTGCTGTTCCTACGTGCCTGTGTGACATGTGTGATTTGTGCTCCCTCTCATCTAACAATGCCTGCTTGCCCACATAGGGGATTTGGATCCATGAGTTACCTTTGTGTGGCACTGTATGCACATCTGTATGATTGGTATTCAGGTCTCCTCATGTGTTGTGTGGTTGCCTGGGGACACTGGCACCCCCCCTCACCTGTTGTGTATGATGTGCAGTGTGGGTCTGCCTGTTTGTGTTTGTGCATCTGCACCACTGCATTGGCATATCTTGGGTGTGCCATTGGCTGTATGTAGTTTGGTGGCTTTCCCCTGCTGTCCCTGGGACTCCTAGGTCATCGGTCAGGACAATGATCATGGTTTGTGTGTCCCATTGCTGCCATGGTATGGTATCTGTTCACCTCACATCTACAGTCTCCACAGGGTATCTGCATTTGTGTGCCCATTGGTGCAAATATGTGGGTCTGCATTCTGATGGTCACTTCTGTCATTGTATCATTGATGAATGTTGACAGTGTCAGCCCCCATGGGTGTTGTTTGTCTGCACATGGCCAAAGGTATGTCTTATTTGCACTGCAGTATTTGGCTCCCCCAATTTATGTTGCAATGGGACACATGCACTACTTTGCCACTGATGTGTTTTATGTTCTGTGACCAGGAATCATCCATGCAGTTTGGCAGTTGCAGCTCTTTCTTTGTCAACACTTACCTTTTGGTCACTGTGATGATGGGGGTTTGGACCCCATTGCCACAATGTTCAAAATGTGCTTCAGCTATGGACCCCACACTTACCTTTTGGTCACTGTGGTGATGGGGCGTTAGACCCCATTGCCACAATGTTCAAAATGTGCTTCAGCTATGGCCTCCACACTTACATTTTGGTCACTGTGATGATGGGGGTTTGGACCCCATTGCCACAATGTTCAAAATGTGCTTCAGCTATGGACCCCACACTTACCTTTTGGTCACTGTGGTGATGGGGCGTTAGACCCCATTGCCACAATGTTCAAAATGTGCTTCAGCTATGGACCCCACACTTACATTTTGGTCACTGTGATGATGGGGGTTTGGACCCCATTGCCACACTGTTCAAAATGTGCTTCAGCTATGGACCCCACACTTACCTTTTGGTCACTGTGGTGATGGGGCGTTAGACCCCATTGCCACAATGTTCAAAATGTGCTTCAGCTATGGACCCCACACTTACATTTTGGTCACTGTGATGATGGGGTTTGGACCCCATTGCCACACTGTTCAAAATGTGCTTCAGCTATGGACCCCACACTTACCTTTTGGTCACTGTGGTGATGGGGCGTTAGACCCCATTGACACAATGTTCAAATAGTGCTTCAGCTATGGACCCCACACTTACATTTTGGTCACTGTGATGATGGGGGTTTGGACCCCATTGCCACACTGGTCAAAATGTGCTTCAGCTATGGACCCCACACTTACCTTTTGGTCACTGTGATGATGGGGGTTTGGACCCCATTGCCACAATGGTCATGGCCTGCTTGCATTGTGGGGGCCACACACATATATGTGTGGCACATGTGCTAGGGGGTCACATTGTATGTTCAAAGTCATGTTCAGTGTTGTAGGCATTTGACACAGTCTACACACGCTTGTCATGGTGTTGGGGGGATGTCTTTTTCTTGCATTCCCTAGGTTGTGGTGTGCTGGTTGTGTCATGCATTGTCCATCCTATGAGTGGGGGTGGTGTTGGTGGTAGGCATCCAGCCCCCATGGGTAGAGGTGGTAGTAGTGGTAGGCATCCAGCCCCCCCTGGCTAAGGGTGGTAGTAGTGGTAGGCATCTGGCACCCCCATGGCTAAGGGTGGTAGTGGTGGTGGGCATCTGGAACCCCCCTGGCTAAGGGTGGTAGTGGTGGTTGGCATCCAGCCCCCCTGGCTTAGGGTGGTAGTAGTGGTAGGCATCCAGACCCCCTGGCTTAGGGTGGTAGTAGTGGTAGGCATCTGGCACCCCCTGGCTAAGGGTGGTAGTAGTGGTAGGCATCTGGCACCCCCTGGCTAAGGGTGGTAGTAGTGGTAGGCATCCAGCCCCCTGGGTAAGGGTGGTAGTGGTGGTTGGCATCCAGCCCCACTGGCTTAGGGTGGTAGTAGTGGTAGGCATCCAGCCCCCTGGGTAAGGGTGGTAGTGGTGGTGGGCATCTGGCACCCCCTGGCTAAGGGTGGTAGTAGTGGTAGGCAACCAGCCCCCTGGGTGAGGGTGGTAGTTGTGGTAGGCATCCCGCCCCCTGGGTGAGGGTGGTAGTAGTGGTAGGCATCCAGCCCCCTGGCTAAGGGTGGTAGTAGTGGTAGGCATCCAGCCCCCTGGGTAAGGGTGGTAGTGGTGGTTGGTATCCAGCCCCCCTGGCTTAGGGTGGTAGTAGTGGTAGGCATCCAGCCCCCTGGGTAAGGGTGGTAGTGGTGGTGGGCATCTGGCACCCCCTGGCTAAGGGTGGTAGTAGTGGTAGGCATCCAGCCCCCTGGGTGAGGGTGGTAGTAGTGGTAGGCATCCAGCCCCCTGGCTAAGGGTGGTAGTAGTGGTAGGCATCCAGCCCCCTGGGTAAGGGTGGTAGTGGTGGTTGGCATCCAGCCCCCTGGCTTAGGGTGGTAGTAGTGGTAGGCATCCAGCCCCCTGGGTAAGGGTGGTAGTGGTGGTGGGCATCTGGCACCCCCTGGCTAAGGGTGGTAGTAGTGGTAGGCATCCAGCCCCCCGGGTGAGGGTGGTAGTAGTGGTAGGCATCCAGCCCCCTGGCTAAGGGTGGTAGTAGTGGTAGGCATCCAGCCCCCTGGGTAAGGGTGGTAGTGATGGTTGGCATCCAGCCCCCTGGCTTAGGGTGGTAGTAGTGGTAGGCATCCAGCCCCCTGGGTAAGGGTGATAGTGTGGTGGGCATCTGGCACCCCCCTGGCTAAGGGTGGTAGTAGTGGTAGGCATCCAGCCCCCCCTGGGTGAGGGTGGTAGTTGTGGTAGGCATCCAGCCCCCCCTGGGTGAGGGTGGTAGTATTGGTAGGGATCCAGCCCCCCCTGGCTAAGGGTGGTAGTAGTGGTAGGCATCTGGCACCCCCATGGCTAAGGGTGGTAGTGGTGGTGGGCATCTGGCACCCCTGGCTAAGGGTGGTAGTGGTGGTTGGCATCCAGCCCCCTGGCTTAGGGTGGTAGTAGTGGTAGGCATCCAGCCCCCTGGCTTAGGGTGGTAGTAGTGGTAGGCATCTGGCACCCCTGGCTAAGGGTGGTAGTAGTGGTAGGCATCCAGCCCCCTGGGTAAGGGTGGTAGTGGTGGTAGGCATCCAGCCCCCTGGGTAAGGGTGGTAGTGGTGGTGGGCATCTGGCACCCCCTGGCTAAGGGTGGTAGTAGTGGTAGGCATCCAGCCCCCTGGCTTAGGGTGGTAGTAGTGGTAGGCATCTGGCACCCCCTGGCTAAGGGTGGTAGTAGTGGTAGGCATCCAGCCCCCTGGGTAAGGGTGGTAGTGGTGGTAGGCATCCAGCCCCCTGGGTAAGGGTGGTAGTGGTGGTGGGCATCTGGCACCCCCTGGCTAAGGGTGGTAGTAGTGGTAGGCATCCAGCCCCCCTGGGTAAGGGTGGTAGTAGTGGTAGGCATCCAGCCCCCTGGGTGAGGGTGGTAGTGGTGGTGGACATCTGGCACCCCCTGGCTAAGGGTGGTAGTAGTGGTTGGCATCCGGCCCCCCCTGGGTAGGGGTGGTGGTGCGCATTCAGGCCCCTGTGTGCATATGTGGCATTGGTGATGGGCATCCCGCCCCTATGGTGCTGCTGTTGCTGGTGTGAGTAAATTATGCATCCCTCTGTGTGTGTGTGATGTGTCGTGTACGTGTTGTATGTGTTTTGTGGTTGGTGTCTGACTTACCTTCTGCGCCGTACGCGTCCGTGCCTGTTCCGGTAGTAAATGTAGAATATTGGTATGATCGGGACGAAGGGATTCATGGTTGGTTTGTGTCGTTCGTCCTTCTCGTTGCTTCGCGTCGTCCTCGTCGCTTCGCGTCGTCCTCGTCGCTGGCGTGTTCGCCTCGTAGCCATGGATCGTGTTGTGGCGCGGATCGGAGCTTATGTGCGCCTCTCCTGGATGCTTTGACGTGCCGTGCGTAGCGACGGGTTCGGCGCGTACGGAAAGCGTATCGTACTTGTTCGGCCGGACGGAGCTGCATTTTCCCTTCCGTGCGACTCGATTCAGCGTTTCCGGATTCGCCTCGGTCGGAGAACAGGACCTGGATTGGGTGAGTACGACTCGGCCGGATTCTGTGCTGTTGTGCGCATCGTACTTACTCGTTCGGTCTGCTGTACGGATCGGTCGGGAAACAGGCATTCGCATGGCTTTTTTCCCGACCGAATGGTATTGGGTGCGCCTCCGACCGAGATCGGAATCGGCCCCTTAGTCGTTTGACTAAGTATGAAAGAGTGATTCTGGGTGCTGAAAATGTGACAGTAACAAGATGTACAACATTGAATCCAGCAACTTTGTTGCCGAGTGCAAGTTGTGAAGAAGTAAAAGACGAAGCAGATCATGATTGTCTGGATGTGACAGAGTTGTGTACAAAACCAAGACCTGACATAAAAGATACACCACTGGAGGAATCAGATTGTGTGATGTTTGTAGATGGATCTTGTTTGAGAGACGAGGAAGGTGTATTGAGTGCTTCATATGCTGTGTGTACAGTGGCCATGGTTCTTGAAGCATCTTGTCTAAGAGGGATAAATTCAGCACAAAATTCTGACTTAGTCGCATTGACTAGGGCATGTATAATTGGCAAAAATTTGAGAGTAACTATATTTACTGATAGTCAGTATGGTTTCGGGGTGGTGCATGATTTTGGTCAATTGTGGATGCAACGTGGATTTCTGACTTCTTCAGGATCCCCAATCAGAAACAGTAAAAATGTGAAGGATTTACTGAATGCACTACAATTGCCCAAAAAGATTGCAGTGGTTAAATGCTCAGCACATAAGTCAGGAAATGATTATGTGACCAGTGGAAACAGATACGCAGACCAAGTGGCTCATTTCTGTGCACAAAATTCAATTACAATAAACAGAGGAAAAGAGAAAAATAATAGAAATTGTGACTTGATGTTCTCTGCAATAGAAACATGGGATGAAATTAAACAGTTGCAGGAAGAATCTAGTGATGAGGGAAAAGAAATTTGGATCAAATCAGGCTGTAAAAAGAGATCTGATGATGAAGTATGGGTGTATGTAGATGAGAGACCAGTAATGCCTGACTGTTTACTTTCACAGATGGCAAGGATGTACCATGGAATAGCACATGTTGGGAGAGATGCTATGATTAGACTCTTCAAACAGTCATGGTACAATCCAAAGTTCAGGGTCATTGCAGAGAGTCTATGCCTAAGATGTACAGTGTGCCAGCAGCAAACTCCAGGTAGACAGACAGTTGTTAGTTGGGGACGAATTGGGAAAGCTGCAGGACTTTTTACTAGGTTGCAGGCAGACTTCATTGAGCTCCCTCCTTGTAATGGACTAAAATATGTGTTGGTTGTTGGTTGTCTGTTTTTTGTTGGGTGGAAGCATATCCAACAAGAAGAAATTGTAGTCTAACAGTTGCTAAATTGCTTTTGAGAGAGATAATTCCTAGGTTTGGATTTCCAGTCTCTTTAGAAACAGATAGAGGAACTCATTTTAATAATGAAATAAAATCGGATGATTTGTGAAGCATTACAAATTGAACAAAAACTGCATTGTGCCTATCGACCAGAAGCATCAGGAGTGGTCGAGTAAATTAATGGCACTATCAAATCCAGACTATCAAAGGTTTGTGCATCCACAGCACTGAAATGGCCAGATGCTTTACCCTTGGTATTGATGAGTCTGAGAAGTATTCCTGATAAAAAAAACTGGATTATCCCCACATGAAATTATTATGGGAAGAGCAATGAGACAGCCGATTGTACCAGCAAATCAACTGATGAATTTTACTGATGATCTGGTGCTTGATTATTGCAAAGGATTGGCTGATATAGTGTGTTCTGTGTCTCATCAGGTTGGAGAAATTGCATCTACAACTCAGCAAGAACAAGCACATGATCTAAGTCCAGGAGAGTGGGTCCTGGCGAAGAAACATGTGAGAAAATCGTGTTTGGAGCCTAGATGGCATGGCCCTTATCAGGTGATACTGGTAACAACGACAGCAGTAAAGTGTGGTGGCTTGCCAAATTGGATACATGCAAGCCATACAAGAAGAGTCCCAAGTCCACTTGAAAGACAAGAAGAAGCAAAAAGTGGAGAAAGTGAAGTTATAGAGTCTGAAGTTACAGATTCTGAAGTCAAACAAGGAACAAGTCGAATAGAGTGGGCACCAGCTACTGGGTCTCAAAAGACTGCTGTTGAGAAAGAAAAAGGGAAAGTGAATATTGAGAATCAAGAGCAAGTACAACAGAAAAAAAGACTGAATAAAAGAACTTGCGAACTTGACAACGAAGCAAAGGAAGCTGTGCAAGCTAAGAAAGCATAGAAAGGTGATGTGTTGCCAGAAGGAGTAAAAAGACTGAAATACACTCTGAAACAAAAATCACCTGACACGATAATTGAAGTTTCAGATCCGACTGAGCAAAGTGAGTCTGAAGAAGAATCAGTTCGGAAAATGAAAAGAGTGAGGGTTCCAAATAGGAAATACATAGCACCAGAATGGACATATGTGGTGTTGGAAGAAATTGAAAACACAGATCAGATCAAAGAAAACACTGGTACAGAGCAAAGTGAAGGAGACAATTTTGAACCACCTTAAAAGAACTGTGAAAATTAAGGTGCAACAATTATTGAGAAAATTATTCTGAATCATTCAAAAGATTTGAAGAAGAAGAAAAAGAAGATATAAAAAAAAAGAAAGAAAAAGAGGAGGTAAAGAAGAAAAGCCATTAAGTGTGAGGATACACTACTTTGGATAGATATTTTTCTTTGGATAGATATTTTTGGATAGATATTTTTATAGATTACATTTTTAGATATTTTTGATTCTAAGTTAGATTTTTACTTAGTTATTTTAAGTTTTTAGAATTGGTACAAATTTAGCTAGAAAATGGCAAATACAGAAGAAACTGGACATCAAAATCGTAGTTTTAAACGTAAATGTATTAATGCTTGCCTATTTAGTATTTTTTACTAATGATAGTATGGTTAACACTAATTGTCATTGTGCCTGTCTTAATGGTAACTAATCACAAGAATAACACTAATACTAATGGTGTGATGAGTGAAGAAGTAGATATAAAGGTTTAGAGGAAGATTCACATACTAAAATAGAAAAGATGAAAGATGACAGCATCTATTATCATGATAAATCAATTAATGATTTTTCGTTAAATGTCTTTACCAAGTTATTGTATGAGTATGTTGATGTAATGGATGCGAGAGATTGTTATGTGTGCATGCAATTACCGCCATCTGTCTCAGAGGGGGGGACATATCCTCACCTACCTTTAACATATGGTGTGTCTTGTAGTGTCTTAACTAGTCTGTTTTACGAGAGGGGAAGTCTCCAATATTTTTACTCTAACATAGATTTAGTATTCTCAGAAATTCCTATTAGAAAGAATATGAATAGAATAAATAGTGCTAAAAATGCGGAATACAAGGGAGAATTTTTTCATTCAACACAAACAATAGATACAGTATATGCACATAGACACAACCTAACCTGTAGATTACGATTTGAAGAAATAGAATTTATTAACATGGTTGAAGATAGAAGACAAGAGTTTCAAAGAAAAGCTGCTGAGCAAAAGTCTCATGTACCTCCATGGGCTTTCAGAGAAGGAGATTACAAGAAGGGCGAGACTTAGGCTGCCATGACCCTAGACTGGTATCATAGAGGGAAGCTTTGTTTGCTTAGACAGAAAACTGATTATAATAATTATTTAATTGGTTCTAGTGAATGTGATCATACTTTCCTAATTACGGGAGGATGGGGATTAAAAGTAGGAACTGATCCTGTCTTTCCGGGAATTTATTATGTGTGTGGTAAGAATGCCTACTATAGGTTGCCTGCACATTGGTATGGGTGTTGTTATTTAGCAATAGTATTTCCTAAAATATTTCATATGGATAAGAATCATAGAATCAATGAAGTAAAGAATGGACTAATATGTAAGAAGAGAGCGAGCTTTTCCGAAATTATAGGGGACGTTTTTGGAGCATTGATACCTTCAGTTGGAGTTATTCTGAATTCGCACAAAATTGTCCACAGTGGTTGATCATTATCAACAGACACTGCTGTGGGTTTTTTTAATGGTTGATACTGAGATGGTTGCAATTAGATCTATGGTTTTGCAAAATCGACTTGCCCTTGATGTATTATTAGCTAAAGAGGGTGAAGTCTGCAATATGTTGAAAATACAACAATGTTGTACTTATATCCCTGATAAGAGTAAGAATCTTGAGGGGTATATTAAGAATATTACAAATCTTCATCAAGATTTATCTGAATTGAAGGTTGATGGTGCTTGGGAGAAACTGGGTGAGAGTTTTTCCTCTGTGGGAAGCTTTTTTTCTACATTTGGGAATAGTTTATTAGGGAGCATGCTAACACCTATCAGTGCGGTGGGTACAGTGATACTAATGATTTTCTTGATTTATAAGTGTTGCAAATGCAAGAAAGAGACATCGGATAACAAACGGAGAGCAAGAAAGAGAAAGAGAGAAGATATAGAACTAGAAGATAGAAGAGGAAATTATTAAGAAATGATGAGGGAACTAGATGGAATAATGATAAAACGAGAGAGAACAACAGCTTTCTAAGTGACAAATTGTATTGGTGGGTATTTGGTGATGGCTCAAAGACGCCACCAAAGGGGGAATTGATGGAGCAGGGTTTCTTGTAAAATGAAACCTACTCGGATTGAAACCCCTAGTAACATTTTCTAATTTTCCTAACAGTGTGCAGTGAAAAACGCATGGTTTTGAAAACTAACATGAGGGAAAATAATACTGCGCAAACGCCTACTAAAGCACTGAACTAGGCCGCAAATGCTTGACTAATAAAAATAAAGAGACTAATGCTGCTTTTGTGCACGTTATTAACGTTTGATAGGAAAATAATAATATGGGTTGCGCATGGTTAGATGCAGCATTGGGAGGGTGCGTAAAGAAAAGCACCTTATAATGAGTAATAATGCTTGTTTTATTCTCCGTAGAAGCATGGGTTAAGGAAAAATGATTTCTTTTACTGAAAAAGCAAAGAGAACGTGGAGCAAAGGCAAAGGCGAGCAACCTTCGAATTTATGTGTGCCTGCCAATAGTTAAAACATGGAGACGAAAAACAATCAGCAAGTGAGGAACGTTTCCTCTGGAAGCTCACAAGTGGCACAGGAAGTAACAGAAATGGAAACATTAGCGGAGAGAAGGAGGCTGAAGCCTGATATTAGTATACTTGTATTTCCTGGGATGATGTAGTCGTGATGTTGAAAAAACAAAACAATAGAACATTGAGAGAGATGGACATGTCAAGTGTGGTGTGACAGTACACCCCCTTCCTTAACCAATCAAAATGTAGAATTGTCTCTTATTTGAAACAAGTGTGGGTTGTACATTTGGGTTTTAGGGTATAATTGAGATGCCCGGTGGGAGGGGTGTGCAGATTCAGCTAGAGGCGTTAGGCATGATCGTCGCTGTCGTCGGTTTGTTGTAGAGGCCTACCTGTTTCTTCCTGTTTCCTGATTCCTGACTTAGACTTTGTCCTTTCAAATCTTCTTGAGGGGCCTTTCTGCTCTCGTGGCCAGGGAGTAGTTTTCCTGTTCCTTCTGGGTTAGTATAGATAGAAACCTGAATTTGCATAATCATTTGCAAATGTATTTTGTCTTTTGAGTTCCAATATTTTTATTAATTTTAAGTAATACAAGTTAATTCAATTGGGTCGCAGAAAATTAAAACGGCCGCTTATGCGGATGACGTTCTCATCTTTTCTGAGGATATTACTACTGCAATTCCTGCCATTTCCAATACTATTGAAGAATTTTCGCTCATCTCAGGGTATACCCTGAATAAGGAAAAGATAGAAATGTTTCCTCTTAATGCGCTGTGCTTCCCTTCTCACATGGGTAATGCAGGTTTTAAATGGCAATCAACTCGTTTTAAATATTTAGGAATTTGGTTTTGTAAAAACCTTTCAGATACTATCTCTTATAATGAATCTCATATTTTGGCCAAGGTTAAAGATCTGCTTACTACGTGGTCTCCTAAATACATTTCATGGTGGGGACGACTTCAGACTCTTAAAATGATGATAACTCCGATTGTTAATTTCTTGTCCTCTATGTATTTTGTCTTTGAACCTTTTCTCTCTTCGCCTTTCCACTCCTTCAAAGCACTGTCAAAGTGATGTGAATTTTGTCATTTTCTTTGCTAATAATTTACTCAGTGATATTTCATGATATGTACTGTGTATTGGTACTTGATGAGAATTTATTTCACGTTATTTAGATAAACATTATTAATATACACATTGTATCCGTCTTTATTTAGAGTGAGTTTATAGATTATTGCCTATAACTAACCAACTATAAAAAGATGTCATTGACACATTATTTTTTAGGAGAAATGCAGGTTCTGTTGGAGATTAGTAAGTTGGGTATGAACTTTGCATTACTCTGAACCCAGCGTGAAGGGACTTTGCTGGGTAATGTAATTGGGCCTTGTTTATTACAAATTTATTGAGCCCTGATCGCTGGATTAGACACTTGTGTACGGCTTTGGGCTCTATCATTCTTTAATTTTCATTAGCTTAAATACCATTATCTTTCCTTGAAACTCAATTTATACTTACTTTTCTTTAAATGACTTTCTTTACATCCTGGTTTCCCTTTTTGTATTCCTCCTTACCTCTGTTAACCTGCGTCCTTGCTAGGGGAAGGCAGTTGATCTGATTTTTTTAATTGGTGCAGCCAGAGCGGGCTGTGCTTGCAACTTTGTGCACAATCCGCTCCTTACTGTAGTCCCCTCACTTACCTGAATTGTTTTTCCTGCTGAGCTACCCCTTCATTGACCTCTTATACTTTGGTTATCTATGCTGTCTTATTATTAGAGTTTACTTCACTGCAGTTTAACCCTATTACCCCTGGTACAATAAATACTTTGTATAGCAAAATGTCAGAGGAACAGTTAGAGGACGGACTTGAAGGAAAGTTGGAGGATGTGGTAAGTTGGACAATAGGGAAATTGATGGGGTCGCTGGATAAAATCATCAATAGGAAGCTATAGACGTTTACTAGGAAAGAGAAGGGTTTTGATACCTCTTATCAACCCAATGCTCTGGATGGGTGGATAAAACCCAAAGGAAACGAGCTTCAGGTGACAATCTGTAGTGGCCTATGTAATGATATTCAGCCACAAGCTGCTCGTGGAACCCTGGCTTTGTTATGTGAGGGTTCCGCTTGCAGGGCAGTTGTGAACGACAGTTTGAGACTAATGGTGCCGCTAACAACAGCACATTGTATTAAGCTAATGAATAGCTTATTGGCTCTTACCTTCAGTCTCCTTCATCCTTGAAGTACAAAAGTTTTGTTGGTGACGAGTTGTGGGCTGCTGACATGGACCCACAGGCCATTTTGAAGTGCATGACTCCGTCCGTGTATGGCTTCTCTGGAAGTGGCTAAAGCTAAGGTACTGTGCACAGCCATAGTTGTGTAGCGGCAACTGGAGGATGGCCTTGTTGTTGTGTACGGCACTCTTCCAGCGTTTTCAGTCACTGTGGGTTGCCGGCTGTGTGCCATGCAGCCCTGGAATGCAAGCATTGTCCATGAAACGCACTGCTGGAAAATCTGGCAAGACGCATGCGTAGGCCTGAAACCCAGCATCAAGATGTGCAGATGTGCAGCGGCCATTTTAAGTCACAAAAAGAAATGTGCGGATTAATACAAAGATAGCGAGTGCAAGTCGTAGGTGCTCACGTATGAAGCATTGTTTATGCCTATCTATTAGACGCGGACTACCCGCAATTGTGTGAGGCATAAATCAACCTGCGTCAGCTGTGTAGGACATCACCGTGTCCTGTGGGGTTGATGGCCTACACAGTGAGAGCGGTATCGCTGATGCCCACAGCTTACTCTTGTACAGGTGTGTCAGTTGATTTTATACCTGTGGACATGCCAGCAAGAAGGAACATCAGCATTTTCGAACTCTTGGTAAAAAGGGGCACAACATTGCTGACATACACAGCGTTTCTCTGTCATTTCAAACCCAGGGTTAATATGTGCCTCTGCAGATTAGAAGGAGATGTTTCTTTGCTGACACGCACAGCACAATTCTCTGCACTGTTATAGCATGTCACCACAGGAGACAATGTGTCCCCTTAAGTATTTTTACTGTCTTTTTCAAGCCCTGTGACCTCCTTTGATAATGCATTGGGACATTTTCATTGTTGAGTTTAAAATGTCTGGATGTTGATGTCCAGTCCATCCCAAGAATTCTATGCTTATGTGTCTATCATTGGGACAATTCCAAATTTTCTTTTTCAATTTAATTAGCCAGTGCATATGTTAGTGTGTGTCAGCACAACACCTTTTAGCCAGTAAGTGGGCTTCACCAGCTAATATTGATTTACTTATATTACAGTGTGTAGTATTACTTTCTGTGTTGTATTTATATCAATTTCTATTACAGTGTTTGAAAAATGCAGGCTGTATGTTCTCCTCCTCATTTCTTACAAACACCAGGTGATCTACCAGTAGCCTGGAAACAATGGTTTGAAGCCTTTGAAACATATTTGTGATTCACTGGAGCACTCGGCCAGAAATAAAAAAATAAAACAAATTGCTCTCGTTAGCCTTTGCCTAAGGCAGGGCTATTTTAAAACATTTGCCTGACATTGAAGTAGTAGCAGGGGGAGAAGAAGAACTGGATGAATACCAAAAAACAGTGAGGAAATTACAGGATCAGTTTGATGTTCAACTAAGCTTAGTGGTTGTCAGGCTTAAATTATTTCAAAGAGTCCAGAAAGCAGGATGAGATGTGGATACATACATAACAGCACTCAGAAGTCTGGTAGCTGAATGCCAATTTGAAGATTTTGCTAATCAGTTGGTGTGGGATCAGTTTATCAGTCACTGCAGTGATAAAACTATAAAACAAAAACTTTTTTCCATGGGAAATTGGTCTTTAGAAGCAACAATCAAAATGGCTAAAAGCATAGAAACCTCTCAAGTGTGTGCGAAGAAATTGGAAAGCAAGAGCGCTGAACAGGTGGGGGACTGTGAACACAAATGTGAGCAAACTCCAAAAAGATGCTAAGCACCTGAACAAACCAAAATCATTTTTCTCTCAGCAAGATGCTTGTTTCCGCTGTGGGGATCGAATGCATGCCAAAAGGGCAAGACAGTGTCCAGCAAAAAATGTGGTGCAGAATATGCAACAAAAGAGGGCATTTTGCTGAGGTGTGCCAGAGCCAAAGAACAAGGATGACATCTTGAGTCAAATGTATTACTGATGAGGGCGTAGTTGATGATGAAGACTATGGGCCCGATTACGATGTCGGTCGGAAAGCATTCCGACCAAATCGGTCTCCGAATGGTTTCCAACCGAATCAGATTCAGGGAGTCCGACCGACCGATTGCGATGGTTCTAGATACCATTCGGTCGGACTCCCATTGACTTCAATGGAAGCCTGTGTTCCAACCGAATACACAGGCTTCCATTGAAGAAAGGGGTGGCTGGGGAAAATTGTGAACCCTGTGGCGGGCACCCCTTGGTGCTTGCCACACTGTGCATGGTCTAAAAGGGGGGCCCCTTGGGTACCCCCACGGGAGCCATTCGGAAGGCTCCAGGTGAAGGGGGGCCTGCTACGGGCCCCCAAAGTCAGATTCCGACAGCTGATCCGTGTTTGACAAACCAATTTGGAAAGGCTGTCCAAATCCGACATCGTAATCGCTCGGTCAGAAACACGGTCCGTAGACCTGTACGAGTCAGCTCCGAATGACTCGGTTCCTCTGAATGCCATCCGGAACCGACTCGGAAAGTCCGAACACTTTCCGAACATCGTAATCGGTCGTCTCAGAAAGCTTTCCGAATCGGTCGGAAAGACAGGTTCCGAATTGGATTCGGCAGACCTGAATCCGATTCAGAGCCTTTCCGAACGACATCGTAATCGATCCCTATGTTGGAAGAGATTTGAAGGACATGATTCTTGTGGTTAAGTCAGAGGACATAAAGACTGGAGACCCCAGCTCATGCCTTGATCCCAATGTTGACATCTTAGTAGGAAGTAAAATTATAAAATTGCGGGTAGATTCTGGAGCATGTATAACTATGGTCACCAGAGAGCTGTTTGAGTGGTTCTAGCCTGACAGAATATTATCACCTCCTGTTTGGAAGGCTGTGTCCTATGAAGGGCTTATCATTGGCCTGTGTTGATACATTGACATCAGACTAGAATTCAAAGGTCATAGGATAGAATTTCTGTAGCTAACAAGGACCTTAATATTATGGGGTGGGGTGGCTCTTTGGCATGATTTGGAAACCTGGAACTGTGGTGCAGGTGGTAGCCATTAGAGATGATCCAGAATTAGAAAACATCAGGGATAGCTGTATGTTTTCTCTGGTGAGTTGGTCAACATATTGGGGTTCAAACACAAAATCATTATAAAGGAGGGAGCCAGGCCAGTGAAGCATAAACTCAGAAGTGTACCCTTTAGCCTTTCTAAAGATCTAGAGAAAGAGTTAGACATGTTAAGTAAAAGGGGTATAATCGAAACTGTAGAGTCCTCACTGTAGTGTTCACCTTTAGTACTGGCTTGCAAGCACAGTGGAGAGTTGAAGTTGTGTGTGGACCTCCGCTTTCTAAATTGAGAGATTTGGGTGGATTCCCATCTGTTGCCCAACATCTCGGAACTGTTGGCAGGGTTGAAGGAAGACAAAGTTTTCTCCGAGCTGGACTTAGCTACAGCCTATTACCAGATTGAATTGGATGATAAATCTAAGCATCTTTCAGCGTTTGTATTGCATTTTGGACCATACCAGTACTGCTGCTTGCCATTTAGGTTGACTTCGGTTGTCTCAGTATTTCAGAGAGTTGTGATCAACATGCTTAAGGGTATTCATGGAATATCTATATTCCAGGATGTTATCTTATCTATGCACCAGGCAGGCACACTCATGACAAGATCTTGAATGAGGTGTTGAACAGATTTAAAACACAAGGGGTTGTTCTCAGAAGAGACAAATGTGTTTTCCTCACAGACAAAGTGGAGTATTTGGGACACTTAATTACCAGTCAGGGAAATGATTCTAAACCTGGCCTAGTCAAAAGTATTAACCAGGCTAAATCACCTGTTGACAAGCTTAGTCTAAAGTCATTTCTTGGCTTATGTGAATTTTATTCCAGGTTTATACAAAATATGCATCTAAAATGAGGCCATTGCCCAGTATGTTGAAGAGAGGAGTTGTGTTTGAGTGGAGTAAGGAGTGTCAGGAATTGTTTGAGTGGGTGAAAGAGCAATTGACATCCCCCAGAATTTTAAATCACCATGATCCAGAACTCCAGTGTGTTCTTGCTGTTGATGCAAGTACTGTGGAGTTGGGACCAGTGCTCAGCCAGTTGAAGGATTCCCAAATTCAGACTATTGGGTATGCATCCCACGTTTTGTCGGACTGTTTGGACTGTCATGAAATTTAGGAACACTGAGCCTGATTCACAAAGGCAATCTGAGACAAAAGTCTAACTTTACGACTGTTGGCATTCACAGAGGTCATTTACAAATCGTATCTTTATGTCCACAGTTAGGCGGAATCTCTGGCTTAAGCCGCGCTCTCCGGCTGAAGCCGTACTTTCTGTCTCGGGCCGTAATCTCCGCATCTGGTCCAGAATCTCCGGCTCAGGCCGGATGAAGTGTAATAAATGGGCCGGAAGGCAATTTTTACAATAAGGAACATTAGGGACGTGAGATAAATGGTAACGAAAATCAGTTTGTGCAGGGAAAACGGTGTGGCAAGACACCACATCACATCCCAGAAAAGTTTGGTTCTTTCCATCATGGTACAAGCAGTCAACAATTTGCGCTCCCCTCAGTGTTAACTGTAGTGTTACACCAATGTTTAGTGTAACACTACAGTTAACACTGAGTGTGGTGTAACACTACTGTCACAAATCAAAAAAGGGGGTAGCTGTTCCAAGGATGGGCGCAGAAAGTCGCCCACACACAGGAAAGTAAGAAAAAAGTAAGAGAGGGGAGGGTCCTAGGTCTAGAACTCACTAGTTAGAGGGAAGCGCAAGTCTTGACTCTTGATGCCCTCACACACCCTGAAGGATGTCATGCTTCATCATCCGACGTTTGCTCCTCGTCGGGCCGGCGCTGCAATGCCCTACGGGTCCCCCGAAGGGTCGCTTTGGCGGAGATCTTTTGTTTAGACTGCCGTCAGATGAGTGTGGGAGTGGGGAAAGAGGGTCCTATGTGAGTGGTCAGTGGGTGCGTGAAAGATAAAACTGACCAAGGGATACCGAAAGTCAGTGAAGTTTATTGTGTAGGTTCCCTTGTCAGATTAAAAGACCCTGAAGGTCGTGAGTTACTAAAAAGGGTGTAAGGTGCCCTCGTAACTAAAGGTCAACATGTTTCGCGCCTGTTCGGTCAGAAAGATCCATGGCGCTTCATCAGGACCAAATGCTGTGATAAAAAAGTGAAAGGGAGTGGTGGGGTCAAGAACCCTGCTAAATCAGGGTGGGCCACACCTGTGTGTAGCTACAAGGTGGCTCAAACTAAATAGCTTTACCGCTCCTGTCGCAACCACATCTGACGTCTATAAAAAACCATGATAGGTATTAAGATAGACAACACAAGTAAGAACGACTGTATGCTTAGATACAGACACGCTACTTCCCCCGAAGTGGTAAATGCCGTCGTGAGCATGGATCACCGGCTATAGGTCATGCCATGGGAGTGGCAAGGACGTATGCGACGCGACCCAAACCCAACAGCGGTACACTACCCTTGCAGTGCAGTGAGAGGTCTGAATTATGAGGCTTGCAATGGTCGTTGTCATGTGAGCACATCAAGGTAATCACGCAAAAGCCAGTTTAAATGGTGGTGCCTAAATTAAGAGACATATAGTGACTTAAGCAGTGCAGCGAGGTGTGGTCTCTTACCTAATTGCAGGTAGAGAGATGCTCCATAGGCTAATGCGTGTGGAAACCCATACCGTTACGGGCTGTGGTAGAAGAATGCATAAAGGAACACAAGAGACATAGTTATCACCAGCACACCACAGAGACTTACTGGGCTGACAGCGTGGCTGGGACACAGGACGCCTAGACCCTGCTGTTAGTTACTCACAGTTTTCCGGCGGGCGCCATACTGGAGTGGGTCCAGTAACTGAAAAAGACTTTGTGGGATATAACAAGCTCCCCAGGGTATTGCCAAAAGAGGGATCAGGCAAGCTCCCTACAGGGTCTCAGAGAGACGAGTGTTCCAAAGGCACATGAAGTAATAAATGTCTCAGGGTGGGCAGCGGGGAGTACTCCATGGGGGCTATGTAGAGGAATACTACTCCGCAATGGGTCAAAAGAGGAAAGAGAGGGAGAAGCGCTGCATGGGTGCATGGGAAGGATGGCACCCAGCATGCAGAAATGTAACAGTGTGGTCTCAGGATTCTCAGTTCAACAGAATGGGGCAAGAACAGGTGTGAGGTCAGAGTTCTGTCCAAGGTATTTCATCATTGAGGCCTCTCCTGTTAGTCCGGAGGCGGTGGACCCAGCGCTGTTCACGTCTCAGCAGCGAGGCATTATTCCATGCTTGGTTGGTTTCCAGGATGGACCACTGGATGGCATCACATGAGTGCCCTTTTTCGATGAAGTGATTGCACATTTTAGTTGCAGTGCGACCACAGCGAATGGTGCTTTTGTGCTCACTTATCTTGATTCTGATGGGTCTGGTCGTCATCCCTACATAGATGAGGTTGCAGGGGCATGTGATCAAATATATACTGTTCTTGGTATTGCAGTTCGTATGGTGACGTTGCTCCCAGGTAAAGTCTCCCAATTGTAGTTTCTTGGTATGTTTAGTGGAGGCACAGGCGTTGCACTGGCCACAAGGATAGTGCCCTGTCACCGGAGGTAGGTTCCAAAGAGTAGTCTCCAGAGGTCTTCTACTTGGGCGTGGTCGTGTGTTGACTAAATGGTCCCTTAGGTTAGTTGTCCTTTTGAAGGCGAACCTGGGCTGCTCTATGTTGAGAGAGCCGGAGTTTAAGATCTTCCAGTTGCGTCGGATGATATTTTTGACTTAATTGGACAGTGGGGTAAAGGTCGCGACACAGGTCATGACATCGTCAGGCAGCCGTACCCTGGTCTCCAGCAGACTCTGGCGATTATTGTTTCCAGCTCTTTTCCTGGCTTTATGTATGACGTCTGCTGGGTAGTTTCTCTCTCTTAAATTCAGGGAAAGAGTGGTGGCTTGTTGGTCAAACTCTGTGATGGAGCTACAATTACGCCGGATCCTCAGGAACTGGCCATAAGGAAGGTACTCTCTCAGCGCCTTAGGGTGGTAACTCTCGAATGAGAGTAGGCTGTTGCAGTCGGTTTCCTTCTTGTAGGTCCTCGTGTGCAGGTGGCCCCTCTCCAGGGAAATCATCAGGTCAAGGAAGGGGATTTCCTTATTAGATAGAGTTCTGGTGAAGTGCAGGTAGGGGTTCAAACCGTTAATCCAATCGTGGAAGGCAAGGCAGGTCTCCTCCGTACCCTTCCAGAGGCTGAGAATATCATCGATATACCTCTTCCATGTCAGGATATTTTCCTGAAACGGGTTGGAGTCTGTGAAGATGTGAAGCGACTCGAAATGTGCCATGTACAGCCCCGCCATACTAGGCGCAAATGTACTACCCATAGAGGTACCCTGTATTTGATGGTAGGTAGTGGTCCTGTACATGAAGAAGTTATTTTTGAGGGCGATGGTGATACAGTTCAATATGAAATCCACAGGGGTGTTAGTGGGGATGTCTGCATCATGTAGAAAATTCTCCACAACCTCAATGGTGGCATCTTGGGGGATGTTCGTATACAGCGCCTCGATGTCGAGCGTCAGCTGGAGGTTAACTTCCTCGATGTTGTTCTCGTTGATATCCTGGATCAGGTTCAAGACGTCTCATGTATCCTGCAGATAGGCAGGTGTCCCTTGGACAAGGGGTTGCAGGAAGAAGTCACTGAACTGGCTTAGGGGTTCCAGGAGTGATCCAATACCTGAAACGATCGGGCGTCCAGGAGGTGGGACAATGCCCTTGTGTATCTTCGGAAGGAGATAGAAATAGGGTATCTTGGGGTTGGTGTTGACAAGAAACGATGCTTCCTGGGGGGAGATCCAACCCTCATTGGCTGCCTCATTCACCTGTATCCTAATGTGAGTCAGAAGGCGTTCCTTGGGGGTCAGTATCCAACTTTTTGTAGTATTTGGTATTATTCAGTTGTCGTGCTCACTCCTGCTCGTAGTCACTGGTGTTGAGAATAACCGTGGCTCCCCCTTTTTCAGCAGGTTTTATGGTAATACTGTCATCTTCTTTAAGGGAGGAAATGGCCTTACATTGGCTATTAGACAGATTGTTGAATGTTCTTTTCTTCTTCAGTTGGTTGGCTTGCTTCAAAACCGCTTTTTTGAAAGTAAGGACCTCACTGGGTACCATACTCGATGTGGGGGTAAATTTAGATGGTGGTCTCAGACCTATATCCTCTCTTACAGTGGTAGGTTTCTCTTTGGAGAATGACTTCAATCGGATTTTGCGAAACAGGTGGTGTAGTTCCTCATTGAGTCGAAAGTTGTCTTCTCTGGGTGTAGGTACAAAACCCAGTCCTTTCTCCAATACCTTGACTTCATCAGCGGAGAGTGTCCTGTTCGATAAGTTCACAATCAGGTTTTTTGGTTGGTCTTGCTCCTCGTTGTTCTCTGTGTCTCTGTGTCCTGCCACTGGACCTGTTTGTTCCCTCTTCTTCTTCCTCTGCCACTGCCTCTTTTCCAAAAAGGAGGGGGTTGGAAGAGCGGTGGTTGGAAGCCTTGTTGTGGCCGTAAATAGGCTGGGTACCACAATGGTCCTTGTGGGGTGTATTGTTGGTTGGGATACCCGTACATGGCTGGGTGTGGAGGTGGTGGAAGAAGTCCCTGCTTGTTCGTATTCCTACCCCAGCTGTTGTTGCTCGAGTTGCTGTTTGAAGAGCGGTTGGAGTAGTTGGAGGTTGATCAGCCATCGTCCGATAGTGCGTCGTTTTCAGAGGGTTGGAAGTCCTCTTTGGTGTAGGGGTAGATCTTCTCCCTGTCGAATCTTTTTATGTCCTTCTGTAACTTCTGGATTTTTTGTTGCATGAGGTAGTCGCGGTGTTCGGACATCTCAGCATTAATCTCAGCCAGGCGAGTCTTAAAAGCAGAGATGCTGATACCAGCTTTGAGGCCATTCTCTGCTATATTGATTTTAATAATCAGGGCTCCAGATAGACCTTTGGTTGTGCTGATGATTAATATGAGTCAGTCGCTGGTACATTTCCAGGCGATGTGTCTCCACTCGAGTCTGAAAACCAGGTCGTCCAAGAAGATCCGAGGTGCAGTTCTTACTAATAGGCCATTAGGTGCCACGTTGGCCCTGAGGTATTCAGCCATCACTGCCCCGTGTAGTGCAATTTTCACCTGTTGTTTCTTAAGGGATGTTATGGAGTTCCAGTCCCCTTGTATACTGGCAGCTGCCATGTGTTCTTCACTATCAAGTAGTGATGGGGTCCTGAGAATTTCTGCTACAATGTCTTCTCCAAAACTCAAGCCCAGGTTGTCATTCATGGTAGAGGTCGTCATATCTCATGAAATGTCAAAGAGGGGTCAGAGAATAGGGGAAAGAGAAAGAGAAGTAGTCCCTCGGCTGAACCAACGAGCTAAATATATATACCAAAAAACAAGAGGGGGGACTAGGAGCTTGTTGTGGTCCGGTAACCGTGCTCCTTGTGCTAGACACAAATCAAAAAAGGGGGTAGCTGTTCCAAGGAAGGGCGCAGAAAGTCGCCCACACACAGGAAAATAAGGAAAAAGTAAGGGAGGGGAGGGTCCTAGGTCTAGAACTCACTAGTTAGAGGCAAGCGCAAGTCTTGTCTCTTGATGCCTTCACACACCCCGAAGGATGTCATGCTTCATCATCAGGCATTTGCTCCTCATCGGGCCGGTGCTGCAATGCCCAACGGGTCCCCCGAAGGGTCGCTTTAGCGGAGATCATTTGTTTAGACTGCCGTCAGATGAGTGTGGGTGTGGGGAAAGAGGGTCTTATGTGAGTGGTCAGTGGGTGCGTGAAAGATAAAACTGACAAAGGGATACCGAAAGTCAGTGAAGTTTATTGTGTAGGTTCCCTTGTCAGATTAAAAGACCCCGAAGGTCATGAGTTACTAAAAAGGGTGTAAGGTGCCCTTGTAACTAAAGGTCAACATGTTTCGCGTCTGTTCGGTCAGAAAGATCCATGGCGCTTCATCAGGACCAAATGCTGTGATAAAAAAGTGAAAGGGAGTGGTGGGGTCAAGAACCCTACTAAATCAGGGTGTGCCACACCTGTGTGTAGCTACAAGGTGGCTCAAACTAAATAGCTTTGCCGCTCCTGTCGCAACCTAGGAGTCAGAAAGAGAAAGGAGACACAGGAAAAAACAACGGAGGAGTCAATGTAAACCTCCAAATGGCACATAGTTAGGTGCATCTGACATCTATAAAAAAACCATGATAGGTAATAAGATAGACAACACAAGTAAGAACGACTCTATGCTTAGATAGAGACACTGTACTTCTCCCGAAGTGGTAAATGCCGTCGTGAGCATGGATCACCGGCTATAGGTCATGCCATGGGAGTGGCAAGGACGTATGCGACGTGACCCAAACCCAACAGCGGTGCACTACCCTTCCAGTGTAGTGAGAGGTCTGAATTATGAGGCTTGCAATGGTCGTTGTCATGTGAGCACATCAAGGTAATCACACAAAAGCCAGTTTAAATGGTGGTGCCTAAATTAAGAGACATATAGTGACTTAAGCAGCGCAGCGAAGTGTGGTCTCTTACCTAATTGCAGGTAGAGAGATGCTCCATAGGCTAATGCGTGTGGAAACCCATACCGTTATGGGCTGTGGTAGAAGAATACATAAAGGAACACAAGAGACATAGTAATCACCAGCGCACCACAGAGACTTACTAGGCTGACAGCGTGGCCGGGATGCGGGACGCGTAGTCCCTGCTGTTAGTTACTCACAGTTTTCCGCTGGGTGCACCGTTATTCAGCACCTACCTTTCAGCACGCCTGCCTGTATGTTAAGTGCCCGCTCCGTGAGGGTGCTAGAAATAGTGTTGGGCATTCCATAAGGGAGTGTCCTACTTCCAGGGGTGTGTGGAGGGGTGGGGAAGCTAATGCATGTGCGCCACCTCCCAGTGTCTCGAATTGGATAATGGCGTGATAGACTGCGTTGCCCATGCGCGTGAAAGAACGCGCTGCCCATGCGCAAGCGCCATATTTGAATGGCTTGATGCACTCTGGAGAGGTGTAGTGGTATTGCGAGGACCCGGCGGGCGCCATACTGGAGTGGGTCCAGTAACTGGAAAAGACTTTGTGGGATATAACAAGCTCCCCAGAGTATCGCCAAACGGGATCAGGCAAGCTCCCTACAGGGTCTCAGAGAGACGAGTGTTCCAAAGGCACATGAAGTAATAAATGTCTCAGGGTGGGCAGCGGGGAGTACTCCATGGGGGCTATGTAGAGGAATACTACTTCACAATGGGTCAAAAGAGGAAAGAGAGGGAGAAGCGCTGCATGGGTGCATGAGAAGGATGGCACCCAGCATGCAGAAATGTAACAGTGTGGTCTCAGGATTCTCAGTTCAACAGAATGGGGCAAGAACAGGCGTGAGGTCAGAGTTCTGTCCAAGGTATTTAATTATTGAGGCCTCTAAGGTTAGTCCGGAGGCGGTGGACCCAGCGCTGTTCACGTCTCAGCAGCGAGGCGTTATTCCATGCTTGGTTGGTTTCCAGGATGGTCCACTGGATGGCATCACATGAGTGCCCTTTTTCTATGAAGTGATTGCACATTTTAGTTGCAGTGCGACCACTGCGAATGGTGCTTTTGTGCTCACTTATCCTGATTCTGATGGGTGTGGCCGTAATTCCTACATAGATGAGGTTGCAGGGGCATGTGAAACAAATATATACAGTACTTGGTATTGCAGTTCGTATGGTGACGTTGCTCCCAGGTAAAGTCTCCCAATTGTAGTTTCTTGGTATGTTTAGTGGAGGCACAGGCGTTGCACTGGCCACAAGGATAGTGCCCTGTCACCGGAGGTAGGTTCCAAAGAGTAGTCTCCAGAGGTCTTTTAGTTGGGCGTGGTCGTGTGTTGACTAAATGGTCCCTTAGGTTAGTTGTCCTTTTGAAGGCGAACCTGGGCTGCTCTATGTTGAGAGAGCCGGAGTTTAAGATCTTCCAGTTGCGTCGGATGATATTTTTGACTTGATTGGACTGTGGGGTGAAGGTCGTGACACAGGTCATGACATCATCAGGCTGCCATACCCTGGTCTCCAGCAGACTCTGGCTATTATTGTTTCTTGCTCTTTTCCTGGAGTGTGGGTGTGGGGAAAGAGGGTCCTATGTGAGTGGTCAGTGTGTGCGTGAAAGATAAAACTGACTAAGGGATACCGAAAGTCAGTGAAGTTTATTGTGTAGGTTCCCTTGTCCGATTAAAATTTTTGGAACAGAGGCAGGGGCAGAGGCAGAGGAAGAAGAAGAGGGAACAAGCAGGTTCAGTGGCAGGACACAGAGACACAGAGAACAACGAGGAGCAAGACCAACCAAAAAACCTGATTGTGAACTTATCGAACAGGACACTCTCCCCTGATGAAATCAAGGTATTGGAGAAAGGACTGGGTTTCGTACCTACACCCAGAGAAGACAACTTTCGACTCAATGAGGAACTACACCACCTGTTTCGCAAAATCAGATTGAAGTCATTCTTCAAAGACAACCCTACCACTGTAAGAGAGGATACAGGTCTGAGACCACCATCTAAATTTACCCCCACATCGAGTGTGGTACCCAGTGAGGTCCTTACTTTCGAAAAACCGGTTTTGAAGCAAGCCAACCAACTGAAGAAGAAAAGAACATTCAACAATCTGTCTAATAGCCAATGTAAGGCCATTTCCTCCCTTAAAGAAGACGACAGTATTACTATAAAACCTGCTGACAAAGGGGGAGCCACGGTTATTCTCAACACCAGTGACTACGAGCAGGAGTGCAAACGACAACTGAATAATACCAAATACTACAAAAAGTTGGATACTGACGCCACGGAACGCCTTCCGACTCACATTAGGATTCATGTGAATGAGGCAGCCAATGAGGGTTGGATCTCCCCCCAGAAAGCATCGTTTCTTGTGAACACCAACCCCAAGATACCATATTTCTATCTCCTTCCGAAGTTACACAAGGGCATTGTCCCACCTCCTCGATGCCCGATCATTTCAGGTATTGGATCACTCCTGGAACCCCTAAGCCACTTCAGTGACTCCTTCCTGCGACCCCTTGTCCAAGGGACACCTGCCTATTTGCAGGATACACGAGACGTCTTGAACCTGATCCAGGATATCAACGAGAACAACATCGAGGAAATTAACCTCCTGCTGACGCTCGGCGTCGAGGCGCTGTATACGAACATCTCCCAAGATGCCACCATTGAGGTCGTGGAGAATTTTCTACGTGATGCAGATATCCCCACTAACACCCCTGTGGATTTCATCTTGAACGGTATCACCATCGCCCTCAGAAATAACTTCTTCATGTACAGGACCGCTACCTACCATCAAATACAGGGTACCTCTATGGGTAGTACATTTGCACCTAGTCTGGCGGGGCTGTACATGGCACATTTCGAGTCGCTTCACATCTTCACAGACTCCAACCCATTTCAGGAAAATATCCTGACATGGAAGAGGTATATTGATGATTGATATTCTCATCCTCTGAAAGGGTATGGAGGAGACCTGCCTTGCCTTAACGGTTTGAACCCCTACCTGCGCTTCACCAGAACTCTATCTAATAAGGAAATCCCCTTCCTTGACCTGATGATATCCCTGGAGAGGGGCCACCTGCACACGAGGACCTACAAGAAGGAAACCGACTGCAACAGCCTACTCTCATTCGAGAGTTACCACCCTAAGGCGCTGAGAGAGAACCTTCCTTATGGCCAGTTCCTGAGGATCCGGGTTAATTGTAGCTCCATCACAGAGTTTGACCAACAAGCCACCACTCTTTCCCTGAATTTAAGAGAGAGAAACTACCCAGCAGACGTCATACATAAAGCCAGGAAAAGAGCAAGAAACAATAATCGCCAGAGTCTGCTGGAGACCAGGGTACGGCAGCCTGACGATGTCATGACCTGTGTCACGACCTTAACCCCACTGTCCAATGAAGTCAAAAATATCATCCGACGCAACTGGAAGATCTTAAACTCTGGCTCTCTCAACATAGAGCAGCCCAGGCTTGCCTTCAAAAGGACAACTAACCTAAGGGATCATTTAGTCAACACACGACCACGCCCAAGTAAAAGACCTCTGGAGACTACTCTTTGGAACCTACCTCCGGTGACAGGGCACTATCCTTGTGGCCAGTGCAACGCCTGTGCCTCCACTAAACATACCAAGAAACTACAATTGGGAGACTTTACCTCAGAGCAACATCACTATACGAACTGCACTACCAAGAACTGTATATATTTGATCACATGCCCCTGCAACCTCATCTATGTAGGGATGACGACCAGACCCATCAGAATCAGGATAAGTGAGCACAAAAGCACCATTTGCTGTGGTCGCACTGCAACTAAAATGTGCAATCACTTCATCGAAAAAGGACACTCATGTGATGCCATACAGTGGACCATCCTGGAAACCAACCAAGCATGGAATAACGCCTCACTGCTGAGACGTGAACAGCGCTGGGTCCACTGCCTCCAGACTAACACAAGAGGCCTCAATGATGAAATACCTTGGACAGAACACTGACCTCACACCTGTTCTTGCCCCATTCTGTTGAACTGAGAATCCTGAGACCACACTGTTACATTTCTGCATGCTGGGTGCCATCCTTCCCATGCACCCATGCAGCTCTTCTCCCTCTCTTTCCTCTTTTGACCCATTGCGGAGTAGTATTCCTCTACATAGCCCCCATGGAGTACTCCCCGCTGCCCACCCTGAGACAGATATTACTTCATGTGCCTTTGGAACACTCGTCTCTCTGAGACCATGTAGGGAGCTTGCCTGATCCCTCTTTTGGTGATACCCTGTTATATCCCACAAAGTCTTTTCCAGTTACTGGACCCACTCCAGTATGGCGCCCGCCGGGTCCTCGCAATACCACTACACCTCTCCAGAGTGCATCAAGCCATTCAAATATGGCTCTCGCGCATGGGCAGCGCGTTCTATCACGCGCATGGGCAACGCGGTCTATCACGCCATTATACAATTCGAGACACCTGGAGGTGGCGCACACGCATCAGCTTCCCCGCCCCTCCACACACCCCCGGAAGTAGGACAAGCCCTTATCGAATGCCCAACACTATTTCTAGCACCCTCACGGAGCGGGCACTTAACATACAGGCAGGCGTGCTGAAAGGTAGGTGCTGAATAACGGTGCACCCAGCAGAAAACTGTGAGTAACTAACAGCAGGGTCTACGCGGCCCGCGGCCCGGGCACACTGTCAGCCCAGTAAGTCTCTGTGGTGCGCTGGTGATAACAATGTCTCTTGTGTTCCTTTATGCATTCTTCTACCACAGCCCGTAACGGTGCGGGTATCCACACTCATTAGGCTATGGAGCATCTCTCTAACTGCAATTAAGTAAGAGACCACACTTCGCTGCGCTGCTTAAGTCACTATATGTCTCTTAATTTAGGCACCACCATTTAAACTGGCTTTTGCGTGATTACCTTGATGGGCTCACATGACAACGACCATTGCGAGCCTCATAATTCAGACCTCTCACTGCAAGGGTAGTGCACCGCTGTTGGGTTTGGGTCGCGCCGCATTCGTCCTTGCCATTCCCATGGCATGACCTATAGCCGGTGATCCATGCTCACGACGGCATTTACCACTGCGTGAGAAGTACCGTGTCTCTAACTAAGCATATAGTCGTTCTTACTTGTGTTGTCTATCTTATTACCTATCATGGTTTTTCATAGACATCAGATGCACCTAACTATATGCCATTTGGAGGTTTACATTGACTCCTCCGTTGTTTTTTCCTGTGTCTCCTTTCTCTTTCTGACTCCTAGGTTGCAACAGGAGCGGCAAAGCTATTTAGTTTGAGCCACCTTGTAGCTACACACAGGTGTGGCCTGCCCTGATTTAGTAGGGTTCTTGACCCCACCACTCCCTTTCACTTTTTTATCACAGCATTTGGTCCTGATGAAGCGCCATGGATCTTTCTGACCGAACAGGCGCGAAACATGTTGACCTTTAGTTACAAAGGCACCTTACGCCCTTTTTAGTAACTCACGACCTTTGGGGTCTTTTAATCTGACAAGGGAACCTACACAATAAACTTCACTGACTTTCGGTATCCCTTAGTCAGTTTTATCTTTCACGCACCCACTGACCACTCACATAGGACCCTCTTTCCCCACACCCACACTCATCTGATAGCAGTCTAAACAAAAGATCTCCGCTAAAGCGACCCTTCGGGGGACCCGTAGGGCATTGCAGTGCCGGCCCGATGAGGAGCAAACGCCCGATGATGAAGCATGACATCCTTCAGGGTGTGTGAGGGCATCAAGAGACAAGACTTGCGCTTGCCTCTAACTACTGAGTTCTAGACCTAGGACCCTGCCCTCCCTTACTTTTTCCTTATTTCCTGTATGTGGGCGACTTTCTGCGCCCATCCTTTGAACAGCTACCCCCTTTTTTTGATTTGTGTCTAACACAAGGAGCACGGGTACTGGACCACAACAAGCTCCTAGTCCCCCCCTCTTGTTTTTTGGTATATGTAACACTACAGTCAACACTGAGGGGAACTAGGGGACTAGTTGACCTCAAAGAATTGAGCCAATGGGCTCAAAGAGCTGTCTGCCTCCTAGGAAATGCCAATACAGCCCTCCTTAATGAGAGGAGAAAGAGCATCCTCCTTAAAATAGATCTCAAGTTAATCGAGTTAGCAACTAAGGAAGGGGGCCCATCCTCACAGGGCCATCTCTTCGGGGAGGAATTGATAAAAGGCATGGCTAAATAAGTAGGGTTTTTTAGCGCAATACAAAAATCCCAAAAGGATATTTTCAAAGAGTATTTCAGGACAAGATTTTTGGCAGGGCCAGTAGAATGAGGGGTCGGTTCCTCGGCTCAGGTCAACCTTCATCCAGACCCTTTATGGGACGTGGCAAGTGGCTCACACAATCTAGCTTTGGGTCCTACCAAGGCTTCTACCCTCAGAGTCAGAGATTCCGCAGCAGGACTTCCAGAGGAGATCGGAGGCAAAAATGATTTTTCGCAGGTAAGAGTTTTGAGAGACCCTTCATATACCCCTTCATATACCCCTGCAAGGGCCCTGTTTTGTGGAAATTGGATAATGGTGATGTAGGATCCATGGGCCCTGGATGCTGTCAGGGGATACATGCTGGAAATATAGATACTCCGCTTCAGATGAAAACTCCCCAAGAAATAAAATTTTCCAAGAAGATTCAAAATTAGTGATACAAAAAGTAGAAGACTTACTGGCAAATGGGGCTATCAGGGAGGCCTCCGGCTCCGGGGTATGTTTCGTCAGCAATATTTTCCTGGTCGAAAAGAAAGACAAAGGAATGAGACCCGTGATAACTTTGAAGGAACTAAAAGAATGGGTGGTTTACCGCCACTTCAAAATGAAGGGGATTTACTTGTTCAGGGATATTCTCAGAAAAAGGGACTGGCTAACAAGACTTGGTCTCAAAGATGCATATTTGACTATCCCGATTTGACCCCCACATCAGAGGTACCTCCACTTCAATTAGAAGGGCAAGCTTTGGGAGTTTTGCAGGCTCACCTTTGGTCTCTCCTCAGCACCTTGGTGCTTTACCAAAGTCCTACGCCCTGTAGCGGGTTGGCTCCGGGCGAGAGGAATAAGGCTGATAATTTACCTGGACGATATTCTGATAATGGGGCAGTCCAGGGAACTAGTGTTGAAACACACCAATTGGGCGATTCAATTACTTGAGAAGCTAGGTTTTATAATAAATCTGAAGAAGTCTTGCTTAGTACTGAGCCAGGGAACACAGTTTCTGGGCTGTATTGTAGATACTGTTCAAGCAGAACTGCGGCTACCAAAGGAGAAGTTTAAAAAGTTGCGGAAAGACTTGAAAAAGGTGCTCAAGAAAGAGGAAATATCATTTAGGGTCTTAGCAAGGATTCTGGTCCTGTTGTCTTCCACGATTCAGGCAATATTCCCAAGCCCACTGTATTACCGGGCCATCCAAAGACTCAATTCTCAAATCAAGGTGCCTGAGAATCAATCGGTTGTATTCACAAATGTGGTCTTTAGATCAGGAGTCAAGGAAGGAGCTGTTGTGGTGGGTCAGGAATGCAGAAGAGTGGAACGGGAGGGCCATCTTGGGGGAGGAACCCAAACTGGAGATAGAATCGGATACAAGTTTAGAAGGATGGGAAGGGAGGTGTGGGAGTTCTTCCACAGGGGGTCGATGGACAGCTCAAGAGAGGAAGTTACACATCAACTGCTTAGAATTGTTAGCAGATTCATTTGCAGTATGCTGTTTATCTCAGGATATGATGAGATGCTGTGTGATGCTCTGTATGAACAACGTGTCAGCAGTAAGGTATGTCAGCAAGATGGGCGGACCTCATTCCAAGGGTCTTGCAGACGTAGCAAAGGATTTTCAGGGCTACTGTCTGAGCAGAGGAATATCTGTTGTAGCGGAACATATTCCTGGGTTAAGCGATGGTGTAGCAGACTGGTTTTCATGGAGTTTCAGGGACTCCAGCAATTGGAGATTGAACAGAGAGGTCTTTCTCAGTATTCAGGAGAGGTGGGGGTCCCTTCTGAGTGGACCTCTTTGCGGACAGGTTAAACACGCATTTGACAAAATTCTCCAGCTGAAAACCAGACCTGCAGGCTTATGGAGTAGATGCTTTTCTGCAGGATTGGAATGGTCTAAGACCCTATGCCTTTCCACTATTTGCCATGCTGCCAAGAGTTCTTCTGCAAAACATGCTAATGCAGGGAAACTGTAGTAGTAATAACCCCACTTTGGAGAGCACAGGCTTGGTTTCCGATATTTTTGTAAATGACAGCAGATTTTCCTATCCTGGTACCGACTTTCAGGGATGTAATCTAAGGCCAGGGGGAGAATTTCATCCTCTAGTGAAAAAGGGCCTACTCGTGATGATGGCTTGGAGGATTTGAGGAGGCAGTGGGAAATCCCAGGGCTTTCGGCACATGCTTGCCGACTCATATCAGAGTCATGGTCAGCTGGAACAACGAATGCATATTGACTGGCTTGGAACAAATGGGTTTGTTAGTGTGTTCAATGGGATTTCAATCCCGTTTCAAGTGATTTACTGCATGTAAATAACTAACTAACAGAGTTGTTTAGATCCAGGTTGTCTTATGGAACAGTACATGTCTATAGATCAGCTATAGCAGCGGGACACTGTTTGGTAGATTTCATATATGTTGGCCAGAACTTATTGACAAGGAAAAACATGCATAGCATGCAAGTTCTAAACCTGCCTACAGCGAAATCTACTTCCTGTGGGATGTTAGGGATGTTTTACAAGTTTTAGCTGATTGGGGTGCAAACTCTACCTTATCGGTGAAACACATTTCTTACAAACTGACGGTTTTACACTGTCTGGTGTCATTTAGGCGGAATCTGGATGCAAGACCTTCCAATGTTACCAGCAAAGCATATCAACCTGAGGGAGTCTATTTTTTCCTTAAAAGGAGAATGAAGACTCTGTCTACTACTATTTTCTACTCTTACTTTCGGGGTAATGAAAAGCTTTGTGTGGTTGAATGTCTGAAAGAGTATGAGAAAAGAACAGAAAGTTTAAGGAATGGTGTTGCGCAATTGTTAATTTCACACAGATGGCCTCATAGGGCAGTGTCTCTCCCCACCTTAGCAAGATGGATGAAAGATGTGATGAGAGAGGCTGGTGTGGATGCCTCTAAATTTGGGGCGCATCCCCTTAGAGGTACGTTAGCATCAAAATTTTTGTTTTGGGGGGTGGCTTGCAAGACATTCTAAGGGTGGCAGATTGGTTGAATGAGAATATGTTTAAAAGTTGCTATTTTAGACCTCTTGCAAATGCAATTGATAATGTGTTAATGGCACTTTGAACTTGCATAATGTTAGCCTCAGTGTCCTGACATAAAATGTAGATGTTTCAGAGCCTGGTGTTCAGAAAATCTGGATTCTATTAAAGATACAAAGGCTAAGATTATCACACAGCATAGATACCCACCCAGGTGAAGTAATTGCATATTATTTATATTTCTAATACTAATATCTGGTATAACCTTCGGGGAGCATTCATTTTTGGAGTTTAGTTCAACGTTTGGATTTATCTTGTATGAAACGCTGGAAGAAGGAAGATGGCTGCATATTACTGTGCTATATACTTGACTGGAATTTTTAAAAGTAATACATTCTTTCTATTGTTGCTGTTGTGAGCTGGCACTAAAAGGCGATTTGCATAATCTTAGCCTCTGTGTCATTAATAAAAACCAGACTTTCTGCCCACCAGGCTGTGAAAAAGTTACATTTTGTAGAATGTTTAAGACTATAAACATACAAATAAACTCATAATTTAAAAGTCAAAATATTTTAAATAATTGTATTTCTTATGGGGTATTACATTGAGCTCCTGTCTCCAGTATTCATAATAGGAGTGTGTTGTATTACCTGTGAGTATTGTCTGGAGCTAGACTTACTCCAAGGCTGAACTCACGTTTACAAGTTTTTTGTCACCTTTGGGCAGTATGAACCTTAGAAGTGTAGTTTATGAATAGTGTGGAAGATATTTCTGAAGAATTAATAATGTGTGCTTAGCATTGGGAACATTTTGCATTTAAAACAATTTCACTATAATTTACAGAATAGTTTTTTCCTGGGTATGGTCAAACTGGGCTCAACCTAAGTCTGACGTCATCTTGTATTTCTGTGCATTCATGTTTTAATTTCTCCTCTTATTGCACGAAGCAAGCTGCGCAGTAAATATTATTATTTAGTTTGATATTGTTGCATATTGTCGAACTGTGATTGTTTGAACTGTGAAGCATTGTGCTCAATTTATGCTGACTATGTGATCTCTGGAGTCCTTGCGAGAGGCTCTAAAAATGTCTTATCCTTTTCGAGCAGACCAAAGTCAGTCTGTTTCTTGCTTAGGACTTAGAATATTTTGTCAGTCTTTCTGCTCAATTTGATTAAGCCTTATGCTTTTCCCCGATATTGATAGAGTTTTGCCTTCTGTAATGAAGTTTCTCCTTCAATAATCATTCATACTATATAATTTTTACTTGTCCCCAGAAGGCTTTTTAATCGATTAGGCTGTTATGAAATCCTGATCTGTAGTCTCATGAGCAAGATGAACAAAGTGGTTTATTGCACAAATATGACACTCCAGCCACAAATACTGCTCCTCTCCAGCTTTGTCCAACTCTCCAACAATTCAAAGCCATACATTATAGCTAGACATTCTATACCTCAGACTAAACCATAAGAGACAATGGGTAAAAAGGATAGCACCAATTAATACATGAACACAGTACCAAATACCTTCCTTCCCAAAAGATATAAAAAAAGTGCAAGAATATATAAATTTACGAGAATAATTTAACAAGAACTAAACCTATCACGACACTTTGATTAAGGATCTAAGCATAAATCGCTAATACATTAAAATAAAATATAGTGACACCAAATATGCATAATATGACAGACCCATTCCACCCTCCCAAACAAAATGATAAAAAACAAAATGAAAGAAATAGACATTTAAGTTATTAACAACGCTGTTAAAATTCCAAATTCTCCCATTATCCAGCTTCACTATCCCTTGAACAATTTTGTTACACAATGTAAATCAGGATAATGCAAACTATTTGCTCTCTTAGGCATTTTGATCTTCAATAAATCACACACTTTAATCTGCAGGGGATTCACAGGCTTGCGTGAATCACAGAGATTTTTCCTCCTTTCCTACACAGAGAGTTCCTTCCTTCTTTACATCAAAGTCACCAGAACAATATTAACTTGTCCAAGGAGGACATACCATGTTATAAGGTTTTTGTTTTTTGAAGAGCTCAAAAGGGCAATTCCAGTTGTACTGTGGGGCGTGAACATGTACTCCTCCACCCTTTTCCTCACAACCCCAATCCAATGTTCATTGCCAACACGGGCAATCTGTATCGCTTCCTTCAGCGTGCAATTGAATCTCTCAATCATCCCATTTGACTCAGGATGATATAAAGAGCACTTCTTGTGCCGAATGCTCCTTTCACTCAAGTACTTTTCAAATTCACTAGAAGTAGATTGCACTCCATTATAGATAAGGATAATTTTGGGACACCCCTATCTGGAAAACACATCAGACTAAAACATCACCACAGCTGCAGTAGTGTTTTCTTGGACTTCGCCACAGCATGACCATGAGAACCAACAGATACTTGGGAGCTCCACTGAAATTCAAAGAACCAACCACATCAAAATCTACCTCTTCCCGTACTTCAGTTGGTACCTCATGACATGCCATGGGTGAACTCCTGATCTTTTGAGCTTTATCCTTCAACTTGCACTGGTAATAATCTCTCACCTTTCTCTCAATTCATATAGCCATCTCAGGCCACCAGTAAGTCCATCTCAACCTTTCTTTAGATTTGCATATACCCATGTGACCTTCATGAGCAAGATCAATTAATCGACCTCTCACTCCACATGGCGAATCAACTTTTCACCTCTCAAAAGCAGATCACTGCTGTCATACAACTCTTCCCAAGCTCTCCGAAAACCCTCAAGATGGGGATCAGCACTCTGTTCATGCACACCAACAACAACCAGACCCTTCACTTTTTTTAGATCAACATCTTTCTCAATTTCACACAACCATTCGTCTTCTGATATACAACCATCAGAAATTGCACACACTTTAATCACATCTTCTACCCATCATGGATCTGCATCCTCCGTCACAGTTTTACTGTTAGCAATCAGCCTAGATGAGCAGTCAGCCACCTTATTGTCAACACCAGGGGTAGTTGAAACTACAAAGTTAAAATCTTGCAATGCAATCATCCACTCAAACATTCTTCTTGAAACACAGTCTAGATCTTTCCTGCTAAAAACTTCTTAAAAGTGGTTTGTAAACCGTCTGAACACAAACTTCACACCCCACAAAAATTGTTTAAACTTCTGTATTGCCTAGAACACAGCAAGGGCCTCTTTCTCAGTAGTGGAGTATTACGACTCTGCACTTTGTAACAAGCATGAAGCAAATGTGATAGTCACCTCTTCTTCCTTTTGCTTCTGATTCAGTATGGCTCCGAGGCCCTTACTTGTATCTGTGACAACGTAACATGGTAACCCAGCCATGAAGCTTTTCAAAAACTGGGCTGAACTGAGGCTGAATTTGATCTCCTCAAACTCTCATTGACAACATACATCCCACAAGAACAGCACGTCTTTCTTGAGCAGATTCCAAATGGAACAGGTTTGTGCTGTACTATTTGGGACAAATCTGCTACAAAAACCTTTTTACATGCAGGATGTGGCAACCTCACCACAGCATAGACAAGATCTTCCTTAGGATTGATTTTGTTAGCTGTGATTGTGTGCCCCAAGTAGGTAACCTCTGTCTGACAAAACTTACATTTCTTAAGCGTCAAAGTAAAACCTTTCTGACCTAGAATTCTTAACGCTTCCTTGACCTTCTCCAGGTGTGATTCCAAGGAGTTGGTGAAAATTAAATCATCATCATTTGTACTTGTGGCATAGAATAATGCCTCTGGACTTCTGGTGTGGCCACAATTTATCTGGACATACATTTTTCCAAAAGTAAAGTTTGAATGAAATTCTATTTTAGTATCAAAATAATCCACCAGTTCAGTTTTCCCCCATAACTAACTGGCATGACATCAGAATCGTGCTGTTCCACCTTCTCTTTGAAGTGCCTAACATATTCACTATCAGAGACAAGCAAAACTCTGGTCCCAGAGTCCATCAGCATGGACACCTCTATGCCATTCAAACTTACAACATCAGAAGGATGTTCACAAACCGTACTCAACACACAATTTAATAATTCACAATCTGTAAAATAACATCATCAGTATCATTGAGCACCACCTCATACACTTTGGGGCTGATTACAATGTCGTCAGGAAAGCAGTCCAACCGAATCGGTTCCGGAATGCTTTCCGAATGACTCAACCACGAGTTTCCCAAATGATGGATTAGGATGCACTGCATGTGAAACTCCTACCGAGTCAGTAGGAAACCAAACCGCATGACCGGATCATCGGGAAACAAGCCCGAAGCGACCGATGCTGAAGAATAGCATTACGGTTACAAATCAGAATCTGTTAACCCCACAAACAGATTACGATGCATCCAATGCGGTTTCTGAACCGTGTCGGTTGGTGTTACAAATGGCAATTGGAAACTGATAAAAACAGTCAAAACAAGCATTGGCACCGCCAAAATTCACTCCAAAAATATGAACAAATATTAGCCACACCCACCAATCCACATATATAAAGGGCCAAAAACATGACCATGATCCTTTGCTCTAACACAACTGTGGCTAGGTCACAGGAGTCTCCACATATTCCCTGCTCTCTGCCCCATACACTCATACTCCACCCACCACACAACTTGCACAGATTTGACTTTTAAACAATTGTTACAAACACACACTCTTTTTCATATTCACACTCACCTTCACACTCACCTTCACATTTACCTTCACCATGGCCCCAAAGAAGCAGCCAAGGTTCACAGAAAATGAATTGGAAGTGCTTGTAGATGAAACAGTCAGAGTAGAGCCACAGTTATTTGGGAACCTAGTCCAACAGACCCCCCTTTCCCAGAGAAATAAGATGTAGGACAGGATAGGCAACAAGGTGAATGCTGAAGCACCTGTACAGCGCACAATGGATGATATCAGGAGTTGGTACTATGATGTGTGAAGGAGGGTAAAAAAACTGATAGCGAAAGAACACGCCCAAAGCCAGCAGACTGGCGGTGGCCCTCCTGCACCCCCTGTCCACTTTAATTCCTGGGAAGAGAAGGTGCATGCCAACCTTCCACCGGAGGGCGTCTATGGAATACCAGGAGCATCGGAGTCTGGTGAGTACCTACTCCACATTCCAATAATGTTACCAATTACACCTCTATGGACGTCACTGTAAAGGATACAGTTATACAAATGACTGTTTTCAAAGTAAAAAAACTACAGTAAATGAGCATGTGATGCGTATCTCATACTGATAAACAACAAACATGCAATGAAATAGAAAATGCAGCAAATTCCTATCTTACAAACTCACAGCAAGGCTTTGTGCTGCAAACACCAGTCACGAGTATCAGCCATCTTGCCAGCACATTTACACATACTCTCAGGAAAGCTGAATCACATGTAGGCTGTTTGGGATGGCTGGGCAGGTGGACGTGGGCACAGGCCTGATGGGAGTTGTAGTGACAGGAGACACTCCTCCTCCCACACAGCCCAACAGGCCCACCTGAAACCATGCTTCCCTGACAGTGAGTGGAAAATTAATGGCAAGATGGCTGACACTGGTGCATGGTGTCTGGAGCAGAAGGCCTTGATGGAAGTTGTAGTTAAGTCAAACAGCAGGCACCAGTGTAAGCCATATTGTCAGTACATTTCCACTCACTGTGAGGAAAGCAGAGTCCTAGGTAAGCTGGTTGGGATGGGTAGGAAAGTGTGGGGAGGACAGAGACTGATGGGAGATGTAGTCAGGGTAAACACTCCTCCTCCCAAACAGCACAAACAGCTCATCTGGGCCTATGGCTAACTGACAGTTAATGGAAGTGTACTAACAAGATGGCTGACACTGTTGCATGGTGTTTGCAGCACAGGACCTTGATGGGAGTTGTCTTCAAGTTCCACACCATGCACCAGTGTCAGCCATCTTGCCAGCAATTTTCCACTCACTGTCAGGCAAGCATGGTTTCAGGTGGGTCTGTTCGGCTGTGTGGGAGGAGGAGTATTTGCTGTCACTACAACTCTCATCATGCATGGGCCCACACACACACCTTCCCACACAGCTCAAACAGCACACCAGAAAGAGTGGTGTTCAGACAATGAGGGGTAGTGTACCATCAAGATGTCTAACACTGGTGCCTGGTGTTAGAGTTGACCACAAATCCCATCATGGCCTTGTGCTACAAATGCCAGTCCCTAGTGGCTGACACGGGGGACTGGTGTCTGGAGCAGAAGGCCCTCATGTGTATTGCAGTCAAGTCGTTGCTGTTTGTGCACAGTGGAAAGAGTGTGTGTAGTACAAGGCCTTATGGGAGATCTGGCCAATGCAAACATTCCACCTTCCACCCAAACCAAACAGCTCATCTGTGCCTATTGCTACCTGACAGTGAGGGGATATGTACTAGCAAGATGCCTGACACTGGGGACTGCTGTCTGAACCTATCACAAATACAAAATTTGCCTTTGTGCCATAAACACCAGCCACCAGTGACAACCATCTTGCAAGTACACTTACCAGCATTGTTTAGACAACACTCTTCATGGTGGCCTGGTTGGGCTGGGTGGGCTAGGTGGTAGGAGGAGTGTTTGTTTCACAAATAGAGCTTAAGCAATTCAACATAAGTTCATTAAAGTAGTCTGCCACAAAAAGGTAGAAAGCATGCTTTCTAATCTCATCTGACTATGGAGTAAATGGACAATTTATACATTATCTGTATAGGCACAAAGCTAAGCAGTCACACATTTGGCTCATCACAACCATTCACTTGTGTATAAGGAAATGAGAAGAAGAAGCACCTTACTCACACCATTCCTAAAAATGTCTGGGGAAATAAACAGACTGTGAGTGCGTAGTCAGCTACACCTATGTGACTGCTAAAGACATGCCCTAAGCCCAGTACACAGTCCTCCAAAATACAAACATTGGGAGATAAATAGTACGTATGTCACCATAAAAGTACAGATGTGGAAAACAGCAACCCACCTGTGTCATTCACAGGGTGTCACAAACCAGTCAATGTCTTTGGACATGTAATGTCAACTAAACACAACATGCCCATTTATGCACATAGCTGGACATGTTCATCAATCACCATCTTGTCAGAATTACATTTACCCCCAAAACATAGGCCTGCATCCTGGATGAAGGAGGCCAATCTATGTACATTAACTCATCATTAGGTTCAGTAGCATGTGTAATGGGTATGATTTGAGGGTTAGCGGACAGTCACATCAGTCATTGTGTCTTGTATGTACCCACAGGGCAAGCTGGGAACCCACCCGGAACTGATCAGGACAGGTAGTCCCAGATGTCTCTCAACAATCCTCGGACGACGAGGAATGACCTGGCACATCAGATTTGGGTCACCAGACAGCACCAGCAGCAGCTACAGCAGTATCCTCTGTGACCACTCCCGCCTCAGCAGACAACACCCAGCTGACCCCTACCCCCACGGACACAGCAGCCTGAGCCACCTGCGACAGCACAGCAACACAGGGCTCTCTGGAGTTGGCGGATAACAACATCCCTGTCAACGTGGAAGGAGGCTCAGTGTCGAATGTGCCAACACCAACTGGGCATGCTCGGGTGGGTAAGGGTGGTGGGAGGGGCCATGGGGACCTGCGCCGTCATGCAGGTGGTGCTGCTGATGAGGAGTACCTAAACCTCTCATGGATCCTCAACGCCTATGCGGTTTGCCCGGGAGATTTTGGCCAGATCGTCGGGATCCTCAGGAACATTGAACAGCTGCAGGCAGCTCAAAACCTATGTCAAGATACTTTCATAGCTAAAATTGATGAACTGACTGCGGCGCAGTGGGACGTTGTCACCTGCCTCTGCCAGATTGCTAACAACATGTCCACACCTCCCTGTGTGCCCACAACATCCGGTGCATCAACATTAGCACAAGCCACAGGGAGGGATGTGGACTCTTGCTGAGAGTCCCCTGCACTGCGGCAGCCTGCACCTGAGGGTCTTCCGGCTAAACGTGGAAAGGGCTGCCAGAAGAAGAATCCCTGAGAGACAGATGGCTATGCATCACACCCAGGAAGTGACAATCTGCCCCTGATATCCTCCATTGTGTGCCAAGCATTCACTCTGTTGACTGTCATTGAAATGTCCCACATTGGATGGAGGGTCTAAGTTGGACTTTGGACTCAAATAACTCTGGACTTACTTTTGAAGACTTCATCTACAAACACTTTCAAATACTATCTGCACTTTCACATATTTTTGGTTGTGAGCTCACCACCATTGTGTGGAAATATCTCCCACCTTCATTCCTCAAAATAATGACTTTCCATAAAAGTACTTGCTTATGTCGTGACTTAGAATACCAAATGTACATATTGTAATGACCTGCAAATCACAAAGAAGAAACTGTCAACAACATTGGTATCAAATCACTTCCAAAGAGTAAACTAAGGGCTTTTGAGTAAATGTACCTTGACACAGCATTATAGATAGACACAACAAGGTTATCACACAACCCGTTGTAGTGTAATTCCTATTTCCCTAATAGGCTCTGCGTGATTGGAATAATATAACCTATAGGTTTGACATAGGACTAAGGTCGGTATGTCCCTATCGATTATATTAAACTTAATTACCTGTGCCAGCTAGCTCAGAGGCCACTAGAAACTCCTTGAGAACAAGAAGGGTGTAGTTTCTGGCAACCGAAAAACATGACAACTTTGTTTCCCTTTAGAAGCAGAACATATCTCAGAATCGTGGAAACAATAGATAACAGTTTCACTCATTCAATCGTGCATGCTTAGTTTCTACAGAGTTACACAGAAAGGAAAGACGGGCGTTTCAATAAAAGGGTTTTATTGAACAGTCTTGTTTCTCGTGTAAGAGATATGTGCTGTTATGATCACAAGACAGTATGCAAGATAAATAATGTACAGCGTGAGCAGTAGAAATAAATAATACTGCGCTAGCATTATCTTTTAGCATATATTCACGTACATAAATAACATGAGCTAAAAATGCGAGTACTCATACGATGCGTCTCTAAGCTAGTTCTACCCCAGTGTACCTAACCTAGACTAGGTGTAGGGAAGAGTAGAAGTAGGTGGAGTATTCTCTAGTATGGTAGACTAAGAGTGTGTTGAGTCTAGTATGCCAAGAGTCCCTCTAGGATCTAGTCAGCTCCATACCTTGAGAATGAGAGAGGTGGGAATCTCCTGCCGGATCTTGGAACTCTAACACCCCGCGAAGGGAGTCAGAACACTGGAAGCTGGATTCGTCTGCGTGCAGGAATGACAGCGTCTTCTCAGTGCGTCAGGCCGGATACGGGCTCCTCTGAAGTCGAGGTCTCCTCTAACTTGCTTGGGCAAGGGAAGGTATATTTATACCTGGTAGGTGTCAAGGAATGTTAGCATTGATGTGAAGTCGGACATAGGAAGACGTCAGGAATGAACTCTTAAGGTATAACGGTTCATACATAATAGATGAGTTCTTGGAGAAATCAATAGTCCTGTGCTAGGGGAACTCCCGAAGCTTAAGGGTCTGGTTTCTAAGAACTCGTTGTGACGTTAGGGTGGACAGATGTCGGTGACCATGCCTGTATTTGGAGTGCACGGTTAATGCCTAAATAAGGACAGGGCGAATTGTGCCTATATAAGGACATGATTCAGGAAAACCAATATACGGACCCCTAAAGCGGAATACAACACCCACTCCATCTTCTATTGAACGATAAGACGAAATGCTAAACATTTTGAAATGCTAAACATAAAATTAAGTACCACCTATCACTAAAAACGTTTCTAAAAGCATTTTAAAAGAAGCTCAAAACTGTTGAAATGCACTAGATACTGTACATTTAAAGCAATGATTCCATTCTAAGTATGTAACGGAAGTAAAAAATGCAATGAGAATGAAACAGTAATATATACATATAGACGAAATGGTCGATAAGTTCTTAAAATCAAGCCATTGTATATCATGGAATTAAATGAAATGTTAGACAAGTAAGGTGACAATGTGTCCCTGGAAGTATTCAAAGAAGTCCGTTTTATAAGACTAGTTCTACTGTAAGCAGATTGTTCATTTGCCATGTCTTTCAGAAATTTAAAAAAAGAAAAAGTTCAATTCTGGGAAAAGTTCCAAGTTTGAAAAATATGAAGGCCAAATTTCATTGTTGCCCTGGTACACTGTGAGCCGAATCAAAGTCAGTGTAGGGGTCTGGCGTAAACATTAGATCATCTATGTCCGTAGCCAAAATATCATCCACCGAAGTCGGTGACAGTTGAAACACCTCGTTCAGAATGTTAATTGCACAGAGATGAGAAACATCGCCTTCAGCAGAAGATGCAATGTTCACGTCCGTTGTTACCTGTGTGCCCGTTGATCCATCTCGTACCTCAGCAGCAGCCGGAAGCGTCTGTGAGATCTCAATGAATGCCGCCATCAGGATTGGAAGTCTTTGGGGACAACACACAGCATGGGCCGTTATCGGGTCCAGCAGAGTATCGATATCCGTTGGCATGACTGATGGGAGTGTTAGACAGATGTCTAGCACGCATTCTTCACTGCAAAACAGGCAGCGTAGAACAGGTAAGATGCAATCTTGCCAGATTGGTCTGAATGACAGGAACCACGTTGTATTCAGTTCCCGTAGACGAGGCATGCCCAAAAGCTGTACTATTCGCTCACGGCATTTCCGTTCAAGGAGGGCTCTCTCCACATCGCTCGGAGTGATGTTGGCGAAGAGGCTTGCCATAGCGTAGTAGGAGGAATAGAAACAGAATTCCTGCAACAAGTGCTAGAATTAACGGGGTGCAGAGTCGAAATATCGCCGCAAAAATATCGCGGGACAGAAATATCGCCGCAAAATATCATGGAGAAGAAATATCGAGAACAAAAATATAGTTGACAAGAATATCGACTGACAGGTAAGTAATATCGATTACATAAATATCTTTGTAATAAATATCGTTTACAAAAATATAGTTTACAAAAATATCGATTTATTAATAATTTTATGTATTTTAGTGTTTTACTAGTTATTAATTTATTTTAATTTTAATTCTGCGTTTTTAGTTCCGTAGCGGGTTGTGGGTTTATAGGGGATTAGGGTGGGAAGTAATTTAATTTTATAAGATTTATTGATTAATTAATGTGTTAATTGATTAATTAATAATAGTTTAATAATTAGTTGTTAATTAATTTCAATTAGTCAATTAATAAATAATTAGGTTAATTGCTTAATTAATTTTAGGTGTGTGTTGTGGTGTTTATATGTGTAAATTGTGTGAAGGGTGGTAAGTAATTAATGTCTTTTATTGATTAATTATTAAATACTTTTAAGTTAATTACCATCAATTAATTAGTAATTATTAATTGTAATTGTGTAATTAATTTCAGGTGTGTGTTTTGGTGTTAATATGTGTAAATGGTGTGAAAGGTGGTAAGTAATTAATTTTTTATTGATTAATTAATAAATAATAAATTAATTGTAGGTGTGTGTTGTGGATTTAATAGTGTTAAATAATGGGTAATTATTTTTTTATTATCTTTGGTAATAATAATATATTTAAATTTATATATTAATTATGTTAATATTGGAAATTAAATTTAATAAAAATGTTGATGGTTTTATTTTTTATTGTTTTGGGAGCCAGCGCTTTCCCTACTGTTGCACTCACTGGAGTGGGAATAGTAATTGTTACCCCTCCGCTATCCAGCGCTTTCCCTACTGTTGCACTCATTGGAGTGGGAATAGTAATTTTTACCCCTACGCTATCCAGCGCTTTCCCTACTGTTGCACTCACTGGAGTGGGAATAGTAATTTTACCCCTCCGCTATCCAGCGCTTTCCCTACTGTTGCACTCACTGGAGTGGGAATAGTAAATTTTACCCCTCCGCTATCCAGCGCTTTCCCTACTGTTGCACTCACTGGAGGGGGAATAGTAACTTTTACCCCTACGCTATCCTGCGCTTTCCCTACTGTTGCACTCACTGGAGTGGGAATAGTAATGTTTACCCCTACGCTATCCAGCGCTTTCCCTACTGTTGCACTCACTGGAGTGGGAATAGTAAATTTTACCCCTCCGCTATCCAGCGCTTTCCCTACTGTTGCACTCATTGGAGTGGGAATAGTAATTTTTACCCCTACGCTATCCAGCGCTTTTTCTACTGTTGCACTCACTGGAGTGGGAATAGTAATTTTTACCCCTTCGCTATCCAACGTTTTAACTACTAATGTTTTTATTTTATTAAATGTATGTATTTTTTTTTTTAATAGTTTAATATGTTAATTAAATATAGAATATTTTATTTTAAATTATTTATATGTGTTTATTTTATTTTTATATAGTTAATAAAATGTATTTAAGTAAATATATGTATATGTAAATATTTTTGGGTGTTTATATTTAATAAATTAAGTTTATTTGTTATAATTAGTTTAAATATATATAAAATTTTATTTATTTTGTTAATAATTTTAATATTTTTTAATTAATTTATTTTAATTTATGTTATTTTTTTAAATCGATATTTTTACATCTATATTTTTTACATCTATATTTTTGAGTCAATATTATTGTACTTACCTGTTTAAGTATAGCAATTCGATATTTTTGTAATCGATATTTTTACATTTATATTTTTTTCAACTATATTTTTGTAATCTATATTTTAACATGGAACCAATTAACGTCACACCACCAAACACCGAATGTGCGAAGTTTGGGATGATTCCGAGGACAGCCTGGAAAGGTGCTAATAGTCCGGAACAGATGGTCTTAAATACATGTACAATACCGCTTGTATCTGACATGTTAAAGATACGTCCTATCATTTCTACGAAATGTATAGGGCAGTTTGTACGAATTAAAGCTTGTATCTCAGCCGAAGTCCTTGCAACTTGCAGATCATAGGTTTCTTTGGCCGAGGTCAAAGGCACTGATTGGTGTATAAGCATGGCTTTCATTCTGCTTAAAGTATCAAATCGAATAAAAGAGACATTCAGCGAAGGCCATAACGGCGACTCCCTGACTGTGTCTATTGGGGCAAACAATACTTGCATACAGCAAGTGAACCTGGAGTTGACCGTTACTAGATATGGGATGCCTGGCAACATGCCACAGCAACTCTGATCTTTCAACATGAGGTAACTCCCATTAGAAAGTTGTCCAAACGTTGGATTAATCACAGCAGGTGGTGTACCCTGCTGGTGGCAGGACAAATTTGCCAAAGAACCATTACAAGCCCCGTGTAAAGAAATGTCCTGACAAATCAGTGAACCGCTTAGTGCATTTTCACAGTGTGTACCGTTTAGTAACACTTCACGATCCCCACTCCAACATCTATAGGTGTAAGGTAAATTCCAGGATGTCTTAATGTATTCTTTATCCAACCTTTCATATTTGCCTGCTTACATCTGTTTAAGGCAATACTGAAACTGGAAAGTAGTCACAGGTAGACTAATTTTGCCGTGAATAAGCCATTCCGTAGCTGGTTTTTCTGCCACTGTGAACGGTAACTTTTCAAGTTTTTCAGTGCTCAGTACTGTATACTTAGCTCCCCTTTGTGCCAGTTCGATCTGTTTATCTGTTAGATTCTATTCTGCAAACAGAGCCGTCGTGTTGATAAAACGCCAAGGCACATAGCCAGCACGCAAAGATTGCAGCGTCCAGCTTAATAACATAATAGAACGTAACTGAGACTGGCCTTGTTGTAACATGGCTAAATCTTGTTCCAGTATGTCGATAGCAGAGGATACAATACTGTCCAATGAATAAATTCTGGAGGACAAAGTTGTTAACCCATTGTCGACCACAGAGAGAGTTTTCTCTAAGTTAATACAATCAAGTTCACGTATTCGTTCTGCGGCCTCCATCTGTGACACCTTCCATGCTTCATTATAAGCAGCATAGATGCCGGCATATATGAAACGTTTTTGACGCGGTTTTCTTGGTCCAAGCAAGAATTCCCTAAGGTCTGCGTCTTCTTTAAGTAAAGATAAGTGTTGTTTCACATCCTGAAGTGTAGATTTTTGCAGCCAATCGATGCATAATTTTCCTACACTGTATTTTGTTACTACCCCCGGATGCTGTCTTTGGACGTATCTTGGGTCTGGCCTATGAATAGTAAACCCCTGTGTTTTATTCAGGAATCTCGCTTGACAGTTGATTGTGTCTGTGGGCCAGATCAACCATTTTCTCCAATCAGGATTTGTTCTGTTGAGTTGTAGTATGGTGTCAACTGTAACCGCTGCCTGTGTATTGTTATCACTTGCAGGTGTTGGTACAGAAGGATTTTTCATGTCTTTAATCTTGGCTAACCCAAGGCAAGAAGTTTGTTGGATCGTGTCATTCAAAAACATTATTTGTTGAGGGACAATACAGGCTCTAAACAAAGCTTCTATCCCCTGCACTTGCCAATCTTTAGTACCCCAGACAGATTTTGTGTCTATTGTGTCTTTCCATAAGTTGAAACCCTCTCTAGACAGTTGGGCAATAAATGCTGCAGAGTATATCTGTTTTGTATTAGTTAACATAATTTTCAGTCCTGTTTTGTTTACATTTTTATAGTAAAACGTTTCTGGATCAGATGTATTGTATCCTGAAAAATATGGAAACTTTTTAGGAAATGTTTTTGAACTACCTTTTGGTGGTGTAGGACAATGCTCCCATTGGTTAAACACAAATACATTTCTAGGTGTTGCTGATTTATGCAAAAAATGATGACCATAGTGGTTATAGCAATACAGCTGTTCATAGTCTGATGAACCCTCTAAATATTCATTATTAGAAAATGCAGCAGATTTTTGTAGGTCAAACATTATATTATTCACAGTTGCAAAGTCCCAATCATCAGAAAAGGTACTGGATGAAACAAAATCACCTAGTGAAATTTTAAATCTAAATCTAAATCCGTATTTGTAAAGCGCGAACTACTCACCCTTACGGGTCTCAAGGCGCTGGGGGCCGTAGTGGAAATTAAGTGAGCTATTGCCCAGAGTCACATGGTGCTGAGCTGAGCTGCCGCCGGAGCCGGGGATCGAACCGTGAACCCTGTTGCTCCGAAGTCAGCTGCCCTGGCCGCTGCACCACACCTCTCCACTGTGGAATGTTCAAATGTTCCGTCGGGCCGAAGATATCAAAATCTGTTTTGTCCCACACTATACCATCCTGTATAGGAACGGCTGTGATGTTCACTGCAGACAAGTCTCTTGTTTCACGATGGGATGATTTGTGAGGTTTCAAAAGTAAGTTCACTTCTTTTCTTTCAATGTCCAAATGAATGTATCTGCCATTTATAAGCACGCTCATAGTCATAACCAAAGCTAGCCAAAGCAGGAAGAAAAATATTCCAGAAATAACCCAAAGTTCAGTCCATGGTGAAACTAGATAAGTATTTTTCAAAAAATTTAAAAAGTCTTGTACTTGCTGTTTAATAGTTTTTGATGCTGGCAACGTCTCGGGCTCACTCGGATCCTCGGAAAACGTATCAAAGTTAATAAAGTAGCCAGAAGCAGTTCTGTCAATTGTTGGAATTGCATCAGGATTTGTAGAAAACGATGGTACCAGTTGATCACTTGTTACATTGGTGTAGATAGGTGTATTTGGAAGAACTGTTACTTGTGTTTCAAGAGGGATGAGTTCCATAGCATTGTTGCTCAGTCCTTCATCTGTTACTGCTGAATTCTCGATGGTTATCAGTCTTTCAGATTGCACCTCTTGAATAGTAGCGAGAGGAGTGCGTCTGCTACTAGGTCGGAGTCCACGAGGCCTACTATTTAGTATTGGCCACATACTGTGGTTTGATGAGGTCGATGGACACAAATCTTTTCTCCTTTTTTCCAGCAAGGGGCGGCAGAAGTACTGTTCTTGTTCCTTGAACGGCTAGGACAGGTACTGGTTGTCTGTAAGAAGGTCCAAATTCCTTCTTGTCCGCAATTTCCTCTCTGACCAGATCCCCAACTTTTGGAATCCAGACAGGCCTTGCTGGGACCGCCGGTTTTTCCCCAGTGGTGGTTGGCTGCAGGAACACGTTGCTTTGTTGCGTTCTTAATTTGTTTAAGTCCTGTAAAACAGCCAAACGATCTTTGATATCAAAGGGTTTATTTTCCACCACTGTGCCACTGCATTCCAGATCAGGCACTCACATTCTTGTCCCAAATAGGACCTCATATGGAGTGACCCCCCCTAGAGAACTTCTTGGCAAATTGTTTAATGAGCGTTGGACCCCATATAGATGTTTGACCCACCCATCACCCGAACCTAATACCCTAGCTGTTATAGACTGCTTTATGTCACGGTTTTTCCTTTCCACAACAGAATTTCCCTCAGGATGAAACGGAGAGGAGTACCGCAATGCAACGCCCAGACTGGCCATTGCGTCTTTGTAAGCTCGAGAGCTAAACGCAGGGCCCTGGTCAAAATGTAGCGTGCCTATTGCGTATGTGCCGGTAAAGACTCACAAATCTTTTATAACAGTTCGAGCGTCAGCCGAGCGCTGAGGCCATATCCATAGGAACCTTGACTTAGTAATTGTGGGATTGCACTTGTTCATGAGGACGCTTGTGCATAGATAGTCTAATGCTGTCTAACAATGGTGTCTGTGCCGGGCAGCTACATGCGTAGCATGGTGTCTGGTGGCTTTCTCGCTGTAATTTACAGTCTATGCAGTTATTGATGAATATGTGTATTTCTGTATTCATCCCAGGCCACCAGTACATCTCTTTTAATGTTAATATTGTTTTAGAGATCCCTTGATGTGACAAAGCCCTCCCTCAGATGTGTTTCATAAATCAAAGCTGCTCTACGTTCCATGTTTGGAATTACCCTATCCCCCACTCCAGGGATTCGAGCAAAGGAACGTTGTTCGCATCAATTACATAAGAGTACTTGAGTGGAAACTTTTTTGGTAACGCTGCACCACTGCCTTTGCTCGTAGCATTGACAGACAACATTATCTCACTGTCTATTTTCGTTTTTAAACGAGTGATCGCAGCTATGGAAGCCGTCTGAACAGCCCCCTTTGCGGCTTCATCAGCCAATGAATTCCCTGCAATGTGAACGCCATCACGTTGATGACTCAGTGTATGGATCCCGTGAGTCTTTGGTAGTTCGCTTTTTAACTGAACTACTTGTTCCCAAAAGCGTTTTATGCTTTATTGTGCCACCTTTTGCATCTTTGAACCCGTTTTCAAGCCAAGTTTGTATATATTCATTATACGACTGCAAACAGTAGAAAGAATCTCACACTATGAGTGTGGGGAATTCTCGATCTGTACTTTCAAGTGCCAGTTTGAATGCTTGTAGTTCAGCTCGCTGAGCTGTACAATCTCCTAGAGATTGGGTTTTTGTGAACATAGGTCTGAATTTGCCATCGCGCATGCGACCTTTAACGATTGCGCACGCTGCACTGTAAGCTTGCTTACTCCCTGTTGCGGGCTGTGCGGATCCGTCAGTGTAAATTATGAATTCGTACTGATCGAGAGGCAGAATCTCAGTGGGCAGAGGACATTCATGTTCATATTGCAGGAATGCTTGTGTTTTTAAATCGGGATCAAAAACATATTCAACATCTGTTGCAGCAAGAGAATTAACCCATTGTATCCATCTAGGATGTAATGCTTTAGCATTTGGAATGCTTGCTTTTGTTACCGCCTCTAAGGCCGGAACTGGGGTTGCGACAATAATGCGTTTCCCTTGGGCTAGAGCTCTTTCTTTTGCTACAGCGGTTTGAACTGCTGTCAGAATTTTTTCTGTTGAAGTGAAGCGCATTTCTGCTTGTGTATACAAATGTGATTTGTATGCAATTGGTACTTTCTCACCCTCATTAAATGTTAAGTAGGTGAATCCGCATTGACCCGAAATTATTCGGATCACTAAATTGCGTTGACTTACGCGTGTTTGTAAGTGATTTGTTGCTAACATGTTAGCTTGGAGTGAACGCAAGATTTCTGTGTGTTCTTGTGTTCAATTTTTTATTGAAAAATCAGGTTTGATTAATGCGTAGAGAGGTTTAACCCTTTCTGCGTAATTTAGAATGTAAGTTCTTTCAAAATGTAGGAAACCCAGGATGGATTGTAAATTTTTCAGCGTCTTTGGAGGTTGGAGCAGCGCACACCTTTCTAAAAAGTTGGCTGCCAAGCTCTTGCCTTCACTTGAAAGCTCATATCCTAGAAACAGGACATTGAGATGGGCAATTCTGGATTTTTTGAAGTTGAATTTGTAGCCCTCAGAGGCGAAGCCCAGTATAATGGTGCTCACCCTGTTCAAGTGCTTGTCCAGGTCATCGTCTGTCAGATAGATATCATCGACATAGGACAATGCCTCATTGTCATAAATTTGTAGTAACTCCGTTACCCTCGCTGAGAATAACCCCGGGCTGTTTTTGATCCCCTGTTGGGGGTCGACAAAATTGACGCTGGGTCCCCATTATTGAGAAAGCTGTTAAGTACCTGCTTTCAGGTGCTATGTTTTGACAAAAGAAACCATTTGAGATATCTAATGTGGTTTTGTATTTTTTACGCACAATGTTATTCATTAATGTTGTACTATGTGCATTTTGCACTGCAAATGTTATAGAACAAGTGTTTAAGTGTCTGTAATCCAAAACTAGACGATAGGTATTGTCTGGTTTGGAGACAGGAAACAAAGGATTGTTCATTGAAGAGGTGCATGTTTCAATTACACCCTGGTATTCAAGTTGATCTAAGATCTCCCTGACCTGTTTTTTAGCTTCTTGCTTTATTGGGTACTGCCTTTGTGCAGTAGGTTCATTTTTCAGATGTATTTTATGGTGAGGTGAATCCTCATCCCATCCTACATGATTTTTGTATAATGCTGGGGCCTGGGCAACTACCCATTTCCTGGCATAAGTATATTTTATATGAATTGGAATATGGTTAGAGAAGGCTGGCATAATAATGTCCTCGCCATGTGGGCACTCCCTGACAAATTGTGGTGGCCAGTCTTTTTCCACTAGAAGTATATCTCATAACCCCTTGAAAGTTTTTCCCAAAAGAGTGCTTTCACCTGTCTGGGTATGTCTCCCTCCATCCGGAGTGTTATTTCATATAACTTTTGTGGAGTACTAACCCTGGTGTCTACAGTCTCAACTGTAATGTACTCATTCAAGTCCAATATCTCCAGAAGTTCCTTCAGGTTCTGGCGAGCTATTGTGACTTCTGCAGCACTGTCCAGCATTGTCTGAGCCCATTCTCCGTTCTTGAGTTGTGTTCTCAGTATCCTCGGCATGTCTGACTTTCAGACCTGCTACCTTCTTCTTTGAGAATTGAGGTTTTGATTTGTTTTTTGGAACGTGTTTGACGTCTTTCGATTTTACGCGTTCTTCTCTATGTTCTGACCGTCCTCTTCTTTCCGATGTCTGTGACGAGATCGGAAAGGTACGAGAGGAACGTGTATCAGTATCTTGAAACCTGTCAGGCTTTTTCAAATTATCCCTATTCCTGAGGTTATACCTCCTTTCAGAGGGCTCCTTTTGAGGAGACCTACCTCGGGATTGAGAACGTTTCTCGCTTGAATTTTGTTTATTAGTTTCCCACTTCTTTTTAGAAGATGTAGGAGTTTGTTTATTAGAGTCCTTCTCAGGACTTTCAGATAGTTTTGGCTTCATTGGTCTTCCACCCAAACTATCTCTGCCTAATTCTGCATAAGATTGTTCTATTATTCTGGGTAGTTCTGTTTGATGTTCTGTAACATCGAATTCCCTTAATCGTTGGCGGATCGCCACTGCTGCTGCCTCCTCTTTAATATTAGATAATATTATTGTTGAGACCTGGTCGAAATTTTTCAGTAATTTCATACCTAAATTTAGAGCAGGCTCTGCCCCGTATTCGTTTTGAATTTGTTTCAGGACATCAGGTATTACCGCAATTGAGAGACCACCATGTGTTTTAGTATAGATGGCAGCAAAGACTGAGCCCCAAGTGGTGCAGTCTTCCAGTTGTGGTGTGATCCCCATCGGTAAACAGATGGTTAGGATTCTGTGTTTCTCATACGGGCTAGTATTTGGAAATACTGCTTTGATTTGAGTTATTTTTTGAGCTATCCAGAATGGAATTTGCTCACGTTTTGTGGGCATTTTCCCCATGACTGCGTATAGAGTCTGTGGTGTAATTTTTAATGTATTCCCCTGTATGGAGTTTGATTTGGAAGTGTCAATGGTGGTTGGACTGTGAAAGTCCGCATGTCATATTGGACTAATTGTCTGTAGATTTTGATTAACTCTGTAAGTTGGGTAAGTAATTCCTCGTCTGACATTATATCGAGGTCAGGATGAGGAGTGTAGCTGGCTAGAATCGGCCATGTTGCTCCTGGTCTACCTAGTGGACTGAGCCTGGTAATGTTTCTGTGATGTTTTAGGGCGCCTTTAAACCAGAGCTGATGCTCCTGGTATTTTAGTGGAATTTCAATATCCTCGAAAGGAATATATTCCTCTGGTGGATCATCTTCTTTGTAGAAGTGAAACAGTTTTGTTACTGAATTTGATTCAGGAAATATGACCCATGAATATAATACCTCTGTCTGAAAGGATTCGTGTGCCTCTATCACGAAAACTGCTCTACCGCCTCTTGGTGGTAGGCCATGTTTTATAAGTTTTAGAGTGATGGCTCTTCTTAAGTTTGGATGGATGTCTATAACACCCTCCTCGGTTTCATTTAAACCTGTAAAGTTAAAAGCTGTTACGACTGGTTCAGCCGCAGCTACACTGTTCCTGGTGTTATTGTCCCCGTTGGTGGACATTTTTGTTTTTTGAAAAATGTAGAACAAGTTTCAAGGAAACAAAAGATAAGGTGCACAATATTTTGGAACACTGTATCCTTCAACGTTGAACAAACCAAACAGCTAATATATAGGGTGCTTCCCTATTTAGTTATGGCGGATATTTAACCCTACCCACTCTGGACGTCTTATGGAGTATGTATGTAGGGGTCTCTGAGAAAAGCACGAAAGAGTTACTCAGTATCTAGCGTTAAATTACTGCCTTACCAAACCGTTGGGCGCCATGTAGTGTAGTTCCTATTTCCCTAATAGGCTCTGCGCATTGGAATAATATAACCTATAGGTTTGACATAGGACTAAGGTCGGTATGTCCCTATCGATTATATTAAACTTAATTACCTGTGCCAGCTAGCTCAGAGGCCACTAGAAACTCCTTGAGAACAAGAAGGGAGTAGTTTCTGGCAACCGAAAAACATGACAACTTTGTTTCCCTTTAGAAGCGGAACATATCTCAGAATCGTGGAAACAATAGATAACAGTTTCACTCATTCAATTGTGCATGCTTAGTTTCTACAGAGTTACACAGAAAGGAAAGACGGGCGTTTCAATAAAAGGGTTTTATTGAACAGTCTTGTTTCTCGTGTAAGAGATATGTGCTGTTATGATCACAAGACAGTATGCAAGATAAATAATGTACAGCGTGAGCAGTAGAAATAAATAATACTGCGCTAGCATTATCTTTTAGCATATATTCACGTACATAAATAACATGAGCTAAAAATGCGAGTACTCATACGATGCGTCTCTAAGCTAGTTCTACCCCAGTGTACCTAACCTAGACTAGGTGTAGGGAAGAGTAGAAGTAGGTGGAGTATTCTCTAGTATGGTAGACTAAGAGTGTGTTGAGTCTAGTATGCCAAGAGTCCCTCTAGGATCTAGTCAGCTCCATACCTTGAGAATGAGAGAGGTGGGAATCTCCCGCCGGATCTTGGAACTCTAACACCCCACGAAGGGAGTCAGAACACTGGAAGCTGGATTTGTCTGCGTGCAGGAATGACAGCATCTTCTCAGTGCGTCAGGCCGGGATACGGGCTCCTCTGAAGTCGAGGTCTCCTCTAACTTGCTTGGGCAAGGGAAGGTATATTTATACCTGGTAGGTGTTGAGGAATGTTAGCATTGACGTGAAGTCGGACATAGGAAGACGTCAGGAATGAACCCTTAAGGTATAACGGTTCATACATAATAGATGAGTTCTTGGAGAAATCAATAGTCCTGTGCTAGGGGAACTCCCGAAGCTTAAGGGTCTGGTTTCTAAGAACTCGTTGTGACGTTAGGGTGGACGGATGTCGGTGACCATGCCTGTATTTGGAGTGCACGGTTAATGCCTAAATAAGGACAGGGTGAATTGTGCCTATATAAGGACATGATTCAGGAAAACCTATATACGGACCCCTAAAGCGGAATACAACACCGTAGTACATGGTACAGATTCAATGGAAGTCTATTATATAAAAAGTGATCTCCATTTGCCAGCACAATCAACAATCATTGTTAGCAAACCAAATCATCACGGCCAATTTTAATAGATAAAAATGTTTAGAGTTGTGTGATAACAGACAAGGCACACCTCAATGTGGAACACAGGTTTATTCTCCAGATACAACCTGGTGCATTAACACAAACTAAGATCCCATGACACATGAACAAAATGACCACACATTAAAAAAAAAAAATCTGGTCCGAAGGTAGTGTGTGCCATGGATTTCCGCAACAGTTCTATGTTGTAGTATGTCACAGACTGATGGGTTTGGTGAGGACACAATTCTGCTGTTGATATGGCAAAGTACCCTGGTAAGGAGAAACATAGAACAGAGTCAGTAACTCAGGAATAATGTTGCTTAATGTTGCAAACTATGTCAGCTAAAGTGCAAAAATGTCGGTGTGAACACAAGCTAGTATTGAGGGTTGCATTGTACATGTCAACAGGTACATTTATTTTAATCATCTCGGTACAAACCTCAGGAAAATTAACATACACTCACCAGCACACATACACATTGTACAACAGCAAAACACAAACAAACATTTTGGGGTTGTCACCTCCTCTCATTGAATACTTACATTCAGGTGAAGAAGTTGCAGATAAGTTGTTGTCGCAAATCCCCACCATCATCCTCATCACCACTGGCATCATGTCCCAAGCCTGGATCCTCCCTTGATGGTGGCTGCTGGTCTCCGTCATCCAGTATTAGTGGATTGCAAGGGTGTGGAGCATGCATGAAGCTGTTATTATCTTGCACACCTTCAAGGGGTCATATTGTAGTAAGCCTCCTGTGCGATCCAGACACCGGAACCTTGTTTTCAGTAGACCAAATGTCCGCTCAACAACTCGCCTGGTACAACCATGTGCCTCATTGAACCGCACTTCTGCAGGGGTGACTGGGTTGCGCAGAGGTGTCAGCAACCAGGGAAGGTTGGGGTATCCAGACTCACCTACATAGAAAACATAAAAAAGTTCACTTTTCTGACAACAGAGCACTGTCTGACATGCAATCAACACACACTACAACATACACATAAAACATCACCTACCAACAAGCCAGGCCCAGTCATGTTGCAGCTGAGACATCATATGGGGGATGACGTTTTCCTCAGGATGTAGGCATCATGTGCTGAGCCAAGGAAACGTGCACAGACATGTGAGATCGACATGTCCGCCAAACACACCACCTAGACATTGATGGAGTGGAAGTGATTCCTGCTTCTGTACACATGTTCATTGGCCCGTGGTGGTACTAACGCAACATGGGTTCCATCAATTGCTCCGATGATGTGGGGTATATGTCCCAAGGTGTAGAAACTCCCTTGATGTCAGAAAAGTCACCTGGTGTTGGGAACTTGAGGTACTGTTCCAGGTGATGGAGCAATGCCTCCAACACATCACGTAGGACATGGCTGAACATCGCTTGCGACATTCCACCAGATGGTGCCACAGTATACTGGAAGGAACCAGTGGCAAAGAAATGTGAGGCAGCCATAACCTTCACCTTGGGTGTCAGTGCAGTCGGATGTGTGCGACCAGGCATCAAATGTGGTGTCAACTGCTCAGCCAACTGTTCAATTATTGACCTGGTGAAATAGTATTTTCTTATTGTGCTACTTTCTTTCATGGTCTGCAGGTCTGGGAAGGGCCTGTGGACTGGAGGTCGTCTGTGATACTTATGTATAGAGTATAAACACAGTTGTTGTTAGTTACAAATATACAAAATAACATGCATTAGTACGAACAGAACATGAAATATGAGTACAAATTATACTATAGAACATTTGTAATACATGTTTAAATGAATAATGTTGATCTTAGATACATATCACAGCATTATGACCCTTGCCAGATCTGTTACAACGGTATGGTTACACAGCAATTTGAGTGCCATAGTGACAAATTCAATAGTGTCTGTCACCGTTCATGTTAATCAAGAATCACATACTAAACAACTCCTCATCAAATAAGCTGAGATATAGGTTTGTGAGAACAATTACATGCTTAAAATGTACCCACATGAGGATCAAGAAATGCCAGATATGTGGAACACCATATACATAGCGCGTCCCATTCTGAAAATATACATACAGCGTCCCACTCTGAAAATTATGTACACTACTGTCACAGGGTGGACACTATCATGTTGTCAGGTCTGCATCACACATACAATTACATACACAAACCATTACCTATGTAGGAGTTGCATATATGACGCCATCATACACTTGAGTCTGGGACACAAAGATGCACTAGTAAATCACACAACAAACACAAGCTGATTTGGCTGCATAATGTCACAGTCTACTTATTCAAAGGTAAATGCTTTAACCATGAATTACACACCAAACATTTATAATCATAAAACACACTGATTGCACACTGGGTCACACAGTGTGAGGGTCACCTGGGTTTTCCGACGGGGAAAAAATGGACAGAACAGATGCTAGGTCCCCAATTCCCTCACCCACCTCCTTCGCCCAACTGGGTCAAAGCAAAAGAGGGAAGGTGGTGAAGAGGGGAAACAAAACAAGGAAAGGGAGAAGGAGTAGAGTCCACTGGTCTGGCCAGTACTGTGTCACCAGGTATCCTAACGAAGAAAGACACAAACGTGAGTAAGAACTTGTTAGCACTAAAAAGCTTGCTATTGTATATCTGGCTATTCTAGTCTTCTACCTGTAGAATGGTCTGCCAGTGGAATGTAGGAGTTGACGATTTATGTAAAGTGTAAGACCCACACAGTGCATCTAGAAAATAAACATACATGTATTATTCCTAAAGACTGCATAATTCTAGCAACAAACAATATAAGCGTGAAACATACCAACCTCAATGAGAACCACCTTTGGAGATCAATAGACCCAAAAACATATCGCCTGAAACTAGGAAAAAAACAAAAAACTAATTTTCCTAGCCAGGAGAATAAAGAAAGGAAAAAAAATATAGTACAACAAGGTGCCGGGTCGAAAGGTTTGATTATATAGAGTAAACAGGTGGTTTAAAAACAATCTCTCCTTGTACAGTAGCAAGTGATATGAAGCAATTGAAAAAGGAGGCAAATTCAGGACTGAGAAGGCACTCAACCCTATTTGTAAAAACACGAAATGGGAACTTGCCACTGGATACTAATACAGCATGTATCCTACCTTAGTCAGGAACTAGGGTTCTTTAAATACCTCTGACCATATGCAGGCACCGGGATATACAGTGTTAATGATTGCTGCATTCATGAGTGCAACAATGTAGCAGCCGGCGAGGGAAACTCCGAGGCTGAACCAAGTCCCGGAAGCAGAGATTGTGACCCGGAAACAAAAAGAGCTCTGTGAACGCGGGAGAGGAATGCAGGGATGTCTCCACTCTCCGGCGTGGATCCAAGAATGCAGGTAAGGCATGGGTTAACAGGAACAAAAGGGAGGCCTGGCGGGGGTCCGTGATGGAACGCGAAGCGCGTTTCCCTTGCGGTCCCCTCCCTTAAGACTACGTCAAGCCCCGCCTTCGTCAGCTGATGGGAGTCAGCAGGCGGGGCTTTCACCGGAGGCTGCGGGCGAGGTTGGGAATGCCGCCACGGGCTGTATGGCCTGACACACAGTCCCCAAATGCAGTGAATATGTAAAGAATGGACTTGTACATCCCCATAAAGTCATTGGCACTGTGACCAAGCCTAGGAGGGTAAATGGAGAACTTATGAATCATGTTGGTATTAGTCTCAAATTCAGTATGTCAGGTGCCCCTCAAGGTTAGCTCCTCATGGGAGTGTGAGCTATTCATATAAAAGTCCATTTCATCTTGAAAAACCTGCCTCCACACATGTAATGCTCACAAATACAATTACAGAAGTGTCTGTACTGTCGACCGATTACTGAAAGGACACAGAAGCAGCATCTGAACCAATTCTGACACAGCCATTGGCTGCAAGTTATCATGGTGACAGACGCAGGTGAGTTTTCAAAGGACACAGTAGCTGCATCCGAACCGATTCTGACACAGCCATTGGCTGCAAGTTGTTATGGTGACTGACCAGCGTTTTGGCTCATTTCCTCATCACATTGAAATTGAGTCAGTAACCTCCGATCATGGCAAACCAGAGGAGCAGGTGAGTGATGATCACACTGCATTTTTATTGAACATGTGCAACTAGCATGCACTACTAGCATTGGGAATCTCATTGGCAAGCAAGTAAACTGTTTTGTTTTACTTCAAAGTGTGGAGATAACTGTTCTGGGCAGGTTCACTGCTGTAGAAGTGTGTGTACTGGGATAAACATCTTTATCACTGCTTGCATGGGACGGAGTCATCATTGAATACAGGACAACTGCACATAAGGCCACTTGCCTATCCCTTAGACATTGTTGCCAATCTGACCAAGACCAATGCGTACAAGTGTTTGACTCAGAAACATGTTGCATGTGAACTAAGGGCCTGTCACCATGTCATCATTACAGGCCAACTCCCAAGAGAAGGCCAAGCTGTGGAGGACCATCGCTCAGAAGGTGCGCTCCATGGGGTTGGAAACTTGGCACATCTGTCATTGCCACAAGAGGTGGCAGGATCTTTGTGGCTGGACCAAGAAGATTGCTGAAATCAAGCTGGGCCTGTCACTTCCAGGCAAGAGGGTCGGATGCCGAACTCTGACCCCCCACATGCTCCGCATCCTAGCGATGGTCTTCCTTGACCTGGATGGGAAGTTGAAAGCCACACAGCAGCAAGGAGTGGGTGAGTATGTGCCTTGTCGCACAGCTTTCTTTAAACATGCATGTTGTAGTATGCTAGCCTGCTGGCCCTTTTACAGCTCGGAAGTCAGACAAAAACATTGTTCATTTTTAAAAAGACGCATACGCACAAGGATTATAACATGCCTGATTATGCCCCTTTAATCATGGACATTTGAGGAAGTTCTGTTCAGGGTAGTGACAGTAGTGCCATGCTCATGTGATAAGCACACATTCCAAAAACATGTGCATGGAGATAAGCTTCAGGAGTTATGTGATTGCTCGACATGTGTCAGCACATTGACTAATGTATGACCTGTTCTAAGTGTGGCCACAACAAATCTGTGAAGTATGTTTTGTTTGGAGCACTCAAGTGTGACAAGCCCTTTGCTACACATCCCAGCAGCAGGTGACATAAATGTTGAGGCCTTGGTGAGTTTTGCTTGGTCAGTGTGCCAATGTTAGGTCCCAGCTGTGGTGCTCAGTGTAATCAAATGAATCACATGGGCCAATTACAGGTATGCTAACTCTGGTCACCTGGTGGAAACATGGATAAAATTGTAAGGCATGATGTGAGATACACATTCACAACGGTTGACATGTGTGTAAATGCTCTTGTCTATTCATACTTGAGTGTTTCGTAAACCATGTGCATGATGCCTCACTTGCATCATTTTTAAGTAAGTTAACAAAATGAGATGGAAAATAAGAGCAATGTAAGCTGTACAAAGTATGCAATATGTGTAATCGAAGTGAGGGACATTCAGACTTGGCCCATACAAATGGGGACTTGTGCAGTCTAGACAGGATTGGTACACAGTGTTGACTGGACTTACGAAGAATAGAGGTTCAGTACTAATAGTCTGTACAGACAATGCACCCAGATGGGCCAGTGGCATGGGGTTCCACCTGCAGCATTGTGAAGATGCAGTCATCAGCCTTGTAAGTGTGTTGACTATTGTTCACATCTGAAAATGGTGATCTATTTACAATGTGCACAATATTCTGAATCATCTTCATGACACAGTGCATAGATCACACAAGTCTGTGTGCCACGTGCCTCTCACCATAGCTATGCCTAATACCTTGGTGTCTTTCCGCAATAAGTGTCAGATGTGTAACCTGACAATAGAGTAACTAAGTTACTGGACAAATGAGCACAATCACTGTTATCTGTGTGACATGACTATGCAATGAGTATGCAAGCCTAAACTTTGACAAGGAAGTCATTTGACCTGTAACATTTGATCCAATAGTTCCCAACTTGATGACTAGGTATTGCAGAATGGATACCATGTCTCCATTCAATTGTGTGACTCCTATTTCCATTGTGAGCTCTAAACTCCCTTGCAGGAGATGGGACAGGTATGTCAGGACACGAGGCCATCAGGACCAAAAGACGATTCATCCCCTGCTGCATAGTGAAGCGGTTGACATTGTGGTTGTGGCATTTGATGTTGATACTCCCAATGTTGCAGATAACATCATGTGTGAGGGAGCAATGGTTAACTGGCAGACTAACAAGTGCCATGTAATAAACAATCATAAAATGTACTAGCACAAGTTCAAATGATGTATTTGTTTGATCTGTGAAGATTTGTGATGTTACCTATGTGTCAAGTACATACGGATAACTTATGTGATTCTTTTTCATTCTTGTTCAGAGCATCAGCCATCCAGCGGAGGAGGCAGTGCCATGGATAAAGGGGGAGCAGTTTGCCAGTCTGCGTCCAGTGCTGACTCGGAGGAGGAGGGACCCAGTAGCGTGGAGGGTGAGGGGAGCCACACTGAGGGCATGTCAGAGACAACATCTGCCGGATCTGAGGCCGACTCCAGCTCCAGTGATAACTCCCTTGTGGAGGAGACAGGGTCTGAATCCTCAACATCAGAACCCACCACCACCACTACCATCTCCACCCTCCCAGTTGCTCCCAGGCCCAGTGTCCGTGGCCACTCCCCTAGAAGGGGTCCCGTCTCCTTCATGCCAGGCACTTCACCCCCTGCCCTGGTCTCCCCTGCTGCCCTGAGTGTGGAGGCCATTGACATCCTGAGGCAGATCTCTGTGGGGCAGACATCAGTGCTGAATGTCCTCCAGGCTTGGCAGTTCGGTCTGGACTGTTCCCATGAGGCACAGGGTCAAGACTGATTTGCATATGGCTATGTCTGAACTGGGGTGGCGTGGTGAAGCAAAATAACGATGGATTATACCCAGATCTGTGACTGGGGGTGAATGTTTGCCAATGTGCAACATTCCGTCCATCATCTTGTGTGTTTTGCATTTCGCCCTAAGTGGGAAGGGTATGCCCAGACGTGGGTCCCGTGCTCACTGCGCCACTGGAGTCAAGCTATCCTGGCTGATGAGGGCTGAAAGCCCGAAACCGGTCTTAGGATGCTTGATTCCGGTCCAGGGAAGACATGGCTTGGCAGTTCGGTCTGGACTGTTCCCATGAGGCACAGGGTCAAGACTGATTTGCATATGGCTATGTCTGAACTGGGGTGGCGTGGTGAAGCAAAATAACGATGGATTATACCCAGATCTGTGACTGGGGGTGAATGTTTGCCAATGTGCAACATTCCGTCCATCATCTTGTGTGTTTTGCATTTTGCCCTAAGTGGGAAGGGTATGCCCAGACGTGGGTCCCGTGCTCACTGCGCCACTGGAGTCAAGCTATCCTGGCTGATGAGGGCTGAAAGCCCGAAACCGGTCTTAGGATGCTTGATTCCGGTCCAGGGAAGACATGGCTTGGCAGTTCGGTCTGGACTGTTCCCATGAGGCACAGGGTCAAGACTGATTTGCATATGGCTATGTCTGAACTGGGGTGGCGTGGTGAAGCAAAATAACGATGGATTATACCCAGATCTGTGACTGGGGTGAATGTTTGCCAATGTGCAACATTCCGTCCATCATCTTGTGTGTTTTGCATTTTGCCCTAAGTGGGATGGGTATGCCCAGACGTGGGTCCCGTGCTCACTGCGCCACTGGAGTCAAGCTATCCTGGCTGATGAGGGCTGAAAGCCCGAAACCGGTCTTAGGATGCTTGATTCCGGTCCAGGGAAGACATGGCTTGGCAGTTCGGTCTGGACTGTTCCCATGAGGCACAGGGTCAAGACTGATTTGCATATGGCTATGTCTGAACTGGGGTGGCGTGGTGAAGCAAAATAACGATGGATTATACCCAGATCTGTGACTGGGGGTGAATGTTTGCCAATGTGCAACATTACGTCCATCATCTTGTGTTTTGCATTTCGCCCTAAGTGGGAAGGGTATGCCCAGACGTGGGTCCCGTGCTCACTGCGCCACTAGAGTCAAGCTATCCTGGCTGATGAGGGCTGAAAGCCCGAAACCGGTCTTAGGATGCTTGATTCCGGTCCAGGGAAGACATGGCTTGGCAGTTCGGTCTGGACTGTTCCCATGAGGCACAGGGTCAAGATTGATTTGCATATGGCTATGTCTGAACTGGGGTGGCGTGGTGAAGCAAAATAACGATGGATTATACCCAGATCTGTGACTGGGGGAGAATGTTTGCCAATGTGCAACATTCCGTCCATCATCTTGTGTGTTTTGCATTTCACCCTAAGTGGGAAGGGTATGCCCAGACGTGGGTCCCGTGCTCACTGCGCCACTGGAGTCAAGCTATCCTGGCTGATGAGGGCTGAAAGCCCGAAACCGGTCTTAGGATGCTTGATTCCGGTCCAGGGAAGACATGGCTTGGCAGTTCGGTCTGGACTGTTCCCATGAGGCACAGGGTCAAGACTGATTTGCATATGGCTATGTCTGAACTGGGGTGGCGTGGTGAAGCAAAATAACGATGGATTATACCCAGATCTGTGACTGGGGTGAATGTTTGCCAATGTGCAACATTCCGTCCATCATCTTGTGTGTTTTGCATTTCGCCCTAAGTGGGAAGGGTATGCCCAGACGTGGGTCCCGTGCTCACTGCGCCACTGGAGTCAAGCTATCCTGGCTGATGAGGGCTGAAAGCCCGAAACCGGTCTTAGGATGCTTGATTCCAGTCCAGGGAAGACATGGCTTGGCAGTTCGGTCTGGACTGTTCCCATGAGGCACAGGGTCAAGACTGATTTGCATATGGCTATGTCTGAACTGGGGTGGCGTGGTGAAGCAAAATAACGATGGATTATACCCAGATCTGTGACTGGGGGTGAATGTTTGCCAATGTGCAACATTCCGTCCATCATCTTGTGTGTTTTGCATTTCGCCCTAAGTGGGAAGGGTATGCCCAGACGTGGGTCCCGTGCTCACTGCGCCACTGGAGTCAAGCTATCCTGGCTGATGAGGGCTGAAAGCCCGAAACCGGTCTTAGGATGCTTGATTCCGGTCCAGGGAAGACATGGCTTGGCAGTTCGGTCTGGACTGTTCCCATGAGGCACAGGGTCAAGACTGATTTGCATATGGCTATGTCTGAACTGGGGTGGCGTGGTGAAGCAAAATAACGATAGATTATACCCAGATCTGTGACTGGGGGTGAATGTTTGCCAATGTGCAACATTCCGTCCATCATCTTGTGTGTTTTGCATTTCGCCCTAAGTGGGAAGGGTATGCCCAGACGTGGGTCCCGTGCTCACTGCGCCACTGGAGTCAAGCTATCCTGGCTGATGAGGGCTGAAAGCCCAAAACCGGTCTTAGGATGCTTGATTCCGGTCCAGGAAGACATGGCTTGGCAGTTCGGTCTGGACTGTTCCCATGAGGCACAGGGTCAAGACTGATTTGCATATGGCTATGTCTGAACTGGGGTGGCGTGGTGAAGCAAAATAACGATGGATTATACCCAGATCTGTGACTGGGGGTGAATGTTTGCCAATGTGCAACATTCCGTCCATCATCTTGTGTGTTTTGAATGTCCTCCAGGAGCATACCAATCATTTGACACAAATGGTATCATTCCTGGAGTGCATTCACTTGGACATATCTGCCCTACACAGATCCAATAAGGCTCTGCCCTCCACACTGATAGCAGCAGTGTCCCAGCTCCAGCAGTCCCTCCCCCTTCCTGCCTCTTCCCCATCCACACTCCCAACTACCCGACCTGACCCAAGCACATGCAAACACACACATGCACAGACCTCAACAGCCACACGCAGCACACAAACACACAGACACAAGGAGAAACCCACACATATGCACACTCAGGAGACAGACAGCACACCCACCCCCACAGACACACCAAAAGATAACACACATGCACCCATAGACACTCTGCAAACCTCAGAACCCTCTGCCTCCACACACCCTACCCTTGCCTCTCCTGTTCGCCCCTCTGCTCAAACACTCTACCTCTGTGACCTTGGCCTCTTCCCTACTGACACCTCCAAACCCCCTCCCAAGAAGAAGAGGCAATCCAACCCCTGGCCCTGGCATCTAAACGTGCCACCCCCGAGAAAAAAAAAACCAAAAGCAACCACCCCCCAAAATCCACCCAGTCTCCCAAGCCCAAATCCCCTCCACCAACCCATACTTGCCCAGCACAGTACCTCCAGCACCAAAAAACCCTCACAAAAAGTAAGAGTCCCTCCCTATCCCTGTCCACATCATGGAGAATTACACCATCCCCAAAATGGTCAATCCAAGCCCATCCCCCCTCTTTCAATCCCTCACACTACAGCTGCTCCCCCTCAGTCTGAGCATACCACTGCAGTGGACCCAACACCCCCTCAATCTGACCCAACTACTGCAGTGGACCCAGCCACCTCTCTCGATCCCATCCCTCCCAAAACCCAACCCAGTCCCCCCTAGTTTTGTCCCTTTGGTACCTGGCATGCCCCTTAGATGCCCCTCCAAGGGGAGGTGTCCCTTTGTCGGATAAGTGCAGGCAAGCAGTATGGGCAAATACATTTGTGGCCCACAAACCATTGACTGAAATTGGACTGGCCATTGGCCTTTTTTGCATCATAGACTCTACATATATTTCTGATGAATAAAGAATTTTATATTTATTTTTTCAAATTTCTGTGTCCTCCAAATGGATTTCTGCTTAACTGGTATTCATGTGTAATATGTGGTGTAAGTATGTATTGATGTAGGTATAGTGTGGTTTGCATATGGTCCATGGGGTACAAGTACTTGGTCAGTATGTATCCTACATTGTTATGGCTACTTTGGTTAGATATCAGTGTCAACATTGGTTTTGTCTATGACTGTGACATGCAGTCACAACGTTTTTCTTATCAGAAACCATAGTTCAACATGGTTCATGCTTTCAGATGTCAACATAGTGCAAGTGTTGCAAAGTACAACAGTTTATGTCAAACATGCTGCATATGTTTGGTAATGTGCAGGAAGACCACTGTCTCATCAATGCACCTGGATAGATATGGAGGTTGACAACATGGAAGTGTGTTTGGACATAACCATGTGCACAAAGTAATGCCACAAATTTTTCAGGTGATTTGATTGGGATAGGTAATGTCAAGTCCTGTTCGTACATCCTGTGTGTACAACATTTGTCTGTGCTTGGTGATCAGAAGGCCCTTCAGGCCCCCTCATGTGACACGGCTGAAGGTATACCTATTAAGCAAGACAATGCACAGCAACAATCCCCTTCTTGGCTCAGTTCATGCAAGCAGTTTGACCCTCAGTTGTTGGTACCAGAAGTGGTGTAGAGTTGTTTAGCTCAAGGTGGATGCTGTGTGTCAGTCCGGGCTGATGCTGCCCATGTTCAGCTGCACAGGGCCTCACAAATGCCAATGACTACAGAGCCCAGCACCAGAGCACTGACTCTAGTGTGCTGTCACTGTTACAAGTTACAGGTGTTCACAGTGCATTGTTAAGGCCTATACATGCACCCCTACTCTGAACGCATGGTGGACGTTTCCTGATTCATGCATGCTTTGAAACTACCTCAACTTGATCTGGCAGCACATGCAGTGAGCAACACCCCGCTGGCTGGTACAAGAGATACTCAGAGCAATTCTGCACACTGCCACATTGATCAGTCATGCGCTGGACAGCCACCTGCACAGTCTTGATGATGCCTATGAGCTTTTACTTAGACACAGGTGACTGTATATCTCTTGGGCCACTTTGAGTGATTGGAGACACACACACAAACCATGTGGCAATTTCTTGACAGTATATTGGTAATACACAACAGTGCCCTGCTGGGTGGTCTGAGTGAACAGTGGTGGTGAATGGCACGGGTCCCCCAGGGGCGTGTCGACCTGGCCTGGCAAAGCATAGTGTGCCCCGAGATAGTAGTGTCATTTATGTATTTGAGTGTGTTGTGCGTGCTATCTGACCTGTGCGCATGCTAGTGATTAATCTGTCTGGGTCCTGCTCTGGATCTGTGCTGGGTCCTTCCCATGTTGTTATTCCTGACACATTCAACATCCCATTCTGGTTGTGTCTCCCTATGATGACCTGTTCTTAAACTGGTGTACTCATCATGACACAGGATGTGGGACTGTGTGACTGGTCTGATGGGGGAGTGGATGTTCAGGTTGGAGTGAAGTAGTCCATTTGTTGTTTTTGTCATGTATTGATCTGTCAACAACTTGTGCATTGTGTAAAGTGAGGTGTGATATAGTAAATAATCTAGGCCTAGGTTATTCATCTGATTGAGTGGATGTATTGTCTTGGTACTTGGTAGATCAGCTATTGCTTTTGACTTCACTTTCCTGTGTGAGTTATACATGTTGTATTTTGCCAGCTATCCAGATTACATCATGCACTTCTTCTTGGGTGTTTTGAAAATGGCAAGGTAATATAGATGAATGATGTCACTTCCTGCAATGAGACTTCCTATAACATGAGATTTAGTGGTCTTTGTATGCGTTTAAGATTTTAGAATTTAGCCTATGTCACAGATGGATGTTGGTGCGGGCATAGTGCCAGTGAATATGTCTCTGTGGACATACTTTTGTGAGTTCATTGGAGTTCTGTTGTCATGCTAAGTTTCCCTGTGTGTTGTGGTGGACTCATGGATTCACTTTGTGATACTTCCATGCATGTGACTTTGGGCATTTCTGTTCCAACATCAAAAGTGTGTTTCTCCTAGTATTTAGTGGACTGACTGTACCTACCTGATGATGACATTCCCTGATTTGACATACACAATATGCTATGGAACCAGTGTCGGATTGGGATCCCAATGATGCTTGGGCATTCTCCGAGTCATTGGCACACATTCCGTGAACATCCCATTCATTGTAGCCTCTGTGCATTTTCCTGACAAGGGATGGATCAAAAAGCACACTGCTGCTGATCAAGGGGGTGTGGGGTAGGTTATACTGGCAAAATGTGACTTCTCTCACTGCGAGGCCCCGACATACTACACAACCTCCCTGCACCTGCCATGACCTGAAAGTGATGGGCGGGTTGGGGAGTTAACACTGCTTCTGGCAAGGCACGCGAGGCAGGGTGCCAAGGAGAGTGTGTCCGAAAGGTTGGCCCCCAGCCTCAATTTACAGCACAGCCATGGAGCGGACAACATACTGGCACCACATTGCAGTGGCCTGGTGGTGACTGTGGAAGTAAGTCAATCTCTTTGTGTGGTTTACAAAGCCCTCAAAACCGTGTCCCACAGATGGCTCTGGTGCACCGGCCCATCGACGAATGTGCAATTGGCATCATTCCCAGTCCAAGACTATACAAAACACTTTCTGAACAGATTCAATGCCCATAGGGCTCTATGGGCTTCAGCCCCCCCCCGTCGTATATGTCAGCCCCGGCTGAGACAGCTTCCCCACACACACAGACAGTTCTTGAGCTGCTGTGGGTGGCTGGTGTGTTGTCTGTGCACATCAGCACATGAGTATTTCACATGTTTTTAATGTATCATTTAGTAGTTGATGTGTCTTTCTTGGTTTATGAACAGTCCCTAGTGCACCAGAATCTCCACTCTGCCCATTTCTTATCATTGACACTTGCATTTGCTGCCACAGTGTGATAATTTATTTTCCTGCCAAGTAACCTTAGGCTTTGTTTTTTAGCTGTTTTCTACAGCTTATACTCCACCCAGAGGTATTGAGGCCCTTTGCATGAGCACAAGATACATTCGTGAAGGACACATTGCTGTGGGTATTTGCCCCCAACTCCCAACTTGTCTCTGGATTGCTGTGGGTATTTTTCCCCCCAAACCCCATATTGACTCAACATTGCTGTGGGTATTTGCCCCCAAACCCCATATTGACTCTACATTGCTGTAGGTATTGCCCCCAAAACACATATTGACTCTACATTGCTGTGGGTATTTGCCCCCAAACCTCAACTTGTCTCTGGATTGCTGTGGGTATTTGCCCCCAACCCCCAACTTGTCTCTGGATTGCTGTGGGTATTTGCCCCCAACCTCCAACATGTCTCTGCATTGCTGTAGGTATTTGCCCCCAAACCCCATATTGACTCTACATTGCTGTATTTACCCCCAACTTGTCTCTGGATTGCTGTGGGTATTTGCCCCCAACTTGTCTCTGGATGGCTGTGGGTATTTGCCCCCAAACCCCATATTGACTCTACATTGCTGTGGGTATTTGCCCCCAAACCCAATATTGACTCTACATTGCTGTGGGTATTTGCCCCCAAACCCCATATTGACTCTACATTGCTGTGGGTATTTGCCCCCAAACCCCAACTTGTCTCTGGATTGCTGTGGGTTTTTGCCCCCAACTTGTCTCTGGATTGATGTGGGTATGTGCCCCCAACCCTCAACTTGTCTCTGGATTGCTGTGGGTATTTGCCCCCAAACCCCATATTGACTCTGCATTGCTGTGGGTATTTTCCCCCAAACCCCCAACTTGTCTCTACATTGCTGTGTGGATTTGCCACCAACACCCAAATTGTCTCTACATTGTTGGTAGCATTCTCCCCCCCATTTGGCTGTAGTTGTGCCCCTGCTTTCTCTTGTATTGTTTTTTGCGGAGTAGTAGCGTTATTGTGTAGGGGTAGGTGTCTAACTTACCGTCTGCGACAAACTCATCGGTTGTAGTATTCATCATAGATGTAGAGGATAGGGATGACGTGCGCGATGGGATACATGGCTGCACAGTATAGGACGCAGGAATCGTGTTGTGGCGCGATTCGGAGCTGAAATACACCCCTTCCGGATGCTCTGACGTGTTGGTTGTGGTGACCGATTCGGCGCATAGGAAGTATGCATCGTACTTTGTCAGGTCGGATTCGGCCTGGGAAGGGCCTCCGAATGACTCCATTCTTCAATTCCGGAGGCTTCTCATTAGGGATATCCAGTCCGATTTGGAGTGACCAAGTCGTTCGGTAAGTAATGGGTTTTGGGCATCGTAATACGTCGTTCGATCCCAGAACGAATCGTTCGGAAGGTCCGACTCCGGACGGCTCTGGGATGGCGTTCCTAACGAGATCGTAATCAGGCCCTTTGTCTTTTGGGTTGGTGGACTTGAAACATTTTGCAAACTGACTCTTTTTACCATACAGCTTGCATACAGCTTTCGAAGCCGGATAATCTTTAGTGGCGCGATGAACACATCATGATGCCAAAATAGTTTATTGTACGTGTGCTTAACACTGTGAAGTCTTAAATTGTAGACGTTGCTGCGGATCAGTATGCGCCCGCATACCAGGCACGAGGGACACTGCATGGCACAGTTAAGAGACTATCTTGCATCTGTGTGATGAACATTGCCAAGAAAAATAAAGCTACATGAAATTCGAGGTAGGTCACGCGGCACATCACTTTGTTGGCTCAAGAATGTATGCTTGAGAATGTAGGCTCGGGAGTAGCCATGTGGTGTAGTGCTGAATAAAGTTAGTGCAAGGAATTGCGAGATAGGTCGTGCAGCACAGCGTGTTGTTGGCTGAGGATGCAGACTCGAGAAAGCAGGCTCGAGAGTAGATGCACTGTGCAGCACCAAATGAAAGTGAGCATGAACACATAAACGTCTGCCAAATTAAAAGTGAGAGAATGTCTGCATATAGTCTGAAAAAGAAAAATGTCTAAGCCGGCAGAGAAAAAAAATAGTCACAGATATCAGAAGGTATCAGAGAAGAGACTCACTAACATGCAGCAGAACTTTGAAGGGCATGGTTAGGAGTCCAATAGGAGGCCCCAAGCCAGGATGCCAGCAAGAGGTGTTGAAGTTTTTTTGCGGTATGCCCAATCGTTGCCAAATGTGAAATCATGATCTGTAGTCTCAGGAGCAAGAGGAATAAAGAAGTTTATTGTACAAATAAGAAGCTCCAGCCACCAGTACGGCTCCCCAACTATTCAAAGCCATACATTCTATCTAGACATTTTATACCTCAGACTAAACCATAAGGGGCAGAGGGGGGGAAGAAAGGATCGACCCATTAATACATTAACACAATACCACAGCTGTCTATTTTAATGTCTATTCTGACTGTGTTTGGGGCACATTACCCCATCTGTTCTTGAGGATAACACAGCCCCAGATTCTGTGAAGGTGCTTTATCTATCATCTATCAGTTAAACAAATATATTGTAACAACTGTTTTGGTGGAGAATGGGGGCAACACAGATTAGAGATTAGATTAGAAATCTTTTTTTTATCTCCTGGAATCTGTGTGCACTCTTGTTGCCTATGGTCTGGACACATTGGATTGTTTTCAGTGTTCAGGTGTTCCTGACCTGCTCCCAAGTATAAGAAAGGGATTATTTTTAAGAGGCGCAGACAATGTATTTCAAGCAGGAGCTTTATTAAAGTTAAGAGGAACAACCCCTAGATCCGTCCTGTCTCCAGCAACTGTCCTCTCCCTCTGGTTCAGCTCCAGAACTCCCCGATGCTGGTAACCATGGAAAGAATACAAGGCATGTTGCTAGGACACATTGCTAGGATGTAACATATCTTCCTTCTTAATAATAAAACAAAATAAAAAGAAAAGTAGAACAAAGAAGTTTTCAGGAATACATGAGAAAAGAATGTAACAAAATATAAGAGAAAAAATCTAATTGAAGAACAACACCAGGGATATCAATAAGTCACATAATCACTGTGCCATTTGGGAACCATTTTGACATGTTTGTTATTTCTCACATTGTTACTGCCTTTTTCTATTTACCAGCACCCGCCTTTTTCAACCAAGCATTTATTTCCACAGCGTTGCACAAAGTGACACGTGCAGACAATGAATTTCAAGCAGGAGCTTTATTACAAAAGTACACACAATGCAGTGCATCACCTGAAAATGCTGCGCTGTGTTGCATGAAAAGGGGAGAGCAGGAGAGCGCCATATCTACAGAGATATGGCACTCTCCGCCTCTCTTACTAGAGCCAGCGCAGAATTTTGCTGCTGAGCCCACGCACACACCTTTGTGCCAAAGTGCAAGGGTGTGTGCGTGAGCCTAGCACTTGTGCAAAATACCATGCCTAGACAAGTTTTACAACTTTTCCTTCTTTGCATGTGTGCTATGCAGTCCAGCACACATGCAAGGTCGGAAAAGAAAGGAGAAATGAAAACATTTCTCCTTTTAACACCTGCTTTCAACTGGCATTATTTTTTGGTGCAAAACCCAGTCTGTTAATGTTAGCAGATAGGGTTGTGCATCAAAAAGCATGGTTGTTTGCATAGTAATGTCCATGTGCCACCGATGTAACGCCCCCTTGAAGCGAAGTAACGCAAACCAGCGCTTTGCGCTGGTTTGCATTACTTTTCCTTACAAACTAAAACAAAATACAAAGGTTTTGAGTCAGGTTTGTGTTAAAAAAGTATCACAAACCAGACACAGAGCTTTTGTAAATCTTAGCTATTGTGATTTTGATGATTTTGTCATATTTTTGAGTTAGATTGTTGAAACTCATTATTGTGTTTGGTTAGGGCTTTGACAAATGTGTCGACAAAATGATTGAGTTGTTGTGATTTATGCTGAGTTTTATTTGGTTTGCTAAACGGACTAGTTCCAGTCCAAGATCTTGAAATAGATTGTTGAACTTGTCTCTAAAATTGGAGCTGTGAATGTGAGACACCACCTACACACAAAGATAGGGGAATTTCTGAATTATGAAAGATTTAGTTGAATTCATTCTACTGTAGATTGGTGATTTTGTATTGTCTAGTGCATAGGAATAAACGTGCTTATCAAGGGTGCGTTTCTGCTGGCCGTAACTTGCCTTAGTGTGATTGATAGTGCATAGAGGTACCTTTCTCTTCCTGCATGAAATTGAATTACCGTCCCTTTTCTCCTTACCTGTATTTAGGTGAAGCAGATAACACAATGTTCTGTTTTTTACTTTGTTCATTTCTGGTTCTGAGGTGTCTTCAAATTTGCATCATAGTGAGTCACGCTGCAATTGGTGTTTTGTCACAATGGGCCATGCTGTGATTAGCCAGTTGTTTCTGTAGGTTGCTCTGTAATTGGTAAGCCCTTGCAGGGACCCTGCAGTGATTGGTTAATTATCATTGTTTGTATCACGTGATTTGTGTAGTCAAATCAAGTAAAAATGGATACTGCATTGAAAAACTTTATACTTCCTTTAGAAGATTCTCCTGGTTTTGACATGATATTACATTTGTAGCTTCATACATGTATGTGAATAAAAGAATAGAACAAGATCACATCTGATGACAGGTATATTCAGTTTCCTTTGGAGGGTAAAATTAGCATGAGAAAGCCTGAATACTGGATGTGACTGATGTATGAGAGAAAACCACAACCTAGATTCAAACACTTTGAAGCATTGAATGAGTGGTGTTGTGTTGCTATTGAGAAGGAACGAAAGGGAATGGAGAATCAGGTTAAGAATGCCGTGAGCTTAAATCAACCAATCAAATCTGTTTATTTTGGATTCATGATCCATAAAACAATACAACATATAAATCATACTGTCTTTAAAAATAGTTAACATTTCACATATATTAGATCACTGACAGAGTAATAAAAAGATCTAAAGATTAGAACGCTTGATAGTTCAGAGTACTGTGCAAAATAGCAAAATGCAGTGCCTCCATAAAGCATTTGTAAAACACGGTTTCCTGAAAGAGATGAAATTCATATAATACCAAATTGCGCTCGAAATAATAATTTAAAAGGTTCTAGAACAAAATGCATTGGTATATAATTTGGGGAAGTGGACAAGTCAGCAAAAAACAAAACAATGCCTTCCTCAGCTAAAGCTGATAAATAACTATAAAAGAGCCTAGCTATGTAGAATATAGGATCAAGGCAGGTTCCTGATAAAAATGTAGCCAATTATTAGGTAGCACTCACCATTGTAACAAACGCTACTGGAGAAGCTGCCTGCAGCGCTCACAAAGTATCTTTTTTGTATAGCCATGCAGTGTGTAGGAATTTGGCAACACTAAAGACAATCACACCTCTAGCATCAGAACTCAAAATTCTTGGAGCATCCTCATATTGCCTGAAGCCTAGCAATTGGCACGCCGGTTTCATTCAGTTCTTGTGGGGTGATGTATATGCACTACAAAAGAAAAAAAGGTAGTGCAAAGTGGCTGCCTCCAACTTACATGCTTGACATAAGGTGCTCAAGTCGGTGTTATTTCCCCAGTTCGCAGTAAAACTATGAATAGGGAGGGTCTCACATATAACTTGTAAGTACAGCTGCTTTGGTAAGAGACCTAAGATAGTGTTGAAGGATATTTCAGATGCAGGGGTGTTTTTATGGTCTATATATCAATCAATCAAGCGGCCTACCTTGCATCTCTTGAGTTCCTCCCTCCATAGATATTTTCTTAAACTTATCTTGACCATTTGCTTAGATATTGCAGAAGCCTTGTCTGGGGAATCCCAAAGGGAGTGAAAGTCTCAGCTGTAGAACATGTTTTTGATGTAGGCTAACCAAGGACTTCCTAAATATCCCTAGGTGCTTAGTAGTTCCTTTAGTGGTAATTTATAGGCCTCTAATTCCTCGGTGGGCTAAAGCCTTTGCCAATACAGCAAAGGTCTCAGCTTCACAGTAAAGGAGACCGAATACACTCCCTTTTCTAGAAGCAATTGGAGTCGAGGAGTGTTCTGTGGAAAGTTTAGTAGGGGCCAAAGAACTTATTTACCACCATGGCTAGTCCGTTATCTCTTACATAGCCCCAAAGTTCCCAACCATATAGTGCCCAGCTTTTAGCTTGAACGTTATAAATTTCGATGGCTGGGGAAAGAATTCTAGATTTCATTCTGTTTGCTATTTTAAGAACAGCCCCTTATTCCTGCTTTAGTTTTAGTGTGATCTTACGTATGTGTGGTCTCCAGCTAAGAATGTGTGTCACATTCGCTACCAAATGAACAAAGTCTTGCACTTGCTCGAGTGGTGCACTCTGCACTACAATGCTAGTTCTTCTCATAGCCTTGTACGGGTTGGCACCATAAACTTAGTTTTACCAACATTTACTTCAAGCCTGGAGCCCTGCAAGAGATTTAGATAAAAAGGGAGTATTGTCCATGAATAAAAGTGTGGGGATTTTAATAGCACCTATTTTTGGCGCATCATTACCAGGATACCAGGAAAATATAAAAACTGGACTCGATCATTGATGTATGGAGTAAAGAGGAATGGGGCCAAACCACAGCCCTACTGAACTCCTTTCTCACTTTTAAAATAATTGGATAGTTCTCCCTTATTCCTGTATCGAACACATGTATAATTAGCTTCATTGAGTCTAATTAATACCGCTAAGATATGTTCTGGGACCCCCATACAGTCCAGGACCTCCCATAACTTGTGGTGGGGGTTGAATCAAATGCTGACTTTAAATCAACAACGACCACATACAAGTGGCCCCTCCCCAGTACAAACACTTCCAATACATGATATAAAAATGATACTGTTGCCCTAGTGCGCTGGTTTTAGTTCAAAACCCCGCTTGGAGGTCTGATAGGATATGATTCTCTGTAACCCAATCAGAAATTTCCCCCAGGAGTTGCAGACAGAATAGCTTCTGAAGCCTATCAATTAAACCGATGGGTCTATAATTGCAGGGGTCATCCTGCCGGCCCTTCTTGTATATGGGGACAATCTCAGTATTCTGCCAAGACTTTGGTATAGGGCCACCGTTTAGGACTGCACGTGAGAAAAGGTCCCGACATACCTGACTCAGTTGCATACAAGGCTCCAGGAATAAATCTGGGCCAGACGTCTTCCTTGGGGCTATGGTCTTTAAGGACTCAAAGGACTGCTGAATTGATAGCTCAACTGTTTCTAGTTCTTTAAATTAGTGTTTAGACCCCTGACTTATAGCCTTACTTCGAATTGCTCCCTTTTCTGAATGCAGCCTCTCAAAATGCTCAACTCACTCCAGTGGTTGAATATGGAAGTCCACGAGTGAAACAGCTTGACTACTGCCATGTGCGATTATGCCCCAAAAGGTCTTGGCGTCACCTGATTTGGCTGAGTGCACCAGGTCATTCCAAAATTCATTCTCCCAGTTTATTTTAGTGAGGGCCATCTCCTCCTTGCACTTCCTCCATGCCATGGAGATTCTTACATAGTTTTTATCTTTTATGGACTTCACCAGCACAGTTTCACGAGTCTGCACTGGTCATTGAACCATGAGTGTGGGGCGACCGTATTTTTTGGGCTCTCTGGATATCAGGTGTTTCGGAGCTGAGAACAGTTCCTTTTGGAATGCTAGTATGAAAATGGGGTCTAGTCCAAGGGAAGCTAGACTACTCATAGTTTCCAGTGTGTTGGCTGCTTTGGTATAGACCTGTTTCACGAGGGTAGGGTGCCCAGATATGTACTCCAATTTTAGTGCTTGTTTATATTTGATAAAGTGGTGTCACCCAAATGCCTAGGTTTGATTGCTACTGAATTAGGGGTCATAAACCATTTCATATCAAGTTTAAGAGAATTATGGTCCTTATCCTCCCGCTCTATGATTGTCATGTCCCCCATATAAGACCACATCTGGAAGGATAGTAGTGTATAGTCTATTCTGCCAGATTGGTTGTGTCTCTTAAAGGCAGGAGCGCCACCTTGGTGAAACAAGGATCTGTCATTACAGGCTCTGAGGCCCAAGCTCAGGTTCAAGCCCAGGAGTTGGTTTGATAAGACAGATCGTCTTTTAACTTGGGGAATATCTCGCTTTGGAATGCGCCATAGTGCATCTTCTTTTTCAGTTAGGTCTACTCCTGAATTGTCAAAGAGTTCAAATGTTACTTTGAAGTCACCAGCTATTATTAATGGCTCACCCACTGGTAGGTTGCCTATAGAGTGCTCAAGTGTGGTAAGAATATAGGATTCCTTGCTCAACCCTAGTGACCTGTTATATACATTAAAAACGATAGACCAAGTAAATCAGGTGAGTTCACACAAGGGGCCAGATGTATCAAGAATTGCTTTTGCGATTCTTAAATAGCGAATTTTACCGATTCGCTATTATAGAATCGCAAAATGCAATGTCTGTAGGTTTTGCAATTTTTTTTGTGAATCCTTAACATTCCCTATTAGCAAATCGCAAATTGCGATTCACTATTAGGGAATGCCTTCCCATTCATTCCTATGGGCCTAGAGGCCCATAGGAATGAATGGGAAGGCATTCGCAATTTGCTATTACCAAATAGGCAATCGCAAATTGCGAATGCAATTTCAAGGGTGCCAGGGGGTCATAAGGCCCCCCTGATGCACCCCCAAAAAAGGTAAGTGTGCACATGTGGAGCACACACATGCTCATGTGTATGCGCCACATGGCACTTAGAAAAATGCAATTGTGTGCATTTTTCTAATGATTTGCAAATTACCACCAACTTGAAGTTGGTAGTAATTTGCGATTCCTTAATGCAAAGTTGCATTCTGAGAATGCCTCTTGCATTGCATTTAGGAATCGCAAATGGCGATTCCCTAACTGCATCTCGCAAAATAGGTAATCGCACAAATTGCGATTACCTATTTTGCGAATGCCTTTTGGGTTGATACATCCCAAAAGGCTTTTTAAAGTTCGCAAACGGGCCAATTCTGCGAATCGGCCCGAAAGTCTCCTAACTCCATAGTTTAGAGCATTCTTCACCCATACAATCAGGCCACTGCAGGACGGCCGCTCTCTTGTGTAGTGGCTAGACAGCAAAAGTTTGTAAAGCTATCCTGAAAAGAGTCTCCGTGAACCAAGACTCCTGGAACAGGCAAATGTCAAACACGTCTATAAAGGTTCCCCCTGATGGATCAGAGAGCTTGGAATTCAGGCCAGCAATATTCCACGAAAGAATACTACAAGAATCATTAATGGGAGACGAGCGGTTAGGATTAGGAGAGTCAAAAGGAATGTCAGTCTCTACATAGCTTTGATTGCAGAGGGCCCTCGGGGGGACGGACAAAGGTACTTTGGTGATTGGCTGAGTGCTGGCTCTTGTAGAAGGAATATTGAACCTACTAGGCTGATTCCAATTGGAATTGGACAGGGAAAGTGGACCTCCAATGCAACTAGATCATTTGCCATCACCTGGGTAGAAAGAAAAACCCCTCTCCAGGCATGTTGCAGTGTTTAACCCTCACAATTTAGCAGCCGGGGCAGGGCAAACAGCACACCCTCCTGGTGCAATGAATAATGGGTGCTGTAGTTCCCCGCGGACTGGCCCCGATTCTGGAGCCACTGTTGTAGTGCCCCGTGGTACAGAACAGCAAATGCGCTTTTCAGTGTAATGGCAGGAGGTGGGGCAGGGCAAATGGCGGTGCCTCCGAGCGCAATGAATAATGGGATCTGTAGTCCCCTGCGGACTGGCCCCGATGCTAGAGCTGCTGTTCTAGTACCGCTTAAATTAAAAAGAGGGTGGCAGAAGCCAATAACTGGGTACACCCTGCTTCCATACTTACAACATCAAATTCACAAGGGGGTGCCCACAACCTATTGGTACTCTTCATCAAATATGGTTTTCCCTGACATACCTATTGGATTATTTTAAAGACTTTCCCCCAATGTGTTTTCACTCCAGTGTCATGCTTCGTCATCATGCCACAGATATTCTAAACATATCCGGGCAGGCTCAACCTTGGATATTCCAAGAGAGCTCTTATAGTGTCACCTTGTTTTAAGAAATTGGTAATCTACATATTAAAATTGTCTCAGGTTGTCTTTATTGCCTTATTTATTTCTCAAGGCCCCTAGACATGGTTACTAAATAAGTTTGTTGATGTCTTTAGAGTTTCTATTGAGTGCTCCACATCAACTCTGGTGTACATGTTTCAGCCCTAGTGTGCTCTCAATGGGTCACTTCAGCTTTCTTCAGGACCACCAGTATATTGATCCATGCTACTAGTTAAATCTATCTCGCGTCCATATTAATTGTATCCAAACATTCATTCTTGCATGTCGAACGCTTACGCAACCTTCTGAGGTTTTTCCCCATCTTGTTTCTGTGGGTAAGAAAAAAACATATTGTTGTTATTCCTAATTATTTATAGCGACTACTTATACTTCCACTACAATCCTAATCATAAGTGCATTCACCTACGTGACTCATTGCCAGTGCATATGTAAAATAACGTGGACAGTTCACCATGCATCATTACACATTGTGGGACGTGCACACAAGTGAGACTAGGCTCTATAGGTGTTTTTCACACATTTTTGTTTTTTACAATAATGCTCAGTATCTTGTAGTTCTTTCAGCTATTTTAGGTGATATGCAATGCTTATTCATTCAAATAGTTTGGAACTCATCTCATGCTTACATTCTTAATTGATATCTGCTATTAGTCCCATAGGCAGCTCGAGGGTAGTTAGCTTTGTAGTCACACTCTAACATAGGTAACATAGGAACATAGAAATTCTGATTATATTAAAAAATCTTATTGAGGTGCTTGATCATTCTAACCTTGTTACAAGCCAAAGCCACTTACTTAGGGCCTGATTTAGATCTTGGCGGTACAACCGCCATCTCGCTGTGGCGGCGGTCCCAAGTACTCCTTCAGGCTGATGGTGGTCCACCCACCCTACTTAGATATATCCTGGCTGGCTCTCAGTCCATGTCGACAGAGTGTTTACCGCTGCCGATGCAATGGACTTCTCAGCTGGCGAATAGTATTCTGTCGCCATCAGGATGGTGGGATTGTGCTGAGACGATTTAGATTTCACAGTTGTGCTGGCAGTCTTCTAGCGGCAGCATGTAGACAGAGTGATTCCGTCATGGGACACGGTTAACATTGGACTATTCCTGTGGCTGTAGGCTGGATGCTATCATCAAACACCTGATGTGTATTGGTTAATTGTTTGCACCTGCATAACACACCTAAAATACACTCCAAATCGGACCATTATCCTTTGCCATTCCACAGCACCATGACATTTGAAAGACAAAATCATCGTCATCCAGGATGAGAGGCAACTCCTTCTGCACTGCCAGGTTGTGTAACATGCAGCAGACGATGAAAATCTTGCACACCTTTGCAGGGGCATATGGGAGGGCCCCTCCTGTCTTGTCCAGGCAGCGGAAGCGGCTCTTCAGGAGACCAAATGTCCGCTCGATCACTCTCCTGGTCCGACCATGTGCCTCATTGTAGCGCATCTGGGCTGGTGTCACAGGGTTCCTGAGGGGTGTCAGCAACCACGGCATGTTGGGGTATCCGGAGTCACCTACATACAGACAATTGCACATTAGCTGAGTTGGAAAAGAGGGTGGAATACAACATTGCAGAACACACACAATGGTACAATGTCAGCACCCACCGACAAGCCAGGCACGCTGGTTCGGCATCTGTGACATCATCCTCGGGATGCGACTACTCCTCATCACGTAGGCATCGTGTGCAGAACCGGGGAAACGTGCACACACATGTGAGATGCTCATATCTGCAAGACATACCACCAGAGCATTGATAGAATGGTAATGTTTACGGTTCCTGTATGCCTGCTCATGTGCCTGTGGTGGTACCAAAGCCACATGTGTCTCATCAATGGAGCCGATGACATGTGGCATGCTCCCCAGGGCATAGAAGTCACTCTTGACGTCAGTGAGTTGTTGACGTTTAGGGAAATAGATGTACTGGTTCAGGTATCTCAACATTGCCTCCAAAACATCGCGTGAGCACATGGCTGAACATGGTCTGTGACATCCCACCAGCAGACGCCACAGTGTGTTGAAAGGTACCGGTGGCAAAGAAGTGTAGGGCTGCCATCACCTTCACCTTGGGGGTCAGCGCTGTAGGGTATGTCCGGCCAGGTTGCAGATGTGGGGCCAACCGCACCGTCAATTCCTCAATCAGCGGCCTGTTGAAGCGGTACCGTCGGATGCAGTCACACTCAACCATTGTTGCAAGGTCAGGAAATGGTCTATGGACAGCTGGTGCCCTGCAGTGCATAGGTGAAAAAAGAAAGATTGTCAGTCACCCCACATATGTGGCATTGACCATACGCAATATCACATGATACATCATTACAAGACACAAGTACTTGATGTGTGTGCCGTTCTGTATGGACATATATGGCACCTACATGGCCAACATCAAACATCACAGCTCAACATGTGTTGACAACAAGTTCCAGGTCCTGCTATGGGAAACATTAGGCAGTGTCACAGTACCCATGTACTGCTGTTACGTTCCAAACACACACCACAGTGACAAGTGAGGACAGATGTGCCACAGGCATCACAGCTCATTGACAGGTAGATTCCCAGGGACCCTGTATTGCCACTTGGACATTGGCATGACATGGCGTACCATGTACACGTCAGCAAAACAACCATGACTCCCACAGGTAGTGGCCCCTGTTGCCTCTGCAGGACAGACATGGACGTCTGTGACACACAAATGCACAACATCAAAGTAGATGCACAAACAACGTGGATGTGGACACTGTCTCCCATTGTGCACATTGAATCAGAGACATCTGAAACACAACATGCACACAGAATGTGGAGGGCCATCACTGTTGTGGCAATGGGTCACCCTGTGACGTACATACCTTCCCACATGGGACTCAGGGTGTATGTGACATGACATACACATACACAACCTGGAAATGTGACCATGCCACATGCCCTGAACAGTTGCACATCACAGTGGTCATGTGCACAACACACAAAGGATTCTGTCCCCATGAACACGTGCACAGCCTGGCAGCCCCAAGTGCCACCAAAAAACCACATGTTGACCCCCAAACACACACAGGTAATGCAGCCTTACATGCCTTAGGATACAGTGTGGACAGGCTGTGGTGTTGTAGGTGTGCCCCTGAGTCCCTGGCAAGTAATTGGGGCTGGCATACGTTCTCCAGTGACAACCATGGTGACATATGCAGGTGATTTGTACAGGGACGCGTTGTACAGCAATGGACAGATCGGTGTGCACGCATTGGCCATTGCATATGATGTGGACGGATGCGTGTTGTCATCCGATGTACGCGTTGTACAGCAATGGACCGATTGGTGTGCACGCATTGGCCATTGCATATGATGTGGACGGATGCGTGTTGTCATCCGATGTACGCGTTGTACAGCAATGGACCGATTGGTGTGCACGCATTGGCCATTGCATATGATGTGGACGGGAATATGCGTTGTACAGCAATGGACCGATCGGTGTGCACGCATTGGCCATTGCATATGATGTGGACGGAAATACGCGTTGTACAGCCATGGACCGATCGGTGCGCACGCATTGGCTATGGCCTGGCATGGCAACGGGCGCGTTTTCCAAGCTTTAACGAGTCTGATGCAGTGAATTCAGTTGGCCACCCACAACAATGTTGCAAATTCATGGGTGTCATGAAGTTGAACTTTTGAAGGATGCTGTGGGCGTGTATAAGTGGTGCAATTCCATGGATTGGCCAGATTCAGAAGATGTACACGACTTGGACCTATCACTTTGGACACATGGGACAGTATCTGCCTCTGCAGCACACATATAATGCTGGCTGTTCCCCTGAGAGCTCACTTGCCTGCACTACATGCTCCAGGACGACATCTGCCACCACCACTGCTGCTGTCTCTGCAACCTCTGGCTACTGCAGTGGCACATACTGTGGAGAGAGCCCCTGCCTTCAGCACTGAGGAGAACCAGGCCCTGCTGGACAGCCTCCTTCCACAGTACAGCAAGCTGTATGGGAAACCAGGGGAGCAGGTGAGTGTGCTGTCCACTGCCTTACTAAATGTGAATGTTGTCTGACTAGCAAGACTTACAGTGTGCACACCACTGGCTAGCATGCTCACTGAGTAGTTGTCACCCCCAAAGTGTGTAGTTACATGCACTGAACAGGTATAGTGCAGTAACAGTGCATTCCAACAAGGTCTGACTTCCCAGGTAATGATCCCATTTGGTAACTGCTGGCAAACTGTTCATAGCCATAGTTGCACTGCCTGTGTACATCATATGCCCCTGTGATTGAGACATGTATATCCAACTGTGTGATGCACGGAAATGTTGCATGTGTAGTAATGGCCTTTTCACTTTGTCATCCTCACAGGTTGATGCCCACCAGAAGCAGGAAATCTGGCTGACCATCGCCCGGGCAGTAAGATCCGTGGGGTCTACAAGCGCTGGATCCGCAACTGCCAGAAGAGGTGGCAGGACCTTCGGGGCTGGACCCGGAGGATCGCAAGGGTCCAGCTGAAGCTGTCGGCTCCTCGCAGGAGGGGCGGACACCGGACCCTGACCCCCACATGCTCAGGATTCTGGCGGTGGTCTTCCCGGACCTGGATGGGCAGCTGAAGGCCAGACAGCAGCAAGGAGGGGTGAGTCCATGACTGCACTGTGAACTTTGTCTGACATGCTATGTGCCCTCCTCTGGCCTGGTTAAACTTCCACAGTACATCAGTCTTGTGGTCCAGGACCCATGTCCCTCAATTGTGACATGCCCACTCCTCATCCGATACCCAGGTGTGGCACTTTCAGTCAGGAAATTGTGTTACTTGGGCACTGTGTCCTTGCATTTTGCTTAGCTCAAGGTGGGGGACAGCACTTGTTCCCGTAACTTTGTGGAGGGCTTCATGGGTGGGTCAATTGCTTACACAATGCCTGAGTTCTGACATGTAATCTGCGTGTAACTTTGATATGTGGTCCAATTGCTGATCTGACTCACCACGTGTGCCTTGGTTATTTGGCACACACCCATGCTGCGGGTGGGAACAATGTTTGGGCCTCAGGAGTATGTATATCAAGTGTGTCACACATGCTTAGCCACCTGCCTACTGTCCAGGGCTCATCCCTCTTTCACGTGGAGCAGGACAGTCATGCCTACTCCAGGGCATACAATACTCTCTGTACTCCCACTCCCGTGTATCAGCTGACACGTTGTGCTCAGTGAAATGCTCCCTCAGGTGTCTGCCTCTGTGTCATTGTGCTGTGGCTTCGTTGTCAGGACTACTGGGGTGTTTATCGGTTAGGGCTCAGCATGCCATCTGAGATGTGACCATAGGAGACGATACTTGTGTGACATATAGGTGTTTGATCACTTGACTGTGCAGACTGGTGTATGCGACTGTGAAGTTCAGGCAGCTGTTATTCATTCACAGCAGACTGTGAGGTGCTCAGGTTCAGAGAGTTGTGTTTCATGTCTCCCATATGTCCAATTGGTATGACGTGGACAAATAAGAGTTCAGGTGATGTGGTTTGTGGGGGATGGACATGTGCACTTGTCAGCTACAGAACTTGCATTCCCCATGACCTAGTATTGTGACACAGTGCAGACTGTTGTTGGCTGGCTGCCCTGCCCATGTGACTGGAGACAGTGATGTATGACTTTGCAGGCATGCCTGTGCCATGGCATTAAACTTCCTAAGAGTGATCCTGCAAGGGAGTGACATGTGCTACATGCACCCCATTGTGGCATTGACTATCAGGACATGGGTGCATCATGGTGTCTGGTGCTGGTAAGCATCACATGCATTTCAAATTAGACTCTGGCCATCCCTTTATCCGGACACCTGTACTGACTCAGTGGCAAGAGATGTGATGTGTGCATGTTCACATACTTCACCGTGTTCTCTGCAATGTCCAACAACTGTGTAGGTGGTGCATGTGTCCACACTGGGGTATTACCATCCGACAGGCACCAGACAGATGGGTGCAAGGCCAGGAGGGATGTGAGTGCCATGGTTGACCATCAGACTGACAATTGGCTTCTCCTAATCTGTGTGAGCACTTTTGGCAATGTTCAACTAAGGATGCCAGGGCTTGCTCTGTGATGTGCTGTACTTACTGTGGTGTGTGCGGTCAGTGCAGGTGACTGATGTTTGTCTGTTTCCCTGATTGTTTGCAGATACATCCACGGCCACAGGAGGGGACAGCTCCACGGACCAGGAGGAGCTGCAGAGCCAGACTGGGTCAGCAGCCGATGAGTGGTCGGAGAGACCCAGTGGCATGGAGGGCGAGGGGAGCCACACCGAGGAGTCCTCAGCACCATCCACCTCAGCTGAGGACCACAGCAGCTCGGAGGATGACTCCCTTGTGGAGGCGGGTGTCAGCAGCCACCACACCCCAGCTAGTATTGCCATCCCCGCCACCACCACCACCACCGCCCTCCCATCGCCTCCCATTCCAGAGGTCCGTGGAGGCTCCCGTGTTCGGGAGCGTGCCTCCTTCGTGCCAGGCAGCGCACCCCCTGCCCCTGTGTCCCCTGCTGCCCTGAGTGAGGAGTCTGTGTACTTACTTCGCCAGCTCCATGTAGGGCAGACAGCAATGCTGAGTGTCCTCCATGCACACACCACTCTGTTGACACAGCTGGTGTCGTTCATGGAGGGCATCTCATCGGGCATGTCTGCCCTACAGTGGAGCAATAAGTCCATGGACTCCTCCCTGATGGCAGCAGTGTCCCTCCTCCAACAGTCCCTCACCCCTCCTACCTCTGCCCCATCCACACTCCCTGGCACCCTACCTGTCCCAAGCACATGCACACCTGCACAATCACCCAAACACACAGACACGATCAGTACAGAAACACCCAAAACAAAGACAAAACGTGCACGCAAGCATCCTCAGGGGACTGATACCACACCCACAGGGGATGGGGAACAGACACACAAACAGGCATCCACAGTCACTCCGCAGTCTTCCGATACCTCACCCTCCAAGGCCCCTTCCCTTCCCTCACCTGCAACCCCACCTACAAAGCAGCTCTTCCTCTGTGACCTCGGCCTCTTCCCCTCCGATCCAGCTGATCCAGCATACAGGGGGAAGAGGAAGTCCACCCACACGGAGGGGAGTGCCCCTCACCCCCGGACACCCTCCCCCAGGCACAGACAGACTGAGGCCCCCACCCGCAAGTCCCCCGGACCCGGAAGAGCAAGACCCCGCCACCGCCCTGCAGCTCAACCACACAGTCTCCTTCCTCCATCCCTCAGGGCCCCACTACACAGGTTCCCCCCACACCCTGCCCCAGGTTCCCCCACCCACAGATACACCATCCCCAAAATGATCCGGCCTTCTCCCCCTACCACTTGCTCTTCCAGCACCACACCCCCGCTGCGCATGTTTGTGCCACTGGTGTGGAGACCGTGTCCTCCCCTCTGTCCTGCCCACCTTACCTGAACCCCATTCTACTCCCCTGGAGATAGGCACTGCAGTGGAGTCCACTACCACCCCGTCTGACTTGGGCACTGCAGTCGGGAACCTGTCCACTCCATCTGGCCAGCCCACTGCAGTCGTGACGGCACCCACACCATCTGACTCATGCCCCCCAGTTTTGCCGGCACACACCATGTCAGACACCTCCACTGCAGTTGTCAGTGACTCTCCACCACCCACCACCCCTTCCCTGCCTCCTTCTGGTGAGCCCTGATCCTGTCCCTGCGGTGCCTGGCCTGCCCCCCGTATGCCCCACCGAGGGAATGTCCCTGGTCCGTAGCAGTGCAGGCAAGCAAAGGGTGACATCTGCCACTGTCACCCTGTTCGGACTTTACTAATGGACTGGCCATTGGCCTTTGTGTTTTTCAGGACTTTCACTTTTAAACCCACATATGCTGAATAAAGCTACTTTCTGTTCTCTAGTGGTTTTGCTTCAGATGTACATGATGTTGATGTTGCTAACCATGCCCTTGCTGCAGTGATGCTGATTTTTGATGTCAGGAAAATGAAGTGTTACTGTGCAGGACCCCATGTGGTCCAGGGGGAATGTGTCCTATCCTGGTGTGTATCCATGTCATCCTTTGCAGCAATATGAGGGTGTCATGTTTTCAATATTTGGCAATGGGATTTCCTACTTTCATTTGCAATATCACATCTGTGGCTTACACCCCTGCACATCTGTTGTGCTTGCCATTGTTCAATTTGTCTATTTCCGTGACGGTGTGACCATCTCCACTGGACATGCAAGTTTGGGCATCAATGGGGAAGGACTCATCTGTGTTATCAGAGCAACTTGCTATACATGTGTGTTGGATCTGTGCAGATGATTTCGGTGACACTCCCATGAACAGGCTGATGTGACGAGAGCCTTCATTTTGTGCTAATTGTTGACTGAGTGACCAAGTGTTCTGCTGACATGATAGAGCCCTGCAGAGACAACGTATGGCACAGCTTTCCTTACACAGGAGTGGAGTCCCCTCATGGCAGTGTGTAATTCCGTGACATTGCCTGAGCCCAAGGTGTGTGTTGTGTGAGCATGTCTGTGTGTGTTCACTTCCATTTTGCTACGCAGGCTGGGATCCCTAGTGATGTTCCTGTTTGTGATGCTTGCGGAGTTGACCTATGTTCCCCCATAATCTTCTCCCTGGGTTCTCTGGGATGTGGGTGCATGGCACATTACTGGTCATCAGGGTGTCACCCATAGGTGTGTTTGCTGTCAGGGCTGAGTTTGTGGGCAAACGCAGATGAGACACAGTCAGGATTCCCCTTGGCACTTGTTGGTTACAAAAGTCATGTAATTTACAGTTTGTGGTAGCTTTCAGTGATTGTGACACGTTGTGTGTGTGACTGCTGCCACTCCTCAGGGTCAGAGCTGCAATGTTGGAAGTTGGCTATGTGTGTTCTTTGTGGCTGACCTTGGCTTCTTCATTGGTGTGTGACTGTGGCCGGGATCCCATTGGTTGTTGTGGATTTGACGTCATGCCCATGTACGGCGTACTGTGCAGTGTGTCAGACATTCACGAGTCTTGTTGACTGGCCATGTGTGATGGGTTTCTGCACCTTAGTTCCCACCACCACCTCTGGGATTGTCATGGGTGCATGTGCAATGTCACCAGTCCATGTGAGCTTCACTGCTGCACATTGGTGGAGATCAAGGTGTGTGGTGTTGAGTGTGTGCAAATGAGAGTTGTTTCACAGCTAGACCCCTGCCTCCATATTGGCCTTGGCTGACAGGCCGTGCTGATTGATTTGTGCTTGTGTAGGTGTGATGGTAGTTTGTTGCTCAGGACACATGACTGTGGTTCACAGTGTGAACGACATCTAGCTTTGTCATCACAGTGGGATTATCATGCAGGCCAGTGTCACCACAATGTGGGGTCCCTGGGGGTAGTGCTGTGGTGGGTCTGTCTCTTGCTGTGTTAGTTGCTGTTCCTACAAGCTTGTGTGACATGTGTAATTTGGGCTCCCTCTCATCTAACAATGCCTGATTGCCCACATAGGGGAATCCGATCCATGAGTTACTTTTGTGTGGCACTGTATGCACATCTGTGTAATTGGGATTCAGGCCTCCTCATGTGTTGTGTGGTTGCCTGGGGACACTGGCACCCCCCCATCACCTGTTGTGTTTGATATGCAGTGTGGGGCTGCCTGTTTGTGTTTGTGCATCTGCACCACTGCATTGGCATATCTTTAGTGTGCCATTGGCTGTATGTTGTTTGGTGGGTTTCCCCTGCTGTCCCTGGGACTCCTAGGTCATCAGTCAGCTCAATGATCATGGTTTGTATGTCCCATTGCTGCCATGGTATGGTTTTTGTTCACCTCACATCTACAGTCTCCAAAGGATATCTACATTTGTGTGCCCATTGGTGCAGATATGTGGGTCTGCATTATGATGGTCACTTCTGTCATTGTGTTATTGATGAATGTTGACAATGTCAGCCCCCATGGGTGATGTTTGTCTGCACATGCCCAAAGGTATGTCTTATTTCCACTGCACTGTTTGCCTCACCCAATCTATGTTGCTATGGGACACAAGCACTACTATGCCACTGATGTGTTTGTTGTTCTGTGACCAGGAATCAGCCATGCTGTTTGGCATTTGCAGCTTTTTCCATGACAACACTTACATTTTGGTCACTGTGATGATGGGGGGTTAGACCCCATTGCCACAATGTTCAAAATGTGCTTCAGCTATGGACCCCACACTTACCTTTTGGTCACTGTGATGATGGGGAGTTAGACCCCATTGCCACAATGTTCAAAATGTGCTTCAGCTATGGACCCCACACTTACCTTTTGGTCACTGTGATGATGGGGGTTAGACCCCATTGCCACAGTGGTCATGGTCTGCTTGCATTGTGGAGGCCACACACATTTATGTGTGACACATGTGATAGGGGTCACATTGTATGTTCAATGTCATGTTCAGTGTTGTAGGCATTTGACACAGTCTACACACGCTTGTCATGGTGTTGGGGGATGTGTTTTTCTGACATTCCTTATGTTGGAGTATGCTGGTTGTGTCATGCATCACCCGTCCTATGAGTAGGGGTGGTGTTGGTGGTAGGCATCCAGCCCCCTGAGTAGGGGTGGTGGTAGTGGTAGGCATCCAGCCCCCATGAGTAGGGGTGGTGTTGGTGGTAGGCATCCATCCCCTAAGAGTGGGGATGGTAGTTGTGACAGGCATCCAGCCCCCATGGGTAGGGGTGGTGGTAGTGGTAGGCATCCAGCCCCCCATGAGTAGGGGTGGTGGTAGTGGTAGGCATCCAGCCCCCCATGAGTAGGGGTGGTGGTAGTGGTAGGCATCCATCCCCCTATGAGTGGGGATTGTAGTAGTGACAGGCATCCAGCCCCCCATGAGTAGGGGTGGTGTTGGTGGTAGGCATCCAGCCCCCCATGAGTATGGGTGGTGTTGGTGGTAGGCATCCAGCCCCCCATGAGTAGGGGTGGTGGTAGTGGTAGGCATCCAGCCCCCCATGAGTAGGGGTGGTAATGGTGGTAGGCATCCATCCCCCTATGAGTGGGGATGGTAGTAGTGACAGGCATCCAGCCCCCCATGAGTAGGGGTGGTGTTGGTGGTAGGCATCCAGCCCCCCATGAGTAGGGGTGGTATTGGTGGTAGGCATCCAGCCCCCCAGGAGTAGGGGTGGTGGTAGTGGTAGGCATCCAGCCCCCTATCAGTGGGGATGGTAGTAGTGACAGGCATCCAGCCCCCCATGGGTAGGGGTGGTGTTGGTGGTAGGCATCCAGCCCCCTATGAGTGGGGATGGTAGTAGTGACAGGCATCCAGCCCCCCATGAGTAGGGGTGGTGTTGGTGGTAGGCATCCAGCCCCCCATGAGTAGGGGTGGTGTTGGTGGTAGGCATCCATCCCCCTATGAGTGGGGATGGTAGTAGTGACAGGCATCCAGCCCCCCATGAGTAGGGGTGGTGTTAGTGGTTGGCATCCAGGCCCCTATGGGTGTATATGGCATTGGTGATAGCCATCCCGCCCCTATGGTTCTGCTGTTGCTAGTGTAAGTCATTTCTGCATCCCTATGTGTGTGTGTTATATGTCGGGTACGTGTCGTTTGTTTGTGTAGTGGGTGTTTAACTTACCGTCTGCGCCGTACGCGTCCTTACCTGTTCCGGTAATAGATGTAGAGTATTGGTAGGACCTGCGCGATGGGATTCATGGTTGGTTCGTCTCGTTCGGCTTTCTCGTTGCTTCGACTCGTACTCGTGGCTGGCTTGTTCGTCTCGTAGCCGTGGATCATCTTGTGGCGCGAATCGGAGCTTATGTTCGGCTCTCCCGGATGCTCTGACGTGCCGGACATAGCGACAGGTTCGGCGTGTACGGAAGGCGCATCGTACTGGTCCGGCCGGAAGGTGCTGTATTTCTGCTTCCGTGCTACTCGATTTTGCGTTTACGTATCCGGCTCGGGCGGGGAACAGGAGCCGGAATGGGTAAGTACGGCTGGGTCGGGATCTGGGCAGTTATGCGCATCGTACTTGCTCGTTCGGACGAATGTTCGAATCGGTCGGGAAACACGCGTTCGGCTTGGTTTTTTTCCGGACGAATAGTGTTAGGTGCGCTTCCGGCCGAGATCGGAATCGACCCCTAAGTAGTAACGGTTTTCTAAAGCATGCGATTACCGAAATGTCTTGGCACTAGCGAAACCTCCAGAACTAATTGAACATAAGAAAGGCCTACTAAAAAGAAGAGACAAAAAGCTGTGTCTGTAGTTATTTCCTGAATGGGAAAAGCTTTGATTCTGATCTAATGGAGAGAGGTGCAGAATTCCAAAGTTTACAAAACAAAAGCAAAAAACTTCTACCGCCCTATCTAGTCCTCTTTTTTTTTTGGGTAGAAACCAGTTTGGACATTTTTAACTCACAACCTTGAAGATGCCACTTGAAGAACTTTTGAAAAGAGAGAGGGCCAGTGCCATGCAGGGCTTTATGTACAATACAAAGAGCTTTAAAATGTACCTGTTCAATTCAATTCAAAAACTTTATTTCGGCCTATGAGGCCATAAAAGTAAAGATACAAATACAATGCAATACATGTAAAATAAATTAATAGATACAGTCATTGATTGCTCGTTGCAAGGCACCAAGATACATCTGATTAATTAGAAATCACGGTAAATTTAAGTAAAACTATCGTCTGTCCCACAAGATTACCTCGACAGGCCGGGAACTAGCCTGGTACCATAGTGGTCTATAAAGTGCACGTGCAATCAATGAGAAGCATGATGGTATTTACCTTATTCCAAGCATCGGATTCAATAAAGTGCTTGTGCAATACATGGAAAATGGCGATATCGTTACAATAGTCCATTTAGCCCGGCTATCACTATGAGTTATGGTAAAGTGCATATGCAAAAGGTACAGGGGATGATAGTATTTACGTTGCTCTTAAAATTGAATTCAGTAAAATGTGTGTATAAAACAACTCGGATCAATTCAAGGGATCATCAGAGTGTTTCTTAAAAATGTAAAAGACTTATAAAATACGTAACAGATAAAAATCTACTAATTAGTGCATAAAAACTGTCAACTTCAATATCAGTGCTATATGAACTTAAACAATGAAATTTCCGATTTTCCTTCCCCACTAAAGTAGTTGTTTGGCCATTTTCAATATTATCATAAGATTCGTAAAAGTGCAGGTGCATGTCAAGTCAACCTTTTCCAAGTATACACAATTTTTATCTTCATAATAAAAAAATGATTCGAGGTCATCAGTATAATACATGCTTAAAGTGTCTGTTCCACTTGGTTTCAATTTAAGCCGGGCAACTTAATACAAGGTAATACACCGTGGTCACTAGGTACGAGCGTCAACCCCCTGTCCTGCTATTTAAAGATTTTGCCCTCTCTTTTTCCTTATGAAATTAATGGCCAGTAGGAATCTGCTAAGACCAAACACAATGAGGCGTGAGTTGTCTGTTTTTAATATTCGCAGCATTTCATTAAGTTTCCTGACATTCAGGCACCTACCAATCGGTTTTTTACCTGTTCAGATACGGGAAGCCAGTGAAGATCACAAATCTTCTTGGTGATGGAGCTAAACTTTGGAACCTTCAAAAGAACATTGGAAGCCATTTTATGGCAAAGATTGGAGCTTAGATTGAAGGCCTTTGTTAATGCCCAAATATAGGGCATTACAATAACCCAACCTTGATAGGATGAGTGCAACTACCACCATTTTCTGCAACTCAAAGGGAATAAAAAGAAATATATTTTTTAACATCTTAATTAAATAGAAACAAGAAGATGTAATATGATTGATATGATCTGAGAAGCTCAACTGCTCATCAAATAGAACCCCCAGGTTTTTTACCTTCCAGACCTGGAAAGGAAGCAACCCGGGGTTTACAGGACACCATGAGTCACTCCAGAAGGAAATATAATTACTGGAGAGGATCACCTCAGTTTTATTGGTATTTAACTTTAAGCAGTTATTCTGCATCCAATTATTTATATGGTCCATGCAGTTGTTGACATTTTTGGCTACAATGCTGACATCAGAAGAGATAGATAAAACAATTTGCGTGTCTTCGGTGTAAGATATGCAGTAAAGTCATATGATTTAATAAGTGACACCAGAGGACTATCATAATTATTAAACAATGTGGGGGATAACAAAGATCCTTGTGGAACCCCACATGGAAGAATGAAAGGATTGGACTTATTGCCCCCAATCTCACCATTTTTTTCCCTGTTAGAAAAAAAAGACCTGAGGATTGCAACGGCAGCACCCCATATCCCGGCCCTCTCAAGTCAGTTGATAAGTACAGAGTGGTTTACCATATATAACGTGGCAGAGAAGACCAGTAGGATCAGGGTGGCCCTTCCTCCCTCATCAACCAATAGTCGAATTTCCTGAGTTGCAACGATTAGAGCGGATTCCGTACAATGTTTTGGCCTGAAACCATGTTGGGAAAAATTTAAAATATTATTAGTGTCCAAATAGGTCATCAGTTCTTCATTTAAAGGCTTTTCCAATAATTTAGCAGGAAACGACAATCAGGAAATAGGTCGATGGCTCTTAGTAGCAGCTGGGTCCAAAGAAGGTTTTCTTAAGATGGGAAGAATCAATGCCTTTTTCCAGGCTTTTGGAAATTGACCAGAGGTCAATATGTTATTTAAAAGTGTTACCAGATGAACCACAATAGTACCAGAAACCATATGTAAAATATATGGCAGGCAGGAATCAAATGGGAAACCAGATTTAGTAGATTCTGACAGGCTGATTGCCTTGTCCTCTGTTAAAGGAGAAATATGCTCCTCCTCCTCCTCCTGCTGAGGACAACAAGTTCACCAGAGGTTTCAAAGACACTATGAACCTTCATCTGGAAAAAATCTGCCAAATTGTCACAGAACGTTTGGGCTGGGACAAAAGAATTGCTTCTGCCATAGTTTGAAAGCGGCATAATTGTTTTGAAAAGTTCTGTGGCTGAATTTTTAGCTGAAATTATTTTATCAGAAAAGAAATTGGTTTTTACTGCAATAATTAATGCTTTGTACTCCTCACAAACTGATTTGTATTTGAGTTTCTCTTCTGCATCATACTTCCTCCTCCATCCTCGTTCTTGTAACCTACATTTTTGTTTCATTTTTTTAACTCAGGATAATACAAGGTGGCAGATGTATTTTTTCCATGGTTTTTAATCATTTTTTTGGAAGCAAGCCGAGAAACTGACGAATCTATCCAGCCAGAAATATTTGAGGTAGCTGTTTCAATATTGATGTTCAATATAGGGCGATCGATATTCAAGGCAATTTCCAAATCAGAAATACTAATTTTTCTTCAGGGACGTAATGTCATCGCTTTTTCCAGATTTATAGGGCCAGATTTATTAACAGGTACAGCCAGTTTTAAAAAGGCTGCTTTATGATCAGTCCATGTTAAAGGTAGTACTTTTTCAAATTTTAATGCTGAGTCATTGATGAAAATCCCATCAAGAGTGTGATTGGCTTTGTACGAGGGCTCATTCACTATTTGCATCAGGCCAAAACTACAGCAGCAGTCGACCAAGTGCTCAGTGTCTATATCACCTTCCATATCCAGATGAAAATAAAAATGTCCTAACAAAGTAACATTTTGGAACTCCATACAGGATTCCATAAAAGTTTGCACTGTTTCCACAAAGTTCTTCCTTGAGCCTGGTGGATGATATGTTAAGGTGCCATTAAATGCCATTTTATTCTCAAATTTAAAGGTAAACATCAAGGCTTCCCCATCAAGATGTAAAATCTGGGAAAAATTGGCTGCGTAAAAGTTGCGGCAAATTACCGCTAACTACCCCCCCGCTCACCGATTCTATCTAGTCTATGCACTGCATATCCATCTGGAATAGCAATTCTTATATCCGGGTCGGATGCCTCGTTCAACCATGTTTCCGTAAGGAATACAATATCTGGGGCAAAATTATCCATAAATTCAGCCAATTCTCATTTATGCTTTACAAGGGACTTCGTATTTAATAATACGCAAGTAAGCAACCCGTCAGCGAATCCACAATTCAAAAAAAGGGATTTCACCCTGTTCCTACCAAGTTGTGTTTAAACAATGCTCACTTAGATTTGGTCTAAAAAGATAGGGCCATATTAGCAAGAAGCTCGTTAAAATTATCGCCGTTTTAGCGGCAGGAAACTGCCGCTAAAGCGGCGATAATGGGCTTAATAATATGCGCTATAGAATTCCAATAGAAGCCCAGGTTAGATGTGCAGGACATCTAACCTGGGCTTCTATTGGAATTCTATAGCGCATATTATCAAGCCCATTATCGCCGATTTAGCGGCAGTTTCCTGCCGCTAAAACGGCGATAATTTTAACGCCGTTCTTGCTAATATGGCCCATAGTTACACCCAGAACATCTGAAAGTATTGCCACTAAGGTTACAATTATTTAGCTCACATGGCATAGTCTCACCCTTATTACTGATGGATATCAAGTCATTCCTAGAATAGGTTTGGATAATACAACAGCCAGGGGTCCTGGCCCATAGTGTAGTCCGGCTGCAGATGGGCGTAGAAGGGCTTGCCTTAGGCGCACCTTCAGCACGCCCACTGCACGTGTCCGCTGCGCGCACGTGCTACCTGGTCGCTTAAATGGCCCGTCATAGGGGGTGTGGCCATGGGCGGGGCCGACTTACTAACTAAAACAAGCAGGTGAAAGTGAAAAACATAAAGGAATTAAAACTGGGCTGTCAACCTAGGAAATGGTGCAGATTTTGTAGCGGGAGCCAGGCACCTCCCAGAACAAGCTACCGAGCGTGGCAGTACAAGGAAATTAAAATCGCCAATATTTTCAGTCAGCTTTGGAGACACAACACAAAATGTGCATTTGACCAATTTGAAGGGGGTGACTATGCTTTTGGTTGACTCCCACATGTGGTTAGAGCAAATCAAGCAGAACATATTGGATTGGTGCCACAATTCAAAACAAAACAAGTCAAATGAATTCTTAAAAACTTCCATTCAATGACTGTGCAAGTTGTCTCATTACCAGATATGTACACACCAACTCTGTGTGTGTCATCCTCAGGGACAAACCAGTGTCCCATTGTACTTTGAAACAGCAACATTTAAATGTAAATGTCACAACTTTGGAATGTCGAAATGAAGATGGCATGGTGAAAAATACCTAAAACATATTAAAACAAAAAGATGAGTAATGAAACATAATAAAATAGACACCTTACAGAGTCATCTTTTTGAGGACATATGACAAGCAATGAAAATGAACACTAAAGTCAATGTGTCAAATCTATGCTCAACTAAGACCTGTGGCCTGGATTTCACTGAACTTGCCCTTCCTAACAAATGTCCAGCACATACTTTTATTCTCATTACATCAATAGTTGGTTTAACAGTTAATGTGATAATATGTAAAGAGATACTTATGCTCTCGTGAAGTTGTCAGTGACATCCTGACATAAGTAAACTTCTTACTCCTCACCACTATCATCTTCGTTTGGCATTTCAGGATCCTCACCCGGTCTCCATCCTCTGCGATGTAAGGAATGTTCCCTCGCAGGGCTATGTTGCAGCATGCAGCAGGCCATGGTGATTTGGCACACCTTATTTGGTGAGTGAGCTGGGCTCCAGCAGTCTTGTCCAGACAGCGAAACCTGGAATTTAGGAGCCCGAACGCCCACTCCACTGCCTCCATGTTCTTCCATGGGCCTCATTGAAGCAGACTTCTCCTGGCGTTGTTGAATTCCTCAGCTGTGCCAACAACCATGGTCAGTTAGGATAAACTGAGGCTTCTGAATGGAAACAAAGAGAAGAGCCAAGATATGTAACTTCATTTCAGATGATTCACCTTGAAATTGCCCAAATAATAATATGCCAGATTGAGTATACCAACAAGCCAGGCCCTCTCACATCCAAGTTTTGATTTTTGCTGGGGTATGCTGCTGTTCTGCAGAACAAAGGAATCATGGGCTGATCAAGGGAAATGCGCACAAACACTTGTGGTACAAATCAGCTAAGCAGACAACTTGCACGTTGATTGAATGGAAGTGCTTCCGATTGCGGTATACTTGTTCCCTGGTGCTTGGTGGCACTAAGGCAATATGTGTGCCATCAATTGCTCCAACCACATGTGGCAGGCGACCCAAAGCATAGAAGTCCCCCTTCACATTAGCCAAAATCTCATGTCGTGGAAACTCGATGAAGCTGTTGATTGTCTCATCATTGACGCAAGAGCTTCATGTAGCACAGCACTGAAAGCTGGTTGTGACATTCCACCAGATGCTGCCACAGTGCATTGGAATGATCCTGTGGCCACAAAATGAAGTACTGCCATGACTTTGACAATTGGTCTAATAGCTGTGGGATTTCTGTTGCAGGGCAGAAGATCAGGCTCCAGCTGATGACATAAATCCAGTATAGTTTACCTTTTGATAATATCCTGATCTTTCACGGTGACAAGGTCTGGAAATGAGCGGAACACTTGAGGCTGTTGTCTCATCACTCTCCCAGGGTTCAAATGGTGCATTGGAAAACTTTGCACAATTTTAAACATTTGCCACATATAATTATTTTGATTATTAACTCAAATGTAATGTTGTGCACAATATATACATATGGTTTCACAGCATATTTTAAGCTCGCATATTTTAATGATGTAAGTATGTGTAAATAATACATTTCTAATGTATTATTTACACAATATTTTATTTTTTATCAACCTAAATACCGTCAACGAAGGTGTACACAACACCACACAAATATCGCATTTAACCACAGTAGCACACTACATATAAATGTTTTTTTTTAAAAACATGTGTACTTCAAAGTTTGAATATGTAAACAAAATAGGCACCATTTTGAGTGTTGGTGAGGCACTTAACAGTCACAAAAACACTATTTGTCCTTCTAAAATGGAATCTAACATCTGCGGCGGAAGTTGACCGCGTAGTAGGTGTTCAACTTCATGACGGGAAGAGCCATAGTCTACTATACATGAAAGCACTGTACGAAGGCCAATGGCTGTGTCTGTCTTAGCTGAAGATCGCGTACATAGCGTAAAATGTAAGCGGCGGTTCGCAAAAAGCTCACTTACTTCCTAACACTGCCGCCATCAAGACCTCCTCCACTTTTGCTGCTGTTTGAGACCTCTGGGAGCAATGATGCCAGGTCAAGCAGGTGAGAGGGCCACTGCCTTCTCGCCAGAGGAGTTGCAGTTGCAGGCACAGGAGGCCCACTCCCTGTATGGCCAGCTCTATTGCTCAACAGTGGAACAGGTACAGGTATGAAATATATATGTGAATCTGTCTAACTGTTTTTTATCCATTAACACAGACTACAATGTCCCTTTGAGAGCCTGAGTGAAGTGTAGTGATTGATGTGAAGTGTCATATATTTTGTTCCTTACACAGGCCAATGATGTTGGGGATTTGTAAGCACTTCCAAAGTTGAAAAACAACAACATTCGTATGTGTTGTGTGTTTAAAGCCCTAGATTATATTTGTTGTACAAGTAGAGATATATCTATGGATATGTCTGAATTACATGGAAATGTAGATACCTCACTTCATGAAAAATAGAAAACACATTATGTAGACTTCACAACAGTACATATATATGTTTTCTGTACACATCAAATGAAAATGATTTTAGCTATGTGTATCGTCCCACTAATCACTCAGCCTAGATCAGGGGCTCCAAACAGTTGATTGGGAGCTACCAGTATCTCCCAGACCCTTTCAGAGAAGCACACAGCCTTGAGGTCATTAATTAGATGGGCACAAGGTCATTTTCTCTTATAAGAAATTCAAGGGAAAGCTCTTCTCATTTGGCATTATGATCATCGGGCTGCAGATAGCAGGGCCTAACAATAAACAATGCTCAGTGAGAATAATGGGACAGGCTATGGCTGAGTCACAGGGACAAACAACTGAAACACTGAGGTATATATGTCATGAAAATATTTCCTTGTCAACTCAAATTTGGAGGTGTACGCAAAAATATGCTCCTGAATGATTTTAAATGGAGGACAACTTAAATGGTGAGTTACCTAACTTCTTGAATTAACACTTCATTTAATTTTACTCCCATTTTAAAGTGTTTCATGTCCAAACCTGCAGGCCCCTTACTCCCAGTGGCCAGTATTCACTGTGCCATAAGTATTAATGCAAAATGCAGCCCTTTTTTGCATGTGAAAATTTTAAAGTGGAGGAAAATTTTCCATGATATGAATTGTTTGGTAGAATATTTTTCTGCACTTTTAAATTCCACCAACTCAAAAGGACATACAAATGTATGTTTCTGTCATCCATGTAACGTTGCCACATAGGACAAAAGCTGTGACCTGCGTTAGAAGTACATACCACAAAGTCCCTTTCACCTGTACAATTATATCCCATTAATACGTTCAAATGTTCATACATCACCAGAGAGCATGCTTTCATTGACACACATAGCAGCCCTTTCTTAGTGCCCACAGTCATACTATCTAGTTCAAACTATATTATTTGGCTCTATGTACTTTAGACATCAAGTCAATGAAGATGGCCATGAGGGTGTGTGGTAACAATGTGCAAGTTCTTTAGCCTTCAGTAGTTCGCAATGGTTTGCACTGATCAGAAGTAGCTCACATTACAGAAAATGTAGGAGCCCCCTGGGCTAGATGATGCCACTGGCCTAGATTAGTGAGTGTAGGACATGACAAGGGATGAGGGTAGTCAACAGGTCAACACAAAAGTGTGTATTAATATAAATGTTTTGGTCAACATGTGAAAATATAGAGGTTGTATGGTAAATTATGAGTCATGCTTGTTATAGATGTAGTAAAATTGTGTTACATCAATACAGACAAACAAAAAGTCACAAAATATTTTTTCTTGGCTTTCATTTCTTGTATCCATACAGGTCAATGCACATCGGAAGCTAGAGATCTAAAACGGCATCGCCAGGAAGGTGTGGACCCTGGGGGTGTAGAAGCGGCTCAGCCACCATTGCAGGAAGAGGTGGGAGGACCTATGAGTCTGGACTAGAAAGTCAGCCGAAGTCTAGTTTGGGCAGTCCTCCCAATGTGGGAAGCACGTGCGGCACTCCCTGGCCCCTCTAATGGCCCACATTCAAGAGGTGGCATATCCCCAGCTTGAAGGGCAGTTGAGAGCCCAACAGCAGCAACAAGGGGGTAAGTTCTTATTTGAGTTTCACATGTTACATGACAAATTTTTTGTTACAACCAGAATTTTTCAAATCAACATTAAGGGTGACCCATGTCCAATGCACAAGAAGAGTTCTTGGAGGTGTAAATTTTGCCCAATGTGTAAGATGATGTGCTTTGTCTGTAAATTTGTTGGGAAGGATCCCCACCTGAATTCTGTTCACTACCAAAGGACTGTTATGAGCAGACACATGGCTGACTAAACTACACACATACATACATCAGGTTTTTTGAGGTCATGAGGGACAGTTGTACCAAACAGGACAATAGTCTTTATTGTGCCAGGTGTGATGCTATGGTGGTATCCCTATTACATGTGACATAGAATGATATGCCCTTATGATAAAGTGGATGTACCAAAAGTCACATTGGTAAGTTGGGATTCTACACAAACAAGTGTGAGCCAGAATGAGTTGTCTCATCAGACTTAATGGCTACATTTTGGATTCTAAACAAATCCCAATTGTGTTTTACCTCGGAAATACTGTTTCATACATGTTAAAGGTGACATGATGTCCTACTCCTTCACAGATGTATTTGTACGGCAGTCTGTTATTGGACAAATGTTTTTGATAGGCATACAATTTTAGTTAAAACACAGTATGTGTACACTTTGGTGACAGAATCAAACATACCCAAAATCATTTCACAATGTCTTTTGTTAGCTCTGGATAATATGAATGAATGAGAAAAATGGGATACTGAAAGGGATTTTGGCCGATGGAATATTCCATCACATATATGTAGGAGCATCCCATCAGGAAAACTCCCCCTCAGGCCCAACCCATGACTCATCATTAGACACATGTAGAAATGCATCAAGGTATAATATGTTGCATATTGTGATTTACATGTGATTCTATTAAGTAAAAATTATATATGGATCAGTGTATGTAATAATTACTGTGATGTTGTACCAATGCTTGCCTTAAGTGAAAACCAGCATCTTTTGTGAAACAATTTCACAATGGTAAAAAATAACTACAAATTACTACAGACCCTTGACCCTGCTAGGTAGGTCGCTCCCCCTCCGCACAGCACCGCCTGTGTGTCCTTGCCCCAGCTGCCGCTGCTGAGGAAGTTCAAGGCCCTCCTCCACCCGTAGGCTACCACCTGCGCCTCATCCCTGGTGGCCAGTGGTAGGCCGTAGGTTTGTATCATCATCTGTATCTTATTGTATTGCCTTTATTGTTATCTTGGTGTCTGTGACTGCTGTTGTCTGTTTTCCCCCGGTGCCTGTATTGGTCTGTGCCCTCTTTTTCCTTCTGTTCCCCTCGCTGTCCCCATGTTTCTCTGCCCATTTTTGCCTTCTGTCCCCTTCGTTGCCCCCATAATGCTGTGCCCGTTTTTGCCTTCTGTTCCCCTGTTGCCCCTGTTGCCCCCGTAATTTGGTGCCCTTTTGCCTTCTGTTCCCTTCGTTGCCCCCGTAATTCTGTGCCCGTTTTTGCCTTCTGTTCCCCTGTTGCCCCCGTAATTCTGTGCCCGCTTTTGCCCTCTGTTCCCCTGTTGCCCCCGTAATTCAGTGCACATTTGCCTTCTGCTCCCTTCGTCGCCCCTCACCGCTCCCGCTGCTGCATCCCCTGCAGCCCGCCCCCCTGACTGCCCATTCGCTGCCCCTGCCCTGCCTCCCGCCTCCCAGCTGCTCCTCCCTCCCACCTCCCCATATATGGCGGCCGCTGTGCGGTGAGGAGAGCGACCCTTGACCCTGCTAGGTAGGTCGCTCCACCTCCGCACAGCACCGCCTGTGTGGCCTTGCCCCAGCTGCCGCTGCTGAGGAAGTTCGAGGCCCTCCTCCACCCGCAGGCTACCACCTGCGCCTCATACCTGGTGGCCAGTGGTAGGCCGTAGGTTTGTATCATCATCTGTATCTTATTGTATTGCCTTTATTGTTATCTTGGTGTCTGTGACTGCTGATGTCTGTTTTCCCCCGGTGCCTGTATTGGACTGTGCCCTCTTTTTCCTTCTGTTCCCCTCGCTGTCCCCGTGTTTCTCTGCCCGTTTTTGCCTTCTGTTCCCTTCGTTGCCCCCATAATTCTGTGCCCATTTTTGCCTTCTGTTCCCCTGTTGCCCCCGTAATTCTGTGCCCTTTTGCCTTCTGTTCCCCTGTTGCCCCCGTAATTCTGTGCCCGTTTTTGCCTTCTGTTCCCCTGTTGCCCCCGTAATTCGGTGCCCTTTTGCCTTCTGTTCCCCTGTTGCTCCGTAATTCTGTGCCCATTTTTGCCTTCTGTTCCCCTGTTGCCCCCGTAATTCTGTGCCCTTTTGCCTTCTGTTCCCCTGTTGCCCCCGTAATTCTGTGCCCGTTTTGCCTTCTGTTCCCCTGTTGCCCCCGTAATTCGGTGCCCGTTTTTGCCTTCTGTTCCCTTGTTGCCCCCGTAATTCTGTGCCCATTATTGCCTTCTGTTCCCCTGTTGCCCCCGTAATTCGGTGCCCGTTTTTGCCTTCTGTTCCCTTGTTGCCCCCGTAATTCGGTGCCCTTTTGCCTTCTGCTCCCTTCGTCGCCCCTCAACGCTCCTGCTCCAGCTGCTGCGTCCCCTGCGGCCCCACCCCCTGACCGCCCATTCGCTGCCCCTGCCCTGCCTCCCGCCTCCCAGCTGCTCCTCCCTCCCACCTCCCCATATATGGCGGCCGCGCACCCGTCCGCGCCTGGACCGCGCCCAGCGCCAGTACCCCTGGTCCCCGCCCCCGCCACGACGACTGCCGCCACTACGATGCCTGCACACTCCACGCCCTCAACTCCGGACGGACCCACACCTGCTTCAAAGCCGCCCCGAAATGCACACAGGGCCCCTTCACCTGCAGGAACTGCAGCTACACCAGCCTCAGAGCCGCCGAACCACCCGCCAAGAAAGGCCACAATCACCTCCGATGCATCCTACTGAACACCCGCTCCGCACGCAAACATGCCGTCGAGCTCTGGGACCTGCTCGACACCTCATCCCCGGACGTCGCCTTCCTGACAGAGACCTGGATGAACAACTCCTCTGCACCCGACATCGCCATTGCCATCCCAGACGGCTAAAAGATTACCCGCAGAGACCGCACCAACGGAGTCGGAGGAGGAATCGCCATCGTCCACAAGAACAGCATCAGGGTCTCGATCAGCACCGACGACACTCTCAGCACCGCCGAACACATGCATTTCCAGATCCACACAGACCCCAACTCCACCCTCAGAGGCACCCTCGTCTACAGACCCCCCCGGACCCCGACCCCAGTTCAGCGACTCCATCGCCAACTTCATCAGCACGCATGCCCTGACCTCCACCGACTACATCCTCCTCGGAGACCTGAACTTTCACCTTGAGAACAACAATGACAGCAACTCCACCACCCTGATCGATAACCTCGCCAACCTCGGACTGAGGCAACTCGTCACAACGCCTACCCACTCCGCCGGCCACACGCTCGACCCCGTCTTCTCCTCAAGCTCCCACGTCTCCTTCAGCCACACCACCGAACTCCTCTGGACCGACCACCGCTGCATCCACTTCACCTTCCAGAAACCCACCACACACCACCGCACCCAACAGATCCCCGCCGCTGCTGGAGCAAAATCACCGAAGACCGACTACACGCTAACCTCGCTCTCAGCTCAACACCGACGACGCTGCCCACAGCCTCAGACGCTGGATCGACGACTGCGCCAACACCCTCGCCCGCTGAAGAAACCCTCCCACAGAGACACCAGCAAGAGGGCCAGCTGGTTCACCCCAGAACTCCTAGCCTCCAAGCGAGCCTGCCGGAAACTAAATAAGAAAGGGCACAGTGAGCAGACTCCGGACAGCCACGCAGCCCGCAAGGACGCCATCCGCAACCACCATCACCTCATCAGGACTGCCAAGAGGACCTCTTTCAAAGACCGCCTCGACAACAACACACACAATAGCAAGGAGCTCTTCAACATCATGAAGGAACTCTCCAACCCCAGCTCCAACACCAACGACATCCCGCCGTCGCAAGCCCTGTGCGACTCCCTCGCCATTTTTTTTCACCGCAAGATAGCAGACATCCACGACAGCTTCAACACCCAGACAGCCCCAACAGACTTCAACACAACAGACTCTCCGCACACCATCGACCACAACCCCCTGCTAATCTGGGCCAACGTGAGCATCGATGACACCATCAAGACCATGAGCACAAGCCACTCCGGCTCCCCGTCAGACTCATTCCCGCACCACATCTTCAACAAAGCCAGCAGCTCCATCGCACCCCATCTGCGCAACGTCAGCAATCTCTCCCTCAAGACCGCGACCTTCCCAGAGAGCTGGAAACACGCCGAGATCAACGCCCTACTCAAAAAATCCAAGGCAGACCCAAGAGACCTCAAGAACTTCCGGCCCATCTCTCTGCTTCCGTTCCCGGCCAAGGTCATCGAGAAGATCATCAACAGACAGCTAACCCGATACCTCGAAGAAAACAGATTCCTGGACCCTTCCCAGTCAGGGTTCCGCAGCAACCACAGCACCGAGACTGCCCTCATCGCCGCCACCGACGACATCAGGACCCTGCTGGACAACGTTGAGACCGCGGCCCTCATCCTCCTGGACCTCTCTGCCGCCTTCGACACCGTCTGCCACCACACACTACGTGCACACCTCCACGCCGTAGGGATCCGAGACAAGGCTCTGGAATGGACCACCTCCTTCCTCTCCGGCAGAACCCAGAGCGTCCGCCTCCCCATTCCGATCCGAAGCCTCCGAGATCATCTGCGGCGTACCCCAGGGATCTTCCCTCAGCCCGACACTGTTCAACATCTACATGGCCCCGCTCGCACACGTCGCCCGACAGCACGACCTCAACATAATCTCCTACGCTGACGACACTCAACTGATCCTCTCCCTCACCAAGGACCCCATCACCGCCAAATCCAACCTCCACGAAGGAATGAAGGCCATCGCCGACTGGATGAAGATCAGCCGACTGAAGCTGAACTTGGACAAGACGGAGGTCCTCATCCTCGGCTCCAACCCTTCAGCCTGGGATGACTCCTGGTGGCCGACGGCACTAGGGGCAGCCCCGACACCCAGCGACCACGCACGCAACCTGGGAATCATCCTCGACTCAACGCTCTCCATGACCAAGCAAGTCAACGCCGTCTCCTCCTCCTGCGTCAACACCCTCCGCATGCTCCGCAAGATCTACAGGTGGATCCCGACAGATACAAGAAGAACAGTCACCCAGGCCCTCGTTAGCAGCAGACTCGACTATGGAAACGCCCTCTACGCGGGAGCCCCGACCAAGCTCATCAAACGACTGCAACGCATCCAAAACGCCTCTGCACGACTGATCCTCGATGTACCACGCCACAGCCACATCACCCCCCACCTGAGAAACCTGCACTGGCTCCCCATCAACAAGAGGACATCCTTCAAGCTCCTCATCCACGCACACAAGGCACTCCACAAGACCGGCCCAGCCTACCTCAACAGACGACTTTCCTTCTACTTCCCCAACCGCCAGCTCCGCTCCGCAGGCCTCACACTCGCCACCGTCCCTTGCATCCGAAGAACAACCACCAGTGGGAGATCCTACTCCCACCTCGCCGCCAAGACCTGGAACACCCTCCCACTGAGCCTATGACAGACCCAAGAAATGCTGACCTTCAGGAGGCTACTCAAGACCTGGCTGTTTGACCAGTAGCGCCCCCCCCTCCCAGCGCCTTGAGACCCTCGCGGGTATGTAGTGCGCTCTACAAATGTCTGATTGATTGATTGAGATATTTAGGAGCCAAATGTGAAAATGCTTTTGCTCTGTACTGAACTAGACTAGAAATGTTTCAGGATCTATGCATTTATTGTTGCTGTAGAAGTCATTTGTCAATCCAACCAAATATATTGTTCTTAATGTCTTCATTAGCATAGGTATCTACATATAGCATGATACATTGATAAGCTGCTTCAGTACAGAATCCATTTCATAATTTTTAAATTTGACATATGCTTTAGATACTTGAAGTAAGAGTTACCATTGTGAAATGCCCAAACAAAGTTAACTGGCTTTCAGTTTATACAAATATTGTACAACAATGCAGCTTTTGTTGACACACATTGATTCATATTTCGTTTTTTGAGAATGAAAACAATTCAGCTGTTTTAGACCATGTAAACATACTGTATAAACGTATTTTTGGTTGAATGGCCCACCCATTCAAAGGTGTTAAACAGTTCCTGCAGAGACATAAAAATGGATAACAGACAAGATCATACGTGATATTGGAGCTATCCTGGGGAATGAATAAACTGTGACCAAATGGTTTCTGAAAATGTTGCGTACATGCATGAGCTAATGCTTATGTAGAACCAAAGTTTGAGAGCCTTGAAGCAGGTAAAATTTGAAAATTTGGAACTGGTTTGTGATCAAAGTTCATGACCAGTTCTGTTTACACAGATTCAATGAAACTATTGTATATGTCATTTCAGCATCATTTTATACACATACAGGCTTGCCACACTCAGGAAGAAGGTACTCCCCATTGATTTCTGTGAATTTGTCTATACAAAGAACCTTCAAGCTTAAAGAAATTCTCCATGAACACTAGTCTAGCACATTCTAGCACAAAATGCAGTGGTGTATTGTATGGCCAAGGTTCTTGGAATTACATGTCTTCCAACATTTCTAAAGTTTCTTCCTTGTGTAGAGACTTCCTATATAAAGGCAGGCCCGGAGGTTACTTTCTGGATTGAACTGTACATCCTTCAGTAGTACTTGAAGGTCCTTAGTGTCCTTAAGATCTGCAGATGTTTATTGTACCAATGGTTTTAAGAATGCATCACAGAACTGTGAAAGGGGTTCAAGGATAAATCCTATCCCTGACACGATTGTTTGTCCTTATGTAGGTCCTATGTGCATGTGCCATGGAACCTATCTGTTCTCTTTGCATTCATGTCAAATTTTTTAAACCTTAGGGAGGAGCAAGTAAATTGTTTATAAGGGGGAGAGATTAGTGAGAGTGCATATCAGAAGATTAGTTAACTGTGCAAACGATTGGACAGATTTAAGGAAATACAAAGAGAAATAGAAAAGAACTGGAATGGTAAAGCACAGAAGAAAAATCATTAGAAGGTAGCAAATGCAACTAATAATGAACCTGAATTCCCTTTTTGAGAAGTGCACGAGGCACTGATGTGCATGTTCCATGGAACCTGTCTGTTCTTTTTGCATTCATGTCAAATTTTCTAAACCTTAGGGAGGAACCAATTAAATGGTATATAAGGGGAGAGATTAGTGACGATTGCACAGGAGCGTTTGTAGATTTGCATACATTTTGGCCTGAATGCAAGGTAGGTGTTACACAGTCAATAAAGTATCTTCAAAGTCTTCATCCTCAAAATGGTCCAGCTCCTGCTGTTATGGAAAAGTACAAGGGAGTGATTACGTACTTGAAACAAACAGTGCTATAGAAAGATGTAAATTTATCAAAGATTATGAGTGCTAATCAGGAGCTAGACAAAAAAGTGCACGCATATTATGAGTGACCAATGCAGATCTACAGAGAGTTTAGTGAAGTGAAAGATCTGGCAAAAGAAGGCAATAGAGATTTTGTGTCAGTCTTTGTGTGGGGATTGCACCCAGAGCTTAGTTCCCATACACAGCAGAGTGTGATATATTGGCAGACTAAGAGCATAGATAAGATACTAAGGGCCACATGCATCAACGAAAAAACCGGTCGGAAACGGGCAGATTTGCAGAATCTGCCCCTTTGCGACCGATATTTTTGCATTTGGGATGCATCATCCCAAATGCAAAAATCGCAATTTAAGGAATCGCGAAATTTGCGATTACTTAAATTGCGATTGCATTGAAGGAATCGCAAATTGCAATTCCTTAAATGCAATGCATTAACCCAAAAAAAATTGCGATTTCGCAAATAGGAATCTCAAACTACCGTCAATCTCAAGTTGATGGTAATTTGCGATTTCTTTGAAAAATGCACTAAAGTGCATTTTACAATGTCCCATGTTACACACACAAATGCCCTTGGGGCACGTATGTGCGCAACATGTGGTAAAATGGAAATTTCAGGGGTGCAACAGGGTGTCCTTTTGGCATCCTTGAAATTGCATGCGCAATTTGCGAGTACCTATTGTGTTCTCGCAAATTGCGCATGCAATTCCCATTCATTCCTGTGGGCCTCTGGGCCCATAGGAATGAATGGGAAGCCATTCCTTAATTGCGACTCGCAATTTGCGAGTCGCAATTAAGGAATGTGTAGGAATCGCAAAATGTTTTGCGATTCCTAAATGTATAGGCAATTGCGATTCCATAATTGCGATTCCTTAAAAATCGCAATTATAGAATCGCAATTGCCTATTTTGATGCATGTGCACCTAAGCTCTTCTCCAGCTTGTATTCTGTGCACACATGGTAACATTTCCCCTCTCATTGCACTGACGCAGTAATGAAATGCTATGTTGTCACACTATTCTTGAAGGACTCAGGAGGAGGTTTCCTTCTAATTGTAATTTTTTATGTTCGAGGCCTTTCCTGTCTGTGCCTTAGTAGGTCTATTTATTTTAAGGGTTTGTAATTGTATGGTTTTACCTAGGTTTGACCTGTTACATTCATTGACATTAGGTCAAATATGGATTAATAACTATTATTTCAGTTCGATATTTTTGCATATTGCTGAAATGTGATTCATTAAACTGTGATACATTTAGTTCAATTCATGCTGACTACATGATTTCCATTGTGTACTTTATTATAAAAGAGCTCTTCATAGAGGCTTTAAAAAGGACTTAGCCCTTTTCTCTTTGAGAGCAGACCAAAGTCAGACTGTCTCTTTTTTTTTGTTTGATCTGGTTATTGCAGTTTTTGTATATATAGTACAGTTGACCAGCATACATTATACTTGTAGAACCAGTAGGTATATACAGGAATCAGAGTATTCAAAGACCACTTAGCATTATAAGAACAAATAACGTTTACACAACCCAGATCTAGACAACACGATAATTATCGTCTAATACAGCAGTCAGATAAGATCGAACAGGACGTGATATCGTTTCAATATATAAACATATTACAATTATCTTATTCATGGGTAAAGTTGTTCCATGCATGCAATTTTAGTGACTCTCTTCGGCCATGCCATATTGTCAGGGTTAGCGACCAAACAGCCAAATGTATAACAGTAGAACGTATAATATCAGCTTATGAAAAAGGGGAAGGGGAGAGCAGGATAAGCCTGTGTGGGGGTGAGGCGGTCCATTTCCGCTACAACAATGCCACATCCATTATTGAAAATGCGACATCCTTATCATTCAAGTGATACATTGCCGCTTTAATGTACTTAATATATGGTGCACGTTCCAAGCCTCAATAGTATTGTGTCGCATCGCAACCCACATGTAAGCAAGGCCTAGTTGATGTTAGGAATGTCTGGGGGGTCATCCGATGTAATTGCTACTTGGAGTGCCATCAGAATCATGTTCCAAGCCACTGAAATGGGGTATTTGTGCAATCCTAGCGTGTCTTCCCTTGTCAGTGAAGTTGCCTCAGCCTTTGACCAGTTCAGCATAGACTGAGACCAGGCTTTTAGAGCTGGGGGTCTACTGCTTTCCAACGATATGTGACAAGTCTCTTGGCCACCACTAGTCCCAGGTCTAAACATCTAGAGGAGGCTTTGTGTTTCTTACTTCTGGGGAATATCCCTGCAATACATGCCTCCCACATTGTCGGCAATACCCTATCTGTGCTCGTGGACAGCAATTAAGTCACCCTGTGCCAGTAGTCTTACAGTTTGGGGCATGACCACATCATATGCAGAAAAGTGGCATCTATCAGTTTGCAGCACAGACAGCAGGCATCTGCCCTATTAAAATACCTCTTCATTTTATCGGGGGATAGATATGCTCTATGGACTATATAAAATTGGATCAGTCTAAATCTAGCATTCCTAGGGATCTGTCTAGGGCTCCCCAACAGCATAGTCCACTCTTTGGGTGTGCATGATCGTGCCATATCCGCTTCCCATCTATTACGCAATGGCGTTAAATCAGCCAGAGTGTGCTTGTGGATTGATTCGGCAAACCATTTTACAAGGTGTCGTCCCGTACCCATCACATGTATATACTGCATCAGAAGGTGTGTCGGGAGTTCCAGTGAGATATTACCCTAGTGACGCCCCAGCATAGCCATCCAGGAGACATGAGTTAAGAAATGTCCCGGAGGGACGCCCTCCTCTTCAGTCAGAGAGAAGAAGGGACGTAGCGTACCTTCCGCATATAAGTCCCCTAATGTGTGTATGTCAGCATCCTGCCAGTCTACAAGCTCTGCCATGCTGACTCAACCCCCCCTCGGCATTCCCAACAAGGGGATAGTGGGCACATAGGGCGCAACTGCCCTAGTAAGATATAGGGCTCTACGAAAGCACTTCTGTGCTATCTGTACCAGAAGGGAAAGCGCCAAGTGTGATCTGGTGCATGGATGAAAGATAAAAAGGAGTCTATCCAATGTATATGGGGGCCCCCTTCCCGCTGTATCCGCAAGGTGTAATTCCACTATCCATTTCGCCACCCATTGTATTTGGGATGCCAAATAGTAATGTTCCATATTAGGCAGAGCCAGTCCACCCTGCGCCTGGGGTAGATATAATTTTACAAGCACCACCCTACAGTGGGTATTGCTCCTTATAAGGTCTCTAATCATTCTTTTCTAGCGATCGGAAGAAGGACGCTGATAAATATAGCGGGAGGCTAGCAAAGTAGTAAAGCAGACGGGGCAGCATTAGCATTTTAATGAGCGCCACCCGACCTGCAACGGACAGGCTAAGCGTTTTCCAAAAGTCCATTTGAGATCTTAAATTTGTAACGGCTCTTGAGAGGTTGCCTTCCAGGAGATCTCGGTCAGTATGATATATTTTTACACCCAAATATAGGAACATGACCGGTTGCCAGGCCACCACCGCACCGTCCACCACCAACTGAGGGTCTTCTGCACCAGGGGTAAAGGGGAACAAACAGGATTTCCCCCAATTCACGCCGAGCCCTGATAGCGTAGCAAATAGTTTAAGTGTGTCAGGAATGATCTGGGGTACGGGTTGCAAGTATCTAATGTAGAGTAATATATCATCGGCATAGAGCAATATGGCATGCATCTCCTCACCTTGGTGCATACCCCAACCATTCGCAGGCTGACATAATGCCATTGCCAGGGGCACTATATCCAATTTTAAAGATAAGCGGGGAAAGAGGGCACCCCTGTCTAGTTCCTCTCCTTATCGGTATAGGCCCTGAGAATAGAGTTCCCAAGCGGACACAGACGGCAGGTGCTCCATACAGCAGTTTAATTAAACTTATAAAGTATGGCCCAAATCCAAATCGTCGCAGCACCTCAAACATATAAGGCCATTCAACTGTATCAAAGGCTTTTTCAAGGTCTAATACTAGACAGCCAGCTGCCGGCAAAACCGTAGTTGCGTTGCGCATTACCAAGAAGAGCCTACGTATATTAAGAGAGGTGTTTCGAGCTGGGACTAACCTATTCTGGTCATGATGAACCAGATGTGGAGTGACGGACACCAATCTACCTGTCAGAACCCCTGCCAATATTTTTTAGTCTCCATTCAGCAACGCTAGAGGACGATAGGCGCTTGTGTGCGTGGGGTCCCTATCTGGTTTTGGGAGTGTGATTAGGGTGGCCTCTGCCAGAGAGTCTGGGAGGGAGCCGTCATCTAATGCCTCCGTATACACCTTGAGTAGCTGCGGGCTGAGAAGATGAGCGTATGTTTTATGAAATTCATGGGGGAAACCGTCCGGGCTTGGGACCTTACCAGATAGCAATGCTCTCACTGTGCCCCTCACCTCCTTTAACGTGAGCGGGGCTTCCAGTTCCCTATGCTGTTCAGGTGTAAGAATAGGGAAAAAGAGACCATCAAGAAAAGTGTGTGTTTCTGTCACCGGGGCATGTAGAGCAGATCTGTATAATTGGGTGAAATGCCTAGTCAGTTCGCTATGAATTTCATGCTGTGTATACTTGGGTCCGCCTCCCAAAGACCGGAGCACAGTGATGGGTCCTACGGATTGGTCCTGTTTGACCAACCAGGCCAATAGGGGCCCAGATTGATCAGCTTTAGCATGCGCTGATGCTGAATGTGCTGCGAAGTTTAAACAACGTTGACGATCTATGAGGTCTGTGTTCTTCTTTCGGTCCTCTAATAGGGGGGTGGAGTCTGGCACACCCTCTATCGCTTGTGTTTCTAGTGCTAATAGAGCTCTTTCCACTATTGTCAGTTCCGTTTCTACCTGTCTCTCTTCAGGTCACAGCCCAGTCGCAAGCACCTCCCACACAGTGTAACTTTTATAGCAGCCCACTCCACCATGAGGGACGAGGCAGACCTAGCATTAAGCATGAAATATTCACTAATGGCCTCACCTATTGAGTCTCGAAAGATTGGGTCTTGCAGCATCGCAGGCTGTAACCGCCACGTAAGGATACCACGGATCCCGCACTCCCATGCCACCGTGACGTAGTGTGGGTTGTGGTCGGAATGTGTGTGACCTCGGTAGTCTGAGCTAGTTATGTAGGGGAGCAAGGAGGGGGAGCCTAGAAACCTATCCACCCGCACATGCAAGTCATGAGGCACAGAGTAGAATGAATATACCCTCTCTCTGGGGTTACGATGCCTCCAGATATCAGTCAAATCCCACCCATGCGACCACTCCCTCAATACCTTTGAGTTAGTTATAGCAGTTGTACCATTTAGAGAGGGAAAGGATCTATCTAATCCAGTATCTATGACACTGTTAAAATCCCTTCTGATCAACCACGGTATTTCACACCATTTTGTCAGTATTTGCGACAGTGTTTGAAAGAACTGTCCTTGGTCTGTATTACGGGCATATATAGTGCATAATAATATGACGCCCATCCAACATACCTTTTAGAAACACATATCTATCGTCCCTATCAGTCAGGGCCTCCTCAACTGCAAAGGGTGTACCCAGTCAGTTCCAAATTAGGGCCCCCTGTGCAAACAAGGAATAATCAGTGGCATACACCCTACCCCTTCATTTTCTTTGTAGCCTGACCATTTCGACCTTATTTAAGCGCGTCTCTTGTAGAAGGGCAATAAGCATGTTATGCCTTTTAAGGTAAGAATATACAGCATGTCTGCAAGATGGTGTGCAGACACCCCGCACATTCCAAGTGAGTATTTTATGGTCTGTCATGACTCTACGTTATGCACGAATGGAATGTAGCCTGGCCTGTGCAAGCAGCCATGTGTATGAGGCAGCGGTGTGCTGAGTCGTCACCCATTCCCCCCCCAAGTGGGCTCCTGCAACTAACGGAAAAGTGGGTTAGCCAACATGGCATAAAAGAAACATTACGAGAGAGGCCCCCATAAACATAGGGGGCTACCCAAACCCTGACAAGAGAAAACTGTCCGTGTAACCAACTGGTTCCCTATATAAGGGAAAATGTGAGGGGGTGTAAGGCTGTGTGGGGCAAGCCACTGTGAAATCCCCAAGTTTGTCATATCTGTGTGTGTAAGGGTATATGTAGCAGAGAATAACCCTCTAGTTCCGCTCGTGAGCCTAGGCGTGGCACCTATTATGCATATCTCACAGCATATAAAACAATGCAAACGTTACTATACCAAATGTCCTCAAGTTGCAGTCCTATAGACGTTTTCGTGGTGCAAACACTATGCCCCAATTTTCGTACAATACCATCTGAAGTCTGTGGCGTAACATCAGGCATTCACAGTAAAACACCGCCCGATAATCCAGCTGCTGATAAGTCCTCATCTTCTGAAGAGTGGGGTGGGGTGACTTCTTTGCTGATCGTCTCTGCAGCTTCAGCCATCCGCTCTGCTACCCGGACTGCTTCCCGCCTCTCCTGTCTGATTTGATCTGGTCGAGGTGCCGTTAAGAGGCCAAGGTTCTCTTTCCTGGGTCGCCAACGACAATATCTGGTCCCGCTGGCATCACCATTCCTGGTGCCTTTTGTGCCCGTTGAGCGTGGACCCGAGAACTGGCCCGTGGTCTCCAGCCAGTCCCAGGTGTCCTGCGGTGTGACAAAAAACCTTGTTTTCCCATCAGAGACCACACGTAGCTTTGCTGGGTAGAGCAGTGAGTATGAAATGTCCAGTTGTCTAAGCTGCTGTTTAACTTGTAGGAATGATTCCCGTTGGCGGTGGACCTTAATTGTTTAGTATGGAAAGAACAAAATGTTTGTGTTTTCAAATTTGATCTTAGACAGTTTTCTGGTTTCTCGTAGGATCATATCTCTGTCTCTGTAATGTAGTAGATTAAAAAGAAGTGGTCGTGCCGTGTGCCTGGTGCCGGTCTCCTGCCTGAGACATGATGTGCTTGTTCTATAGTAAAAAACGGGGGGAATAGGGAGGAAGGTAGAATATTTTTAAGCCATTGTTCCAGAAAAACTATTGCATCCTGGTCTTCCGCTCCTTCTGGCAATCCGATCAAGCATACATTGTTCCTCCTGGAACGTCCCTCCGCAACTTCCACTCGTTCTTCTAAATATCATATTCGGGCCTCATGTGCATTTTGTTGCTGCTCCAAAAAATCAGTGACTGGCTTCAGTTCTGTGATATCGTGTTCCCCCCGTGACAACTCACTCTCAGTTTCCGGTGATCCGCGTGCAGCAGAGTGAGGTCCAGCACAACTTTATCGATTTTAGATTCCACCACTTCTCTGGATCGCTCTATGTCACTCAGGATGGCATCAAATCGGTTGTCTGGGGATTCCTGTTTCACTAGTGGCTGCGTTTGATCCATGTCCACCGGGCCTGTAGTCTGAAGGAGGCCCTCGACCCAGTGCCCTTAGTGCCACCCATCAGTCCAATTAAGTACTCCGGTTCTCTATTATCTTAATGTGTTCAGCAGGATCTAGTGGCGCACTATGGATACAAAAGGGGATGATGGACGGTGGTGGAGTGAGCTAAAGAATGATGATGGATTAAACCCAGATCAGTTGACTGGGGGTGAGTGTTTGATTGGCTCAAACGTTCCGTCCATCATCCCCTTTTGTATCGCTTTGTTCGCCCTAAGTTGGTGGGGGTATGCCCAGACGTGGGTCCCTTGCTCAATTTGCCACTGGATTCAAGCAAGCCTGGCTGATGACGGCTGGAATGCCAGAAACCGGTCCTAGGATGCTTGTTTCCGGTCCAGGGAAGACATGGCTTGGCAGTTCGGGCTGGACTGTTCCCATGAGGCACAGGGTCAGACTGATTTGCATATGGCCATGTCTGAACTGGGGTGGTGGAGTGAGCTAAAGAATGATGATGGATTAAACCCAGATCAGTTGACTGGGGGTGAGTGTTTGATTGGCTCAAACGTTCCGTCCATCATCCCCTTTTGTATCGCACTATGGATAGGCTGCATGATGCCCTGCATTGTGCCTTCCAGTAAGAGCGCAGTCTCAGACAGTGCTATATGCAAGCTCTGCATTTCGTAGTGTATCACACTGATTGTGCGATGATGAAGATTTGTTGTAGCCTGTCTCCGCCTATGCGCCTGTTCCCCACATACAAAGTTCTGGGCTGTCAGGCGACCGCAATGTAGCCTCTCGCCTGATTCATCTATCTTCACTCCACAGGAAGGCAAAACTGGTAGTGTGGAAATGTGATCATCCACAACCAGTGAGGCAGTCCCAATATAGTCCCCTCATGTGAGGCCTGGCCAGTATGCACCTGGTCAATCGTACCCATTCAGAGGTCCAATACTTGACCCCATGAGCCAGGACTCCTCCTCTGCATCACTATGTCTCAGGGCACTCCTCTTCTCGACACACCATGGCCCTCACCAACAGCTCCCTCTCTGATTCTGGTTCTTATTTAGGAGCTCACAGAGCAAGGAGATCTATTGGCACAGACCCGCTTCTTTTCTGTCCCATGTGCAGATATCTGTGTGTGCGTGCGCCACCAGGATCAGTACTGCGCACCACCTTAGGCGTATGTCACCCCAGGATTGCAGTTGCTGCATCCACATGTCTCTGGCCTTCTTCCCACTGATTGTCGCTATGTCAAGGCCTCTCCATGCTCACCGAGGCACCCCTTCTTCTTACCTTGTAGCCACCACTATCGCATTGGGCCTCGGTACCTCCCGGCACCTGCCTCTCTCAGAAGCTCGATCGCTTGCTGTTCCTCTGTGCCAGGCACCTTCCATGGTCCTGCGCCGCACAGCAGGGTTCCCCGGTGGAAGCTGACCCTGTTTCAGGTGCACCAGTGTTTTGAGTAGTCTCTCTTGGCTCCTGCCTTTACCGCGCTGTCCATCCCCTTCCACACCGGGCGGCGCCTCCTGTATCTGCTCACACATCACCAGGGGATTCACTCGCATCCACGATCTGCTGCAGCACGGCGGTAATTACTATCGGCTTACCCGCCGCCTCCTCTTGCCAGGTTGCGCCGTCCATCCCTTCCCTAGTCAGGCGACATTACTCCCAGCCTTCTGTATCCTTCAAGCACAAATGTCCGCATCAGTAAGCAACTGCGATACGGGGCCCATCAGCGGCGGCTGCAGTCTTTCCAGCGTCCCCAACCAGCGCACGCAATTGCAGCCTTTACGTCCGCTGCGTCTACGAGTAGGCCCAGGCCTGGGCCGCGACCGGCTCTGTATTTCTCAGCGCCGCCAGCCTCCTCTCACATCCGGGGGCTCTGCGTGCAACTTCACTTCACTACTTGTGTGGGTCGCACACGGCTCGGCGTGTGGCGCCAACATTCACCACAGCGGCCGCAGTCACTCACTACGTATGCAGCAGGCCTCTTCCGGGCCGCACACGTCTCATCAGGGCCTGACTCCTGACTCCGGCGCCCCCACTGATGGGTTTCTGGCAATGCTGTCATTCCGCTGGACACCTAGGGCAATCTTATTGTGCTCCAGTGTGGACACTCTGTCAGCAATTACTCCAAGGTATTGCTTCATGTTGCATAGCTCCTGTGAAAGGGCATGTTTTACTCTTTGGAGGTTCTCTCGATGGAATCATAAAGGGACTCCATAAACACTCGGGAAAGTGGAGCTGAATCATCCCCTTTGAATGGCCAGAACATCTTTGATGGCAGAATTAGCTGAGCATGTCAACACGTTCATCACATTATGGTCTTTTTGCCTTTCAACATGGCCATGCTCACCACTACCTTTTGAGAGAACAGGCAGCTGGGTTTGAGGTTGTATTAGTTTCCATTTTCACTCTTTGTGTTCCTGGGTCTGATGTGTCATTGCTGCTGGGGGGCTCCATAGTGCCTAGATCAGTGAAATAAGCAAAAGCGGCATGTGCCACATTGTAGCTGTTGAAATCCGCCAGACGGCATACTCGTACTGGTGAGCACTGTGCTAGACTAACATGGGGGCCCACTCAGCAGGCATGACCAAAGTTAGTGCACTGCTGTGTCGGTAAGTGAACTTTGTTAGTGGGTGCAGGCCCTGATGACTAAATCCTGGAGTCAGCCTTGTCATATGAGCAGCCCACCTCACTGCCACATCATAGCGCAGGCCAGATCTACAGTGTTCCACCCAAAGAAATGTGGATTGTGAAGAAGCTACAAGGCTGTGTGTGACCAATTCAAATCATCCCACCACTGAGAGCTGTACCTCAGGCTGGATGCCTACATCTTGGGGGATGACCCAGCCGGCATTGGCCCCCACAGCACCAGCTCAGATAAGTGTCCCAGATGTCCCAGGCATGAGTGTTGCAGCGAGGGTGAGCATCCAGGGCCTGAGGTGCTGTGTCATAGTAAAAACCTCCTTGTTGTCCAAAAACCTCAGGTCATGAAGTAGATGCTGTGGAGCAGCTGGCCACAAGACACAAATTGGGGCTTCATCACCAGAATCAAACCAGAGGCCTCACTATCTGGCAATTGCGGCCAAATGCAGGTTCCTTCTCCTCCGTAGCTCCACCGCCTCCATTGCAGCTGCCATATTGGATGCCGTGCGGCCCATGGAGGGATGCACCAGGTATCAGTGAGCAGCTGCACAGTCCTTTTCAGGTTTGGAGCTCACTTCAAAGGCTCCCAAACTTATTCACACTCCTCGAATGCCATTTTCTGGCCCCTGAAAACCCAGGTATTATTCAATTTCAGCGGCTGGCTTGTGGAGGAGCACAGGCAACCTCTCATGCTTTCACCATCTTGGCCACCCTCCCTCAACTGATTTTTAAAACAGTAATAAGTTTTTAAAAAATTTAAAATAAAAAGTAACATGTAATCTTTAATGTATTAACTTCAAAAATTATTACAAATACATTTAAAAAAATGGTATAAATTAATAATATTTGTGACTTAAATGATAAATTATGAATTACAATAAATGTAGTATATAAATATATAAATCATTCTTAAATATAAAATTGGCATTATATTAATTTATGTTTTATAAGTAAAATAATATAAGCGTACTATTATTAATAAGTACATTATTAAATACTTAAAATATTATTTTAAAACGTTAACAAATTTATAACAAAAATTTATTATATTTTTTTAAATAATTAGGAGAACAATATAAACTAGTGAAAAGTATATCATTTACTCCAGCTCAACAAATATTGGGAAAAATGCATACATTGGGGAGTGAAAATTACTATTATAACACATATTGGGGAAAGTGTATATTTTTTTGCAGGGGAGAATTACAATATTCTCCAATTTAACAAACTCTGGAAAAAGTGCAGACATTAGAGGGTCAGATTTACTATTCTAAGTCCCCTCTAGCAAACATTTGGATACATTGGAGGAGCCAGATTTGTCATTCTAACTTTAGTCTGACAGACATTGGAAGAAGTGTACACACAGAGGGCAGATTTACTACTGAATCCACAGTCTGAAAAATATTGGGGACAGCGCATACTTTGAGGACATGAGACTTACTATTATAAATCCAGTTGCAATGCGTAAATGTATGTTTATTTTGGGGGGTGAGGGGGCTATTCTATACTCCAATCTAAAAAAAAAGTGCATATATGGTGAGATTAGTTTTACTACTGTAACTAAAAATCTAGCTCTCATTGGGGAAAATGAATACACTGGTGAGGGGCCATATTTACTAATCTAACACCAGCTTGACAAACATTTTATGGTAAGTGCATACATGGAGAGTGGGTGGTATAAAACAACTCTATTGTGAATAATGTTTTCAAAATAAACAGTATGCCTCAAACACCTCCATAAAACACACAAACACAAAAAACTACAATCTGCAATAAAATGGAAAAAAAAACAAAAATTCCAACACAAACATAGTTTACAATTTTGAAATTTAGCATATTTACTTTTTTCTTAATTATATTTTGATAATATGTTTAATAAACTCTACATATCCATTCCCCCATTATCTCAGCCCATAATAAAAATGCAATACATGTTGCTGAATTAAACATATAATTAAATAATTTGATTACTTTGAACAGAATGAACATGTTAAATTAAAGAAATCAGTTAAAAAACAATATAATTAATAGACAAATCAATTATTAAAAATTAATCTATATTTTAATTTAAAGACTACCCACCAGATCCCCCAATAAACACTGCGTTTAATAAATAAGCAATAGAAAATGCTAAAAGATAAACAAATGATTTAAATTGTAAAACTTTACAGTTAAAAATGTTAAATAATTACCAATAATTAACATATGCTTTAAAAATATCAGACTCATCAAACCCTTAACACACCTCAAGCCCATTAAAAAGAATGAGATTATAATCTTTTATTTCATAATTTAAAAATAATTGAGCATATAAAAATAAATTCAGGTAAACTAATTTGCAAAATTACTACATTAATCAATCAGTAAATCAAAATATATTTATTTCAGAAAATTACACCAGTAAACGCATAGCAAAAATAAAATTACTTTTATGCAATATAAAAATGAATCAAAAGAATGGGTTCATGTACACATTAAAAACCTCTCATTTTCTTTTAAAAACACGTTAGCTGACTATTTTCTAAAACCGTATAAAAGATTTGGGTAACATGAGTCTTAGCACATGTGTATGCCATGATACTTTAGAATAAAAAGAGCAGTTTATTATAACGAATTGCTAGGTAGGGAGTTCCTAATAATTTGTTTTCACAGCAAACTGCTAAGGTTTTCTTTATTCTTTCTTATCATCCTAGCAGAGTGTAAAAATGTACTCACACCAAATACAATATGTCCTGTTTGGTCAAATTCAATGATTCTATATGCGGCGTGGTACTATCTTAAGCCAAGATTTAAGCATAAAGGACGAATCCACTTGTTCTTTTTTGGGTTTTTTGTGCTCATACCACCATTATATGCAAATAACAGCCTGTCAACCGATCTATTCCTTCCCAGGCTTTTGCGATATTTCAATAGCTCCTGCGCTCGTGCCCTTCCAGTATCCTGGCTGCACAGACCACACAGGTGTAATCATTGGACAGAAGGGGTTACACACTTAAAAAACCATTCCAGTCCTGGAAAGCCACCCAAATCTTAGAATGTATATTGGACTCCAGATCAGTATCCATTTTTGCTGTTCTTCTTACTGCTTGTAACCAGTCCATCCCTTGTGGTGGGGCGGGTTCAATCCATTTTTTACAAATTTCCCGCCTGGCGAGAAGGATTAGATAAAATAGCAAAGCCTGTTTATCCCCAGTAATGACACTACATGGCTTATCTTCTACCCCCAGCATTATCAATAAGAGGCTAACTTTGATGTTTGTGTCAAAAATTTCGTTAATTATCTTTTCCACCTCAGACCAGTACTCCTCTAACTGAGAACATTCAAAAAACATATGCTTATCATTAGCACTCAATACTCCACACTTGCGACATTTGGGGGGGGGGTATCAGTAACAAACTTTGCTAGTTTTTGTGGAGTCCAGTAAAGTCTATTTGCCGTAAAGAAGTGGTTCATCTTCAAGTTCGATGGTTTAACCGTTTTGTAAAGCAACTTAAAAGAAAGCTGCCATAATTTTTGTGGCTCAGGAATCTGCATCACCTTGTCCCATATTTCGTAGGGGGCTTTGATTTTTTCCTCCTCGGAAGTCAGTAGTGCGTGGTACCATCCGCTTATTTCCTTCTTCTCTATAGTTTCGTTCTTTAATTTTTTTTCGAACTCCCAAAGACTCTTAGTCTCATGCCTATTCGCCTCCCCCCAGGACTTTAACTGAAGAAATTTAAACCGAGACAGAGATCTCCCTGTCTTACTCCATAATACTTCCCATGGGACCACTTCATCCATCACTATCAGGTCCCCCCAGACCTCTATTCCTGCCCTCCTAAGTGGGATGCTCAGTTGATCCTGCAAACATTCAGGCGTACCAGGTGAGTCCCATATTGGAGCCTCTCCTGAATAATAACCGATTCCTAATATGTTCCTGATCTTTACCCACAAAATCAAAGCTGCCTTCAACATCTTTAGTTTTACTTTTTTGAAAAACGTCTTTGCACCAAACTTAAACAAAAATCCCTTCCCACCCCACTCTTTAATCACCTCCTCACACAAACCCCCCACACCCTGTGCCCTGGTGTACATAGTAAAACCCTGCAGTTTTTAAACTGGAATGCCATACAATATAATTTTACGTCTGGTAGTGCAAACCCTCCTTCTGCCAATTTACACCTAAGTTTCTTCCAGGACATACGTGCTCCCCTATCTGCCCAAACAAAACTGCCCAATTTACCCTGTATTTTATCCATTAGCCTACTCGGGAACGTTAAAGGTATGCAATTAAAAAGAAATGTAAGCTTCGGCAGAATCACCATTTTAATCAAATTGACCCTTCCATATACCGTTAACGGGAGATTCTTCCACCTAGTTAATGTTCTCTCTATTTCCTTTGTGATTCTCTCAAGATTATGCTGTGGAACATCCTGCACTGTATTGAGAATGTTAATTCCTAAATACCTAATCTAAGGACGAATCCACTTGTGCCTCGGTCTACAGTAGGTGGGGTAGAAAAATAGCATGTGCTCAATGTTTTCAAGAACATTACCACAATAGTCACACAAAGAAGTATCATCCGAATTAGATTGCCATTTCGCAGAAAAGGTTTTCACAGATAAAGTCCCAAATCTAAATTTGACATAAAGACTTTTTGCAAATGATAGACAAAGCTTATCTAAAAGGCTTTCATACTTTGGGAAGGGCTTATGGCTCAGAAACTGATCTGTCAAATTCCTCCTCCTGATTGAGTTTATCTGCTGATCCACCACGAAAGCCCAGTATCTTAAATAGAATGGATTTAGATGATTTCCTTATGAAAGAAGGGTCTGACCACAACGAATCAACTCCAAGTTTCATGATCCATGTTTTCGCATGCTGTATCCATGGAGTGCTAAGGTTAGTATCTAGTTTCGGTATTTCAGTCATGTTGGCTCTATATCGTTCCAACTTGTGATGGGACCAGAATCTTAGCCAAAAAAGAAGCAGCTTTAAGGCAGCTAGATGCTCTTTACGTTTATGCCCAGAGTCAATTGGCAATGGTAAAGTTGGTGTGCTTTGCGGAAGATTTAATAAAGATTTAAGGAAGATATTCTCCTTTGTGAGTAGAGCTTTGACATTGGAAGCGCCCCAGATTTCTGCCCATATATAGAGCTGCTGACAATATGGAGGGCCGGGGAGAGAGATCTTGACTGCGTTAACTTAAACATTTTCTGACTCGCAGCCGCTCTGTGCAAAATTAATCAGCTGCTTTTTTGGATCTGAGTTTTCTATGAGAGGCAGCAAGCCACCCTAGGTCTTAGGTAGTCAAAGGTTTCTACATTCTTAGGGGGCTCATTCCCCAGCTGTGGTTTCCCCCAATAACCTTTGTGTTGATTGTAATCCATATAGTTGGATTTTGGAGTGTTAATTTCTAGTCCTCTAAGCTTACAAAATTCATCAAACCTGTTTAGGAGATTTTGCAAGCCTGAGTGTGTTTGAAATAAGAGAAGCGTATCATCAGCAAAGCGGAGAGCTTGGACCTTTGTACCATTCAATTTTGGTCTAGCTATTCACAGAACCTATGAGACCATTGATGTACAGAGAAAACCGGGAAGGAGCCAGGACACAACTTTGGCAAACCCACCTGCGGATTGTTATCGCAGTGGTCAGCTCACCCCCTCTGGCCCATCTGCCTTCAGCATAATTTGAATGATGGAGCCTAATTATGGTGTTTAATATGTGAGATGGCATGCCCATAAATTCTTGGACCTCCCAAATCTTACTTCTAGGGACCATATCGAATGCTGGCCTTTAGGTCCTCAAAGGCAACATATAAGTGATTTGTAGCAATTTAATATATATTTCATGTTGTGAGGGAAAAACGAAAGGTTTTGTCAATGGTGCTAACCTTAGGGCAGAGCCCAGTCTGGAGAAGAGACAAGATCTCTGCACCAACCACACATCCCTGTAGCTTGTCCAGAAGTTCCTGACAGAAGATTTTTTGCAGGTTATCTAAGAGGTTTTGGGTCTATAACTTCCAGGTGCTCCCATGTCACCTTTTTTGAAAATAGGGGTGATGTGCACTCCAGCCCAGGTATCAGGTTTATCTGCACCATCCAGAATCGTGTTAGACAGTAGGTTGATGTAGATCACCCAAATATCAGCCTCTCATCTATACATGTCTCCAGGGATTATATCAGGGCCAGGAGCCTTGCCCTGATGAACAACAGCTTTAAAGGTATGTAAAGGTGAACAGGCCACACGCTCTTCCACAGGATTTATGTCATGAGTAAAATGCAATTTAGAGTTACTGCAATCGCAGGAGTACCATCAACAAGCCATGGGCTTACTCTTAGAGGCTGCATTTATGGGTCTGGAAAATAAACCTTTGAGTAGAAGAAATAATTTCTCGTGGGGGCTGATTGTTAGTATGTAGTTAGAAGGTAGATGTTCAAAAGGAGAAAAGGCATTAATGAAGGAGTAATAGATGTTTGGTTGTGAGATGGAGTTAGATTCTAAGCTTTGACACTTGACTCCTCTGCTATTATTGCAGATATTAGGCGCCGGATTGTTGGACAAATGATGAGCGACCGAATCCTCAAATATTTCTGTGTTTAAAGTTACACACTAGGGTGTTGTGGTCAAAATCTGTCCTAGAGATAATCTCAAAATCAACAAAATTGTCCCAGAGTTTAATATCAATGATAACATAATTAATTCTACTTTTGTAATTTCCTCTATTAAAAGTGTGAACTCTAATCATGTCTGAGGTCTATATACCATTGCATGCTTTCAGACCATGAGACACTATCTAGGAAGTTAGTTGCAAGACAGCTGAAGACCAAGGTTTAAAAGGTTCTGCCTCTAAGGAGGGTCTGCATAGAACCAAAATATATGTTATGTTATAGTAATCAATTAATATCAACTTAAACATGTTTCACGTAAAACATTGCCTTCCCAGTTGCAAATTCATGTAACAAACTACCTTCCCAATTACCCAATGAACCACACATCTTGAAATTGAAATGTATTTCAGAGTAAGTACATATGTAACAAATTAATTTATAATTAAAAAAATACACAACCCACTCAATACAAAATTAGTCTAAAATACCTCACAAAAAATATACATCAAAACATTATTTTGAAAAGAAAAATACATTATCTCATATTAACATAGCTAATTAAAGAAAAATAATACAGTAAAATAAAACAACATAAGAAAAAACAATAGCATTTTAAAGAATATTTAAACTGTTGATATTATCAAAAAGTAAAAATTCAATAATTAATTAATACATTTTAAAATAACTTACAGTGCACATCGGACAAACAAATAAAGGCACTAATTTCAGGGAAAATTGTAATAAGTAATCATGCCAGAGACAATTGTATAGACTTACAATTTCACAATTTTCACTGACTGGAAAATCGTTAAATATATAACGTCCATATATAACACTAACACATGCAAAGGAATGTTTTGGGGTACTCATCTATTTCAGGAACTGGTAGCAGCGAGGATGAGATATATTTCCTTGTACATAGTCAGTTTTCTCTGCAGGAGCATAAATTATTCTAATGATGCCTTCTACAGCAGCATGTCTCCCAGTGAAGGCTCATTTTGTGAGCTGTGGGAAGAATCTAGTTGTCTATTAGAATTCTGTAATCTTCACAGTCGGCTGTAATAGGAAGAAGTCACAGTGATATGTGGATAGAAACCGTAATGAGGCAGAGCTCGAGAATTAGCTATGAATCGTCTTGGTAGCTATTAACTGTCAAGGAGCCAATCAAAATATAACATTTTTGGTGGTGTACAGCTGTCTGAAATGCAATAAGCATGTCATAATTTATAGGCGATGCTGCAATGTTCCTATTTTACAACCATACATGCGCTTGGTTTGTGCACTATGCAATGTTACATCCTTAAAGTTACTAAAATAGAACATGTTTATGTTAAGTATTGTAAAATATATTTGCTGTGCATGGTACGCTTTCCTGCACGCATCTAGTAAAGATCGATCAAAGTGCTGCACGTTCCCACGGTTTACGCACAACTTCTGCTAGGACCATTTAAGGTGTGCGTTAGATATATATAAAAATATCGAAGAGATAAAATGCGTGTGCTGCACGTGCCACTGAATTTTGCCTTCTGAAGCAGTTTTACATTCCAAGGATACAGCTTGTTACTGCCTCACCCGTCTTCCTTCACACAGTCCTTACTCTGTGCAGTACATCTACACACTAGATTCAGACAATGTTTTTCAACCTTCGGGGCGTGTTCTTCCCTAAGAACTGTCAAGATCCCATTTGCTTTGCCCTCTCTTTTGTAAGCTGTAACCCATTTGAATACAAAACTTGCCTCAGGCTTTCCCCTTTCTGTTTGTTCTGTCTCAAATCAATAGACGAGCCACATTCTATTCTTACCACTGCATGAGAAGGTTGGAAAGACCATACATCATGCAATAGAAATGTTAAGTGTTTCGTTTGTCAGTCCAGTGCTTCACGAACAGAGTAAGGGTAGCACATCTCGCCTAGCCCCCTTTGCTGTGCTTGAACCAGACAAGGGCTGGTTGTATCCAGAGGGATATTTGGCATGAGAACGACCTGCTCTGCCTCTAACACGTTTATTTATGTCTTATTCCTTCACCTTAGGCGATGTGTGAGGCTATGTATTTTTCAATTCTGTTTTATTATGATATTGATTTACAAAACCCTAGAAAAAATACGCACAAATTTAAATAGTTGCAGCGACTCACAACTATATTACACATAGCCGTTGTAAATTCATAAAAAATGCCTTCAATTTATAAACTACTAAAATTCAATTAAACACTATTTCAAATCATATATGTATTTTTTAAATAAGTACACATTCTACATTCAATGAAAAATCTATCACTAAATTCCGAAATAAGAATTTATTCAAGTTTTTCATTGTGTAAAACTCACGAAGATGATTTATCTATACACTGTTCTGAAAATGTAACTCCGAAAGATTCCTTAATTCATTTGTTCTTCACTACACAATCACATCCACATTGATGTGCGAATTTGCACAGTACTCACTTAAAGTTGGTGCTAAACAAAATGCCCCCGTGTACCTTGGGGCATAGCTACAAGGAAATGGCACAGCGCATCGGCAAGTTTTGCAGCGCTGCGCTGCATCTTTTAAAAAACGCAGGGATGCGCCACATTTACAACAATACGGCGCACCACTGTGTTTTCCCTTGCGCTGGCACTAAAAATAGCTAAAATAGCTGCAGAGCGGTAACACCGACACCCTTGCGCCATAGTGAGGGTATGCCTGCGTTGCAGGGAATGATTGTTTATTTGCAGGAATGTTCCTTCCTGCGGTGGAATGCCCACAAGAGGCATTAAGCCACGAAAAGTAGCTTAACGCCATTTTGTAAATATGGTGTAGGGCATTGCTTCACCAGAACATCGCAAAAAGTGAGGGCCTGATTCACAGAACTAACTTACGTCAAAAACGTAAAGTTAGTACTTTTTGGTATTCACAGAATACACTTACTCATTTTGGTATTCACAGAATGAACTTACTCATTTCGGTATTCACAGAAGTTAGTAGTCCTAGCTTTAGGACTCCTAAATGCCTTCTGTGAATACCGAAAGTCTTAAAGTTAGGATTTTTCTCAGTTTAGGAGTAGTAAAGTTAGGACTTTACTACTCCTAAACTGAGAAAATCCTAACTTTAAGATTCTTCGGTATTCACAGAAGGCATTTAGGAGTCCTAAAGTTAGGACTACAAACTTCTGTGAATACCGAAATGAGTAAGTTCATTCTGTGAATACCAAAATGAGTAAGTGTATTCTGTGAATACCAAAAAGTACTAACTTTATGTTTTTGACGTAAGTTAGTTCTGTGAATCAGGCCCTGACATTCCGGTGGCGCAACCCTCTTGTAAATATGCCTCCTTGTTTCTAACAATCACAAAATGGCAGCTAAGGGGCATTTTTTGCCTTTTGCCAAAAAGCTTCTGCGATATTCGGACCCTCAATGGCTTCATCAGATTTACTAATTGTTGTAAACCGAACTGAGGTACAGGGCAGGTAGCATTCCACTTACCTTCACCATATTGAGGTAGTCGATATTCTGGTTGAGATATTTTTGTATGAATGCCATTTAACCCACGATTTTCTGGCAGAGTCCAAACGCAGATTGTGTGTATACTGCAAATTCCAGCTAATCAAAAAAGGCAAATTAACAATGACCTTTTATCCTTATGTTTTCATAAAAAATATAATCTGTGAGGGGATTCTCCAACACTCCCTCTTCCAAGGAAGCTCAAAGCACCCAGTTGACATAGTGAATCAAAAATTGTTTTATCTCTCCGTCTTCTTAATTACTGTATACTCTTTCGGTTCGTTTTCACTGTTTTCAGACGTGAAATTGCTCGAATAGGACAAACCAACCGTTTTTCAGTCAAAAATGCATGCGCGAATAAATTACAGATGTTAGTTGTTTAGCATATATTACTTAAATCACCCCTTTCCATCTCTGTTTAAACGACTAGCTCACCCACAGGCGCGTGGGGCATTCATTAGCAAACTGACTGTAGTAAAGATGAATGCCACCAGGAGCTTGAAAGGGATGCAGACTGCGTGGCCTGCTGTGTCACACCATTAAAATAAGAATATTCTTCCCTAAACTAATTGTGTCTGGCTTTTGATTACCACAACCCTCCAAGGCCAATCTGTTTTAAATTTCCCGGAACTGGAGTGTATGGCTCTCCAGCAAAATTACTATCCATATTATAAAATCATACAATTATTCGGGGCATTGAATAAAGAAGGTTTCTTAAAAATAATTGGTTGATGCAGCAGAATTTGCATTTAGACCCATGGAAATGTGAAATGTTTACTTAGCCAATGGGTGTGTTGCTGTACCGAGGTCAGAGTAGCGATGTTGGCTCATATTTAATCAATTAGGTGGCAGTTAATAATTCAGCATATTTGGCCGCTGCTAAATTAAATTCAGCTCATGCATAGGTATCCATTTTTGTTGCATGTCACTCATGGACGGATTAGAAACCAAAATCAGCCCTGGAAAAAATGTTCAAACCAGCCACACAAAGCAGAATGTTGTGAGTAGAATGAGAGCTTGTGGGTCTTGTTGGGTCACCATAGCCCATCCTGCTCTGAAAGCAGCCCCCCACCCTGCAGTCAAGAAAGGCAGTTGCCGAATGGTCAGTCCGGCCCCGACGTCATTATTTTATTTAGTTTCTGGCAGCATTCGTTTCTATGTAACTTTCATGAATGCTACATTAATGACTGTGTACAGGTAACTGGTTCCTATGAATGCCAAAGAAACCATCCACTTTCACTACAGGACCAGGCAACTTAAAGGGCAATTTTCCATTGACCACGGAGGACCCAAAACAAACTGCTATGGCAGGGGGGATTGTTTTTGAAAAACAAAAATCAGTGCGTGTGACTCGCAGAGAAGGTTCTCTGAGAGCATCAGTCACATTGTCCTTTTTAGGTTTCGAAACAGCTTAAGATGCCTAAAGTAGTTCAAGTTAGAAAAAAAACCAATCATTAAAAAATACTTTCATATATATTCACACGTAGAGAGTCAGCCCTTTTTATTCATTGGTCTGTTCAAGTGTTATTCACATTTTGCCTCGACCCACACCAGCATACAGCATTGGCTTTGGGTCAGTCCAATTCAGTCGTTGGCTACCTCCACTCTGAGGGATGGCACTTTGCTTTGCACTTGTGCTCATCTATCTGAAAAGTAGCCCATTTCAGCTCCAGGGCTGGTGAGTCAAAATCTGCTTTCAGACCTCTTTTTATTATTTTTCTTATGTGTTTTTGTATTCTTTTTTGCAAACGTGCACGCCACCTTTAAATGGCTGCATGTTTACTTTTTATTACTTTGAGCTTTTTATTCCTATTGAATATGTTTGCAATAAAAAAAAAATCCAAACCATTGCAGGTTTGCTTAGGTGCGATGCACTTGTTTTTTTTATGCTCGCCGTCCTGTGAAAGTCAGTGACAGGCAGTAATGAACATCAACAATGTTGTTGGGAGGTGTGCGGTTCAAATGGGGCTGCACGCTGACATCATTACCCCCTCATGGGTCCTCCTCGTCCCAGTCCTTACAAAGTGAGGCAGTCCTGCCTCCAACCAGCCAATCAAAACGCCAGAAAACCCAAAGCCAAAGGTCACATAAACCCCTCCCACCCACCGCCATGCCTGTTTTTTTTCTTGCTCCGACGGCCGTCGGCTGGTGCTCCGTGTATCCTGTTGCTGTTTCCAGTGGTTGCAGGTCGTGTTGCGGTGCCGTGAGTTTTTGTAAATCTTTTTGTTGAAGGTCTTAAACATGCTGTTTATTCTGGCTTTGTTGTTTGTATCTGCACGGCCGTACCGGTGCTCTGGTCGACAGCGCTCCTGCTCCTGGGTCAGGACGCTCCCCGCGCATGTGCTGGGCTGGTGCGGGGAGCTTTCCTGATGTCCTGGCCCGGGTCGTTCCGGCGCTGGGGTCTTCAAGCAGCATCCGGCTCCCGTGGCCATGGTGCTTTATTCTGTGGCTGGGGGGGGTGACTGCAGGGCTGTCCTTTGTGATTTCCATGTCTTGTGTTTCACGGGACTTGGTTAATTGGGGAGAGTGTTAAAGTGGAGTGGCTGGGCACTTCCTGGTGTGTGCTGGGCTTCCTGTATGGTTTGCTCTTCCTGCTTGTGGCCATGGGTGTTGAGTATTCCTCTCAAGTGCCTGCGACATCTTTATCCGTGCAGCGCGACGTCCTTTTGCGACTTTTCTGGTCTGTTCGCAGGATTTATTTCATTCTGCTGTGCAGGCTGCGCTGCTTGAGCCTTCTGCGGACCAGGCTGGGGATGTTTATGAGGCCATGGACAATTCCCCTGGGGGAAGTACATCCGAGGCAAGGTTTTTCGGACATGTTGATCCCTGTTCGTGCGGTGCCTGGATTTGACTCTCGGTCCTTGTCTGATGATGGGTTTTACTCCCTGTATAGTTCCTCCGGGGTAGATGTCCTGCCTTTTCATGATGTCCTCACAGATATTCTGGCTGTGGTATGGCTTGCTGTCGCCAAGCAGGGGATTCCGTGCTTTCTGGGGTTGCGGTGTCGCCTGGGGGACTTTGTCATCTAGTTCCCTCTGGGTCCTGGGGTCAATTCTGTTTTGTCCTCCATGGCTTCTTCTTCCCCTTCCTCTTTGTCTTCGGAGGCGGCTTCCTGGGCTGACCCAGTTGTGCGGGAGGTGGGGTCCGCTCTTGGGCGTTCTTCTGCTACTTCACTTTTGGGGTGCGTACTGGCACTTCTTCAGCCTATGCTTCGCAGGTCCATTCTAAGGGTTTGGGTACCTGTTTGACTCTCTTCCGGGTCGGGGATCTCACTCCTGTCTTGGTGCTGGTGGAGGTCTTGACTCGATTTCTGTCTGATGTACTTTTGTTGCCTTGTGGGCCCTCTCCTCGGCTGCTGGGGCGGCTGTGGTTGGTAGACGGTTTCTCTGGACCGCGCTTAGGTGCCTTGCCGCTGCTCGGACACCTTGGTCCGTTGCCTGCCTTTTTTGGATCCCACTTCAGACAGTTTATGCGGAGGGTCTTGTCTTTTTTCCGTGTTCTGGAGTCTCCGGGTGCTCTGTCTTCTTCTCGGCCCTTTCATGGCCGGGCCTGTGGTCGGGGGGCTACATTCCATTTGGTTCCCGGCCTCTGCAGCGCATGCTGCTACCCCAGGGTGTTGGTCATTTAGTGTTCTGCCCAGGTGGTGTCACCGTGGCCTGGTGGTTGTGGTTGCGGTCTCTTCCTCAGGAGGTTATGTGTTCGACTCCTGGTGTTTCACTGGTTGTGAGTGCCCTGTCTACATTGTTGGCGTTGTTGCAATTTTGGGGACTCAGCTTGGTTGTTCCTGGATCGTTGGTCCGGTCTGGTTTCCGCCTGCTGGGTCTTGTCGGTCATCGATCTTGGTTGCCGGATTCCGCTCCATGGCCTTCCACCTTATGGCCTGTTTTTGAGATTACCCCGTTGTCCATTGGCCCCGTGATGCGCTCTGCCATCTTCTCTGGCGTCGGCCTGTTTTTGTCCTGGGGTGCTGTTGTGCTGGTTCTGGTGACGGAACAGAGCCTGGGGTTCTATTTCTCAATGTTCCTGGTCCCGGCGCCCGATGGTTCCTTCCGCTCGGTTTCTGTGTCCCCGGGCTTTGTACAGTTTGTTGCAGCTGGGTCATTTTGGATGCTCCCGTTGCTGTCCGTCGTTCCCCATGTCCTGGTGGGCGATATTTTGGCTTCCCTGGGTTTGGAAGTCGCCTGTTTTCGCTTACCCGTCTATCCGGCAGGTCAGCGGTTCCTGCGGTTTGCGGTGGACGGGTTCCATTACCATTTTCAGGTGTTGCCTTTCGGCCTCTCTACTGCTCCTCGGGTTTTCCGCTGTGTTGGCTCCTGCTGTGGGGTTTTTGCTGGGTCTGGGTTTCCCTGTGTTTCCCTGTGTTTCCCTGTGTTGCTTTTGTCTGGTTTCTGCTTCCACCCTCCTTGTGGCTTTTCTGGCGGTGGTGGCGTTGATGGCCTTGTTCCTGGATCTGGGATGCCTTTTCTCATCTGGTTCCTGTTCTGGGACTTCGGTTTCTTGGAGGCCTGTTCGACGCTTTGCAGGGGGTTGTTTTCTCCCTCAGGCTGGGTTCTCTGCCCTTTTGACTTATCTGCGGATCCTGCTGGGTCGCCCTTCTGCCCCGGCTCGGGGTTGGTTGCGGGTCCGGGGGTTGGTGGCTGCCTCCACGGCTGTGATTCCTTGAGCTCGCCTGCGCCTCAGGTCCTTGGTGGTTCTTCTGTTGGCTCGTTGGGTCCCTTCCCATACAGGTTGCGTGGCTCTGGTTCCTCTCTCCCCTGTTCTGGTTCCTTCTTTGGTATGGTGGCTTTGCTCTCCTGCCCTGGTGTGGGGGTGCATTTTCTGCTTCCTTCTCTCCTCTTGTTGACCTCGGACACCTGTCCTTGGGGTTGGGGGGCCGCGTTGGGGTCTTTGGTGGCTGACGAGTCTGTTGGTTCGTCCCGACATTCTGGTGGCTTGTTGTTACTTGCGCCTTCTTGGGGGGTCCAGGTGCGCATCTCTGTACCTGCTGCCTTCCGTGATTTGTGTCTGGGTGTGTTCTCATCTGTTGGCATTGAGGGCTGTTTGCGTTCAGTAGCATCTAAATTTTGTAGGGACGGCTTGGGCTGCTTCCTCCCGTCCTCTGTTTTGTGCCGTCTGTCTGTTCCTCTGTTCCGGGACCCTTGTCTTCGGATCTGGACTCTCTGGGTTGGTCATTTTGCTTCCACTCACAATGCTCTTCTCCCCCCGATTTTGTTCCGAGGTGGTCTGTCCTCAGGCTTGGGGGTTGCTCTCTCGTTTCCTTGGCCTTCGGGCTTTCTGTATGCCTTCCCTCCTATTTCTCTCTTCCCGGGGGTGCTGCAGAGGAATCGGGGGGATGAAGGTGCCTGTGCTGTTGGTTGCTACTTTTTGGCCTCGCTGCCTTTGGTTTCCGCTCCTGCTGCTGCTGGAGGGGGGCGGGTTTGGCCGGCTTCCCTTGACTCCAGCTCCGCTTTTGTCTCCGCACCTGTCTTTGCCCTATCTTTGTCGCCTGTATCTGTCAGCCTGTCTCTTGAGCGGCTGTCATAGGTGTCATTGGGCTGTTCTTCTGTGGTGGCCTGTGGCATTCCATTGTCGTGTCGGCCTTCAACATTTAAGGACTGTGGTGCACGTTCCGGCTCTTTTGTCTCTTGGTGCTCTTCTCTTGGCCTGGATCCATGGTTGGTGGTTCGGCTTCTATTCTTGTCTTTCTCCGAGATGGGTTTTTGTTGGACTTTTCCCCTTCCGGCTTGTCTGCTCGTTGGGCTGTGGTTCAGGCTTGTCTGGGTCTTGGGCCTCTTTGGAGGTTGTTGCTCCTTGGGTGGGTCGGATTCTGTGTTGTTTTCGGCTTCCACATCCGATCTCTCCTGTGATTGTGCCTTCTTGGGTTTGCCTTCTGTTTTGCGGGGTCTGCTGTTGTCCCCTTTTGTGCATTTGTTGGGGGTTGTTTGTTGTGGTTATCCGCAACGGTGGCTTTTTGTTGACCGTCGCCTCCGCGCTTCAGTTGGGTGAGTTGGGTGCTTTGCTTTTCTCCTTCCCTTATTTGGAGTTTCTGCTGGATGGGGTTGTTTTCGGGCTGGGCGGGGCTTTTCTCCATAGTTTTCCTCAGTGATCCATTTGCAGCTGGGGGTGATTCCTTCCTGTTTTGCCTGGGGTTGGGGATTCCTTTGTTCCTTCATCCTTGGATGTTCGCACCCTTCGGTTTTTCTTCCTCCGTGCCTTGGGGTTTCGTCTTTCTCCTGCCCTGCTTGTCTCCTATGGGAGTGTGGCTCGGGGTTGGTTGGTTTCTTGTTCCGCCTTCTCTCGCTATGTGCGTTTGGCGGTCTGCCTATCTTGTGGGTCTGTGGGTCTGCCTCCTCCGTCTCCGGTGCAGGGTCGTTCGACACATTCTGTGTCCACTTCCTGGACTGAGGCGGCTGGGGTCTCTATCCTGGTGGTTTGTAGAGCGCCCGCTTGGCGGTCCCATCACACGTATGTTCAGCATTTTCCCCTTGATGTTTTCCATGCCTCTGTTGGCGGTTTTTGCTGTTGGCGTTTTGAACGCTGCTGTTCGTTAATCATTTGTTTGATTACTTTTTGTGCTTTTGCATGGATCCCTGGTGTCCTGCGTTTTTTGTTCTTGGTTCTCTGGTTGTGAGTTCCTCACTTTGTAAGGACTGGGACGAGGAGGACCCATGAGGGGGTAATGTCTTGTTACTTACCGGTAATCTTCATTACCCCGATTAGGGTCCTCCTCGTCCCAGTCCTCTTCCCTCCCTCCCTCCTGCTGTGTTTGTGTCTGGGACTTGTTGATAACAGGCATGGCGGTGGGTGGGAGGGGTTTATGTGACCTTTGGCTTTGGGTTTTCTGGCATTTTGATTGGCTGGTTGGAGGCAGGACTGCCTCACTTTGTAAGGACTGGGACCCTAATCGGGGTAATGAAGATTACCGGTAAGTAACATGACATTCTTGCTGGTGGCTCTCTGGCAGTCACAGTATCCCGAAAATAGGGCCTGCTGAGGCGCCACATGTAGGGGGAAAATCAGGTTTGCTGCTTCTTAATGAGTCAGCAAAACCACGAGGTGGGTGTTTAGAAAATCCACAGATTTTTGGTGAATTTCCTGTTACCGCCCATCTTTAAATGAGACCCCAAGTGTCATAGTTCACATTTCGCAGAAAAGGTGCACTTCATCATTTAAATTTAAATTTTGAGGCCATTTATTATTACGATTTTATGCTAGAAAACATATTAATTTGAGTGGTAAATCTCTGAAAAGGATTGCACTTTCCTTTAAAATTCCAAATTAAATCCCAAAGTGAGACTATTTTAGTAATTCCATACTAAAGCCATCAGGATTCAATACACATAGCAATGTCAAAGATGTTTTGGTGCTTAAAACATACTAATGCTTCTTTGCACATTATTGCAATGTGGTGCAGAAAGTAGTTGGAGGTCCATTTACATACCATATGTAAAACTGCAAACATTTTTGCAAAGCCTTAAATCGACCACAGATGCCACGCATGGTCAAACTTACCTCCATCATGGGTCAGTAAATACAATATTAAAAAACGAACATTGTACGAAATTAGGCTACTGGTTGAGAGGGGTGAAATCCTACTCAAGCAGGAACGGCAATCCTTGTCAGGGTGAAGTCACAAGCAAACACTAAATTATCCTGTGCTCAACCCTCTGGCGGCTTGGCACAAAGTAGTCAGGCTTAAATCAGAGGCAATGTGTAAAGTATTTGGTCAACACTCCAAACACTAACTCAATAAGAATACACCACAAAGGGTCCCACACCGGGTTAGAAAAGAAGAGTAATTTGTAGTAAACAGAACAAGACCAAAACAACAAACATTCAATAAGTAGAGCCAGTGTTATGCAGGGTTACATATTTCAGTAAAAATTGTGCCAGAAAGCACAAAGTGCCAACTGTGGCTATATGATCGCACCAGACCGGGACAAAGTTAAAATTTGAGGTCTACTGCAATGAGGCACGGACTGGCTACAGGGACCAGGTAGGCCTGCTGAACAAAGTACCTTAAATCCTGGTTTGGGATACATTGCGAGCGTCTGCGACGAATATGCAAGTGTATGAAAGTACCCCTTTTTGCATGATTACCCACCCACTTTTCGCCTGACTCTGCTGCATCTTTGACTGAGTGTGCACTGGGTTCCTGCTAACCAGGTTCCCAGTGCCTTTGTTTTTTCCCAAAACTGTACCTTTGTTTCCACAATTGGCACACCTCTGGCTCACATATAAGTCTCTTTTAAAGGGTACCAAGGGCCTTGTGACCAGAGAGGGTCTCTAAGGACTGCAGCATGTATTGTGCCACCCTAAGAGACCCCTCACTAAACACAGGCATACTGCCATTGCAGCCTGAATGTTTTGGTGCAGATGAAAGTGAAGAGTCGTTCGTTTAGAAATACATTTATTTAGACCATAGGTCTTTAAACAACAAAGACATAATAAAATAAATATTTAAAACTCATTAAAATACACATTATCAACCACACTATTATAATAGCCTTGTTCCCCCGGGTCCTTTACACTTCCACAATACATCATATATAAAAGGAGCCCGTAATGTTAAAAAACCAATAAGAAAAACTGTTCTAAAAAACAATTCTTAAACCAATAGCATAAAAGATTATTTTAAGATCACACCCAACTTAACTTTAGTCCTAACTTTTAACCATCTGTTTCTTTACCCAAAAAGGACCTTTTTACCACCTTCATATACTTTGTGATTGCTATTGCTATATCGAGATTAGGCATGTCCGTAAGGAGTTCTATCGCTAAGGAGCGCGAGGCATCGCCGTATTTTAAGAAAATGGAGCGTAAAAACAATTTTCGCAGATGTACAAAGTGTTGACAGTCCAATATGATGTGCAAGTGAAGAGTCAATCTGGCACACATTCCTGTGTGCCAGCCCTACCAGCACTGTAAGAGGCATAGGTAAGTCACCCCTACAGTAGGCCTACAGCCCTAAGGCATGGTGCACTGTACCTCATGTGAGGACATAACTGCATGAGCAGATATGCCCCTATAGTGTCTAAGTCCATTTTTACGCATTATAAGTGCATACTGAGGCCATACTGAGTACATGGGCTGGGAGCTTATAACTACAAGTTCCACAGCTCCATGATGGCTTTAATGATTTCTAAGATGTTTCTCAGCTTAATAAACCCACACTGATGCCAGTGTTGGATGTATTAAGAAATTAACCTAGAGGGCACCTCAGAGGTGCCCCTGAAATTCTACCAACTTGCTAGTGTGTGCCTGACTGGTCCCCACCAGCCTGCTACCTTCAGACATGTTTCAGACCCCTGAGGTGGGAGCATTTTGCTCTTGTGGGTCAGAAACAAAACCTGCCTGGGTGGAGGTGCTTCACACCTACCCCGAAGCAGGAACGGCATAGAAAGGCAGTGAGTCTCAAAGACTTCATGTCCTTTGTTATGCTGACCAGGGCCTCTCTAGCTAATGGTGATACCCCCAGACAAAGCCATCCGTAGTAGAATTGCGATTTATACATAGGAATTGCCTAATCCACTCCTTCATATGCCCAACATATGCTTCATCCAGTAAAAGTTTTCTGTCAAATGAAAACGATCTGGACTTGATTCCTGCCTTAAGCGCCTGGATATTCAATACCAAGGGTCCATGATCAACTGTAATCCGGGGAAATACATGTATATCTGCATCACCCAGTAGTGCACTTGACACAAAAAAATAATCTAACCTTACTAACTTCTGATGCAGTGCGAATAAAATGTATACCCTGGATCAGACCCCCGTAAGGCGGCCCAGGCATCGACCAAACCGTGATCCAAAACCAAATGCTGAAGTGCTTTAAAGACTTTAGGTTTCCTGCCATTGTACATTTTATGTCCAGCTGCAAGCCCTGGGGCTCAAGATGTATATTAAAATCCCCACACAGAATTAGAGGAGTTGGCCATGATGCTAATTCAACATTCAATCCCTCTAATACTGCTGCCTCATCAAAGTTGGAGCCATATACTGAGCAGATAGTACATCTCATGGTCCCTATTATACACTCAACAATGGCCCACCGCCCCTGTTTATCCCCCAATGCTCTTCCCGTCCCCTGTATCGAGCTTTTTGCCAATATCGCAACTCCACGCGTTGTTGTAGATTGCTGCGTACATGTCAATATCGACAATCCCAATTCAGCCAAGAGCTTTCTTTTACCCCATGGAATATGGGTTTCTTGTATGCAGACTAAATCTGGTTGGAGCACCCGCAGCTCTGTAGCCACCCGTTGCCTCTTCCCATAATTATTCATCCCGCATACATTAAAAGAACAGATCCGTAATCCTGGGTGCGCATTCCTATCCCCCATCAGATGTCAAAGATTCTAACCAGTCTAAGACCATGTAAATTGATTGGTTGCATTTTCCATTTTGTATCCTTACACTATCATGGATTGTTTTATCTTGTGCCCTCCCCACCCCACTGTGCCCCCCAACCTTCCCCATTCGCCCACCCCGATACCCATTACCCCCACCTCCCACACACGGCTTCAGCCGAAGCCCTGCCCCTCCCCACCCTTACCCAGAAAAGAGGCTTTGAGACCCATGGTCTCTGAGATGGATCAAGCTCCTGCCCCCCCGGATTACCCTGCCCCTCAAAATAATGTGCATTTCTTTACGCCTCCCCTCTTTCTTCCTCCCCCATAAGGGTCGGATAATAGAGAGACAAAGAGAGAAATGCAAAAAATGTAGGGAAAGGGCAGAGAAAAAAAAGAAAAAACCCCACAACACACCCTATTCAAACTTGCATATTTTAATCCAATCCTACAAGTCCTCTCCCTTCTTACAGGGATTGCAGATATTCTTTAGCCGCCAGTTCGGCAGTAAAAAAATTGGCCTTGTTCCTTAAAGATGACTTTCAATTTAGCCGGATTCAACAGGTAGGCTTGTGCCCCTTTGCTTTGAAAAGGGGTGATGAGTTGCCGTAGTTGCCACCTTTTCTCAACTGTCAGGGGACAGTAATCTGGGCGTACAAAAAACTCCATCCCTTTTCCTGTTTTCTTTCAATCCGGGTGTGCTAGATCATAAACTGCTTCTCGAGCCAAAAAGTTGTTAACTGATATAAGAATAGCTCTGGGTCTAGGGGCATTTTGTCCAGATCTTATGCGCTGCGTGAAAGGAAATCTGTGCGCTCTCTGAATCTCCCGATTCCAATCCCATTGAATAAGCCCTGGAAAAGCCTCAGTAAAGAGCTCAATGATGAATTTCCGCGCATCTAGTCCTTCTGCACCCTCCGGAATATCCAACACCCGTAGGTTGTTGCATCGAAGACGGTTTTCGAGGTCCGTTAGCTTCCAGAGGGTATCCTCTTTCGACGTGCGCAATGCTTCTCTAGTTGCTTTTTGCACTGCTAGTTCATCCTCCAGATTGGAAATGCGTGTTTCCGCCTCATTAAATCTCTCTGCAAATTCTGTGCATGATTTGGCTAGCCTACGAACCGAATTCTGAAGTTTGCGGCAAGCCCCCTGAGTGCACTGGCTTTCAATGCGCGTCTCCTCTCTATGGGCCAATATGCTTTGATATATGACCGCTAATGAAATGTCCTCAGCTTTCTCCAGGACCCTTTCACTAGGCTGTATTACAGTAGTCACACCAGTAGCACCAAATTCAGCTAAAAAGGAATAGTCCCATTGCAAGGCCTCAGTATTTTCAATAGTTTTGAGACATGTGCCCGATCCACCTCTCTTCCGCACCGTTCTTGGGCTGCTTTCTGACGTACCCGGTGAATCTGTTCCCAGATCACCCAGATCATCCAAATGAAAATTACTGAGTCCGCTGTGGCCGCTATCGGGGGACCCCCCCTTGCGTTTTGACTGAGTAATTAGCTCAGATTCATCTCCGGAGGTATCTGAAGGGTCAGAAAGGGAAAAAAAATTGTCCCCTTAATCAATCTCTTTTATTGCACTCCGGCTACTAGCGTTATCCTTATCCCTAAAGATATCCTGGTTGGGGGGTTCATGCTCCTGCCCATTCTTTATACAGGTTACTGCCAGAGAGTCTTCAGCAGAGACTTCTATTGTGTTTTGTTTCGTGGCCAAATCATAATTTTTAGTAATATTTTCAACCCCTGCTTTTCCCCCATCGTTCATCACGCCAGATATGTCCCCGGAGGTGTCCCCTGTTAAATCATCCCTTTTCACATGAGCATCCTGTGCCAGGATTTCCCCCCTTTTACCACTCTGCCCAGTTTCCTTAGCAGGGCTTGTGTATACGGAGGGGAGTTGCTTCCTCATTTTCCCTGCCAAAAATAAAGACGGTACTGTCTTCTTACCGCTAGCATTCAAACGAGTGCTGTCTTTATTCTCCGCTATGGGGTCGCTATTTTTTCCATCTCGCGGCCCTCCGGATCCACCAGCTTCCATGGGGTTGCGAATCTTACCGCGTCCAGCTTTTGGAGGCATTACCACGGAGGACGACAAACAACCCGCTCCACCTCCGCCTTCGATCCGCGACCTCCGTGACCTCCTGACGTATGCGAACCCGGAAGACCGCCGCACCAGCTCAAGCAGCCGCAGGAGAGCCACACGGGACACCGCCGCAGTCAGATAGACACTCCAGAGCATACCGCTTCACCAGGTATGTTCAGTTCGGGTTATTGTTCCGCTGACTTCGCTGACATATTTTACCACCGCATTCCAGTCTTTTAAGCAGGTTTTGACATTAAGGGTGCAATACACGAAGAGCAAGGGTCCGGGAGCTCAGGCTTACACGACTGTCAGCACGGTCGCCATCTTGCCTTTTCTAAGGTAAAGGAAATCTTCCACATCAACAGCATGCTCCAGAGATGTACAACACAATATGAAACATTTTCAAACAAAGACTCATATACCAGTGTGCTAGCAAACCTGCATCGGAACATCCAGCAGAAATGTCTTCCAGAATATTACATTAGGTACACAAGGAAAGTTTCATTCACACCACATGCTCTCCAAGGAAAATAACCAATTGTGTCATGGTACTTTGTGCTCCGCAAAGACTATGGGGAGGGAAGACATGCAAGTCGACATTTATTTGGGAAGTGTAATGAGCAGAAGGAAAATTAACAGAACACCAAAGCTGCATCCATTTTAATAAAATGGTGTCTCTCTGAAAATGTGTCATAACTAAACTATGTTAATAAACACTTCTAAACCTCTAAATAAAAATGTTCAGTGCAAAATCAGTAATTCATCAGTTACCCCATATTCATTATAAAAATCATTAATATTAAAAAATTATTTGTCACCCTAAATTGCACATTGAGAAAAAGCGTTCACATGTGCTGCATTATGCAGCACACATGACAGAAAGAATGTGCCTACAAGGATTGCTTTTGTGCAGGAAGGTACCACTTCCTGCATAAAAATAATCTTACTCATAACACAGGTACCCTTGCACCATGGCACAAGGGTGTCTGCATTGGTGCTAGGTTGCCCGAAGTGTAATGAGTGAGCAGAAGTGTGCCATATCTGTGTAAATATGGCACATTTCCGCTCTCCTTTCACGCAGCGCAGCCCAGCAATTTCCCTTGCTGTGCTGTGTTGCGTGAAAGTTTAGTAAATCTGGGCCTTAGTGTCAGGAAAGTTTTTAAATATATCTAAGCATGGTATCTTGTACTGTAAGGGTGCCCAGTTCCAACTAAACCAATGTAAATACCTTAACAAACAAAAACTTTGCCACATTGGGTAGGAACACACCCTGAATTGTCTCAGATGAGGGAACTTTCTGCATACAGTATGGTCTTACCCTGAAGTGCAGATCGTTTGAAAGGGTGAACTCTGACCTTAGAGAGAATCCTAGGCTTGTAGCTCAATGCTTCTCTGAAACTGGTTCTACTCAATGTCTTTCTAATCTTGTATACTGACAGGAAATGGACGTTCTGCTGTGTATCAAATGTGTTACCACAAATTGGGAATTAGCAAGGAACTATGGACCCACCAATCCTAGGCTTGTAGCTCAATGCTTCTCTGAAACTGGTTCTACTCAATGTCTTTCTAATCTTGTGAGCTGAAGTTCCCCCCTCCTTTGAGAAGCCTTCATATTGTTTTGGAGGACTCTAGTTAAAAGGGTTAGGGATACATACGACCCTCCCCTGAGGGAGTGGACATACAATGGGTGTAGGCACCCTAAAGGTAAGTAGTATTTAGGGGCACCCCTGAACCTTAATCCTCAGATTACTGATGACCTACGAAGAAGAGGACAAAGAAGAGCCGATCCCTGCACAAAAAGAAGCTTCAGCCCTGCAAGCCTGTCTGCAAGTTCAAAGTTTGCAGCTCCTGCGACTCGTTCTGCAGACCAGCAATCTCCAAAACCCTGGGGGGACTGCTTACCTTCCATAAATACTCCTGTTCTCCTGTGGACAGCGAACCTATCCAAAGAAAACCAACATTAAAGACCAAAGCTCTGCCTGCAGAACCACGAAACCGACTACCTCTGCACCCAATGCCCATGGCCCGAGTTTCAGTGGCCCACTGTTCCAGCAAAGGTCCTCAGTGCCCCTGAGCAAAAGTCCACCATGGGCTGAATCCTGCCGAACTTCACGTCGAAGACTGCAGCCTCTGCACAATGACCCCCCAACCATGACCTGCACCAGTAAACCGCTTCCTGACACCAAAGGACACCCCTGCACCTGGAGCCCCTGGGTCTTCAGGAGAACAACTGACAGTGTCCCAGTGCTCCATCACATTACAACTTACCTGTGCAGCTGTAGGTCTCCTCTGATTTGCTTCCTCTCCTGAGCCAGCAGTCTTTTTCCGACTTCAAGAATCCCCGTTGGTTTGCATTGGGCGCCTGATGATGTGTTGGCACTCTGCACCCAGCTGCCCTTGTGTCACTGGAGGTGTACGTTTGATGTTGCCTTGTGGCCCACCCGTGCTTACCTTAACCCCCAGAGACTGGGTTACCAAACCGTGCTGCTTACCTGTAAGTAGTACCACGTTGATTGGCCCCTTTCTCAATTGGATAACATTAGCACCAGATACTGAGTTTGACCTCTGCACCTGGCTGTTCCAGTGCCACTGGTGGTGCAGGTTTGTCACTTACCTGAACCTTACCTTGTACTGATTCTATATCCAGAAACTCAATATCGTAAATCGTTTACTTACCTGCATAGTGCTGATTGTGTTTCCTCTCATAGGATTACACTGCATTTGTGAAAAATGCACTGTGTCCACTTTTTCCATTGAAAAGCATTGATATTGGAAATCTTATTTACTTGCAAAAAGTATATTTGGTTCTATAAAATAAATATACTAAAAGTAGCATTTTTACAAACCATTGGTCTTGGATTTAGTCATTGAGTGTGCATAATCATTTCTTGCCTGTGTGTATACAACAAATGCTTAGCACTGCTCTTTGATAAGCCTAACTACTCGCCCACACTACCACAAAAGAGAGCACTAGTATTTTCTACTTGAGCCTTTGTAAAGCTTCTGCGGAGCCACTGGACTCTGCGCACACTATACCGCATTTCGGTATAGTATATACAGAGGCAGCTTCCTACAGGGAGCACATGAGGTTTAGCACTGGTAAACAGGAGTAAAGTGTGCAGAGTCCTAGGGCCTGCAAAAACGGGATCAACAAAAAGGGAGAAGGAAGGCAAAAGATTTGGGGGAAGACCACCCTAAGGCTGTCAGGTCTAACAAACATCTTTGCAAATCAGCATTGACAAAACATATAGGTCCAGCTATTGAAAGGTGAAAGTTCTTCATTGACTGACAAATTGATTGGTGTGTGTGTGTGTGTTTGTGTGTGCATGTGACTTTGTGGATGGGTGACTGTGGTAATGAGTCAATAGTTGGAAGAGTGGATGGAAGAGTTAGTGTAAAGATGATTGAGTGTTTTGACAGAAGAATGAGTCATTGGATGGCAATATGGTGAGTGAGTGTGTGGACGGTATAATGAGTGAGTGCTTGGGCGGGTGAGTGGGTACATTCCTAAGGCAGTACATAGAGGAGCTGATGAAGTGGCTTGCTCTGTTAACATGCGTGGGGTACAGCTTCTCATCAAGAGAGTAACATTGTTTCAACCCACCATCAGCAGCTATACTTCCATGTAAATCAATTCCCAAAAATATACAAAGAATTACCAGCATGATGTCAGGGTCAGCAATATGGTACAAGTCAGAACCATTATGCCATGGATGCCTGGCCAGATTATGCCAGTGTAGGAACCTACATGGCAAAGATGCCCACATTAGGCAACGCATTTATTGATTTATTTGGCGGGACGCGCAAGAGGATACCGGCAGTACCAGCAGCACTGCGGGAGCAGTGGGGGACTTCAAGCCCGAAGAAGCTTTGCTCTCTGGCTCCTTCTTGGTTGGGGGAGGGGCTGACCAATGCGCTAAAAGCACCAATGCCTTCCCGCTGCATGGGACGCGCAAGAGGATACCGGCAGCACCAGCAGCACCGCAGAGCAGTGGGGGACTTCAAGCCCCAAGAAGCCTTGCTCTCTGGCTTCTTCCTAGTTGGGGGAGGCACTGCCCGACGCGCTAAAAGCGCCAACGCCTTCCCGCTGCGCGGGACGCACACGTCATTGCCAGGAAGAGGCAGGACAGGGCCACCCCCTTTGATTTGTGTGCCATCCAATTGTGAGTTCAAACCTTCTGGACTTTGATTCAATTTCTGACTTTGTATCTGACTTTGACTCTGTTTTTGGCCCTGAATAGCTGCCACACCACTTGAGCACTTGATCTATTTGGCCCATTCGTCACTTGGGGGTGTTTATTATTTGTCCTTGAACTTTCTGGGTTGCTGGTAGCCGTTTGTGGCCAGCTTGTTGCTGTTTGCTTGTTTGCTGCTTCTGTCCCATGTGTTGCTTATCTTTCACAGCATAGTACTGTTTTTATATTGTGTGGGCATAGTGACTTGTGGTCAGTTCTGTAGCTTTTTGTTGATTATTGTAGTTGTATTTGTAAAGCGCGTCATTCATCCAGAGGATATCATGGCGCTGTGCTCGGGCTTCTGGTGTGTGACTGGGTGGTTCATGAGATTGGCCAGTATTATTTTCCAGAGAACAAGTGAGTCTTGAGTTTTTTCCTGAAGACTAGATAGTCCTCTGTGAGGCGGAGTTCTTGTGGTAGGTCATTCCAGTGTTTTGCTGCCAAGTATGAGAAACTACAACCCCCTGTTCTTGATTTCTTAATGCGTTTTGTTCTGGCTAGAGCTAGGGACCGTGATCTTAAGCACCTAGTGGGTACATAAAATTCAACTTTCCTCTGTAGGATAAAAGGCCCCCGTTGGTGCAGGGCCTTGTGTGTGTAGCTGAGCAGCTTGAATTTCGCTCTTTGGCGCATTGGCAGCCAATGGAGTAATTTCAGGCACTCGGACGATGAGCTGAGTCTGTCTTTGTTACATACCAGTTTGGCGGCGGCATTTTGCACCACCTGTAGTCATGTGAAAAGGTAGTCTGCCATGCCCACAAATAGTGCATTACCATAGTCCAATCTGCTGGTAAGTAATGCCTGCGTGACAGTTCTCCTACAATCTTGCGGGATCCAAGGAAATAGCCTTCTTAGAAGCTTCAACATTGCGAAGCTTCTTCCACACAGAACCCGCACATGGTCCTGCATGGATAGGGTATTGTCCATGAGGACCCCCAGATTTTTTGCGCATTGCTTTGGAACTGGGGCATCCCCCAGTGTCTGGGGCCACCAAGCGGTATTCCAGACAAGTTTGGCTCCTCCAAAGAGTAAAATTTCAGTTGTGATCTGTGTACTCCCTAGGTTGCTTGTTGGGCAGACTAGCATTAATTCTTCCTCTAATTACAGTCTAAAAAGGATTTAGGGGAGCAACTCTGGCTAAATCATTAGACTTGTAAGGCATTAAAACCCACAATTCATCATGGGGAAAAGGAAGTCCAGAGACTTTGAATACGGGGATGGAGGGGCACACCCGAAATTAAAATCAAATAAAACTAGTAAAGCACGCAAGTCGGCAGGAGGTAATTGTGTCCTTGATCGCATAGATGACCTTCTTGTTGAATGCGAAGATATCCTATCCCCGCCAGCTGATTCATCATTGACCCCTTGTCCCTCATGCTCACCAATCCACTCCAATAGTTCAAAGTCCAGCAGGTTCAAACGTATTCCTTCCATGTTTAGAAAGCCCAAAACACGCAGCACAAAAAATTGTTCTCCGGACCAATTACTTGTACCCAACATATCCAACGTTGCTGTAGAAGAGGCAGTTGTGGTAGAGGGGGCGCTAGCCTCTGAACTCAGTCAGGGTCCTAGACAACTCCTCAGTTGTTAGTAATCTAACCACCGATCAAACCCTCTCCAATAGGTTCCTCCCACTTCCGGCCATCCAGGAGCCCCCAGTGATAGTGGCGATGGGGCCTGGTGAGTTTCACAGCCTAGATGATGGGAGACAGGATTCGAGAGCAGACCAAGGGCCCCGAGAAACTCCAACCTGGGCAATAGGTGAGACTGCTATTATCGACCATGGCAGTAAGGGTCAGGATCCACTTAAGACTATAGCTGAATTGAGGTCAGAGGTAGATAGTTTGAAAAAGGCAGTTCAAGAGCTAACGGACCAAATTAAATTGCTAATTAAAAAAGGTGACATCGAAGCTCAACTGCCCAAGCAGCTTCCTATGAAATCTTTGATCCGCACAACTACCCTTGATAGTCCTACTGTTTCATCTTTAGGCCTTGTAGCAAATTCAATCTGCAAGAATTCCTCTGACCCCATTCCTAGGTACACAGCGCCCTATGCTAAAACAGCTCACAGTCGAATTCCAGCCCAGTTGCCACTTAGTGGCCCACCAATCCCTCCCCCTATTGACACTCGCCTCTGTCGAGATATACCTAGGAGGAGAGTCACACCACAAGGACCCCCTAAGAGTATTTTTCTGACTAATGTCCCTAGATTGTCGTCTACCATGTGACATGAAAACGAAGACTCCCTTTTCAATAAAAGTATACATTGGATAGGCCACGTGAGGGGGTGCCGATCAATAATCAGGGAGGACGTTTGTGAAGCCAAAAGGGTTAATGGACCCAACTCCATGACATTGTATAGAATTTCTCTTTGGCAATGTGAACCTTGCGCATGATCTAATTGCATTAGAAACTACGTTCAATCCTTCCACTCGTACAGGGATACAGAAGAAATATCACCCTGTAATGCGTCCATTACTGCCAACTACCCATAGTCCGGTTCATCAGCAGACCCCTGGTTCAAGTCTTGATGTTAATAATTGACTTGTACATCCAACCTTCCCATCAGGATTTATATTACTCCCTTTCACCCCAACTCCACCTATTCCTGTGCCAATCAACCCTGATGACCTAACCCCACCCTCAGCAACGGCCCTGGCCACTTTAACTGGCGACGGATATTTGACTGCAACCAGTTGCCGTAATGAGGGGAGCAGCCCAGAGGAACCCGGGTCGGGATCTCATGGAGGAGGTATGGGAGAGGGTGATATTCCTGTGATCTTAGGTAACACAGACCCTGTGACCAAACTCTCTAAACTATCATGGAATGTTGCCGGGGTGAGACCAAAACTCGCGCTTGCCCACTGGATCCAATATGTAGAAAAGCACGACATCTGTATTCTACAAGAAACATGGTGCCCCTATCCCATCTTCATCCCTGGGTATATCACATTCCATCGCACTGCCACCGCTAGTAAATCTGGGCGCCCAAGCGGTGGTTTACTAATCTTAATCAAAATTGATCTCCACTGCTCTGTTAAAGAACTTAAGACCAACAGCCCGGAAATACTAGCGGTCCAGATAAGGGCAGAAGATGGGATGGGGATGGATCTTTTTAACGTGTATGCCAGAGGGACGAAAGCGGGAAGAACATCTTCCACCCTCCAGGAGTTGGAGAATCTCTTAGATGCTAGAGATACCTTACTACCAGTAATAGTCGCAGGAGACTTCAACGTCACCTTTGAACCTTTGTGACTGGAGGATCTGTGTGGAAGTAAAGAAGAGGAGGAGCTATGGCACATTCCCCCCTTAGATCTTACTCCCATTAAAAAGTGGTCTCAAACCGCACTGCAGCTTAATGCAATAACACTTGAATTTGGTTTGAGGGCTGCTAATGGACGAACCAATTCTGACAAGGCAGGAGCAAACACTTTTAATCAGACCACCAATTTGAGTCGAATTGACTATTTTTTGTTAGATTTAAGACTATGGCCGAAAGTTGTTGACATGATTGTAGGGTCTACCACGGACAGCGATCACAACCCCCTCGAGCTAACCCTAATCTCTCCTTGGGCTAGACGCCTAAATTCCACTGATGCTACTCTCGCCACCAGGGTGGTCCATTCTACCAATAACAACATTCGCCTTAAAAGGGCACATGTAGCAATGGACCCAGAGAAGTTAGCTCTTATTAACACCAACTTGGAGGCCAGTACTAAATTGATGCATAGCCTTAGAGAATCCCCGGGTTTTTAAAACTTTCTGGCCACATATTTTAAAATACAACGGAAAAAAGGGAACAAATGCTCTAAATCGCAGTTTGCCTGGTTTACGCGAGAATGCGGGGACCTTAGAACCCAGTTGGCCTCGGCAATCCGTTCAAATAATGTAAATCAAGTGAGGGAAACTAGGCGAGCATATAAGAAAGCGATTCTCAAGGCCAAAAAGGACTGGGAAGTGGAGCGTTGGGCACTGATTAGCGATGCTTGTGCAAAGAAAGACACACAACGGTTCTGGATTCTAGTAACTAGGGGAGAGGAAAATAGGTCCCAGTTACTCGACAACAACATTGCTGTCGAAGAATGGCATCGCCACTTCTCGTCTTTATACACCGGACAGCCTACTGATGCTAACGTAGACCTAACAGTTGCTCATGTCAGCTTTGAGACCGACGGGTTCTTCAGTTTAACGGAAATAAAATCTAGTATTAATGCAATCATTAGCTCTAAAGCCCCTGGGCTGGACGCCATTCCGGGCGACCTATTTCTCAGTAATATCAAGAACTGGTCACTGTATATTCTGGCCCTGGCAAACAGAATAGCCGCTGGCCCAGCAATTCCGTCCTCATGGAAAGGGGCTGAGGTAATCCCAGTGTTCAAGAAGGGTGATCGTTCACTGCCCTCGAACTATAGACCTATCAGCCTGATCGACAGTGCCCAAAAGATCTTTGCCCGAGCACTTCTGATGAAAATACAAACATGGATAGAAGACAATAACATTCTTACTCCATTTCAAGCCGGGTTCAGACAGAAAGTTAGCACTGTCGATCAGGTCTTTCGCTTCCTATTACTAACATGGAAGACAGTGACAATCTCTAAGGGAAGCCTATATGTAGCTTTCATTGATTTACGGTCTGCTTTTGATCTTATTCCTAGACACAAACTTTGGTGCATCTTGAAGGAAATGGACATCCCACCCGAAATTCTATCATTGACCATTCGCTTGCATGAGAACATCTATGCAAGAATACGTTGGGGTAATCAAGGTAAATTGTCAGATCCGATTAGGGTAGATAAAGGGGTCCGTCAAGGGTGTGTAATGGCCCCTACTCTCTTCTCTCTCTTCATTAATGGTGTTGTCCAGTTTCTCGCTGAGAGCCCAGCTGATGCACCAACCCTGGGGGGGGGGTTAAAGTGACAACCTTACTATATGCAGATGACACTTTGATAGTTTCTAAGACACCGAGTGGCCTACAATCCCTTCTAAAATGCTTTGAGTCCTTTTGCGCACTAGGAGGGCTTGAGATAAATACTACAAAGCCTAAGCTCCTAATGATCAACCCTCATCGATACTTTAAGGGAAGCTTTTTCTAGAGGGGAAACCACTAGAGAGAGTGAGTACCTTTGATTACTTGGGTATCACTCTCTCTGACGACCTCTCTTGGAGATTTCATGTCAAGTGGCACAACCTTCAGCTAAGGCGTATCTCGGGGACTTTGATTAAGGAACATAAGATCTCAGTGAGCAAGCCAATAGCTGCCCCCGTTTGTATTTACAATCACAAAGCTATGGGAGCAGCTTTATATGGGGCGGAACTCTGGGAGTTTGAAAAATTGGACGCACTCTTAGTGACTGAAAATAAATTTCTGAGATCACTTTGTTCCCTCCCACAGAGTACCCCCCTGCAACCGCTGAGATTTGATTTGGGCAAAAAGCTCAGTTACGCCCTTTGCTCTTTTTGCTACGTCTAAAAACAACCCTCGAGCTATATCCATATGCTGCTGCTCTGGATGAAGTCTATGCGCTAGATCGTCACAAGAAAATTGGCTGGATAACTAGGGTGAAATCACTGTTGTCCACTCTAGGGATGGATGGCATTTGGGATACCGACACCCCAGAATCTCTTCCAACCAAAGCCCAACTTAAGAAACACTACTGGGACTGGGTGGCGCAGTCCCATATCTCCCATCCAACTGGGGGCCGTTTGACTCTTGACTTTATGGCGTTCAAACTGGAAGGCACTTTTGAGCAATATCTGGAGGTTATTACAAATGCCCAGGATAGGAAACTCTTCATGCAATTCAGATTTGGTTCCCTCCCTCTTAACACCTTTGTTGCCTCCTGGTCCCAGCACTCTTCTGCATCTGTGATTTGTCCCAGCTGCTCTCTTGCAGCCGAGTCCATCAGTCGCATACTCTTTGCATGCCCTAGGTACCACCATTTGAGATCTAGGTGGATAGCTCCTATCTGTAAACAGCTAGGTACCCGCTTTCATAGCGATGCGCTACGTATTTTAAAATCTGACTGTAGCATACTAATAGTCTGTGCAGTTGCAAAATTTCTAGGTAAAATGTGGATCAGTAAAAGGCCCGCATTGACCATGCAACTGACGTAGATCCTTTGTATTTTATTATTTCCTAACCGATTTTATATAAGTATCTATTCATTAACTTAGTATTGTACCAAACATGGAATTGTACTGCATGACGGGTCATGCCGTTAACTCTTACGGCATAGACTTTTGCTGCTACACCTCCTGGTTCTGATTTTAATTGTTTTTATCGTTCTTTTTAAATTTGTCTTATTATTGTATTAGATAGTTGAACCGAACCAGCTTTTGGATCTTTGTAATGAATCTTTGGTCCTTTTTGCACTTTAGGCACTGGCACTTTCAAGATCCCAATTTGCTAACTGGGGGCTGGGCAGACTCTACTAATCCTAGGCTCCTGCTTTTGAAAGAAGGTTATTAATTTATTATACCCTATGCACATGCACTTTTGTGGCTTCTTTTTCTTCCCTGGAGCTTTAGGAAGTCTGGACTCCAAGAAGAAAAAGCCCATGTTATTATGGACTGTTTTTTAAAATTGATTGTTTACTATGTCTGTGCTGTATTGTGTGCATGTGATACTTTTATGGCCGCAACAGCCGAAATAAAGTTATTGACTGATTTATTTGTAAAGTTTTATAAAGCAAGAACATGATCCGAAAAGGGTGTCAGAGTACTGTACATCAGAAAAAGGATACAATTAGTCACTAAGCAAGTAAACATCCTAAACATTTGTAGTAAACCAACCCCAATACAATAAGAGCGAAACCAAACATGAGGAACATGTAGCAAGAACATAAGTTGCATCCCGAAAATGTCTCAAACAAATAAGATAGCCGTGTTGTCTCTACGGTATAAAAAGATTAGTTATATTGTCTTCAGGATGATTGTTGCAGCTAGTTATTCAGGAGACGTCCTTTGACTTGTATTTTGAATGAGGAGGTTGAAGGGTTGGAACGGACATCGAGCGGAAGAGCTTTCCAAATTCTTGGGGCCAGACCTGAGAAGGCGCGGTTGTATGTTCTTTTCTTTCTGAATTTGTGCGGTTTCAGCAGGAGGGTGTTGGAGCTTCTTAGGGACCGAGACATACCAGAAAGTTCAAGCCTTTTTGCCAAGTAAGTGGGAGTATTATGATGGAGCGCTTTGTGCGTCAGACAGGCAATCTTCAACCTAACACAATCTTTGAGGGATAGCCAGTTGAGCTGAATTAGGTCAGGTGTGATGTGATCATGTTTTCGAGAGCCCGTGATGAGTCTGGCAGCAGAGTTCAGAGTGGTTCTTAGGGGGGTCAGTCTAGCTCTGGGCAGCCCAGCCAAGGTCACAATTCCATATTCCACACGGGAGGTGACTAGGGACTGGACTGTAAGTTGCAGTTCCACAGGAGGTCGGAACGACTTGATTTTCCTAAGAGTGTTGAGATGGTAGTTGGCTCCCCTAGTTGTTGCGCTGATGTGGTCTTGCATATTCAGGTGTTTGTCCAGCGTGATGCCTAAGGATCTAGTGAAATCAACAACATGAGGATCGCAGTTAAGGGCTGTAAGTTGTTTGAACCACTCTTGAATGGGTACGCAGTGGGTGGCCGGGCGATCAGGAGGAATTCAGTCTTGAGAGTATTAAGCAAAAGGTGATTGTGAGTTAGCCATTGTTGAGTTTTCAGAAGAACACAGTTCAGCGTTTTGATGTCTTCCAGAGAGGCCATTTTGATATAAAGTTGCGTAATATCAATGTGTATGTGGTATTGTATGTTTAAATATTTCAGGATTTCTGTGAGGGGTTCCATGAACAAGTTGAAGAGTGTTGGTGAGAGTGTGGAACCTTGAGGCACTCCAATTGAAACTGATGTACTCTTAGCGAGGGAATGATTCACTTTTATTCTTTGTGTTCTGTTCTTTAGGAACAAGGCAAATCAATTTAGGACCGGGTCCAATAACCCCATCCTTTTTTCCAGAAGATCAATCAGGTTTTCGTGTTTGACCGTGTCAAACACTGAGGATAGATCAAGAAGGATAAGTAGACATGGCACATTTTGGTCAAGTAGACTCAAGGAGTCATCAACTATGTGGGTTAGGGCCGTTTCAGTACTATGTCCTGCTCTAAAACCAGATTGGTATTGGTTAAGCAGCTGAAACTCTTCGATGTGATTACAGAGTTGTAAGTGTACGCATTTCTCAAGAAGTTTAGCTAGATCATGATGTTGGAAATTGGACGGAAATTGGTGAGATCAGATAAGTCTACATAAGGCTGTTTTGGAATGGGTGTTACTTGTCCTATCTTTAGGCAGTCAGGACACCTACCCTGTACGAGCGATTCATGGATAAACAAGGACCAGAGAGGGAGGATGGCAGACCTAAAGTCCTTGAAGAATTTGGCCGGCAAGGGTTCATGGAAATGATTAGATGGTTTTAGTGATATTAGGATTTTTCGAAGCTCGGCATCGTCAGGAAGTCTAAAATTGTTCCATGATGCGTATTTTTTGGAGTAAGGTCTATGCCACTGTAGGACAGAGCAATCTCTGAGGTTTGGCAGGTCGATGTCATGGGCTGAGCCTGATGAAGCCTATTATGTGATGCATGTTGAAGTTCTAGTTCAATCTTTCTGGACTTTTCGATAAAATGTGACCTCTTCACTGGGGAGGGATATCTTGGGAGCAGATTGTAGGTCAGTTGAATGGTTAGCTTGATGTTTTATGATTTCAAATAGTTTTTTAGGTCTGTTTATAGCATTGTCTAGTTGAGATCTAAAGTGTTCAGCTTTCATGCTGCAGATATGTTTATTGTAAGAACGTATTGCTCTCCTCAACTGTTTGAGGTTAGTTAAGGACGGAGAGTTTCTCCATAATCTTTCCGAGAGCCTTAGATTGCGACGCTCCTCATTGAGGGAGCCGTCGAACCAGGGTTTGGACTGTTTGACCGGTATCCTCTAGAGTTGCTTCGGAGCAACCGTGTCGAGTATATTAGTCATGGTATGTATATAGTGTTCAGTGAGGTCGTCTAAATTGGTTATGTTAGGGGCGGGAGCTTAGGTCCATTGCATGAATGTCTCTTAGATTCCTAGACCACTGTTTGTTCTTATGCGGGTGACCTTGTCTAGACATTACCTTTTCTAGTATGCAAAAAGAGATTATGTAGTGATCCGACCAGTCACACAGTGAAATGCTTTCCAGTTGTATTATGCTATCCTTAGCTATGATTAAATCGAGGGTGGAGCCCTTGTGGGTGGGTCCATTGCAAACCTGGTTGAGGTTAAGGTCTGAGAGGAAAGCCTTGAAGGTACATATGATTTCCATCATTTGTTCGATGAAGATAAGGTTGTCTCCAGGAGGATGGTAGATCGTGTGGAGCAAACAGACAATCTTATTGTTGTTCCAGATTTCAATGCTCAAGTGTTCATGAGAGGACATCGGCACCATTTGTAAGAGTCTCAGGGTGAGACTGGAGCGATAAATCTATGCAATACCGCCACCCATTTTAACAGTTCTATCCAGTCTGATGATGTCATATTCGGGAGGCACTAAGATGTCCAGAATTGGTGAGGAGGAGTTGTTGAGCCATGTTTCCGTTAATATCATGATGTCTAGATCATGTGTAAGAATGAGGTCGGCAATATCAGCAGCATGTTTGACCGCTGACCTGCAATTAAGGAGCATCGATTTGATGTGCCATTTAGTTGCTACCGTTTCTAGGTGTGATGTGGGGACATGGACTAGGTTATTCTTGTTCATGGATCTGTGCTTGACAGTGGTTTCTCTAAACGGGTTCGAAGGTATAGGTTGAATATTGTGTACCAAGGGTTGAGAAACACTGCGAAGGCCATTATATGACAGAAGGAGGGAGTGGATGACATCCTCGGACAGATGGTTAGTAGTCCTATGGGGTCTTGAGTGGTGATTAGGATCGGGTCGAGTTTTCCCAAGAAAAATGAGCGGGTTTTTCATGGACGAAGTTATTCTCATGCAATGCTTGACTGTAGCAGGAGTACTGGGAAGATTAGTCTCAGGGATTGAACTAATCATTGAAAAATGTTCCATCTTCCCTGAGAAGTGTTATAGGTTTTGCAGGCTATCTTTAACTAGTTGAAGATCCTGCTTGAGGTCAGCCAACTTATCTTCTACAGAGGTCAGACTAGGGGTAGATAGCAGAAGCGGCTCCTCTGTGACAGTGGTTGTGGGGGGGAGTTGGGAGTCCCCATAGGCGAGGAGGCACGCGGAACTGAAGCCGTGCAGTTGCGGGCCTCAAGGAAGGTGTACTGGGGGAAGAGCGTGGGTGATGGGTAGAAAGAGTTGATCTGTTAACTGTCACGGCCTGATAGTTGGGTTGAGAGGAAGTGGACACCAGGGGTACTGGGGAGGGGTGAGAACTACATGGGGGAGAGGCAAGGGTCGGTGTCAGGTAGTTGTTAGAGCTGCAGCTTCCCCTATTATTATATGCACCGACTTCTGGCGGGGGCGCTTTGTGATTCAGACTCTTGAGAGTAAAGGGGGTGGGCAAATCCCCTAAATTGGTGTTCAGACAGATAATGTTGGATATACTAGTTCCAGGATCTTCATCATTGTTGAGCTTGTAGTTTTCAGAAGGATGTGTGTTCAAGGTCTGATGAGATGGGGGAGCGACGATTGCTGCAGTATAGTTAGATTATGTGGCAGGCGGCATCAGTGCTGTGGGAGGGCTTTGATTCAGAGAACTATCCTGCCCAATATTATACAAAGTATTTATAATCCTCATAAAGACATTGTCAAACTGATTGAGATTTCTGTCAGATGCTTGAATGAGGATGATTCCATTGTTATATAGGGATATGGTAAGCTCTGCATTGAAGTCTGGTGAGGGTATTAAGATTACTCGGAATCCATGATGAGTTTTCTTCATTGGTTTAAAAGGAAACATTAAGATTAAGACATTTCTCCATTGTGCTCTTCTGTTACTGAAGAGGATGAGGCCATTAATCAACACCCCCTTAGACTCGCAGAAATAGGTGTCCAATACTAGTGTTTCAGGGAACCTTTTGAGTAGATTATGTTTGACATTTTTCGCAGCTTTCTTAGAAAGGTTTGGGGGTAGATGATCTTCGAAGCATTCCGCCCTACTTGCGATAACAGGTTAGCCTTAGAGTAAGCATTAGTTGGTGCCATGTTGGGGATGTACACATCGAGGTTGCTTGAGCGCAGATCAGGATATAGACTGTGCTTGATGTGAAGTCCAGGTTAGAGACTACTATTTGTCATTATGAATCAAGAAAAATGAAAAATCCCTGGTGAACTGATACAGGGTGAGGGCATGTGTATAAAGCGCGCAAACCAGCTGTGCTTAAATTGTTTTTTTTTTTAAAACAACAGTCCTATGTTTGTGTTAGTCAAGCACTACTCAGGTTGCCATCTTGGGCCAGAGAAGACATCCAGAGCAGGCCAAAAAGAAAGAACCTCCAAAATGGTGTTACTCCATCCTGCTTGCATGATCCCAGAGTTTAGTACCTTCATGGCATCAATGCCATCAAAGTGGTGAGTATTGCCACCATTATGCCAGGCCTACCATTTTCTCAGGATTGGGTGCCAGCATGTCATGGGCATCGACAATTATGCTAAGAATTATCACCATTATGTCAGAGTTAGAATTAAGCAATTGGTGGGCATTACCATGACTTGTGTGCTCACATTATGGACTGAATTGCCACCATTATTCGAGGAATCAGAATGTAACCAGTATGTGGAGAAGATGCCGTGGGTGACTGATATAGGTATCTGATCAGTGCATGCTAAGGAGCACAGGCACCAGGCACAATCTCACAGTGTCTCATATGCAAACACATACATACACACACAAACCACAGCAATCCAGGTTTCCTTTTATTTCGCAGAATGAGGTAATTGCTCATCAGGAATTTACAAGCCCTACTCATGTTCAAAAGTCTTGCTTTCCATGCAGTATAGGCAGCTGCAGTGGCATTTAGCATTTAGCTAGCCCAGGCTATCACACATGGTAGGTCAATGTGCCAGGCAAGGACCAGGAGTCTTAGCCATTTATCCTCATTGTTGATGCCTGAGAGAGCTAGATTGATTTTCACAGCCTTGCGATAGGAGGTGCACACTGGAACAATACTAAATTTAGCAAGCAGTAATCTCTGATAATAAGGAGAAAGGTGAGAGTTTCCTGCATCTAGTTATAAAAAAAAGGCTGGTATCACTGCATCCTCAAAGGTTGGCCCCCCAAGTTCCGTTCCTTGTTCCGGATTCTGAGAGGCCATTGATAATGGTAAAGGGAGATAAGTTTACTCGATGGTTGACATTAGTGATAATGTACAAAAAGAGAATTATTTATAAATAAGGATGGGCAGTATAGTGCCAATGGTCAGTCTATGGGTATACAAATAGCCCTATCTCTGTGGTTTCTATTGCACATGGCCTTCTTCAGGATAAAACACAATTTATTAGAATTTAGCCACCATCCTAGTGGAAAAATATAAAAATTCCGACTATGTCAAATAGTCTCATGTAATGTCTGATAAAACATATCTAAAACATGTCTACAAACAATTAAAGTATACCCATAAATATGAGAAAATGCTTTTTTGAAATTATTGACACCATGACCGTAGTCCAAAAAAACAATTATTTTGAGGTACAGAGTTTTTTTGTAACTCAGAAACATACATTGAAAAGGGAAACATCAATCTGGAAACAATTCTCTTAGTAACAGTACATAATTACATTTCAGTACAAACTTTCTTTGTAAGTTCAACATTCACAAAACACAGAAAAAAGTGATGGAAGTCTGCTTGCAAAAAGTCTAACCACTTGCAATAGCTCAGGGTAGCACTCAAACCCATTGTTCTTTTGCTCATCTTGCCACCTCAGTTTGGACCTAGCCATTAACCCTGCTCCTCATTGCAACAGTCTAACCCGAGCTGCCAAGTCAGGCCCTCCCTGAATTGAAACACAAGCAAACCAGGACAGGTTTGCGAGCAGTCTCCTACCACTTTTTGCGTGTTTCATGTACTGCCTTAAGTGGCATCGGTGTGCACAGGTGTGGGTCCACTGCTCACTGTGTCACTGGAACCAAGTTGTACCTGGCAGATGAAGTCATAACTAGAGTGGATACCGGTCCTGGGTTGCTTGTGTTCCGGTGTGTGAATAAAAGGTGAAATCGCTACACGTCGGGTTGTGTAGTCTCCAGACGTCAACTAGTTAATTGGCTCAACTAATGTATGAAGCTGCCTATGAGAACGATTGGGTATGTAGGGACATGCTGAGAGTCTGTCTAGAATAGTCTTGTATGGAAGGTTAAAATCCCCGCCAAAATGATTCTACTATCCTTGGGGAGCTTGTGTAATTTGTTATAGAGAGAGAGGGCCAGAAGGAGGAGTCATCTGTCGTCGGGGCATAAATATTTGCAATAAAAAATGAAAAACCACCTTTAGTGTTTTTTAGACAGGAGCCATCTGTCCCAATCATCATGCGCTAAAGTGTCAGCTAAGCACCTAGCCTGTTTAGAAATTAGGGTCCACACTCCATTTTTCTTGTTAAGTGCTGGTGAACATGCACTATCACATATCCAGGTGTGTTGCATACTCCAAGTCTCCAGCGGTATGGCCCTGGTCTCCTGGAAAAGAATAATGTTACTCTTTAGTTTCCGACAATAATCTAGCCCCTTCTTATGTTTGATAGGATGATTGAGACATTTTGTGTTAAGGGAAATGATTTTATGTGACGAGGGAGTCATCAGTCAAAAAACCATTTCAAATCATCATGGTATGCACAGAGGAAGATCCTTCAGAAAAGAGTAGAATAAAGGGGGAGTAGAGAAGTGAAAAGAAAAGAAATTAAATTAACAGAAAAGCGAGACAGAGTGTAAGACTTAGAAGGGACAAATATCACCATATTGTATAGTATTGTTGCACAGTTCTCCGAAAACATACCCAAAATCAGACCTGAAACCCCAACCCAACCTTCCCCCACCCTCAACCCACCCTGTGAACCCACACCCAAAAGACAAAGGAGGACCATGTAGGCCTCTAAAACAGGAGTTCGAACCAGCGAGAAGCTTCTAGACCCAAGTGGCACAATGGCAATATAATTGTGTATAAAAATGCAAAAATACCAGAGGTGCTAAACATTATATCCATTCAGCAAAAATAAGCTATTTGTCATATCAGTGACTAACAGACATCATGTCTAGAGTTAAAACTAAAAGGTAAAAAACATGCAAACCTCAGAAACTGGCTGTGTCTGAAACCTCGAGAATTTTAACAGTATGACGAATTTAAATTAAATTAAAGTCTACCCTAGGATGTAATTACCCTGGTGCGAAACAATGTGAATATGAGTTAACACAAGTGCATTACATCATTGTGTATGGCTGATAACTTAGCTAAAATTATCTGAACAAAGGTAACTAGCAATATTTATGACAAAAGGATACTTTCCAATATTCATTGGTAGCAGAGGAGATCAAGTGTGGCCTCTATATTAGAACAACAAAGTGATGGAGAGGATGAGTGAGTCATACTGGAGTCCTGCAAGTTCTTCACAAAACGATACCAAAGGGGATGATGGACGGAGCGCTTGAGCTAATCAAACACTCACCCCCAGTCAACTGATCTGGGATTAATCCATCATCATTCTTTAGCTCACTCCACCACCCCAGTTCAGACATGGCCATATGCAAATCAGTCTGACCCTGTGCCTCATGGGAACAGTCAGCCCGAACTGCCAAGCCATGTCTTCCCTGGACCGGAAACAAGCATCCTGGGACCGGTTTCTGACTATTCAGCCGTCATCAGCCAGGCTAGCTTGAATCCAGTGGCAAAGTGAGCAAGGGACCCACGTCTGGGCCTACCCTGCCAACTTAGGGCAAACAAAGCGATACCAAAGGGGATGATGGACGGAGCGCTTGAGCTAATCAAACACTCACCCCCAGTCAACTGATCTGGGTTTAATCCATCATCATTCTTTAGCTCACTCCACCACTCCCAGTTCAGACATGGCCATATGCAAATCAGTCTGACCCTGTGCCTCATGGGAACAGTCCAGCCCGAACTGCCAAGCCATGTCTTCCCTGGACCGGAAACAAGCATCCTGGGACCGGTTTCTGACTATTCAGCCGTCATCAGCCAGGCTAGCTTGAATCCAGTGGGAAAGTGAGCAAGGGACCCACGTCTGGGCATACCCTGCCAACTTAGGGCGAACAAAGCGATACCAAAGGGGATGATGGACGGAGCGCTTGAGCTAATCAAACACTCACCCCCAGTCAACTGATCTGGGTTTAATCCATCATCATTCTTTAGCTCACTCCACCACCCCAGTTCAGACATGGCCATATGCAAATCAGTCTGACCCTGTGCCTCATGGGAACAGTCCAGCCCGAACTGCCAAGCCATGTCTTCCCTGGACCGGAAACAAGCATCCTGGGACCGGTTTCTGGCTATTCAGCCGTAATCAGCCAGGCTAGCTTGAATCCAGTGGCAAAGTGAGCAAGGGACCCACGTCTGGGCATACCCTGCCAGGATGCTTGTTTCCGGTCCAGGGAAGACATGGCTTGGCAGTTCGGGCTGGACTGTTCCCATGAGGCACAGGGTCAGACTGATTTGCATATGGCCATGTCTGAACTGGGGTGGTGGAGTGAGCTAAAGAATGATGATGGATTAAACCCAGATCAGTTGACTGAGAGTGAGTGTTTGATTTGCTCTAATGCTCCGTCCATCATCCCCTTTGGTATCGCTCTTCGCCCTAAGTTGGCAGGGTATGCCCAGACGTGGGTCCCTTGCTCACTTTGCCACTGGATTCAAGATAGCCTGGCTGATGAGGGTTTTGAACCCGAAACCGGTCCCAGGATGCTTGTTTCCGGTCCAGGGAAGACATGGCTTGGCTGTTCGGGCTGGACTGTTCCCATGAGGCACAGGGTCGACTGCTTTACATATGGCCATGTCTGAACTGGGGTGGTGGAGTGAGCTAAAGAATGATGATGGATTAAACCCAGATCAGTTGACTGGGGTGAGTGTTTGATTTGCTCTAACGCTCCGTCCATCATCCCTTTGGTATCGCTTGTTCGCCCTAAGTTGGCAGGGTATGCCCAGACGTGGGTCCCTTGCTCACTTTGCCACTGGATTCAAGATAGCCTGGCTGATGAGGGTTTTGAACCCGAAACCGGTCCCAGGATGCTTGTTTCCGGTCCAGGGAAGACATGGCTTGGCAGTTCGGGCTGGACTGTTCCCATGAGGCACAGGGTCAGACTGATTTGCATATGGCCATGTCTGAACTGGGGTGGTGGAGTGAGCTAAAGAATGATGATGGATTAAACCCAGATCAGTTGACTGGGGGTGAGTGTTTGATTTGCTCTAACGCTCCGTCCATCATCCCCTTTGGTATCGGTTAGTTCTTCACAAAAGCCTCAAGATCTCTGGGTTCATCATAGATGCATGAGTGGCCCTCATGAGTAATCTTCATTCTTGCCGGGCCTACAAAGGAAAATGTAATGTTTAGAGATCTAAGATCAGTAGGTAAAGAAAGAAATTTCTTCCGCAGGTCCACCATAGGCTTGGCATAGTCCTGAGAGATACCCACTTTGTGACCCACTCAGTCAATGGATTTAATCCATCTCATGTGGTCCACAATCAGTTCCATGTGTTGATATCTCAATGGTCTGAAGATAAGTGCTCTTGGATTAGTAGATGAAGCATAAGTCACCTTTGTTGGGATTCTGTTGGCCCTTTCTATTTCAAAGGGTCTTTTAAATGATATTTCCAGGACACAAGGGAGCCATGATTCTAGGAAGGCCACACATGACCTTTTGCCATTTTCTCTGTTTTGCGGCAGGCCAAAAATTCTCAAATTGCCCCTCCTGTTTCTGTCTTCCAAGTCCCAAAGTTCTCTTTCTAGTGACATCACCTTGCATACCATTATGTCTGATCTTTTCATCAGTGAGTTCTGGTTGTCTTCGACCTTGCTAATTCAAGATTCTGTTTTCTCCATACGTTGAGCTAGAGCTTTTTCATCTTGCCTTAGGCCCACCATTCAAACCTGTAGATTCTCTGTACTAGCTTTTGTTTATTGCGTCAGGTTGTGTGGTGAATTGAGTCGCAAGAGAATGGTTTCAATATTGTTGGAGATATCTTGTTTCTCTTTTATTGGAGAATCCAGTGATGGAGGATCTTGTTTGGTACACTTTTATCCAGGTTTGTGTTCTCTTTGTTCTTTGGAGCTTCTGTGTTCCCCCCTTAAATCCTTTTCTTTTGTGTCAGCCGTGGTAAGAATGCATTGAACAGGGATTACCTGGCAGTGATGAAAGTGAACAACAGGGAACAAATTCAGACATGTAATGGCGGAGAAAGGTCCACTCTAGCACCTAGTGTGAACCACATGTCAGAAATAGGAAGACAACAGTGTCCCAGTTGTGGAAGCATTGGCAAAAGTATTTACGACAGGAGGACAGTACCTAAATTATATTATTTCTACTCCTGATCACATGGTGCCTCTCCGCAGCACACTAAGTCCGCTCAGCGTTGCTGCTATCCAGTGATCGCTCTGTGATGCATCTGTGGTTTCAATCCACACAACCATAAAATACCATATTCCAAGCAAAGATATATTGTGCCACACAAAAGATATAGCTTGTCTCTTATCTACAAGCTTGTCTCACTCTCTTGTCTCTTGTTTCTACTCTACAAGCATCCTGCATACAAGCCTGCCCCTGGATGAGTTTGAGGTGGTTTGAAGAAATGGTCCCTCTGCACTTGTGTGGTGAGTTAGTGGGGCAGGGATGGCTGACAATGGCAGGATAAACTGTAAGAAACTTACGCAGTAAAAGGCTGTAAAAAAGTTGGTGCTGTGGTAAAGCGATATGGTAATGCTCACCCCTGACTTAAATTAGCAGACTGCAGTGTTGCAATTCCAGGCAATATCTTATGAACTTAAACAACAAGCATCATAGACGTGATCAGGCATCAAACTCCAGGCTGAAGTGAAACAAGGTGAATGCATCTCCCCCTAGATGGCGGAGTATACAGTGACTTACTAGAACTAAGAAGTTGCACTCTCCTGCCTCCGCTAGACCTTGCAGAAACTGTTTACAGGAGCTGCTAGATTTTTTTGTCAGTCAAGCGTGGCATAGCAAAGTATGGAATGACACATCCTTTTTCGGAGAGGCGATGAAAAATCATTAGGTAGTGGCACATTGTTATTGCACTCTCCTAACTCTAATTGGAGCCTGCAATTGTGTTTATTCAGGGGCGCTTGATTGTTTAGTGATCTCAATGCTGCGCAGTGATTATGGTCGCCATCTTAGATCCGGGGATGGCCTACCTCCTGGAGCACCGTCATCAGTCAAAAATGGGTCAATTCAGCCAAAAAGAAAGTTTATTTTGTCGTGTTTGTGGCACCAATATGTCAACAGTAGCAAGACTGCATGGTTGGAGATGGGAGCTTTCCACAATGGTGTAGTTTTCCTGGGTTAGAAGCTGCTCGGTTCCAGAGCTCCAATCTCACATGTCAGGTGCTAGCCACGCCTCCGTGACACACATATTCTTTAAGGAAGCAGATAAGTGATGCCCACCAGAGACTGCACAGTAGAGCAGTAGTGGCGGGCAATGAATTGCTAACTGCCAGTTTCTACTTAATGTGAGTGTTTAATGGAAAGGTAATCAGATATTTATTATCTTATGTTCCTATGTAGATAGAATAAAAAGTAGCAGCCTAAAGTGTGCAGCTTGCATGTTAAATAATCACAACTTTTATTTAACATAAACATTATAAAAGATTGCGTGCTGAAAAATAAAAAAAGTAAACATTTTACATTGAAATATTACTTATAATATTTTCTTTCTTCATTGTACTTTGATATTATAATATTTTCTTTCTTCATTGAACTTTGGTATTTCATGAATCTTGTTAGCTGAAGGGGTGATATTTTGGTAAGATAAAATCCCACGAAAACTCGTTAAAACAAGGCAAATATCATCAAAAGTCCAAATTCACACCAACAACAGACGTATTAATCTTGTCAAAATCCCTGGGGAGTGGAATGGTTTTAAATTGTCTAAAGATGGATTACTCAATTTAAGGTTTGGCACACCTTCATACTCACTGTGGGCCCTCACATTCTCTTGTTGGTCATGTCTACATTCTTCTCTGGGCATGTCTATCAATGTCTGTTAAATATACAATTTCATTTGTTAAATCACAACCCTAATGTTTCCCAATGCCAACCGGTTCTAGACCACTAGCTCTGATTCCCCAGCTGAGAATAAGATTACCAGAATAACTGCTATGGGTTTAGCCTAAATTAAGGGCCTTATTATGAGTTCGATGGTCCATTGACCACCACACCCGTGGTCGTGGTCTGAACACCGCGAGCTCAGCGTTCCGACCACCGTATTACGAGATGGTCGAATTGCCTTTGCAAAGACTGCCGGCAAATCGCCGACACAGTCAGCCAACTCCAACAGCGGTGGCCGCGGAATGGGCCAATGAGGCTGTGGGAGGCTCAGACCAACAGTGAAACTGCCGGCCCAATTAGGAGTTGCTTTACTGCTGGAGTGACTGTGGTGGTCCAACCACCACATCTGAGATGGCGGAAAGGGAGGTATATAAGGCTGAAACTCACCTCTACACATCTTCTGCCATCATGGAGCCCATCGGACACATCCTGCAGCTGCTGTACCTGCTCGACCATGTTCAAAACCCACTCTGTTGTGGACGAAATCGGCGGTAAGTCATACAACTACCAATTTCCATAGACTCCTCAGCAAAATGATGCCCTGCCATGGACCGGGCAAGGAAGTTGGGGCACATACGTAATTTACACTTTTACAGGGACCCTGTCTGGGACTGTTTCATAAGAATAATCAAAAACACATCAGTAGGATGTCCTCCTAGGCCAAAACACTGGCACTGCACAGGCACACTGTATACAAATGGACATGTGTTTGCAAATTATATACAGTGATAGTGATGTGTGCATTTTTCTGTGTTCCACAACAGCACCTTCTCATCAATATCACACCTATTAATATATATCACACATATATTTTGCCCTTTATCATTTGTCTGCCATGTAATTACTGATGGTCACTGTTTATGCAGCTTACTATTTCTCAAGTGTTGGTAAAGTGAGATTGAAGTGACTACAACTACCATGAGGCTTTCTCACTCAGACCCTAACCAAGATACTAGACTCCTTTTGCCCCTTCTCACTTATCTGCCATGTCACTATTGATCTTCACACATCATGCAACTTGCCATTTCTCAAATGTTGGTGAAGTGAGATTGAAGTGACCACAAATACAATGAGGACCTGTGACTGGACCTCTAACCATGATGCTATATTCCTTTTGCCCCTTCTCACTTGTCTGCCATGTTACTACTGATCTTCACTCATCATGCAGCTTACCATTTCTCAAGTGTTGGTGAAGTGAGATTGAAGTGACTACAACTACCATGAGGCCATCTCACTGCAACTCTAACCAAGATGCTATAGTGAATGTGACACACTCACATTGCACACATCCCAGGTCCTGTTTTGATCTCAAAGAAACATCTGTATGGCTGTGTCAATAAGGTGAAAGACACCTTCTCTGCTACAACTCTGTATTGGACTCTCACACATCACCCACACAAAAAGGCAATGCTAGTCAATGGGATTACATGGAATCAGTGTGATAACCATTCTAAGGCACAATGGAAACACTATCTGCAGGATAGTTACGCTGTTGTATTCTGCTTTAGGGGTCCGTGTATAGGTTTTCCTGAATCATGTCCTTATATAGGCACAATTCGCATTGCCCTTATATAGGCATAGAATCCCTGTCCTTATTTAGGCATTAACCGTGCACTCCAAATACAGGCATGGTCACCGACATCCGTCCACCCTAACGTCACAACGAGTTCTTAGAAACCAGACCCTTAAGCTTCGGGAGTTCCCCTAGCACAGGACTATTGATTTCTCCAAGAACTCATCTATTATGTATGAACCGTTATACCTTAAGGGTTCATTCCTGACGTCTTCCTCTGTCCGACTTCACGTCAATGCTAACATTCCAAGACACCTACCAGGTATAAATATACCTTCCCTTGCCCAAGCAAGTTAGAGGAGACCTTGACTTCAGAGGAACCCGTATCCCGGCCTGACGCACTGAGAAGACGCTGTCATTCCTGCATGCAGACGAATCCAGCTTCCAGTGTTCTGACTCCCTTCGCGGGGTGTTAGAGTTCCAGATCCGGCAAGAGATTCCCACCTCTCTCATTCTCAAGGTATGGAGCTGACTAGAACCTAGAGGGACTCTTGGCATACCATACTTGGCGTACTATACTTAACATACTCTTAGTATACCAGACTAGAGAATACTCCACCTACTTCTACCTTTCCCTACACCTAGACTAGGTTAGGTACATTGGGGTAGAACTAGCTTAGAGACGCATCGTATGAGTACTCGCATTTTTAGCTCATGTTATTTATGTACGTGAATATATGCTAAAAGATAATGCTAGCGCAGTATTATTTATTTCTACTGCTTACGCTGTACATTATTTATCTTGCATACTGTCTTGTGATCATAACAGCACATATCTCTTACACGAGAAACAAGACTGTTCAATAAAACCCTTTTATTGAAACGCCCGTCTTTCCTTTCTGTGTAACTCTGTAGAAACTAAGCATGCACGATTGACTGAGTGAAACTGTTATCTATTGTTTCCACGATTCTGAGACGTTTTCCGATTCTAAAGGGAAACAAAGTTGTCATGTTTTTCGGTTGCCAGAAACTACTCCCTTCTTGTTCTCAAGGAGTTTCTAGTGGCCTCTGAGCTAGCTGGCACAAGTAATTAAGTTTAATATACTCGATAGGGACATACCGACCTTAGTCCTATGTCAAGCCTATAGGTTATATTATTCCAATGCGCAGAGCCTATTAGGGAAATAGGAACTACACTACATGGTGCCCAAACGTTTGGTAAGGCAATAATTTAACGCTAGATACTGAGTAACTCAGTTGTGCTTTTCTCAGAGACCCCTACTCACATACTCCATAAGACGTCTGGAGTGGGTAGGGTTAAATATCCGCCAAAGCTAAATAGGGAAGCACCCTATATATTAGTTGTTTGGTTTGTTCAACGTTGAAGGATACAGTGTTCCAAAATATTGTGCACCTTATCTTTTTGTTTCCTTGAAACTTGTTCTACATTTTTCAAAAACAAATGTCCATAAACGGGGACGATGCCACCAACACCGGTGGAGCTGCGGCTCAACCAGTCGTAACAGCTTTTAACTTTACAGGTTTAATTGAAACCGAGGAGGGTGTTATAGACATCCATCCAACTTAAGAAGAGCCATCACTCTAAAACTTATAAAACATGGCCTACCACCAAGAGGCGGTAGAGCAGTTTTCGTGATAGAGGCACACAAATCTTTTCAGACAGAGGTATTCTATTCATGGATAGTATTCCCAGAATCAAATCCAGTTACAAGAATTTTTCACTTCTACAAAGAGGATGAACCACCAGAGGAATATATTCCTTTCGAGGATATTGAAATTCCACTAACATACCAGGAACATCAGCTCTGGTTTAAAGGCGCCCTAAAACATCACAGAAACATTACCAGGCTCGGTCCACTAGGTAGACCAGGAGCAACATGACCGATTCTAGCCGGCTACACTCCTCATCCTGACCTCGATATAATGTCAGATGAGGAATTACTTACTCAACTTACAGAGTTGATAAAAATTTACAGACAACTAGTCCAATATGTCATGCGGACTTTCACAGTCCAACCACCATTAACACTTCCAAATCAAACCCCTCAACAGGGGAATACACTAAAAATTACACCACAGACTCTATATGCAGTCATGGGTAAAATGCCCACAAAACGTGAGCAAATTCTATTCTGGATAGCTCAAAAAATTACTCAAATTGAAGCAGTATTTTCTAATACAAGCCCTTATGAGAAACACAGAATCCTAACAATCTGTTTACCAATGGGGATCACACCACAACTGGAAGACTGCACCACTTGGGGCTCAGTCTTTGCTGCCATCTATACAAAAACACATGGTATTCCGTCAATTGCAGTAATACCTGATGTCCTGAAACAAATTCAAAACGAATACGGGGCAGAGCCTGCTCTGAATTTAGGTATGAAATTACTGAAAAATTTCGACCAGGTCTCAACAATAATATTATCTAATATTAAAGGGGAGGCAGCAGCAGTGGCGATCCGCCAACGATTAAGGGAATTCGATGTTACAGAACATCAAACAGAACTACCCAGAATAATAGAACAATCTTATGCAGAAATAGGCAGAGATAGTTTGGGTGGAAGACCATTGAAGCCAAAACTATCTGAAAGTCCTGAGAAGGACTCTATTAAACAAACTCCTACATCTTCTAAAAAGAAGTGGAAAACTAACAAACAAAACTCAAACGAGAAACGTTCTCAATCCCGAGGTAGGTCTCCTCAAAAGGAGCCCTCTGAAAGGAGGTATAACCTCAGGAATAGGGATAATTTAAGAAAGCCTGACAGGTATCAAGATACTGATACACGTTCCTCTCGTACCTTTCAGATCTCGTCACAGACATCGGAAAGAAGAGGACGGTCAGAACATAAAGAAGAACGCGTGAAATCGAAAGACGACAAACACGTTCAGAAAAATAAATCAAAACCTCAATTCTCAAAAAAGAAGGTAGCAGGTCTGAAGGTCAGACATGCCGAGGATACTGAGAACACAACTCAAGATCGGAGAATGGGCTCAGACAATGCTGGACAGTGCAGCAGAAGTCACAATAGCTCGCCAGAACCTGAAGGAACTTCTGGAGATAGTGGACTTGAATGAGTACATTACAGTTGAGACTGTAGACACCAGGGTTAGTACTCCACAAAAGTTATATGAAATAACACTCCAGATGGAGGGAGACATACCTAGACAGGTGAAAGCACTCTTTTGGGAAAAACTTTCAAGGGGTTATGACATACTTCTAGCAGAAAAAGACTGGCCACCACAATTTGTCAGGGAGTGTCCACATGGCGAAGACATTATTATGCCTGCCTTCTCCAACCATATTCCAATTCACCTAAAATATACTTATGCCAGGAAATGGGCAGTTGCCCAGGCCCCAGCATTATACAAAAATCATGTAGGATGGGATGAGGACTCACCTCACCATAAAATACATCTGAAACATGAACCTATTGCACAGAGGCAGAACCCAATAAAGCAAGAAGCTAAAAAACAGGTCAGGGAGATCTTAGATCAACTTGAATACCAAGGGGTGATTGAAACATGCACCTCTTCAATGAACAATCCTTTGTTTCCTGTCTCCAAACCAGACAATACATATCGTCTAGTTTTGGATTACAGACACTTAAACACTTGTTCAAAAACATTTGCAGTGCAAAATGCACATAGTACAGCATTAATGAATAACATTGTGCGTAAAAAATATAAAACCACACTGGACATCTCAAATGGTTTCTTTTGTCAAAACATAGCACCTGAAAGCAGGTACTTAACAGCTTTCTCAATAATGGGGACCCAGCATCAATTTTGTCGACTCCCACAAGGGTTCAAGAACAGCCCGGGGTTATTCTCAGCGAGGGTAACGGAGTAGCTACAAATTTATGATAATGAGGCATTGTCATATGTCGATGACATCTATCTGACAGACGATGACCTGGACAAACACTTGAACAGGGTGAGTACCATTATATTGGGCTTCGCCTCTGAGGGCTACAAATTCAACTTCAAAAGTCCAGAATTGCCCATCTCAATGTCCTCTTTTAGGATATGAGCTTTCAAGTGAAAGCAAGAGCTTGGCAGCCAACTTTTTAGAAAGGTGTGCGCTGCTCCAACCTCCAAAGACGCTGAAAAATTTACAATCCATCCTGGGTTTCCTAAATTTTGGAAGAACTTACATTCTAAATTACGCAGAAAGGGTTAAACCTCTCTACGCACTAATCAAACCTGATTTTTCAATCAAGAATTGGACACAAGAACACACAGAAATCTTGCGTTCACTCCAATCTAACATGTTAGCAACAAATCACTTACAAACACGCGTAAGTCAACGCAATTTAGTTATCCGAATAATTTCGGGTCAATGCGGATTCACCTACTTAACATTTAATGAGGGTGAAAATGTACCAATTGCATACAAATCACATTTGTATACACAAGCAGAAATGCGCTTCACTTCAACAGAAAAAATTCTGACAGCAGTTCAAACCGCTGTAGCAAAAGAAAGAGCTCTAGCCCAAGGAAAACGCATTATTGTCGTAACCCCAGTACCGGCTTTAGAGGCGGTAACTAAAGCGAGCATTCCAAATGCAAAAGCATTACATCCTAGATGGATACAATGGGTTAATTCTCTTGCTGCAACAGATGTTGAATATGTTTTTGATCCTGATTTAAAAACACAAGCGTCCCTGCAATATGAACATGAATGTCCTCGGCCCACTGAGATTCTGCCTCTCGATCAGTATGAATTCATAATTTACACTGACGGATCCGCACAACCCGCTACAGGGAGTAAGCAAGCTTACAGTGCAGCGTGTGCAATCGTTAAAGGTCACATGCGCGATGGTAACTTCAGACCTATGGTCACTAAAACTCAATCTCTAGGAGATTGTACAACTCAGTGAGCTGAACTACAAGCATTCAAACTGGCACTTGAAAGTACAGATCGAGAATTCCCCACACTCATAGTGTGCGATTCTTTCTACTGTGTGCAGTCGTATAATGAATATGTACAAACTTGGCTTGAAAATGGGTTCAAAGATGCAAAAGGTGGCACAATAAAGCATAAAACGCTTTGGGAACAAGTAGTTCAGTTAAAAGCGAACTACCAAAGGCTCACGTGATACACACACTGAGTCATCAACGTGATGGCGTTCACGTTGCAGGAATTTATTGGCTGACGAAGCAGCAAAGGGGCTGTTCAGACGGCTTCCGTAGCTGCGATCACTCGTTCAAAAACGAGAATAGACAGTGAGATAATGTTGGCTGTCAATGCTACGAGCAAAGGCAGTGGTGCAGCGTTACCAAAAAGTTTCCACTCAAGTACTCTTATGTAATTGATGCGAACAACGTTCCTTTTGCTCGAATCCCTGGAGTGGGGGATAGGGTAATTCCAAACAAGGAACGCAGATTAGGACTGATCCTAGCAGCACATGAAGGGATAGCCTCTGCCCATGCAGGCATTTCTGCAACAGTATCTTTACTGAAACAAAGATATTGGTGGCCTGGCATTAGGAAGCAGACCAAGAACTATGTTCTGGAATGTGAAATATGCCAACAGATGAAAGTCTCCACAGTGAAATGTCCTGCGCAGACACCCCTGTTAATTTCAGACAAACCATTAGCTTGTGTTTACCTGGACCACTGCGGTCCCTTGCAAAGGGACGGTAACTATAAATATATCATGGTCGCAGTGGATTCTTGCTCTAGGTTCCTATGGATATGGCCTCAGCGCTTGGCTGACGCTCGAACTGTTATAAAAGATTTGCGAGTCTTTATCGGCACATACGCAATAGGCACGCTACATTCTGACCAGGGCCCTGCGTTTAGCTCTTGAGCTTACAAAGAAGCCATGGCCAGTCTGGGCGTTGCATTGCGGTACTCCTCTCCGTTTCATCCTGAGGGAAATTCTGTTGTGGAAAGGAAAAACCGGGACATAAAGCAGTCTATAACAGCTAGGGTATTAGGTTCGGGTGATAGGTGGGTCAAACATCTTTATGGGGTCCAACGCTCATTAAATAATTTGCCAAGAAGTTCTCTAGGGGGGGTCACTCCATATGAGGTCCTATTTGGGACAAGAATGTGGGTGCCAGATCTAGAATGTAGAGGCACAGTGGTGGAAAATAATCCCTTTGATATCAAAGATCGTTTGGCTGTTATACAGGATCTAAATGAACTAAGATCGAAACAAAGCAACGTATTCCTGAAGCCAACCACCACTGGGGAAAAACCGGCGGTCCCAGCAAGGCCTGTCTGGATTCCAAAAGTTGGGGATCTAGTCAGAGAAAAAATTGCGGACAAGAAGGAATTTGGACCTTCTTACAGACAACCAGTACCTGTCCTGGCTATACACGGAACAAGAATAGTACTTCTGCCGCCCCTTGCTGGAAAAAAGGAGAAAAGATTTGTGTCCATCGACCTCATCAAACCACAGTATGTGGCCAATACTAAATAGTAGGCCTCGTGGACTCCGACCTAGTAGCAGACACACTCCTCTCGCTACTATCCAAGAGGTTCAGACTGAAAGACTGATAACCATCGAGAATTCAGCAGTAACAGATGAAGGACTGAGCAACAATGCTATGGAACTCATCCCTCTTGAAACTCAAGTAACAGTTCGTCCAAATACACCTGTCTACACCAATGTAACAAGTGATCAACTGGTTCCAGCGATTTCTACAAATCCTGATGCAATTCCAACAATTGACAGAACTGCTTCTGGCTATTTCATTAATTTTGATATGTTTTCTGAGGATCTGAGTGAGCCCGAGACGTCGCCAGCATCAAAAACTTTTAAACAGCAAGTACAAGACTTTTTAAATTTTTTGAAAAAGACTTATCTGGTTTCACCATGGATTGAGCTATGGATTATTTCTGGAATATTTTTCTTCCAGCTATGGATAGCTTTGGTTATGACTATGAGCGTGCTTATAAATGGCAGATATATCCATGTGAACACTGAAAGAAAAGAAGTGAACTTACTTTTGAAACCTCACAAATCATCCCATCGTGAAACAAGAGACTTGTCTGCAGTGAACATCACAGCCGTTCCTATACAGGTTGGTATAGTGTGAGACAAAACTGATTTCGATATTTTCGGCCCTACGGAACATTTGAACATTCCACATTTATTTAAGATCTCACTAAGTGATTTTGTTTCATCCAGTACCTATTCTGATGATTGGGACTTTGAAACTGTAAATAACATGATGTTTGACCTAGAGAAGTCTGCTGCATTTTCTAATAATGAATATTTAGAGGGTTCATCAGACTATGAACAGCTGTATTGCTATAACCACTATGGTCATCATTTTTTGCATAAATCTGCAACACCTAGAAATGTGTTTATGTTTAACCAATGGGAGCATTGTCCTACACCACCAAAAGGTAGTTCAAAAACATTTGCTAAAAAGTTTCCATATTTTTCAGGATACAATACATCTGATCCAGAAACATTTTACTATAAAAATGTAAACAAAACAGGACTGAAAATTATGTTAACAAATACAAAACAGATTTACTCTGCAGCATTTATTGCCCAACTGTCTAGACAGGGTTTCGACTTATGGAAAGACACAATAGACACAAAATCTGTCTGGGGTACTAAAGATTGGCAAGTGCAGGGGATAGAAGCTTTGTTTAGAGCCTGTATCGTCCCTCAGCAAATAATGTTTTTGAATGACACTGTCCAACAAACGTCTTGCCTTGGGTTAGCCAAGATCAAAGACATGAAAGCACCTTCTGTACCAACACCTGCAAGTGATAATAATACACAGGCAGCGGTTACAGTTGGCACCATACTACAACTCAACAGAACAAATCCTGATTGGAGAAAATGGTTGATCTGGCCCACAGACACAAACAACTGTCAAGAGAGATTCCTGAATAAAACACAGGGGTTTACTATTCATAGGCCAGACCCACGATACGTCCAAAGACAACATCCGGGGGTAGTAACAACATACAGTGTAGGAAAATTATGCCTCGATTGGCTGCAAAAATCTACACTTAAGGATGTGAAACAACACTTATCTTTACTTAAAGAAGACGCAGACCTTAGGGAATTCTTGCTTGGACCAAGAAAACCGCGTCAAAAATGTTTCATATATGCCGGCATTTATGCTGCTTATAATGAAGCATGGAAGGTGTCACAGATGGAATCCGCAGAACGAATACGTGAACTTGATCGTATTAACTTAGAGAAAACTCTCTCTGTGGTCGACAATGGGTTAACAACTTTGTCCTCCAGAATTTATTTATTGGACAGTATTGTATCCTCTGCTATCGACATACTGGAACAAGATTTAGCCATGTTACAGCAAGGCCAATCTCAGTTGCGTTCTATTATGTTATTAAGCTGGACGCTGCAATCTTTGCGTGCAAGCTATGTGCCTTGGCGTTTTATCAACACGACGGCTCTGTTTGCAGAATACAATCTAACTGATAAACAGATCGAACTGACACAAAGGGGAGCAAAGTAAACAGTACTGAGCATTGAAAAACTTGAAAAATTACCATTCACAGTGGCAGAAAAACCAGCTACAGAATGGCTTATTCATGGCAAAAAAGTTCTAACTGTGACTACTTTTCAGTTTCAGTATTGCCTTAAACAGATGCAAGCAGGCAAATATGAAAGGTTGGGTAAAGAATACATTAAGACATCCTGGAGTTTACCTTACACCTATAGATGTTGGAGTGGGGATCGTGAAGTGTTTCTAAGTGGTAAACACTATGAAAGTGCACTAAGCGGTTCACTGATTTGTCAGGACATATCTTTGCACGGGGCTTGTAATGGTTCTGTGGCAAACTTGTCCTGCCACCAGCAGGGTACACCAGCTGCTGTGATTAATCCAACGTTTGGCCACCGTTCTAATGGGAGTTACCTCATGTTGACTGATCAGAGTTGCTGTGGCATGTTGCCAGGCATCCCATATCGAGTAACGGTCAACTCCAGGGTCACTTGCTGTATGCAAGTATTGTTTGCCCCAATAGACACAGTCAGGGAGTCGCCTTTATGGCCTTCATTGAATGTCTCTTTTATACGATTTGATACTTTAAGCAGAATGAAAGCCATGCTTATACAACAAACAGTGCCTCTGACCTCGGCCAATGAAATCTATGATTTACAAGTCGCAAGGACTTCGGCTGAGATACATGCTTTAATTCGTACAAACTGCCCTATACATTTCGTAGAAATGATAGGACGTATCTTTAACATGTCTGATACAAGCGGAATTGTACATGTATTTAAGACCATCTGTTCCGGACTATTAGCACCTTTCCAGGCTGTCCTCGGAATCATCCCAAACTTTGCACATTCGGTGTTTGGTGGTGTGCCTTTAATTCTAGCACTTGTTGCAGGAATTCTGTTTCTATTCCTCCTACTACGCTATGGCAAGCCTATTCGCCAACATCACTCCGAGCGATGTGGAGAAAGCTCTCCTTGAACAGAAATGTCGTGAGCGAATAGTACAGCTTTTGGGCATGCCTCGTCTACGGGAACTTAATACAACGTGGTTCCTGTCATTCAGACCAATCTGGCAAGATTGCATCTTACCTGTTCTACGCTGCCTGTTTTGCGGTGAAGAATGCGTGCTAGACACCTGTCTAAGACTCCCATCAGTCATGCCAACGGATATCGATACTCTGCTGGACCCGATAACGGCCCATGCTGTGTGTTGTCCCCAGAGGCTTCCAATCCTGATGACGGCATTCATTGAGATCTCACAGACGCTTCCGGCTGCTGCTGAGGTACGAGATGGATCAACAGGCACACAGGTAACAACGGATGCGAACATTGCATCTTCTGCTGAAGGCGATGTTTCTCATCTCTGTGCAATTAACCTTCTGAACGAGGTGTTCCAAATGTCGCCGGCTTCGGTGGACGATATTTTGGCTATGGAAATAGATGATCTAATGTTTACGCCAGACCCATACACTGACTTTGATTCGGCTCACAGTGTACCAGGGCAACAATGAAATTTGGCCTTCATATTTTTCAAACTTGGAACTTTTCCCAGAATTGAACTTTTTTCCTTAAAAAAAAAATTCTTCAGAAAAGACATGGCAAATGAACAATCTGCTTACAGTAGAACTAGTCTTAGAAAACGGACTTCTTTGAATTCTTCCAGGGACACATTGTCACCTTACTTGTCTAACATTTCATTTAATCCATGATATGCAATGGCTTTGATTTTAAGAACTTATCGACCATTTCGTCATATGTATATATTTCTGTTTCATTCACATTGCATTTTAACTCCATTATATGCTTAGAATGGAAACGATGCTTTAAATGTACAGTACCTATTGCATTTCAACAGTTTTGAGCTTCTTTTAAAATGCTTTTAGAAATGTTTTTAGCAACATGTGGTACTCAATTTTATGTTTAGCATTTAAATGTTTAGCATTTAGTATTATCGTTCAATCGAAAGTGGAGTGGGTGTTGTATTCCGCTTTAGGGGTCCGTATATAGGTTTTCCTGAATCATGTCCTTATATAGGCACAATTCGCATTGCCCTTATATAGGCATAGAATCCCTGTCCTTATTTAGGCATTAACCGTGCACTCCAAATACAGGCATGGTCACCGACATCCGTCCACCCTAATGTCACAACGAGTTCTTAGAAACCAGACTCTTAAGCTTCGGGAGTTCCCCTAGCACAGCACTATTGATTTCTCCAAGAACTCATCTATTATGTATGAACCGTTATACCTTAAGGGTTCATTCCTGACGTCTTCCTCTGTCCGACTTCACGTCAATGCTAACATTCCAAGACACCTACCAGGTATAAATATACCTTCCCTTGCCCAAGCAAGTTAGAGGAGACCTCGACTTCAGAGGAGCCCGTATCCCGGCCTGACGCACTGAGAAGATGCTGTCATTCCTGCACGCAGACGAATCCAGCTTCCAGTGTTCTGACTCCCTTCGCGGGGTGTTAGAGTTCCAGATCCGGCAAGAGATTCCCACCTCTCTCATTCTCAAGGTATGGAGCTGACTAGAACCTAGAGGGACTCTTGGCATACCATACTTGGCGTACTATACTTAACATACTCTTAGTATACCAGACTAGAGAATACTCCACCTACTTCTACCTTTCCCTACACCTAGACTAGGTTAGGTACATTGGGGTAGAACTAGCTTAGAGACGCATCGTATGAGTACTCGCATTTTTAGCTCATGTTATTTATGTACGTGAATATATGCTAAAAGATAATGCTAGCGCAGTATTATTTATTTCTACTGCTTACGCTGTACATTATTTATCTTGCATACTGTCTTGTGATCATAACAGCACATATCTCTTACACGAGAAACAAGACTGTTCAATAAAACCCTTTTTATTGAAACGCCCGTCTTTCCTTTCTGTGTAACTCTGTAGAAACTAAGCATGCACGATTGACTGAGTGAAACTGTTATCTATTGTTTCCACGATTCTGAGACGTGTTCCGATTCTAAAGGGAAACAAAGTTGTCATGTTTTTCGGTTGCCAGAAACTACTCCCTTCTTGTTCTCAAGGAGTTTCTAGTGGCCTCTGAGCTAGCTGGCACAAGTAATTAAGTTTAATATACTCGATAGGGACATACCGACCTTAGTCCTATGTCAAGCCTATAGGTTATATTATTCCAATGCGCAGAGCCTATTAGGGAAATAGGAACTACACTACAACGTCTCTATCAGGGGGAACCCTGAAAGGCTAGGGCCTTGGGGCACAGTACATGTTGCACATGCCTGACAAACTTAATGTGCACTGGACCTAGGAACTGAAGTCTATCAGGAACAACCAATAGCATAAGCAAATGCCATGCATGTGTAGGGAATGTGTAAGTGCAACTTATCAAAGTAAAGACAGCACCAACAGCATATGACACAAACCTCTAGAAAGGAGCTGTAAGGTAGATACAGGGAAATGGACACATGTCCATGCGGAGCTACACAAAGGCATGACAAGATAATGCCCTCCATGTGTGGATCAATATCTAACTTCAACACATCAAACACATACCCAACCTACATCATAGGGAGAAGTGCAAACTAAATGACGTTGACAGTGGTCAGATCAAGCTGAAATACTTACCATATAACATGTCACCCAATGCAATGTCTGCCGCCCCATTTGGATTTCATCCCACATAGACATCCATCCAACATTTTGCCTTGTCCTATGTAACGCCAGCGCTGGGTGCGAGTTCACATCATACTAGCCACAACAACTGGATCAGCAATCAGGGATGAAACAAGCACAACTGTAGTTACACATCACTAACTATGCAATAACAGAAAAGTAATGGCAGGACCAATGTTTTCAAAACTATGAAAAGATTTTAACACCAGTATGTCACAACAGGATTATATGCAAAGGTCAATGGCCAGTCCATTTAGTGTCCATCTGCCACAGCACAATGCTGTGCCACCAAACTTGCCATTGCTGACACTGCCAGGGAACCTCCTCACATAGGGGCATCCATTGGGCATAGCAGGCACCTCCTCGAATATGGCACTTGGGAAGGGGGCAGGGGTGTAGGGAGGGGTGGGTTTAGTTTTGGGAGGGCTGGGTTCAGGGAAGTTGAGATTTTTTTTTTCAGGGGCGGAGTGGGAAGTGGAAGGGAAGGGTTTGGGTGTGGGAGGGGTTTTATGTTTTTTTTCTTTTGAGGGCTGAGATCAGGGGGTGGGAATGCTTTTTTCAGGGGTGGAATGGGAAGTGGAAGGGATGGGTTTGGGTGTGGGAGAGGTTTGGGGGACTTTGGGACTCACATATGATCTCCACAGTTCTACATCTCACTCCCTCATGCATGTCATCAGTCAGTAAATGAGTGTATTGAAACACTATTACAGATGAAACATCAACTGGCAAATGCATACTGGCCCATATGTAGGCACTAATGCTGAAGGCACCAGTGATGTTTGCATTCTCATTTCACTGTATAAACAGTACTTACCAATGGGAACTGTTGTACAGTCACTGCTTGTACTGTGAACTCTGTCATGCCAAATGCAATAGGGTCACCATCAAATGAGAGACAGTAGTGAAGGTACATCACTCCTCACACAAGAAAGACAAGTTGCCCATGTGGTACAATTGTCACCCAGATTTACTGAGAACATGAGATTACTCACTTTCCAGATGTCTTCTCAAAAGGAGAGAATTGGATATGGACAGGATTCTGCTGTGTTCCAGGTCAGGAGGACAACGGCCACAGTACAGCAGCAAGCACCTACTACCACACTTATGATGGAGCAAGGTTTCATAAATGAAACTTGCTTGTATTCAATCCTCATCACAGTATTAATTTATTAAAACTTGTATTGTTAATACTAACGTTGCATACACTACACGAATAGCAAGGAAGCTTGCCTATGTGTTTTACTAATGAATAACGCTTGTATGTAATCTAAAATGGCCGCTAAAGCGTGGGAAACTATCTGCGCATGTCTCAACCATATCACGTGTTGTGACGTCTCTCTTTGCTTGGTGGGAAATTTCTGCTTCTGCGCAGTGTGTATTAAAATGGCTGCTTGATGTTTTCACATGCTTCAGCTTGCTCTTGTGTTATTCTTAATTTGTCATTTTCTTAACGCTACTAATGCGGGATAGATTTATAAGTAAATGGGGATAGAGTAGAAAGAGTGGGTATACAGTGAAACTTATTATTTTGTGATTTTAATATTTGCTTCTTGCACTTTTATTAGTTCGTAAACTTGGGCCTGGGTTGGTAACCTGAAACTCGAGAGGCAAATGGTTCTGCGCATGTGTCCTGTGTGCCTGCCAAAATGAAGTCAATCTGGATGTCGTCCAAGGCCGCGACCTGATGGCCGAAGATGCTGTACTCTTGCCTTTCCTGTTGCACATTGATACATTGTTTATGAAAATTGGTTTACCTTTGTCATGAGACGGGTGGGAAATAAAGCGAATGTATTAATTTGAAGGGGTGGGAATTTAAAAACAATAGGCTTTACAATTTAGGTCAAATCGATATGGTGCGACAATCCACCCCCTGTCCCTGTCCAATCAGAAGTAGTGGTCCCATATTTTAGCAACATTAAGGGGAGGTACATGGGCGTAGAAGGGTATAATAGATATAGAATTAGCTAATTAGTTAGCAGAGCGCAGAGGACAGAGAAGGAGATGCTGCAGAGAACAGGCGTCCAAGATTCTAGCTCCAGACCGTCAAGCTGATCGATTGCAGACCGAACCGCTGTCCAGAGAGGTCCTGAGGAGGGGGCGGCGGAGTCCATTAGAAGGAAGGCACGGGAGAATCGAGGAGAAGCCGAGTATCAGAGAGGGGAATGACGCAGGCGTCGTTGTAGAGAGGTCACCGGTCCTGTCCTGATCCTGGAAGAAGTCTTTGCTCTTCATCCTTCCTGGGTCCTATTCTTTCAACTCCTTGGCCAAGGGTTTGGTTCTCGCACTTAGGTAAATATAATGCAACCTTTAGTTGCGCTGCTATTCCTATCCTCTCCTTTTCTTTAAACACCGTCATTGATTAGCAATAATCATTTCTATGCTTAATCTTGGGTATTGTGATTAAGTACTGTTGGAAAACGAGGCAGTATCTGTGAGGCCTGCACAAATAACATGACTACATTTGTCCTTCACTGGGAACCAAACACCCAATTGTAGCGCCTGACTCTCAGAGGGTAGCGTTGCAGAGCAGTCTGAGGCTTTACTCAAGGGAGGTGGTGTGGGCTAGTAATCGCCATTTGCAGGTGCGCAGAAATAACACTCAATAATTGATTGTCCAGTCTGTACTTTGCTTTATAAAAGTAAGAGTACATTTATTAAACACACACACTACTCAATACTATGCACCAATTTACAAATATACATAAGCTGTTGGAATTACTTTGTGACATTGCGTAACATCTCCACCCCTCCCAAAAGGGGGGGTGGGGTCTAGTACCACCACTCCCATGTACGCATATCATCTTGCCCCCTAATGCAGTGTGTTGAGCATAACCTGGAGCGAGGGCCCTGCGCACTGGCACCATCCTAGTGGCGACCCACCCCATTACCTCAACACGCATTAAAAATAGGTTCACCTGCCCTAGTGACACATAACCCTGACTGAGCATCTTATATTGACCATACAGTATGCACCCCTACATATTCAGGGCTAACAGTCTGGGTTGTTCCTCACTTAAGCGCAGCAGCAAAAATACATGTTTACGCACACTTTAGAATGACAGTACTCAGCACATTTGTTGGACATTAAAATGTGTTGCAATTACAGCCCCTAAAGGCATCACAGATGAAATCACAGGATTACGCATATCCAGCCAGACACCCTAGCAGGAGTGTCTGGCAACATAACCCACTTTGCTTATGACATCACCTTACACAAGTACTTCACATTACATATGTGACCTTCAGTCCCTCTAAAAAGAAATAACCGTTAGTAAATGCAGTTCTGGTGCAATTACACCTCTTCACCTCCAGGGGATGCCCTTCTCCAGACATCCCCAACTCAGCCCTTCACTCCATGAAGCACTTCGCAATCCACCCTCAGCTGTAGAACAAAAGTTCCAGCCCAGAAAGTGTATTAAAGCAGGTTGAGCCCTTGAGGGGTTATCCTTATCAACTCCTTAGGAAACTTAGGGAGGGACTTTTCTTCGTGCTGGGGGGGAGGCTGCGCTTCTCCCGCAGCTCCCCCAGCACCTTTGCATTCATGTGGTGGTGACCCCGTCCTCCTGGGGCCACCACAGGCAGAGAAAAGGCTGTTTTGCCCTTGCAGGCCGATCCTGGCCTGCAAGGCATTGTGGGAATCACCGCATATTTGATGAGCGGCTCTCCCGCTGTGCCAGGGAGAGCCGCGCTGTCTGTCCTCTGCCGCCTTTGCCCCTCGTTGGGGGGTCCGGTCCCTCCCGGACCCCCAGGTGAGTAATCTGGCTCGAGGAGCCCACCCCCGGCCGATCGGCGCCTTTTCGGGGACCCGGTCCCACCCGGGCCCCTTTTCCCCACGCTCGGTCTTCGGCGGGCCCCGGTCCCACCCGGGACCCGCGATGGCCTCTCTGCTTGGGGGGCAGCCTGGGGAGCCCACCCCCGGCTGCCCCCGCCGGCTCCCCGCGCGGCCAGCACCCTCGTGTGCTGCCGCGGGAGCCGGCTGAGCAGTTCTGGTCTGCCCGCTCCAGCAGGCAGACGCGTCTTGGTCCTCCGGTCCGGCTGGACCGTGGGGGAGTGCGGCAGCACTCCCCCGGCCTTCTCCCATTCTTCGGGGCCCAGGGATGGGGTCCCGGGCCCCCGGACATCTTCGGGGGGGGCGCAACTGCACCCCCCTCCATCCTGGTTTCTTCGGGGCCCGGGGATGGGGTCCCGGGCCCCCTCCTCCTTCTCGCGGGGAGCACGCTGGCGCTCCCCGTCTTCGGCTGTTTCGGCGGGGGCCAGGGTGGGCTCCTGGCGCCCCGCTTGGGGGTATTTTCATGGGGAGCGCGACGGCGCTCCCCGACTTTGCTTCGGGGCCCGGGGATGGGCTCCCGGGCCCCCTGGGATCATTTTCGCGGGGGGCGCGACGGCGCTCCCCCGCCTTCCTTTCTAAGCCGGGGGCCAGGGTGGGCTCCTGGCACCCCGGGAGGGCACATCTTCACGGGAGCGCGACGGCGCTCCCCGGCTTTGCTTCGGGGCCCGGGGATGGGCTCCCGGGCCACCGACCTCCCTTTGTGGGGGGTCACAGGTCGCTCAACTTCTGGGGGCCATAGCTCGGCCCCTGGGGGATTGATCTGCCCCATTTTCGTGTCCTTTCGCTCCTGGCGGCCAGCCCCAGCCACTGGGAACACTCTCCTTCGCCCTCAGGGTCTCTGAGAGGGGGGATTCGGCAGGGAGCTGTCTTCACTGGCTCCCTGCGCCAGCCTTTCGCCTGTCTCTCCTCCTTGGCCTCTCTTCTCCCCTGCAGAGGCCTCTGCTTCTGCGCGCTGGGCTTGGGCTCCTCTTCTGGTGCTGGCAGGGCCCTGGGGGACAGTCAGGGGGTTCCTCCTTCCAACTGCCCATTGCGCCAGGCTCCAGCACCTTCCGCCTCCGCAGACCACACCCCAGAGAGAACTTCTCTTCCTGTGCAAGCACTTTTTAAAAGTTGAGTAGGGGGCTGGCAGGAAGTCTCTGCTTGTCCTATCAAACAGCGACACATCACTTCCCTGCCCCTGCTCCCTCCACCTTGTCCAGCCTCTGGGTTTGTTCAAAATGGCATCGTCCAGGGTCTCTGGCCACATGGTCTCTGAAACATGAGCCCTTCCTTTCTGGCTGCCTTCCCCCCTTAGTGCAGCCTGGTGCCTGGCACCCAGTGATAGCTGCTGATGGATGAGCCTGTAGCCCCACCCATCTTCTTCTTCGTGGAGAGGAGTCCTTAGCTTGTGGAAGAAAGGTTATCAATCCATCCAGCTGAGGTCAGCCCTCAGCCTGGCCCTGGTTATGACTGACTCAGAGAAATGTGACATTTCTGGACGACCCAAAAGCAGTACAAATATGACTTGGGACTCTGCAGAATACTCCTTGTCACATCCGCTACAGTGGACTTTAGTGCGTGTCTGGAATCTGTAGGCCTTATGGAAGTTAATCTAGCACATGGGCTCCACATCCCCATAGGGGAATAATGAAGTGAAAAACACAGTAAAGCACTCTGACTTTCCCTGGCATGTTCCTTCCTAGTGTATAAGGCCTATTCCGTGTCACCACCCAATTCTGCATAAGTCCTGCCACACCATTCACTTTGTAGCTGCTCCCGGACTGCGCACGCCAAGAATCTCCCCTGCGCAGCCCCTACACGTGTGCACACGCATGTACACAGGTGTCTGCATGTAACCAGCCCGGTGCCCCTTACTCCAGCTGCTGCGCAACGGCCTAGTCAAGCTAGGGGGACACCAGTAAAATCCACATGCAGTCTCTTTCATCATGAGTTCACTGTGGAGGAGTCCCAATTAATGAGGCTCTCCCACAGTAAAACCTCAACACCTAGGTGCTCAAAAAGCGAAAAATCGGGGCGGCCCATAGTGTCAGAACCACCTTCTAACACGTACCATGTGGCTCTGTATTTTACTCTGCTAAATCTTTAGATAAACATTTTAAAACTTCCTGACTCAGTGGTTATTTCAGGATTATGTATTATAATGAATGTCACTCATTTTAAACTTCCCAATTAGCAAAGGATTCATTGGTAAGTCATTACTCTTCAATCGGAAGGTAATTGGTAGCAGGGATTTGATAAAGAGTAACAACTGATAAAACCCAGCATAAGTATTAGCGTGGTATGAATGTATAGGCCCAAGTGAGTATCTGGTGTATGAATGCTGTTTGCTAATATCGCGTTGGATCAGTTTTCTGGTAATCAGAGGATGGTTACTCTTTGTTAATTGGGTAATGAGAATTTAATTTTTATGAACTAACATCCGTGTAATCAAAAGTTTTGTTTTATGTTGTCCAGAATCCCCGGGGTAAAAGGAATAGCGGATGGTAAGTGGAAACCATACTGCAGTGAGGTTATCTGCCAGGCAGAAATAGTACTGAAAAGTTAAGCAGGACTTTCAGTACTTGTTAGGGACTCTATGCGTGTGAGTAATAGCAAAAAGAGTACGCTGGTGAAAATTTGATGTTATATCACCTAGAAAGGGTAACATTGGAGAAGTAACAAGTACTTCTGGAGCTCGTGTGAAGAGTAAAAGGAAGGGTTTTACTCGTAGTATATGTTTAGTAAACGGAAAAGTTTTACTAAGTGTGAGAGAAAACTATCTTTTCTATTTTAGAGAAACTGGCACGATAGCGAATGTTTTATGTTGTTACTGAAATTTAATTAAGATTTATAGAGAAAATAAAGTTTGCGTAAGACTTTGTAAAGGGAGGGTCAGCTGCCGGAGAGGGAGCTGACGTCACAAACGCCACGCTGGGATTGGTTGAAACAGCGGGTGTGGAACGACTCTTGTAAAGGAGGGGTCAGTAGTCAGGAGTAGAACTGACATCACAGGTGCCGCGCTGGGATTGGTTGAACCAGCAAGGACAGGAAAAAGCAGATTGTAAAGGAGGGGTTGACAGATAAACGTCACCAAAAGGCCGCGCAAGGATTGGTTCAGAAGTAAAAGTTAGCAGAGACTTGATTGGTTGATATTTTAGAAGCTAAAATCTTAGTGGATAAAGATTGCATGTTAGAACGCGATCCGACTTTAACAGGAACTCGTCCGGATAGGAGATTCCTAGGTTTTGCAGAATATAATTTTGTACACCGAAGATTAGATAGAATGTACGGAGAGAAGAGAAAAATGTCCTTTCTGCAAAAGATAAAGAATTATTTTAAAAAGGATAAACCAATCAAAACTAGAGAAGGAATTATCATTCCACCAGCTAAAACGCCCGCTTCATTCATGATGATGGAGAGAGGTTATCATACTTGTGTATGGATGGAGAATTGGATAGAATATACCAAAAATGATGGAATACTAGCATTTCCCGAGAATGGCACGTTCAATGGGCGAATTCTACAAAACTTGAGATTGAGGATGAATGACTTAGAACCCAGACCTAGATTAACCCAGTACGAAGCTCTAGAGGAATGGGAAACCGAAGCATTTGAGCGGGACCAATCTAGGAGTAAAAGGGGTTATCCAGGATTTTTTCCCAGATACCTACATGAGTCTAGAGAAGGTCAGATGAAACAATGGAGAAGGGCAATGATTACAGAGGGATTATATCCATTGTTCTCAGCAGAGGAGAAATTAGGAAGTAAGTGCACAGAAAAGACAAAACATTTAATGAGAAATGAGGAGTCTGAAGACGAATTTATGGAGGAAATGTTAAGAAACCCCCCACCATATCAGGAAGGAACAAGTGGATGCACCCCAAGTGCACCACTGATAAAAACTCCATTAGTGCCACAGGTAATGCATGAATTCACCCCTAGTAGAATACTTCATGACAAAGAAAAAGAAGCCCTAGAAAAGACCAGAACAGAATTAATACAGAAAATAACTCAGATAAAAGTACATCCTGATTCATTGACCATACCTGTAACAATTGGTCCAGTAGTTCCATTATATGGTACTCAGGGAAGCTGTCCTCCACCGATACTTGCACCTACTCCTGTGAATAATTCCAAAACTGAAGCTCCAGTTATAATTGAGGATCAATTTAGTGACTGTGAATCCACAATATCACTCATGGACTTGCCTATTCGAGGTACTGTAAATAGCACTCCCAGAAAAGATGTACCTGGATGTTCAAAAGATGTAAGTTTAATAACTTCATCGGGAGCAAAAAGTGCCACCATAGTAACACCTGAAGATCTAGAGAAATGGGTACAAGGGTCAGTTAAACAGTGCACACCTCCGAAAATAATGGACATTCATAAATTGAAAGTCGAATTAGAAGAAATAATAGCAGGAAATGTAGGACTAGAACGCTTAAATACCTATGATGAAGAAGAATTATTGTTCCTGTGCAGGAGTATCACCAGAAATGTAAGGTTATTTCATGAAAAATTATCCAATTTAGCACTACAGATGGGAATAGAAATAGGGAGATCAAAGGTACTACAGAAACCCTATAGAGCAGAATTTTCAGACAAAGATTTAGAAAATATGAATGCCTCTGGAAGAAGATTACAAATAAGAGAATTAATGTTAGTTTTGCAAAAATGGGGAGACCTAGATAAATGGAGAACTAGGTGGGCCAAGAAAAAGGAAGAAGCACGAGACAAGTAGAACAGCATCTGAATATGTGATGAAGGAAACAGGGAAAGCAGATCAAATGTATCCAATGCGAGAAGTTGCGGGAGGAGGATATGTACATGTCCCATGGAGCAGACAGGATATTTTGTCATTTACGAATGATTTTCCAAAGTTGAGAGAAAAACCAATTGAATGGTACAAGCAGGTTGACAGGTTTGTGAAGGTGTCGAAGGTATTGTTGAAGGATTTGGATGGTCTGTTTGACATAGTGGTACCTGCCGATTTGTGGACAGATTGTAAAATTACAGTTGATTGGCCTAGTGACGAGTATCCTAGAGATCCGAAAGACAGGTGCTCCGTCAAATGATGTGATGAAAAAGTATCAGCAGGTGATAACTTACCTGAAAGGGAAAATACCACCGAAAGAAACAGATTGGGTGAAAATAGATCGAACTACCCAAGAAGCTAATGAATCGGTGCATTCCTACTATGAGCGTCTATTGCAGGTATTTAAACAGTATAGTGGATTTGAGGACATTGGAGACAAGAACATGAGTCAGTTTGTGTATCGGTTTGTTTACGGTTTAAAGCCAGAAATTTGTCAAATGATTAAACAGCATATGCTGTGTTGGCAAGGGAAGCCCATTGATGAGATTTTGAAGTATGCAAAATATTGTGGAGACGATATTGAGGATAGACACAAGAAATTGCAGGAAAAAGTGATGTGGGCTCAGGTGAAAATGGCTGAGAAACAGGGAATTAATTTGGAAAATCCAAGTGAAAATCAAGGAAAAGATTCTGGAACGAATGGTGATACTGGGAATGGTGGAAAATTTAGAGGACGAATGAGTAGAGAAGAAGCCAAAAAGAAATTTCCTTGTCATGGATGCGGAAAATTGGGGCATTGGAAGGATGAATGTAAAAAGATTCGGAATAATAATGGTCCAAATCAAAATTTAAATCCACAGACGCAGAATGACTCACAGCAGGGTGTAAATCCTCAGAGTCAGTTGCCACCTGCACCTATTCAGGGTAATGTAAGCAGAGCAAAGCATGGTACAGACATCGGATATCAGGGAGGAAGTGGTAAGAATGATTATATGACCTCACAATTTCTTTTGCAGGACGATTTCTGTCAATTCAGTCCATGACGGTGCCTAGGAGAGGGGAAGAAGGAGTGCATACTTGGCGCATCCTTACAGGTAGATCAGTCAGGTCCATATGTTGAAGGGAATGTGAAAGGTAATAATATTACTTTCCTTTTGGACACTGGTGCTACCCGGTCTACTGTGAGAACAGCAGACATTCCAGACCTTCCTCTCTCTGGTGAAGATATCCAAGTAGTAGGGGTAGCTAATCAAAGGATTAGAACACCTCTTACCGAGCTCATGGAAGTTAAAATCGGAAATTTCAGAGAAATGCATCAATTCGTAGTGTGTGATTCTAGCCCAGTAAATTTATTAGGTAGGGATTTATTGTGCAAGATGAATTGTACCATTTTCTGCACACCGGATGGTGTGGCAGTTCAGACACCAGATGAAGACCATGTATATAAAATTATGATTGCAAAACAAGGTACAGAAGTAGACGAGATGTTTTCGTTAATAACAAAAGATGAGTTGCCAGAAGAATTAAAAGGTACAGTAAACCCCATAGTATGGGATTTCACCGGAAAGGAAGTAGGACTTATGGCTAAAATAGATCCAGTTAAAATTACTGTAAAAGAAGGTGCAATTTTCCCAAATACCAGACAGTACAAAATGAGTGCAGAAGTAAAAGCAGGAGTCATTGAAGAAATAAATCGAATGATAGAACAAAATATCCTAAGAGAAGTAATGAGTAGCCCATGTAATTCACCTATAATGGGGTTAAAGAAACCTAGTGGAAAATATAGGATTGTTCAGGACCTGAGAAAAATAAATAAGATTGTGGAACCATGTTGTCCCATAGTGCCAAATCCTGCAGTAATCCTATACCAGATTCCGTGGAGTGCAGGATGGTTCACAGTAATTGATTTGTGTCAAGCGTTCTTTTCAATACCATTACATCCAGACAGCCAATATCTATTTCTCATTTAAATTTGAGAACAAGGTCTATGTATGGAATCGTGTTCCTCAGGGGTACACAGAAAGTCCTTCCATTTTCAATCAAATATTGAAAAAGTGCCTTGAGAAACTAGTGATGCCAGGAAGTTCAGTCCTAGTGCAATACATCGACGACTTATTGGTGGCATCGAACACCAGAGAGGACTGTGTTGTTGATTCCATAGCATTATTAAATCTTTTGGCAGAAGAAGGGCATAAAGTCTCACCTGAAAAGTTGCAGTTTTGTACAACAGCTGTTAAGTATCTTGGACACCAAATTGAGAGGGGAAAAAGAAGAGTAACCTCTGAAAGAGTAAAATTAATTAAGAAAATGCAAATGCCTGTAACCCAAAGACAAGTAAGAATGTTTCTAGGAATAGTAGGTTACTGTAGGCAATGGATACCAGGATTTTCCCTACTAGCGAAATCTTTAATTAACATGACGAAAAAGAAAGCAAAGGACCCTGTTGAGTGGGAGGATGAAAGTGTAGAAGCCTTTGTAAAATTGAGAAATGCCCTATGTTCAGCACCTGCCTTAGGCATGCCTGATTATAAAAGAGAATTTGCATTGTTCTGTCATGAGAGAGAAAATTGTGCACTTTCTGTCTTAACTCAGAGACATGGATTAGAAAGACGTCCTATAGCATATTTTTCTGCTACATTGGACCCAGTAGCAGCCGCGTTGCCAGGATGCTTAAAAGCAGTAGCGGCTACTTGTTTGAGCATTGAACAAAGTGAGTCAATTGTGATGGGACATCCTGTAAAGGTGTATGTTCCACATGCGGTTGTGATTCTGTTGACAAGAACACGAACTCAGCATCTTACTCCTAGTCGGCTGACTAAATACGAAAGAATCATAATGGGTGCTGAAAATGTGACCATGGTAAGGTGTACTATAATAAATCCAGCAACCTTACTACCAGACCCATATCATGAGAGAATTAAAGATGACGAAGAAGATGAACATGATTGTTTACAGATTACAGAGTTATGCACAAAACCACGCCCAGATATTGAGGAACAGCCTCTTAAAAAGCCAGACAGGGAGCTATTTGTTGATGGTTCATGTCAAAGACATGAAGACGGTAAACTAACTGCTGCCTATGCGGTATGTGAATTAACTGGAATAGTTGAAGCATCTTATTTACCAGGAGTCAAATCTGCACAAGTAGCTGAATTGATTGCGTTGATAAAAGCATGCAAATTTGGGAGGAATCAGAGAGTAACCATATTTACAGATAGCCAATATGGTTACGGGGTTGTGCATGATTTTGGCCAACTATGGATGCAGAGGGATTTCATGACTTCTTCAGGATCCCCCATTAAAAATGGACAATTTGTAAGGGAATTGCTAGAAGCAATACAATCACCAAAAGAATTGGCTGTGGTGAAATGTGCCGCACATCAGTCAGGAGATGACTGGGTGGTAGTCGGCAACAGATATGCAGATCTGGTGGCTCAACATTGTGCCAAAACCAGAATGTCAGTCAATAAGAGGGTGGAAAGAATGGGAATCAGCTGCCAACTTATGCTGTATATGCCACCTGAAACTTGGAATGACGTTAAGAAATTGCAAGATGAGGTTGATGAAAGTGAGAAGAATTTGTGGATCAAAGTGGGTTGTTCCCAAAGAGGAGATGATGAAGTGTGGATCAGTGCTGATGGCAGACCAGTCATGCCAGACTGTTTACTCTCACAAATGGCTAGGATGTATCATGGAGACACACACATAGGGAGAGATGCAATGATTAGGCTGTTCAGACAAAATTGGTATAATCCTAAATTCAGGGCTGTTGCAGAGAGTCTTTGCCAGAGATGTCTAACTTGCCAGATGCATAATCCGGGGAGGAAGACAGTAATTGGATTTGGGAAAATTGGAAAGGCAGAGGGTCCATTTATGAGACTTCAGTTTGATTTCATACAGTTACCACCATGTAGAGGGCTGAAATATGTACTAGTCATAGTGTGCCTGTTTTCAAAATGGGTGGAGGCTTACCCTACTAGGAGAAATGACAGCATTACAGTTGCGAAACTGTTGCTACGAGAGCTCATTCCTAGGTTTGGTTTTCCAGTAACTTTGGAATCAGATAGAGGAAAACATTTTAACAGTGAAGTGATCCAAATAATCTGTGAAGCATTCCAAATCCAACAGAAACTGCACTGTGCATATCGTCCAGAAGCTTCTGGAGTGGTTGAACAATTGAATGGCACTATAAAGTCAAGATTGGGAAAGATGTGTGCCTCAACATCATTAGAATGGCCAGATGCATTGCCACTTGTTTTAATGGGACTCAGAAGCATACCTGACAGAAACACAGGATTGAGTCCCCACGAAATAATGATGGGAAGAGCAATGAGACAAACACATGTTCCCACAAACAAACTACTGAATATATCTGATGATATGGTTCTGGACTATTGCAAGGGATTGGCTGACCTAGTGCGTTCTGTCTCTCATCAGGTTGGAGAAGACGCAGTTTCCAGGCAGCCCGAGCAAGAACATGATCTGAATCCTGGTGACTGGGTGGTAGTGAAGAATCACACCAGAGAAACGTGTCTATCACCTAGATGGGGCAGACCATGTCAAGTCATACTGACAACGAATACAGCAGTGAAGTGTGCCGGATTTCCTAATTGGATTCATGTAAGTCACACCAAGAGAGTACCAGATCCCGAGGAAGAGAATCCTCAGACAACGCCAATCACTGAAGAAGCTGAAGGTTGCCTAGCTGAAGGATCTCAGGTTCGAGATTCCAGAGAAGCTGAAGAAGAACAACCGAGCACAAGTCAGGATTGGATACCAGTGGTAGAAGTTCCTGAAGTATATCACAGAACAAGAAGTCAAGCGAAATTGGAAGAAATTGAAGAAGATCAGATAGGTGAAGAAGAAGCAGTTCAGGAACAAGAAGAAAAGACATTAAGAAATCCTGAACAAGGTCAGATAGGGAAAGGAAACTGGACTCAAAACAGTGAAGACCTAATAGACTTTGAACAGGGACAGACAGGTCTAGAAGAATCCGGTCAGGCTGCAGAAGTTCACAGTGCAATAAGCCCTGATCAGAACAAGTCAGATCAAGAAGAGTACAAAGAAGAAGAAAATTTCGAAAGACATGAACTTGAAGAATTAAATCAAGAACAAGGTCAAAAATTGGAAACTCATAGTGGAGCTGCTGAAGAGAAACCAATCAGACCTGAAAAAGAGCAAACAGAAGAAACAGTAATAGAAGAAAACGAAGCAGTACTAAGCAGTGAAATTAAAAAGATCTCTGAAGACGAAAATAAAGAAACATTGCCAACAAAGAAAACAAGAAAAGGAGATCATTGGCCGAGTGTCATTAAAAGAGTAAAGTACCACATAACAACCAGAAGTGGAGATCCAGATCAAGTACCTGAAGTAACAAGTCAAACTGATCAAGAGAAAAAGTCAGAGAAAAGAAAAAGTAAAAGACTGAAACTTGTGAATAACAAATTCAAGGGTCCTGACTGGACTTATATTATTCTTGAAGATTTTGAAAGCTCAGAGTCAAGTGACAGTGGTGGCGAAGGAACAAGTGCAGAACTGACGTACGAAAAAGAAACAAGACCACCCTGACTAAGCAAGGAAATAAGCTAAAGAAAAGAAGAAAAGATAAGAAGAGCAATCTTCCTTGTCGAAAAATGCCTGACGATAGAGTTGCTGGGAGACCAAAACAGAAATGTTGTAGAAGATGCTGTGCATTATGCATATGTAGTCTAGTAATGGTGCTTATAGTATGGTTAGTCCTGATTGTAGCAGTTCCTTACCTTATGATAATGGATAAAAAGATTAATAATGAAACTAAGGAGAAGACAGCAAACATGAAGGGCAATAGGGTAGAACTAATGGCAGAGAATGAACCAGAAATTCATCATGAAATAGCTGATAACGACACTAGTTTAAACGTTTTCACAAAGTTATTGTTTCAATATGTAGACACCATGGAAGTTAGTAATTGTTATGTCTGTATGAAGTTACCTGAATCAGTAGCAGAAGGATTAACATACCATCACTTACCACTGACATATGGCATATCATGTAGTGTATTAGCTAGTTTATTTTATAGAACAGGGAGACTTCAGTATTATTATTCAAACTTAGATGTGATATTTTCTGAGGTTCCGATTCGCAAGAGTATGAACCCAGTGCTTAGTAGTCAAGACGCACAGTTTATGGGAGAATTTTTCTTAACAATGAAATCGATAGACATAACACATGCACATAGACACAATCTAACATGTTCTTTACTTGAAGAAGAAAAGATATTTTTGAATTTAGTAGAAGATAGAAGACAAGATTTTCAAAAGAAAGCTTCTGAGCATAAGGCTCATTTGCCACCTTGGGCGGAGAAAGAAGGGAGTTACACACCTGGCAAGGCTCAAGCTGCTATGGCTCTGGATTTTATAAAGACATGAAAAATGTGTCTTCATAGGTTAAAGACTGAATATAACAATGTTTTCATCGGTACCAGTGAATGTGAACACAATTTTTTAATTCTTGGAGGTTGGGGACTCAAAGGAGGAACAGATTCAGTTTTTCCTGGAATCCATTATGTATGCAGGAATAAGGCTTATTTTAGGCTTCCTGCACGGTGGTATGGAAGTTGTTATTTTGGAATAGTATTTCCAAAGATATACCACGTAAAAAGAAACACTGGGAGCAAGAAAACAATGGCGAATTAATACGTAGTAAAAGAGCTAGTTTTTCAGAAATTGTAGGCGATATATTTGGTGCATTGATACCTTCAGTGGGAATAATTCTGAACTCAAGGAAAATATGTAAATTGTCTACAGTAGTTGATCGTTTATCAACGGATACTGCTGGAGGTTTTCTAATGATTAATGCGGAAATGGTTGCGATTAGATCTATGGTGATGCAAAATCGACTTGCTCTTGATATTATATTGGCAAAAGAGGGCGGAGTCTGTAAATTATTGAAGACGAAACATTGTTGCACTTATATTCCTGATAAGAGTGCAGAAATTGGAACATATATACAGAATATAACTAATCTTGAGAAAGAACTTAAACCACTGGAAGTTGATAGTGTATGGGAAAGATTGACAAATAGTATTGCGTCAATTGGTACCTGGTTTGCTAATATAGGAAAAGGACTTATAGGTCAAATATTAGTACCCTTAGCAGGGATAGCAATAATAATCTTGGCAATAACAATATGGTGCAAATGTTGTAGAAAGAATGGAACATATAAGGTGACAGGAAGAGGAAAGAAACGAAAGGTAGATGAAATCGAACTTGAAGAGTGGAGAAGTGAATTATACAAGAAATTGAAAGGGGATGGCAAAAATGGAAAGTGTAAAAATGAGAATAAAGTAATTTGCTAAAAGTTGGCATCTGATTGTGGGTAGTATTTTGATGGCTCAGAAACGCCATCAGAGAGGGGATTGATGGAGCAAGGTTTCATAAATGAAACTTGCTTGTATTCAATCCTCATCACAGTATTAATTTATTAAAACTTGTATTGTTAATACTAACGTTGCATACACTACACGAATAGCAAGGAAGCTTGCCTATGTGTTTTACTAATGAATAACGCTTGTATGTAATCTAAAATGGCCGCTAAAGCGTGGGAAACTATCTGCGCATGTCTCAACCATATCACGTGTTGTGACGTCTCTCTTGGCTTGGTGGGAAATTTCTGCTTCTGCGCAGTGTGTATTAAAATGGCTGCTTGATGTTTTCACATGCTTCAGCTTGCTCTTGTGTTATTCTTAATTTGTCGTTTTCTTAACGCTACTAATGCGGGATAGATTTATAAGTAAATGGGGATAGAGTAGAAAGAGTGGGTATACAGTGAAACTTATTATTTTGTGATTTTAATATTTGCTTCTTGCACTTTTATTAGTTCGTAAACTTGGGCCTGGGTTGGTGACCTGAAACTCGAGAGGCAAATGGTTCTGCGCATGTGTCCTGTGTGCCTGCCAAAATGAAGTCAATCTGGATGTCGTCCAAGGCCGCGACCCGATGGCCGAAGATGCTGTACTCTTGCCTTTCCTGTTGCACATTGATACATTGTTTATGAAAATTGGTTTACATTTGTCATGAGACGGGTGGGAAATAAAGCGAATGTATTAATTTGAAGGGGTGGGAATTTAAAAACAATAGGCTTTACAATTTAGGTCAAATCGATATGGTGCGACAATCCACCCCCTGTCCCTGTCCAATCAGAAGTAGTGGTCCCATATTTTAGCAACATTAAGGGGAGGTACATGGGCGTAGAAGGGTATAATAGATATAGAATTAGCTAATTAGTTAGCAGAGCACAGAGGACAGAGAAGGAGATGCTGCAGAGAACAGGCGTCCAAGCTTCTAGCTCCAGACCGTCAAGCTGATCGAATGCAGACCGAACCGCTGTCCAGAGAGGTCCTGAGGAGGGGGCGGCGGAGTCCATTAGAAGGAAGGCACAGGAGAATCGAGGAGAAGCAGAGTATCAGAGAGGGGAACGACGCAGGCGTCGTTGTAGAGAGGTCACCGGTCCTGTCCTGATCCTGGAAGAAGTCTTTGCTCTTCATCCTTCCTGGGTCCTATTCTTTCAACTCCTTGGCCAAGGGGTTTGGTTCTCGCACTTAGGTAAATATAATGCAACCTTTAGTTGCGCTGCTATTCCTATCCTCTCCTTTTCTTTAAACACCGTCATTGATTAGCAATAATCATTTCTATGCTTAATCTTGGGTATTGCGATTAAGTACCATGTGGCTCTGTATTTTACTCTGCTAAATCTTTAGATAAACATTTTAAAACTTCCTGACTCAGTGGTTATTTCAGGATTATGTATTATAATGAATGTCATTCATTTTAAACTTCCCAATTAGCAAAGGATTCATTGGTAAGTCATTACACTTCAATCGGAAGGTAATTGGTATCAGGGATTTGATAAAGAGTAACAACTGATAAAACCCAGCGTAAGTATTAGCGTAGTATGAATGTATGGGCCCAAGTGAGTATCTGGTGTATGAATGCTGTTTGCTAATATCGCGCTGGATCACTTACAATAACAATGACTCATCTTGTGTGTGGCACTTGGGCCACCACCAATATGTTTGGTGAAATGCCTACCTGTAACACTCAAAGTTGGCAATATGACATGTATGACTCTGGCCAGGACTCACCCCCATGCAGCTGCTGTTGAGTCCTCAACTGCCCATCAAGGTCTGGGTAGGCCACTGACAGTATGCATGCCATCGGGTGGTTCAGATTCCGGTGCGCGCCCCTTCCACGTTGAGAGGACTTTCCCAGCTGGACCTCTGTGATCTTCTGTGTCCAATACCGCAGGTCCTCTCACCTCTTTCCACAGTGGGCACTATGCTGGATGAAGACCCCCGGGGTCCGCATCTTCTGGGTGATGGCTCTCCAAATGGCCATCTTCTGATTGGTGTTGACCTGTATGGATGCAATAGATATAGAAATAGATTGTAACTGGAAGTTTGAGGATAACTGTTAGCTTGATACACATTACTTTGATATCTAGCACAAGGCTTCATCAAGAGTCAGCATAGTATATGTGTCCATGATACACACTTTTGTGGTCATCTGATGACAAACCTCAACCCTGGTCATGACCTATACTGACTGAGGAAGCCCACTAACATCATGTAGGCCAGGGCTATCCTACAAGGAATGTGATGTGAGGTATTATGACAAACAAAACAACACAATTTGTACCTTCTGAAGGGTAAACTACATGTGCATGACTGTCCAGACACCTTTCCTGCCAGGCCCATTGCATTGATGCATATGGTTCATAGAGGTGAGTACCATATTATATACAACATCCTAAGACTAAGCTCAGAAGGTAAGGGCTGGTATGTGTGAAACTGAGAGCTACCTCTCTTGGGGATGTGTGGACCTATGGACAACTTATTTGAATATCCTAGTAAGTCATAATAAGTTTGTGCTGTTTGTACTAACATCACAGGACACCCCTTTTGCCATATATGGCACTGTAACAGGGATGACAATTAACATACCATTGTATGTGTTGTGTGATAGGGAATATTGTAGCCAAGCAGATGATTCACATTTCTAAATCTCTTCAAAAGTAACCCACCATCTAAAATGTTCATGTCTCAGATGTGAGTTAGCCTGTACAGTGGAAGCAACACTATTAGAAAAATTGTCAACAGACCTGTGTGAGTAAGGGATCAGTCATTACTGACAGACACACATTGACACTGTGGGTCAATGGAAAGAAGTATCAGGTTAAGGTGTCACTTCAGTCACCATGCCTAATATTATCCATGAATATTATCAGGGCTATTAGCGGTACATATGACTCTTTCTAGGAACATCCATAGATCAGCAGGTCTACAGGGATATTACTCTGTGCATCAGTTCTCCTGCCACAGTAACTCAGGTCCAGGCTGGGCCATGCCCCAGACTGCCCACATATTAATGTCAGGCCTTGCTCTCTGCAGGCTGAGGCTACTTACCCCATATGAACCTTACATTTCCACCAATTCAATACATAAAGGCTAAGCTTTTGTCCATCTTATATGTGAACATACAGTTGCCTGGCACTCTGAGCAGGTCTGTGAGGTATAGCTACCTCCCAGACAACTGTCTTCTCAAGTCTGACATGGGCTGAGTGATCTGTGGGATGGTACACATCATCATCATCATCCTCAAACATCATCCTCAAATGCTTATTACAGTATACACATATGGGTCGTGATGGGAAGCCTATACATAACAATACACATATACCATGATATGATTTGAGAACTAATTGTAGCTACTATGAACTTGAGCCCTGCACAGGGATATGCAATTAATACAAGTAGAAATCACCCTTATCACACATTCCAACAGTGGCATTCTCTCCACAAAGTCTAGGGCCTCATAATCCATTTCATGTGTGCCCTGTGTAGGGGCCACACAATGTATGCAAACAACATAATGCTTACACTAGGACACTCAGAGGCACAATGTAGCCTATGGGAATAGAAAGGAAGCAGTGAAATGGAGCTAAATATGTATTTGAGAATCTTGGCTGTTCCTCTCGTGAGCCATAGAGCTGATCATACAGGGGAAGAACCTCATCCACCAGGGCATCCAGCTCCTCTGGAGTGAAGGGAAGGGTCCTCTCCCCTGCAGTGAATGCTATGGTTGCTCCTAGAGGTGGCAAACAGCAGCTAAAATGGAGGAGGTGTTGATAGCAGCAGTGTCAGGAGGCAAGTGAGATTGCTTCCCAACGCACTATACATATACTCCACATACACAGTCATTAGCATCAGCGCACACAGCCATTGGGCCATGACCATCCCTATCACCAAAGTTAGCCTATGGCTGTGTCCACCATGCATGGGACTGCCCACCGCGCAGTCAGCAACATGTCCTATTAGTGAGCTCAGGCATTTGCCATGTTAGCAGTTGGGAGAATTGTACTGGTGAGTGTTAAGTGCATCACCACCACTACAAATGAGGGCAAACATGCTTACATTTGAAATGCTCCATTCCCATGTCAAGTCCAGTACAATATTTCATCTGTGTAGTGCATTACAGTGCACATAGGCAAAATGTGTGTGGCACACTGTACACTGCAGTTGGCAATATTTCACATGAAATGTTATGCCACCCTCACTATAGCAGCAATTTAAATTTTCTGAATTGATGATGTGCACAGTTCTGTTATAGACCTGTGAAGGCCACCTTGGGGAAGACTGGTTGATGTTAAAATTTGTCAATGATGAAGTGAAATGTGTAATGCCTAATGAAGCATTAATGTTCAGACACATGACATTTGCCTTACTCTTCACATATGTTAATCTGCACACTGTAACCAATGTGTTACTCCTCATATACGTACCCTGGGAGAGGGAGGAGATGCCAGGCTCCAGTAAACCACCCATTTCCAGACCTTCAAACCATGGAAGAGCTACATGTGATCCAGATGTTCTGTTTGAATCATCAAACAATACTGAACTTATGTCATCAGTTGGAGCCTGACCTCAAATCTCACATCACTTATCGTACATCAATCCCATCACTTGTGAAACTCATAACTGTATTGCATTTTTTGGCCACAGGCTCGTTTCAATTCACTGTCGCTATTTCAGTGGAATGTCATAACCTATGTTCAGTCGGGTACTCCCACAAGGTGCTAGCAGCACTTTTGAGACACGTGGCCAGCTACATCCAGTTCGACAGGCATGAGGATTTACCCACAATGAAGGCGGATTTCTATGCTTTAGGTCAGATCACACATGTGATTGAATCCATTGATGGCACACATATTGCCTTAGTACCACCACAACTCAGGGAGCAAGTGTATCACAACAGGAAGCACTTCCATTCTATGAATGTGCAAGTTGTCTGCTTGGCGGATTCGTACATCTCAAACATATGTGCCCTGTTCCCAGGATCAAAGCGATACCAAAGGGGATGATGGACGGAGCGTTAGAGCAAATCAAACACTCACCCCCAGTCAACTGATCTGGGTTAAATCCATCATCATTCTTTAGCTCACTCCACCACCCCAGTTCAGACATGGCCATATGCAAATCAGTCTGACCCTGTGCCTCATGGGAACAGTCCAGCCCGAACTGCCAAGCCATGTCTTCCCTGGACCGGAAACAAGCATCCTGGGACCGGTTTCGGGTTCAAAACCCTCATCAGCCAGGCTATCTTGAATCCAGTGGCAAAGTGAGCAAGGGACCCATGTCTGGGCATACCCTGCCAACTTAGGGCGAACAAGCGATACCAAAGGGGATGATGGACGGAGCGTTAGAGCAAATCAAACACTCACCCCCAGTCAACTGATCTGGGTTAAATCCATCATCATTCTTTAGCTCACTCCACCACCGCAGTTCAGACATGGCCATATGCAAATCAGTCTGACCCTGTGCCTCATGGGAACAGTCCAGCCCGAACTGCCAAGCCATGTCTTCCCTGGACCGGAAACAAGCATCCTGGGACCGGTTTTGGGTTCAAAACCCTCATCAGCCAGGCTATCTTGAATCCAGTGGCAAAGTGAGCAAGGGACCCACGTCTGGGCATACCCTGCCAACTTAGGGCGAACAAAGCGATACCAAAGGGGATGATGGACGGAGCGTTAGAGCAAATCAAACACTCACCCCCAGTCAACTGATCTGGGTTAAATCCATCATCATTCTTTAGCTCACTCCACCACCTCAGTTCAGACATGGCCATATACAAATCAGTCTGACCCTGTGCCTCATGGGAACAGTCCGATACAAAGGGGATGATGGACGGAACGCTTGAGCCAATCAAACACTCACCCCCAGTCAACTGATCTGGGTTTAATCCATCATCATTCTTTAGCTCACTCCACCACCCCAGTTCAGACATGGCCATATGCAAATCAGTCTGACCCTGTGCCTCATGGGAACAGTCCAGCCCGAACTGCCAAGCCATGTCTTCCCTGGACCGGAAACAAGCATCCTGGGAACGGTCTCGGGTTCAAAACCCTCATCAGCCAGGCTATCTTGAATCCAGTGGCAAAGTGAGCAAGGGACCCACGTCTGGGCATACCCTGCCAACTTAGGGCGAATAAGCGATACTAAAGGGGATGATGGACGGAGCGTTAGAGCAAATCAAACACTCACCCCAGTCAACTGATCTGGGTTAAATCCATCATCATTCTTTAGCTCACTCCACCACCCCAGCTCAGACATGGCCATATGCAAATCAGTCTGACCCTGTGCCTCATGGGAACAGTCCAGCCCGAACTGCCAAGCCATGTCTTCCCTGGACCGGAAACAAGCATCCTGGGACCGGTTTCGGGTTCAAAACCCTCATCAGCCAGGCTATCTTGAATCCAGTGGCAAAGTGAGCAAGGGACCCACGTCTGGGCATACCCTGCCAACTTAGGGCGAACAAAGCGATACCAGGATGCTTGTTTCCGGTCTAGGGAAGACATGGCTTGGCAGTTCGGGCTGGACTGTTCCCATGAGGCACAGGGTCAGACTGATTTGCATATGGCCATGTCTGAACTGGGGTGGTGGAGTGAGCTAAAGAATGATGATGGATTAAACCCAGATCAGTTGACTGGGGGTGAGTGTTTGATTTGCTCTGGCGCTCCGTCCATCATCCCCTTTGGTATCGCTTTGTTCGCCCTAAGTTGGCAGGGTATGCCCAGACGTGGGTCCCTTGCTCACTTTGCCACTGGATTCAAGCTAGCCTGGCTGATGACGGCTGAATAGCCAGAAACCGGTCTCAGGATGCTTGTTTCCGGTCTAGGGAAGACATGGCTTGGCAGTTCGGGCTGGACTGTTCCCATGAGGCACAGGGTCAGACTGATTTGCATATGGCCATGTCTGAACTGGGGTGGTGGAGTGAGCTAAAGAATGATGATGGATTAAACCCAGATCAGTTGACTGGGGGTGAGTGTTTGATTTGCTCTGGCGCTCCGTCCATCATCCCCTTTGGTATCGCTTTGTTCGCCCTAAGTTGGCAGGGTATGCCCAGACGTGGGTCCCTAGCTCACTTTGCCACTGGATTCAAGCTAGCCTGGCTGATGACGGCTGAATAGCCAGAAACCGGTCCCAGGATGCTTGTTTCCGGTCTAGGGAAGACATGGCTTGGCAGTTCGGGCTGGACTGTTCCCATGAGGCACAGGGTCAGACTGATTTGCATATGGCCATGTCTGAACTGGGGTGGTGGAGTGAGCTAAAGAATGATGATGGATTAAACCCAGATCAGTTGACTGGGGGTGAGTGTTTGATTTGCTCTGGCGCTCCGTCCATCATCCCCTTTGGTATCGCTTTGTTCGCCCTAAGTTGGCAGGGTATGCCCAGACGTGGGTCCCTTGCTCACTTTGCCACTGGATTCAAGCTAGCCTGGCTGATGACGGCTGAATAGCCAGAAACCGGTCCCAGGATGCTTGTTTCCGGTCTAGGGAAGACATGGCTTGGCAGTTCGGGCTGGACTGTTCCCATGAGGCACAGGGTCAGACTGATTTGCATATGGCCATGTCTGAACTGGGGTGGTGGAGTGAGCTAAAGAATGATGATGGATTAAACCCAGATCAGTTGACTGGGGGTGAGTGTTTGATTTGCTCTGGCGCTCCGTCCATCATCCCCTTTGGTATCGCTTTGTTCGCCCTAAGTTGGCAGGGTATGCCCAGACGTGGGTCCCTTGCTCACTTTGCCACTGGATTCAAGCTAGCCTGGCTGATGACGGCTGAATAGCCAGAAACCGGTCCCAGGATGCTTGTTTCCGGTCTAGGGAAGACATGGCTTGGCAGTTCGGGCTGGACTGTTCCCATGAGGCACAGGGTCAGACTGATTTGCATATGGCCATGTCTGAACTGGGGTGGTGGAGTGAGCTAAAGAATGATGATGGATTAAACCCAGATCAGTTGACTGGGGGTGAGTGTTTGATTTGCTCTGGCGCTCCGTCCATCATCCCCTTTGGTATCGCTCTGTTCCCAGGATCTCCACATGATTCCTTCATACTGCGGAACAGCACCATAACCCAGCTGATGTCACAACTACTACTGGAGATGACCTGGCTTGTAGGTAAGTGTGATCTGTCCAAAGTTTGTGTGGGTGAAATCAGGTAGGATGATCTTAAAGTGTGTAACTTATTGTTGCACTTCTGTCTATCTTCCGTCTAGAAAACTCAGTGTATCCCAACCGGCCATGGTTGTTGGCACTGTTGAGGAATCCTACAATGCCAGGAGAAGTCTGTTTCAATGAGTCCCATGGAAAAACACGGCGGCCAGTGGAGCGGGCCCTCGGGCTCCTGAAGGCCAGATTTAGATGACTGGACAAGACTGGGGGAGCCCTCCTCTACTAACCCGGGAACATGTGTAAGATCACTTCTTCATGCTCCCCTACATTAGTCTGCAATGGAACATCCCTTACATCGCAGAGGATGCAGGCCATGAAGACCCAAAGGGTGAGGGACCTGAAATAGCAAATGATGATGATGTTGGTGGTCAAGAGGAAGGAGCTGAATTGCGTCAATATCTCATCCAAAAAACGACTTTTGCTGAGTGTAAGTATGGTGTGAGATGTGATGGCTTTGACTATTATTGCAACTCATGTAGTGATGTTGTGAGGAGGATGTTCATGCTACATACTAGGAATATATGGGTCTGGAAATATCTAGGCGAAGGTGTTTGTATTGTAAGTGTAGCTTTGTTTTGCTGTAAATGGTGACTTGGACAGTGTTCTATAGAAGTAGACAATGTGATGTGTGCCATATGTATGTTTTCTTAGCTAATCTCTCTGTGTTGGTCTGTTTTTGATTCCTTCACCATGGCATCTCCATTTGGACATTTCAGAGTTGTGACATTAGCAGATATATGATGCTGTTCAGCTGTATGATGGGGACATGGATTGATCCTGGGACTGTCTGTCAAAGAGTTTGGGTGTACAAAGCCGGTACCAAGATATCTTGCACAGCGATAGGATGGATGTTACCTGGCTTCCATTGGACTTGTTCCTTGTGGTGTGTTGGTCCTAATGCAATATGTGTCCCATCATGTGATCCAACACAATGTTGTGTTGGGACCAATTTATCCTATTCTGCCTTCACGTTGTCTAAATACTCATTGTGTATGAACTATATGTAGCTGTTGATGTGTTTCCTCATTGTAGGCCAAAGTGCTTATGGCACATCACTGACATTTGTTTGTGACATTTCACCAGATGCAAGCAACACTGGATTGAAATGACCCTGTGGTCAAAAACTGTTGTACTGACATGTGTCTGTTTATTTGTTCATTTGAAGTAGGATTCCTTTTGTGAGGGAGGAAATATGGCTATGTTTCTGACATCATGTCAGCCTATTATTTGAGCAATGGAATAAAGATGTTCTCAGACACTTGTATGTATGTGTTGTTGTGACATGGTAGTGATCCTGAGTTGGACATTATTTACATACAACATACCCATGCTTCCAGAAATCCTTAGTTTTGACATTGCAAAGTTCACATAGTAGTACATTCCTATTGTTATATGTGAGAATTACAACAGGAGACAATGATATGGTGATGTGTTTTTAACGAAGTGAACAAGGATAAGATCAAGAAATTAACTAAATATTACACAGTGACAACAAAAGTGGAGTCTTCAGTCATGGTGGATGAATTCATTCTAGTAGAGTCCAAATTGTCAGGAGTCCAAAGTCCAAGATACTCCTCCCATCAGATATGGAAAAGTGGTCAAGATTAGTCCACAGAGTGAATTTGTAGCGCACACAGGAGGACATTAGGGGCAAGGATTCTTCCTGGCGATGGTGGGTGTCTTGCCATCTTAAGCTACTGAAATTTGGGTGGACGTCACCTCTTTGTGAGAGAGGGGGGATCTGCAGCTGATAAGACTGGGACACGTGCAGGTGTGTCCTCCTCTGACAGGGCCTCCCTTCCTGTGGCTGCGGCAGATGTTGATGATCTGCGTGTACTTGGACCACAAGAAAGGGTAGAGGCTGGTGGAAAAACCCTGCAGAGGATGGTGTTGATGTCCTGCAGAACCTCAACCAGGGAGGCCATATTGGTTTTCTTGCCGGCCACCTCGGTGTGAATGCCAGCCACCTTAATGTGCATGCCAGCCACCTTGTCGTGTATGCCAGAAACTTCCTTGTATGTGTCCCTCTGCATCTGCTTAATTTTCTGGAATGCAGCCAATACCTGGCCTATGACACTTTGGGAGTCCTGGTAGACTCCCAGGTCTTGAGTAATGGCGGCCTGGGTGTCGCTGGCCCCAGAGGGCTCACTCTGTGGGCCCGCAGTTACCCTCCTACTATGCCTACTCTCATGGGCCTTTGCTCTTGGCACAGACTGCACCCTCCCACTGGCTCCTGGTTCCTCTCTGACTGGGGTGGTGATGGCCGGCGCAGAATCCAGGACTGTGGGGCACAGGATGTTACTGACTGTTCTAGGTGCACAGGTTGGGGAGGGCAGTGGTTGGCTGTGTTATGCGGCTGTGGTGGGAGATGTTGTTGTGGGTACAGTGAGCCGCACTGTTGGAGTCTGCCAAGGCTGACCAGATGGGCCAGGAGCGTCATCCACGTCCACCTCTTCAGGAGCGTTGTAATCACTGAGGGCTTTGTCCTGAGGTGGAGAGGAAGTCAGTTTGGTTTCGAGCCTCTGTGCAGGTGCAGTGCAGATTGACCTGTTGAGAAACAGCGAACATTGTTATTGGTGGAAGTGAGGTATCAACATGCACGTTGTTTGTGTCAAAGTAAATAGGGACCTAGAATTGAACAAAATAGTATTGTCATCTATTTGCATGGAGTTGAAGTTGGTTACTGGACATTTGTAGACATTCAATAGTTGTAGTAGATTTCATCAGCTCATTAGATGTGCAGATATTTGGCATTTTGGCTTTAGGGTAAGACATGACTTCTCCAAAACTCTGCTACATGCACAGTGTAGTCATAACATGTGCATTTGTCCATTCAAAGGTCTAGTTGTGTCTAACACAGGAAATACCCGGCTTGGTTGTATATTTGGTATTGTTCATCATATGAGAAGTGCAGAGTCAAGGTGTCACCTGCCATTGATAATCAGCTGAGTTTCCTTCATCGCTCACATATTTTGGGGTACACTGTTGTTATGGTGTCACTCGTGCCATCAATAGTTTCAGTTGATGAGACCAGGGCACCATCAAACAAAGTATTTAGATGTATATCTGAGTTGAGCATTGTCTATACATTGCACAGTCCATGATGAGTGAAGATCAGTTGCAACATAGCAGACAAGTGAGAAGGGGCTAAAGGAGCCTAGCACCTTGGTAAGAGTTGAAGTGAGAGGGACTCATGGTAGTTGTAGTCACTTCAATTTCACTTTAGCAAGACCTGAGAAATAGTAAGCTTCATGATGAGTGAAGATCAGTTTTAACATGGCAGGCAAGTGAGAAGGGGCAAACGGAGTGTAGCATCTTGGTTAGAGTTGGAGTGAGAGGGCCTCATGGTAATTGTAGTCACTTCAATCTCACTTTAGCAAGACTTGAGAAATGGTAAGCTTCATGATGAGTGAAGGTCAGTTTTAACATGGCAGACAAGTGAGAAGGGTCAAACGGAGTCTAACATCTTGGTTAGAGTTGGAGTGAGAGGGTCTCATGGTAGTTGTAGTCACTTCAATCTCACTTTAGCAAGACTTGAGAAATGGTAAGTTGACTGCTGAGTGAAGATCAGTTATAACATGGCAGACAAGTGAGAAGGGGCAAAGGAGTCTTGCATCTTGGTTAGAGTTGGAGTGAGAGGGACTCATGGTAGTTGTAGTCACTTCAATCTCACTTTACCAACATTTGACAAACAGTTATTGTACGATGCTTGTTGGCAACATGCATTAGGGATGGACCATACTTTTAAATATTCACACATATCATGGGTGCTGGATTGATATTTTTATGGCAATTCACTTACAGACAACATTGCAACATATGCCATGGAGTTGTATACATGTGCTCTTATATGCAACAATACACATTAGCAAAGACAAACCAACATCTCAGATACTTTGAATACTGCATGTTAGGAAAGTAGACAGAGAACACAATAGCAAAAACAGAGTTGAGAGCAAACAGGACATTGTGATATTGTGCAAGAGTCCACTCCTCCAGCTATTCCTGTCAAGCCTTCAGAATGCAGAATGGCTAAGATCTTCTCCTCCCAGGGGAAGAGTTGTAATCGGGCACTGGGAGGGCTACCCCCAGTCCGCTGAGCTTCCAGGTGGTGGTTTTTGCACCTGGTATGCACCCTCAATCTAAGGTCAGTCCACTGCCTCCTGATGTCATTCTGTGTGCTCAGGGTGGTACCAACAGCATTCACTCTGTTGACTATCCCGTCCCGCATTTCAGTTTTCCTACTGAGAGGAGTATGCAGGATTTGGGAACCAAAATGTTGGGGCTTTACTCTAATGATTTAATCCACCATGACTGTCAACTCTTGCTCAGTGGAGCAAGTTTTTGTTTTACCAGGCATGATGAGAAAAATAAATGTGAGTTAGTATATGAAAGGAAAATCAAACAAGTGATACAGGGGAAAAGGTGCAAAACAAAAATTACAGGTGGCGGAGAGTGTTAAATGGGATGTTGAAAATGGATAGCTGAGAAAAGGGCTTCCTGTCTTGTGGGCTGCAGCTGGTATTCAAAGGTCAGGGATGGGGTATGTTTTATAGTGTGATTTGTAGGTATGCCCACTTGCCGAAGCACATGAGCTGTGTAGCTTTTAAATCCATCCAATGGTCATTGTTATGGTGGTTTTTTGCACGTACTGCAGCGGCCTACCGCCATTGGGTAACTGCAGTTTGTTAACCACTGCTGGGAGACTGTGAGTATGACAGTGTAGCTGTAATACGCCAGTTAGGTGGACCACGGACCAGACGGTGTGGGTGGACACAATGGCAACATTGCAGACCACCACAGTCTCGGCGGGAAGAGCATCATAGCGGTCAGCATTTCAGGCGACACAACTCGTAATACAGCGGACCTTAGATGGCCGGCGCAGCGGTATCGTAGAGGACGCAGCGTTTGGGCAGTCACCAAACTCAAAATCAGGCCCTTAGTGTCACTTTGTACCATCACAAAGTGATGCACACAGGCCCAAAACAGCACATTGGTATTTCCTTTCCAGGGCAAAATGTATTTTATGCTGGAAAGGTGTGCTTTTTCAGCATGATAATTGATTTGCATCACTTTGCACCAAGAAGATGTTATTGGGAGTTACAGTGAAAATATCTATAGTTATTATTGCAAACCCTAATCTACTAAAATAGCAGACAGGTCTTTACATCAAAAATCATCATAGAAGGCAGCCTTTAAGTTCACCAGTACAGCAGCAGCAGGACAGTCTTAATAAATGTGCCTAAGCACTGGGATTTTTCCACAAAACAGCACAGCACATGTGGGTTGGGTTAAAAATTAGTAAATTTGCCATGAGATTTTACACTGTCCTAGCCCCCAGAAATCTTTCTGGTGGGTGTACATTACTGCACATGCTCAAAGAGTGGCAGAGCGGGCCTCCTCTTTACTAAGGTCTATGCTCATGCTTGTTAAGAGCAAAGTAAAATAAAAATAAGTTTCCTGAAAATGTGGTTATCGCTGATGAGTGATTCTGTAGGTTTTATAGATGTTTCAATGCAGCAGCTATGGAAGACCAAAGCACATACAGATAATTATTCTGGAAATACAATCCAAAAGACGTTTGACAAATAGAAATAATTGCCCAAACAATGCAATGTAGAAAGAGAACCAAGTGATAAAATGGAAGGAGTGGAACAGAGCCAGCCTTCATGTTGCTACTATTTGTCAATACTAAAATGACATTTTTGCAGTTTTACTCAGGCAAATGTGAAACACACAAGCCCACTGAAATAGAATATCCCATGTGAAATATGGACACCTAATTACGATTGTTCAGGGTCAATTTAGCGCTACAAATTAGGTAATCTGAGATTTTAGTAGTAGTAAAGTGTACCAACCTCCAGGTTCTGATAGCCATCATAGATTTTCACTTTTTCACTGCTTTATTCAAGATTGACCCATCTGTGGTAGATCAAGGGAGGGCTAGTTAGAACTTTGAGCATACCATTGTGGGTGATCCTTTAGCAGGTATGATTAGAAGGCCTGGTCAGAATTGTGAAGAAATTATTGAATGAATGAGTTTCTATTTCCTGATTTAACATGTGATACTTAGGTAACTCCATCACAAATGTAACAGGTAACCTATCTTCCTTATTACAAGGTCCAAAGGATATAATGCACTTAGAATAAGGTGGGAGGTATATCCGTCATGTTTGTGCCGGAGTACCCAGTCCGCCAAACTCTAAATCAGGCCCTTAGCTTCTAGAATCCTAATTTAGAAGTATTTTGTTTACCTAAACTGAACTCAGGTCTGGAAAAACTGCACTATCTGAATGTAAATTCCACATTCTAATTCACAAAATCAAGTATTGTAAAATGGTACATTTGTAAATTGCCTTTACGAAAGCTAAATTCAACTAGACTAGAGAATGTTGGCATTACTGCAAGGACACAAGGCAAAAGTAGGTGAGCAGACACAAGCTTCGAAGTTTGTGGGTTTTCAATATCTCATAGGTAGTTTCCCACTTGGTAGAAGTATTTTAAGTTTTCCTGTCGAAAGCAGGATCAAGTGAAATTAAATTGTGAAAAGAGCAAGGAAACACCCTCTTGATTCATAGCAGTCTAGTGTAAGGGATTTCTCCACAGGGATTAATATGACCGCCATGGAAGAAAAAGTAAATAAAAATACCTTTGCTCCCGCACAATTCTGTTTCATTTAAGCATAAAGAGTTTTTCACCTGGTAGAAATTCTGCCTGCATACACTCAACATCCAATCTGGACACAGAGAAGATCACACACTCCTCCCTCTCATTAATTCAAAGGGTATCTTTCCCGTAATCGAATGTGGAGTGGTGTGATACGTTCAAATAGTGTCCCTGATAGCTTCAGCACAATCCACCTTGGACTTGAGTGCACTTTGTCCACACTCCACCAACAACTTGTTGAACCTTTCAACTTTCCAGTTGAATTTAGTACAATACAGAGGAGTACGTACATGCTTCCATGATATTGGAAAAAACCCTCCCTGGGTGCTGAAATGAATTGTATTACACTGTCAGATAGAACTTCAGTCGGAATACCTTCACTATAAAACACTTATTTCAAAAATCTAAAAACACTTTCAATATTAGGCCATCTGGATAACTGGTTGATCATTGCAATAGAATATCTCATTTGCATGGGCAAACCATCAATAGACACTTTTTGCCAAACACTTCCCGGACTTAAAGCAATCCTAGGTTCTGGAACCGAAGTGACAAGATGCTTATTGCTAATGCAACATTGGCCACAATCCCATACCATCTCGTCTACTTTCCTGTCCATGGATGGCCACCAATATCTTGTTCTTATTCATCTCTTAGTGGACGTCAGGCCCAAATGACCAGCTTGTGCAGTTTCAATAATCCTTTTCCTGTAAGTTGCAGGTGGAATCAATTTCTCTCCTTTGAACCAGAAACCACTTTCTATGGATACTGCATCTGTAATCTTCCAATAGGTTGCAAAGATAACTTCAAGCTTTTTTTCTTAGCCCAACTCTCAACACAAATTTCATCACTTCCTTTAGGTCAACATCCTCACGCACAGCACTACCCACTCACGTACACTGTCACAAACTACATGATCTTTAACCATCGCAAACAATGATTTCTTCAATTTCTTCCTCCTCCCTGGAATTCCCTTGATTGACAATAGGTAGCCTTCCCAAACAGTCCGCTTTACAATTCTTGCCCCAGGTAAATACATTACTTCAAAACTGAATTCCAACAATTGAGCAAGTCTTGCCATACATTTCTTTATCTTGCATCCTTTGAGAATGTCCACCAAATGCCGATGGTCCGTTTGAAGACGAAACTATCTTCCCCACAAATACGGCTTGAATTTTTCAACCCCCCCCCCCCCAGGTGCATGCCAGCATCTCTTTTTCAATCACGTAATACTGTGTTTCTACCTCAGTTAGTCTTCAAGAGGCAAATCCAATAGTTATCTCGCTGACTCCATGATTTTGCGAAAGCACTGCTCCAATCCCATAAGCACTTGCATCCACTGTAATAAATGTTTTGCGGTGTGCCACATACGGTTGCAGTGAATGAGCAGTTGACATATGCTCCTTGATGAGATAAAAAGTCTACTGACATATAGGTGACCAACTAAAGTCTGTATTTTATTTAAGCAAGTTTCTAAAGCATTCTGTCAAATCAAAGTAATTTAGTACAAATTTGTAATAATACTCACACATCCCCAAGAAATATCTAAGTTGATCTTTGTCTTTGGGATGTAGAGCTTTTACAATCACCTTCACCAAGCCTTGCTTGAGTTTGACACCCTCAGATGAAAACATGTGTTCAAGGTATTCCACCTCTTTGACTGCAAAAACACATTACTCCTTTCTCAAAGTTACACCATTTTCACACAAATCATGCAACACTAGTCTTAAAGTACAATTGTGCTCCTCTAAAGTGTTTGCAAACACCAAAATATCGTCTAGGAATGCCACAACATTTTTTATCCGCTGCAAAATCTTAGTCAAAACCTTTTGAAAAACCAATACAGCAGAAGTCAGGCCAAATGGCATCCTACAAAACTGGAAAGTACCATTTGGTGTAACAAAAGCAGTCAAATGGTGTGACTCAGCCTCTAACACCACCTGATGGAATGCTGCTTTCAAATACATTTTGTATACCATTTGGCCTGACCCACTACAGTAATCTTCTACGCGTGGAAGTGGGAAATTTTCCACCCATATTGCATTGTTCACACTTCTCAAATCAATACGAAGTCCTAACTCTCCAGATCTCTTCTTTGCTAGATCAACTGGAGATAACCATAAAGTGCCATCCACTGGTTCAATTATGCCATCTTGCTGCGTTTTGGACAAACTCTTTGTAAAATCACCTCTCACACTGAGAGTAACATTGCATAGTTTGTGCTTAATAGGCACACATCCATCCTTAACCTTGATGAAATGCTTGAAATTCTTAATCTCACTCACCTCATCAGTGAATACTTTAGGAAACTTAGAAATCCAATGGATATTCTCATTGGAAATCACACTCCAGATGTCAGAACATCCCTCTAGAGTAACAGGTGGCTCTCTACCAGGTCTTATAGCAATGCTGAAATCAGCCTTGTGGCACTGACAATGTACATTTATACCTTTTTTTTGTTACATAAACCTTTCATTTGATTGTCTTATTAGAAAATCCAATGAGTGCCCAAAGATAACCTTGCAAATGAATCCTGCTTCCTTCAAAAGCTGTAGCAACTTCATTCGGAGGTAGCAAAACTTGATTTGGACCATTTTTTATTGAATTTATTGATGTCAATAATGATTATCCTAGCACCAGAATCAACTAACAAGGGAATAATGACTACCGGGTCACTGTAACATATAGTGTCATTTCCACCTTTTGCCTCTACCACATTTACTGCTAACACCAATTCTTCCAACTTATTTTCTACAGCTTGAAAATCATCACCTGGATCCTGACTCTGCACAGCTCGAATGTGCATCCCTCTCAAGCTACCTCTACCAGTACCAGGATGTATACCCTCCCGACAGACCTTTCCAAAATGCCCTAGTCTGTTGCTCTTCCAGCACTGTTGTGAAACTGCAGGACAATTCTTAAAAGACGACACATGATATAATGAACCACACCTGAACCCTGAGATTCGGAACTTCCTTGCCCTTTCCCTGAAGATGTGGCACCAGACTGCACATGGCCTGACAGCTGAACTTTATCAGTTTGACTTTTATTGACACACTGGTTTATGCTATCAGCCTGTTGAGTTTTAGATTCCAATTGTTTTGAATCTTCTCAACGCCGTCTCATCCTCCTGCCTCCACATGCTCCGCCTACTTTGTAAGATCTTCAAGTGGATCCCCACCAAGTCAAGGAAAGTGGTCAACCATGCCCTCATCAGCAGCAGACTTGACTGCTGCAATGCACTCTTCGCTGGCACCACCCAGAAACTCCCAGAAAACCTGCAGACCATCCAGAATGCTTCTGCCAGACTCATCCTGAACATCCCACGCTGCAACCGCATCACCGGCCACCTGAGAGACCTTCACCGGTTACCTGTCAACAAGAGAATCACCTTCAAGCTTCTCACGTAGGCCTACAAAGCCCTCCACAATGCTGGACCTGCAAAACTCAACCACCACCTATCCTTCTACACTCCCACCAGACATCTCTGCTCTGCCCAACTGGCCCTGACTACTGTCTCCCGGATCCGCAAGATAGCAGCTGGAGGAAGATCCTTCTCCTACCTCGATGCCAAGACCTGGAACTCCCCACCTCTGCACCTCAGGCAATCACCATCGCAGCTGCCATTCAGGAAGGACCTCAAGACCTGGTTCTTTGACTGAACCTCAGTCCCGGCCCCCCCACCCAGCGCCTTGAGACCCTCACTGGTGAGTAGTCGTGCTTTATAAGATCCTGATTGATTGATTAATTGATTGGTGCTCTTCGCAATATCAATCGCTTCATCCTGGGTGGGATTCTTACACACTAACAATTTTTCTTGGTTTTTTGGGGGCTGCACCTCACCACCAACTGATCCCTAATAAGCAGCGAGATAAAGTTGTCAAAATCACAATAGGAAGCGAACACTTTTAAGTACATTATGTATGTGTCAATAAATTCAGATGGTGCTTGTACTCTGGTGGAAAAATTGATGTCTATGCATCACAAGATTAACTCTGCCCTCAAAATGAACCTCTGACTGTTTGAGTGCACTTTGATACTCATCTAACTCTTCAGACTCTGCTGGATCTATATCAGGAAAATGATCAAAAATATTTTGCCTCTCAATCCTTAGATAATAATGCAGTAAATGTATTTTCCTGTCAGGACAAACGTTTTGAACTTCAATGGCCCCTAATCCAAAGTCTCCATTTCAATGGTGGTTCCCCAAGCTCCTGGAGGAAAGGTGCAGGTGGAGTAACAGTTTGCATCATGTTAAACTGCAATAAGCTACACAAAACAACAAAAACTACATAGAATTGTCAATATATGTAACATAATGCAACACGCAACCTGTAATAAAAGGAATGCAAAAAAACTTGCAGCATTCTAATTTCTGAAAAAGAGTTGCTGAACTCAGTGAGACTAGCACAAAATTAAACATGTAATAAAAAGTGCATAAAAACACGTAGTGTGCTAATAGCTGAAATAGTGTTGAGCGTGGTAAAATTAGCACAAGAGTAAGCAGACCAATCTCTGAAAAACAATACTGGAGGCTGCTGTCTTGTGTGAATCTTTGACACTAGTATTAAGTATGCTAATTGCTGTTAGCACTGGATGACTCCACTAGATTGCGCTGCTGCACAGCCAATAAGCGTGTTAATCCCTGTTAACACATGGAGCCTCTAGGTGACACTATTGCAGCATAAACACCGGAAACTGTCTGGCCACCGATACCAACGTTACCAGCAGACATGCTATAGCTACCAATGGAGAGTGAGCTGCCGGATGAGTACTGTAATGTTTTTTTTTATTCTTAAGCCAGGCTCACCAGCCATGTGAGTACTACACAATGGAGAGCGATGCTGGGTGAGTACTATAATGTTCTTTTTTAAAGTTTCAGCTGGGCTCCCCAACTGCGAGAGCACAACAGCCCATGAGTAACTGCAGAACTGGCACAATTTGCCACACTGCGTGAGCACCTCAGAACAGTCAACAGTGACGATGGCTCGAACGCTCAGCACTGCACGATCGCTAGCAAACTACGTAAATAAAGCTGCAGAAATGTTCCTCGAGCACACAGCTTCACACACATACGCAGGCAAAAATTATTTGCAATTGTCACGGGCATTGCAGCACGCTAACTGCCATCAGAAACATTGCTCAGCAAATATACAGTTACCTCCAGCAGGGCGATACTTCTTTAGATCCTCTGACCCTCACTGTGCCTGCCATGTTCAAATTCAGCAGAACAATTTACAAATAGTCTACATGGCTCAGGTAAATCCAGCATTACACCCTGTAACAATCCCTGATGAAATGCTCATGATCCTTGAGTTCTTCTTGTCACCAAATATGGAGTAGCTCCACACAGAGGCTGTAGATTGGTAGATAAATACTTTATTTTTAAGGTATTAATAAGTATAAAGCATACAGTATAGAGCCCAGGAGAAGACATCCAGCCCCAAAGACTCTCCAGTCTAATCTCCCCAGCAATCCAGCCAGCCTCAGCCAGAAGTTTAGAACCCACATATGTCATATCTCCAGTCACACATGTAAGGCAATAGACTATACCACAGCCTCTCCATAATGGAATCCTTCTTAGAGATCCATTATTGGAGGTTACCACAATCTGACCCCAAGGAGGGGGCAGAAATCCCACCAGACACCTGAGAAAATAAAGGGAAAAAGAGAAGTAGTGTGGCGGTCCACCCAGGCATCGGGCCATGCCTCCCATAATGACACCTGCAGTCTTTCTTCTCCCCTGGTGGGCGGATTGGGGAAGAATATCTCCAATCAACCAATCCGAAGGCTGAAAGCCCACTCGATACCAGGGACAAATGGTCCAAAAAGAAATAAACAGAGTGGCCTGCCCATCCAGGTTTAAGGCCCTGCCACACCCTTAATGGTTGCAGCACTCTTTCTGTACCTCCCCAATTGGGCTAGATTGGGGTTATCAGCCCGTCTTGACACACTACCACTCCCAACGCCCTAATAATCATTGTGCTTCCTGGGGTAGAACATCCCCATGCCCATAGCAAGCAAAATGTAATTTGGTTTCTTTTTGGCATAATTTTGACATTTGAGCCTGGAGAAAGCGGGTGAATTCTTATCTCCTCTCTCTTTCTATAGTAAATGGACGAAGTATTCAGCCTCATGGTCAGACAGCCACAGGGAAATCCTAATGAATGAGTACAGTCCAGATTGGTGTGGCATGCATGGATCTCAGTATGTTTTCTTAAGCTGAATGATCGGTAAATATCAAGGTTTCAATGGGTGGCAACTGAGCTAGGGCCCAAATACCACATCTACCCACAGCACCAAAATGTGACAATCTTCCTGATGAAAATTTAATATTTCTATGTTGGGTTTGGGGCTTCTTGTCACAGGTGATAGGCCAAATCACACAAGTGGGGGACTGTTTTTAACAGTAGAAGTGTGGGAATTCATCTTATGTGGTAGGACTTATGTGGCTCACTGCACCAATGTGTGATTTAAGCCAAATATTGAGATTTGCAGGGCAGTCTGAGAAAGAAAATGTAATAGAATCCACACAGGTCACACTACCTGGGACTTTCCTGGGTGTCTAGCTTTCAGAAATGATTAAGGTTAGTAGGTTTCCTAAGGTGGAGACCAAATCCAGGCCCAACTACCACAGCTATCTGCATCACCAATCAGCCAATTTTCATGGCAAAAAATTGATGTCTCCACGTTGTGTTTTGGGGTCTATCATGTCACTGGTGACAGCCTCAGACACGCAAATGGGGTACTGAAAAAGTGTAGGAATTCTAGGTGGTAGGAAATTTGTTTTAGATACTCGAACTTTTAAAATGTGTGATTTAACAAAAGTCTGAGATTTGCAGGGCATTATGGTTAGGGAAATGTAGTGGGATCTACACAAGTTACATTGCCCTGCAGTCCTCTTGGATGCTTGTTTTCAGAAATGCCTCGGTGGTGGCTAAGCCTGGCTACAAATTCCATAGCTACCTCCATCGCCAAAGTAGGTAATTTTTAATGACAAAAATTTAGTGTCTCTCGATCACACTTTGGGGCCTTTCCTTTCATGGATGCTAACCCTATCCTCACAAGTGCAACACCGTTTTCAGAGGGAAAAATGTGTAACCGCAGAACAGTAGAACATTTGGCATTATCAATTGGATTGCTGTCCATTTTTGGCTTCCAAATGTAAGAGAGAACACATTTTTCAGAATGTCCTATGAGTCATAGTATGGGTGATCCCAAATTCAGAGTTGTACAAAAAAACACTATTCCTAAACTCAGTATTGATAGAGCATTTTTTTATAAACTCTCATTAATGAAATTAACATATTATAATAATATATAGGCCTAAAATGAGAAGTCACAATTTTAATAGGTAAATGGGAGCACTGGGCCTCCATAAGTGCCCATGTTAAATTAGAAATGTTGCTTTTGCACTCAGTTTTTTTTTTCCATTCTTACTGATCCTAGGTCAACATTCTTAGTAATGTGAAGACGTGAAGAGTTCAATGATGAAATGTGCTGAACTAACATCATATAATAGAAAAAAGATAGCTTTTCACCTTCCTAGAAGCATATTTTTTCATAGAATACAACAGAGTTTTAAATATTATAGTTACATTTTACTTAAATGTTTCCTCATGAATAAGATTTGTAAGTTAGAATATGTGAGAAAGAGATGATTTCATTTGTGGAATGACAGACCTAACAGTAAACTATTTGGTCTTGTAAATCAGGAGCCAGTCAGAACCAAATCACAACTTGTATAATGTTGTCAATAAAGTGACATAGAACACTTAATATCTGTGAGTCTTTATTTCAAGACTGCGTAAGACGATGGAAGATGTCCGTTCCCATGAGGACATTATGTCCAGATTGGCTGAAGAGCTGAATTGTTGCAACATTTGTTTTAGTTGTAGATATTATATTAGTTTGAGTTCCTCGACTAGAGACAGATGTCTTCTCCACACACATTTCCAGATGCTTTAAGCTTGTAAAACCGAGACTCTCTTTGTTCTGAAGCTTTATGCTTTGAGCATAATCTATGCAATATTTCTGAGTCTCCACTGAATTTCCTGAAGTTCTCTTTATGGGAAGTGTTGTTTGAACTGCCTAAAGTGGTATGCTTTCACCTCTCGTTTTAGAACTCTTTATGGGTTCAAAATGTTTTTCTCATCTTAAGATTTAGAAAAGGGATTTTTTTCATATGCAACATGCTTAAATGCTTTATGTTCTGTATTGTCATTGGTGATTAATAAAGAAATACTTATTGAAAGATTTCAATACAATCCTTCAAACTCACATAAAAAAATCTCATTATTGACTCCTAATTAATTGAGATCTATCTGTGGTGAGTAATTTGAATTTTGATTTGCAGCTTCTGATTAACTCTCTACCTGAGTTCAGTGTCCAGAGACCAATGGCCCAGTAAGAGCATGGACTTTATATTAAGATATGCTGAAACATAAAATTTGAATCATAAATGAAATATCTATTAAGGTCCCATGCTCCACTAGTAGCTTGTGCACTTTTAAAAAACACATAAGTTCCTTCCTACCCATTTTTCATTTAATCTATGTAACTATATGAAGGGCTGCATGGTCAGTACACAATGACACATCATTATAACCTGCAGCTCAATTGTTGGCTCTTAGTGTCATGTGCTTTTCAACAACTAACAAACACCATATATCCCAATGACCTAACTTGTCTGATAGGCCTAACAATGCATTGTTCTTGTTTATTGGCCATCAGAGCAAAAAAATACAGATGAAACCGTTGTCACCAATTACTATTTTTTCCTACTTATTCTCATTATTTTTTATTTCAATCATTAGTCTCTTTGAGAAAACAGTGAGTGATGTACATATATGACCACTCGCTGAATTTGGACTTATATCTACTTTTCAGAATTGCAATGTGTAGCTGATTGAGAACATCCATGGTTTTCACATCTGTTTCCAACACAAACTGTGGTAAAAATAATTATTATTTACAACTCTGATTGTTTCTGAAAGTTGGGATGATAGTGATCTTAGCACAGCTAAACTTTTTGTTGATGCCATTTTTAGAAAATAATATGGTTTTGAACATCCCTTTTTTGCCATTTTTCAAGCAAAAAAATCTTGCTGTATTTTAAATATTTACTGGATTCCCCTCAGGGAAATCGACAAAACCTGGTTATCTTTAGAATGCACAATATGTGGGAAAATGGTCACACATTTGGCCTAGATACCTTCTGTGTAAAAATAAAAAAGCTATTAAGTCTTAAATGCAAAGCCCCCAAATGTCAAAATGGGCTAAGTACTGGAGAGGGGGAAGCCTCAGAAGCTAAGGGATTAAGACTAGTATGCAAGAAAGTAGAATACATGTTTCATAACCTATTCTTCAATTATGTAATATATTTAGTCACTGGATAAATCTTCTAGCGCAATTTTACATATTTTCAAATGCAAATATTCAATCAACATTTATGGCTACATCTCATATAAATTCATGATTCAATGTGTTTGTTATGTCTCAAAAATGCTGGGACAGAATAATCATTATAAATCACATGCCCTGGTAATTTATATGGAAATGAAAACTGTTGCTATGTATTGCCAAACATTTATGCAAATATAACTTTCTAATACACCTACATAAATCAAAAGTCTGCATTCTAATGCAAATAATTTATTAGCTGACAGAAAAGAAGAAAAAGAATTCACTAATGTCTATTTTTTATATGTCAATTACTAGGAGAGTCTTCGAATGTGGAACTTCAACTCAGGCAGTTGTGAGTCCATTAACGTCCAGTATGTGTTATTTTGTAAATTTTATTTCCTTGTATGTACAGGCATTCCTCATAAAAATGCATTGTGCTGACTGAAGGGCACTAAAGCTACATACTTCTTCCAAGGTATTAGACGAACTCTGATATAGGTGTGATAACATAGTTTCAGCACAACAGTGTTCCTTGGTTGCTCATACTGAAACTTTAGAATAGAAGGGTTCTAGAATGTAGGTTGAATGTGGGAAGTCAGTTAGAGCAGGATAAGCAGCTTGCTGAGGTGTTGATAATAAACCTCTACACTTACCTAACAGTACGGATTTTGTGTTGTTTATGCTTGAATACAACACCACATTTGGCGTCGAGCTTGATTCAGGAAGCATTTGTGCAACACCCCAATGGCTGTGATGCAGCATAAAAGCTGATCATGCTTTACATGACATGTAAACCAATATTGACAATGAAAAAACAAATGTGCACTTTGCACACGTCTACAAAAATGACATTGAAACTGAGAAAAGTTTGATGTACCAGCAACGTAAAAGTGTTCTTGGCTAGGTGGAAACAGTAGGATTAATCAAATAGCAAATTTAAAATGTTTAGTAACTGATTATGTAATATGATTAACAAAGATGTCATGAAAATTAATGATGAAACTTAGCATTTATATTATCTTCATTATAGAGCGCCATAACAAATTCGGCAATGGTGCAATTCATGCATGCAATTTGCTATATGCTTGAAACTTTCAGTATGAGTGCCTAACATTATAAAGAACTTTTAATCATAGAAACAATTTTATTTTAATGATTTCTGGAAATAATTTACATGTTGCTGCTTTTGAAATTTTAGTAGTAGGCCTTAATTAGAATTGCACATTTCTGTGAAACAATCACTGACAACTTTATATAAAATGCTCATTATTGATGTGTTTGATTTATTTTGTTCTGCTTGAATTTAATTAGAAGTTTATTTTACTAAATAATAAATGCTAACTTTAAAATGTATTGAATTATCTTTTCTACTTAGGCTACATTATTTCATAGCCTTATGTAATGGATTTTGATACGTTTCCTCAAATGTTGCTTTGTTTTTTCTTGTTCATGCGACATTCTTTAAGCGAGAAGAGACTTTTACAGCATCTCTTTGTGTATGAATGGGGGAAACTGACCTCTAGACTATATCAATGGAGAGCAACAAAGTAAATTAGCTCTTTGTCAACTAACCTGTGAGGACAGAATGGACAGTCATTTCTGATTATGAACATGGGAAAGTATGCTGGAGTATCACTTCGTACCTGGAGAAAGGGAAAATGATCACATGGTGATCACACCATTGTGGGGTGACTATTGATGTCACCGTGGACGATATGGAACTATAAAAATTGACTTTCCTAGGACAAGGGAGCTCTGGCTTCTTCATTCCCCCTCCCTCTTCTTGCCTCTTGTCTGCGTGCCGGACTTTCTCTATTATGCCCTTTTCCTTTTTTATCCTTAGGGATGAACTTGCCTGTTGGACGATTTGGAGCAGTTTAGTGAGAGACCAGACTTGAACTTTCTTGATTAATTCTCCATTCCACATGCCCATGCCCATGGACATTTCCCTAGTGGCTTTTAACTTTATCCTGTTCCCCTTGCTAAGAAAACCCTTGTGACACCATCCTCCTGCCTTTGTTGGTAGTGGGAATCTCTAACGATTGGAGCCATCCTCTTATAGATGCCTATATTTAGAAATAGATTTACTTTAGCTAGATGTGTGATTTTATATTCGAGCTGTAAGACTCATGAACGAGCTTCTTAAAATGTTACTTATATGTCTTTTATTGTGTCTTGATGTTCTTTGCACAGAAACTGTGCTTACATATTTGATTTTTAAATGCCTAATAGTGAAAGCCATAGATTATTTTCAGAACAATAGGTTCTTTAGCTATTGTTCTGTGTAGCAGAACAACATAGCTATTGGTCTGTATTTGTGAGTTGGCTACCACTTAATGGTCCCCATTGGGTGGCCGACAGTGGGACATCCTGTTTTCTCACCCCTCACTATGACGAAGAAAGATCCATCAGAGGACCATCACCTCTGAGATGACGTATAGATATTTGAGTTACAAATCCCACCTGTATGAGCCCAGTATGATAGCTAGGTTGAATTCGAGTAAAAAAGGCTTCCTCTGCAACAGCAGTTATGGCTGCAAAGTAACCTCCTGCTTCAATTCCCCACAACGGAAAGCTAGATGAAGACCGTAAAGCAGTGCATCTCTCCGGAGGGCTTCGGTGCCAGATGTGGTAAAGTCAGTTAAAACAGGATAAGCGGCTGGCTAGGGTGCTGATAATAAACCTCTACACTTACCTAACAGTATGGATCTCATGTCATTTATGCTTGAATAAAACACCACAATAGGCGTAGAAAAATTATAGGTTATGGCTGTCTCTAAGGCAAGACAAATGCACAAAAGCCACATGCAACCAGGACAGGGAGCCAGAACTGCCTCTACAAGCAGCAAATGCGATTTTCTCCCATCTTAAAAATACGATTTTCTAGAATCTTCTTCTTCATACCTTCCACACATTCCTGGAGAAAATTCTGCAGCACTTTAAGGGGCCATTCGGAGAACTATGTCCCCATAGATCTCAAAATCTGGGCTGACATCATCCATCAACTTTCTAGAATGTGTATTGTTAGTGATTGCTAGAGGTGAGGGACTTGGTAGAGAACTGCTCTTTTTCTCTACACTGGATGACCCTTTTAAACTTGGACCTCTGTTTTCAGTTGTGTAACTTGTTCTTGCATTGAGTTCATATATTTACAGGGAAGGGTTGATCTTAACCCAGGAAAAACATTTTGGAATTCTTGCCCTATAGTCTTAAGTTGGTGTGGTGCAGCGGCCAGGGCAGCTGACTTCGGAGCACAGGGTTCACGGTTCAATGCCCGGCTCCGGCGGCAGCTCAGCTCAGCTCAGCACCATGTGACTCTGGGCAATAGCTCACTTAATTTCCACTACAGCCCCCAGCGCCTTGAGACCCGTAAGGGTGAGTAGCTGCGCTATATAAAAACGGACTTACATCTTTCATTCTAAAACGTTAACGTGTAGGAAATGCGCGAAATGTACATGTCTGAGTTCTGAATTATAGGGACATTTATTTATTGTGGTGCATTTAAATACACGAAATTTATTTTCACTCTCTGAATTCATAATGATTTATCAAAGTATGCGGCTCGAAATGTATGCTTTTTATTATTATCCAGGCATATAATTGTATTTCCCGAGCACAACTGCTCTCTTGGTGAAAAATAATTTAGGTGGATTTTGAATAACTGGTAGAGCAGGACAAAAATGTTTACGGAGGGGATAATGTTGGGGTGGGTGAGTGGTGGATTGCCTTGATATTAAAAAGGCAACTTTACTTGACTTCTACTTAGTGATTGTTAAACAAGATAGGCATGGGAGAACTCTGTTCACCACTTCCTCCTTCTTGCTTTCTTTTTGCTTGCACAAAAACTGGATACTGCAAGTGGATCACCTATATGATAATAACGATTTTAGGTTTCATTGTAAATATTGGAACGGACCTCACATAAGTGTGAACATCAGCACATAACAAAGTAGCAAATCTGTACAATTCAACTTTCCTCACATAACATGGGTAGAGGTAAGACATATCAATAAATCCTCAGGATTATTCTGCTGAGTGGCTAACCAGTAAGAACAAATGTGGGGTAACTGCAATAAATAAAACGAATTTCATTGCGCGCGCCACCACGGGCCGCTACTGAATGCCTTACTCTGCGTGGAAGGGGTCTTCAATGGGTGTGGCTGTGGGTGTTCCTACGCAACACCCATGGTTTTGATACTGCCCCAGATTTACAACATAGCGTAAATCTGGGGCAGTGCCAAAACTAATGCCTTCCCAAAGCAGGTATAACGAGGAGAACATTTCTCCTCGTTTTTTCGTCTTTCCATGTAGAACGAGGAAAACACCTCCTTTGATTGTTTTTGTGCAGGAAGGTGTCCCTTCCTGCATAAAAACAATCATGCCAACAACACAGACACTGGGACACCATGGTGCAAGGGTGCCAGGGTTGGCGCTTGGCTGCAGTTTGTGCACCAGCACTAGCAGAAAGGGTGGTAATGCACCATATCTTATACGCACATTCCTGCCCTTTTCCTTTGATGTACAGAAGCGCACCTAGAAGGCTTGTGGCACTGCCCTATGCCAAAATATTGTAAATATTCCCCTCTGTGATTATTTGAACACTTTGGGGCATATTTACAATGCCCCTGCAGCACTTTTACGCAGCCGGAGCATCACTTTTGTGACGCTCCGGAGGCTCAGTGTGGCGGCCCATATTTACAAGGCCACGGAAAGCCACCCTGCGTGGCTTTTCATTGCCTTGTAAATATGGAGTAAGGCAGTGTCTTACTCTGCGCGGAAGGGGCATTTCATGGGTGCTGCTGTGGGTGTTTCCACCCAAGAATTAGGGTTTTTGACACTGCCCCAGATTTACAACATAGCGTAAATCTGGAGCAGCGCCAAAACTATCGCCTTCCCAAAGCATGCGTACCGAGGAGAAATGTTTACATTTCTCCTACTTTTTTCCTCTTTCCACATGTGCTGCATTCTGCAGCACACATAGAACGAGGACAATGCCTCCTTTGATTGTTTTTGTGCATGAAGGTGCCCCTTCCTGCGCAAAAACAATCATGCCAACAACACAGGCACCCTTGCACTATGGTGCAAGGGTCCCTGCGTTGGTGCTCGGCTGCAGTTTTTGCACCAGGCTGGCAAAGGGACAGGAATGCTTGTAGATCCGGTGTATTCCTGCCCTTTTCATTTGACATAGGGCAGCACAGCTAGAAGGCTTGCGACACTGCCCTGTGCCAAAATATTGTAAATATGCCCCTTTATGTGGCCAACTTTGTGCCCCTCCACTGGAATCATCTATGCTCCTACCCCTAACTTTACACTTACTACATCAGTAATTCTGACATATCAACTGATTTTACATACTTTACAGTGCAATATATGGCCTAAAAAATTAAGATTTTGAAATTCCGACCACAAATACAATTTTTCAAGTACCTAAGTAGAATTTAGGTGTGCAAAATGTATTGAGAATCTATCCCTTAATGACCTTAACCATCTTGTCAGGTAGAGGTGAAATGTATTTGGCGATATATGAAGGACTAGACTTGCACCATACTGTATAATATGTTAGGAATGTTCAGCAGTAATTGCCCCTGTATGAGAATAATTTGCCAGTCATAATTGCCTCCATTTCAGAGGCATTAACAAATGTCATTGTCCCAATGTCCAATAAAATGCTAGCTATAGTTAGCACCATTTTGCAGGTGCTTTCTGTCAAAATTGTCCATACATTAGAATTCCGAATATCAAATGACGCTCTCATCTCAGCCTTGCATTCCATTCTATCCCCCCATGTTCTCCAAGCTGCTCTCGGTGTTGTTTTAAGGAGTTTTGGAGCCCCGAGTAGGACACATTCTGGGGCCACCTGTTTCTAACAACTTTGAATTGTATTACTCACTTTCGTGCTAATTGTAGCCCTTATGTTGGCAAAAAACCTTTCAAAAACAGGTTTCACACAAAATCAGTTGAAATATATCTTTTCAAGGACCCCAAGCATCCTTAAGATGGCACTGGATAAAGAGAAACAGAGACTGAGGTAGGTAAAGAGATTAAGAGAGATTCAGATAAAGAATAGACAGAGATGACGTAGAGAGAGAGTGACAAAGTTTACTTTTTGAGGAGCCCCTTGAAATGTGGGAGGACCTGGGCAATTGCCCACTTTGTCCATGCCTTAAAACGTATTTGGCTACGCTAATGGATGGTTGCATCTACAGCCACCTGGAGATGGTCGTCAGGCTGCCTAAAAGATTCAGGCAAGGAGGTATTTTCTATGTAAACATCTACCAATGTGCATATGGACTGAGTGCATCCACACGCTCCCTGCTGCTTGCTGAGTGGATTAAGAGACCACCATTCACGCAGAAGGTGGCAATTTGTGCTTTACTATTATTCAAAAGCATCTGTCTTTGCCACATAATTTTATTTGAACAAACATCCCCAGATTCACCTTATTTTTTTAAGTTGTTTCACAAAGACCCATTCTACATGAATAGGTCTGCCCTGCCACGAGAATCTGCATTACAATAGTAATGAATTTGCATATGTATTAGTGTTGGTACATCATGCTATTTGCCTTTCCTTTTCAGAAAATACCACTCCTTCTTAATGCACTTTTTATGAACAGACTCGCAGACATCAGAGAACTGTCAAAGCTTCTGTTCAGTGGCCCAGGCAGCTGCTGAGATGCTTGGTGACAAATTAAGAATGGCTGTAATTGCATCATATTTTATCAGTACGGTGAGAAATTCAGTTGTTGTTTTGAATGGGGGTGACCCCTGTTCAAGCAACAGCCACAATCCCTGTAACAGTGAACCTCAAAAGTCACTAAATTAACCTGTGCATAACCCTGGGTAACTTGGCACAAACAGCAGTCAGGCTTAATTTAGAGGCAATGTGTAAAGTATTGATGCAGCACACAAGCAGAAACCAACGCAAGAAAAATCACACACCGATTTAGATAAATAGAGTAAATTCTAATAAATTATTTGAAACCAAAATGACAAATATCCAATAAGTAGAATCAGAGTTATGAATTTTAAAATATTTTAGTAAAAACTAGCGCCTAAAAGATTATGGCACCAACCGCGGACATCTAGTCCTGCGAGACTGGGTCAAAGTCGAAAAATATGATGACTGCGATGCAGGACGGGACAGATGCAAGAAGTGGATTGGGCGCAGTCAGCACTTATCTTCTGACCTAGAAGGAATTTTGGAGAAAAAGTTCTGAGAAGGTAAAGTTCAGAGGGCAAGGGTGCAGGCGATGTCCGAGAAGGGAGCGTCATCATCAGAGCACTGCTGTACGAAGTTGCGGTGAAGATTTCTACGTTTGGGCTTGGTCACTTTTTTGGAAGTTGAAAATTTCCATTGGAAAATGGAAGGGGGCTGTAGTCGACAAGAGTTTCAGGAGGCCGGATACCCCTTTGGCGAAGGACCGCTGAACAGGGTTTGCGGCTGTGGAGAAGAGCATAGCATAGCAGCCGCGAAGTCTGGCCAACTGGGAATGCACCTTAGGCAGCTAGACAAGCAGGTTGGTCCCGGTCTTCTTATGGTTCTCGGGGCAATTTTTAGCCAAACATTTTCTAAGTCCCAAGTTTTGGATTTTGGCTATCTGGAGACATTTAGCACCACCACAAGGGTCCAGGACTAGAGGGGCACCACTTGGGAGGTTAGGACTCAACACAGACTGAGTCCAGGTGCGAGTTCAAGATGGTGGGAGCCTGCTATGTCCCTATGGCTCTCAATAGGAAACCAGTAAACTAGCCCTTGAAGTCACTCTGGTAGTCCTGGGTTCAAGTGATAAAACAATCCCAAGTGGCAGGACAGGCCTTTGAGGGTTCAAGGCAGGCTCCAGCCAGCAAAGCAGTCTTTCCAGGTGCAGAAAAACAGTCTTGTGGAGTACACAGCAGGCCACAACAGCAGGCACTCCGCTAAGAGTCATTCCACCGGTCCACAAATTGAACTGAAAAATTGGTCTGAGGGCCCTATTTTTATACCTGGAGCCTTCTTTGAAGTAAGAGAAGTTTCTAGAGATTTCTTTCTGAAGCCCTTGAAGTTTCCTAACTCCCCTGCCCTAGCTTCAAGCTCCCTGCAGGGCCAATGCAGTGGTGACAAGTCCTTTGTGTGAAGACAGAGAACAGGCTATTCAATTGCAAGCAGGGCTGTACCCAGCTCAGCCCCTCCATCCTGTCAGCAGATTGCCAGTTGAGGCTCACCTAATCCCTGTATTGTGTGACTGTGTGGGAGGAAGTCACAAAATCCAAATACCAACTGCACCCAGTCATGTTGCCTCGGACAGGCTGAAGGCACCAAATGGCAAGGGGCAGGATAATGATAACTTTATAATAGTGAGATTTGCAAATTGTGATTTAAAATCCGACTTTACCATTAAAGAGGATTTTTAATTACATTTTCATGGATACCAAACATGAAATGCTTATCTTTTCCCAATCAAAATTAACACTCATTAAATGAGGCAAACCAATGTTCTCCTATGTGATAGGTAGGCCTCACAGTAGTAAAAATTTAATTTAGGGTTTTTTCAGTACCAGGACATATAAAACTTAAAAGTATGTGTCAAACCTTTTAATTACAATGTACCCTGCCCTATGGTCTACCTAGGGCCTACCTGAAGGGTGACCTTTATGCAATGAAAGGCTTGGCAAGGGGGTTATGTTGACAAGTCGAATTAGCAGTTGAAAACTACATTCAGGCTGCAGGAGCAGGCCTGGGACATGTTTAAAGGGGCTACTTAAGTGGGTGGCACAATAAGTACTGCAAGCCCAATAGTAGCATTTAATTTACAGGTCCTGGGTATAAGGTATACCACTTTAATAAGGACTTATAAGTAAATTAAATACGCCAAACAGGTGTAAGCCAATTTTACCATGTTTAAAGGAGAGAACACAAGCACTTTAGCACTAGTTAGAAGTGGTAAAGTGCATAGAGTCCTAAGGCCAACAAAAAAGAAGTCAGGAAGGGGAGGGTAAAGGCAAAACATTTGTGAGTGACCCTGTAGAAAGGGACATGTCCAGCAGGTACACTTAATAAAATTCCATGAAACTTTTGGGAAATTGTGCTTTTGTAGCAAAATGTGATTTTCTGGTATCTTGTATCATTTTTTTCCCCAAGCGCACACCTCTTGTTAATAAGTCTTGCGAAATACTGTCAGGAGACTGATTCGAATTGAAAATGTCTTTTGGTGAGATATTTTTCATTTGAACCAGTCTCCCACTAGTATCACTCCCACTGTTGCTTGTATTTTGATGTACATGTATTGCAGTACTGCTTTGCTGTGAATCTTTGTCTATGCTATGTTACAGTACTGAGATGTATCACCACTAATTTACCTCTGCATACTGTTGCTGCTTTTTAGCCATGGTTTACTCATGCAGCAGAACCAATAGCATTGATAGAGACCACACTGGGCTCTAGTCCTAGTTGGTTATGCCCTCCAGCGCCCCCCACGTGTTGAGTTCACACATGACCCCTGCAGGCATGTCTGCTGGCGGCTTGATGTATTACTGTACTTTTTCTTTGTTTGGGTCAGGTGGGGCTATGGCCAGCGACTGGGGTCGGCATGGGAGGGGAAAGGTACTGGGTAGGCATTTTTTTGATTTACATTTCTTCTGTTCCATGCAAACCAATGATGTGGCTTCAAATTTCTAGCATTGTTTGCCATCCCTGGCATGTCCAAAGCTCTACAGATCCCGTGTGATATGGTATGCACATATGGTTCAGTTACTTAGTTGGAATGTCCATGGTAATTACAATTCTCACAAAGCCAGACAGGTTCTGACCTATTTGGACAGGCATAAAATAGCTATTGCCCTGTTGCAAGAGACTTATCCCCTGCAAACCTTTCACACATCACTTCTTCTCCTCCTACTCTGTCACGTGGCCGATGGGGACATTGTCGACATCACTCAGTTAGCATGAGCCCTGCAGCCATGATGCAGCTTTTGCGCACGTTACTACATGGCATTATTTTTGCAAGACTCTGTTTATGCCTTTCACATGAGAACTGTCTGCTGTGTTCGTTCTCTGCCTGTTCCTGGAGTTTAGTCTGAACATCGTGAGCAACGTCGATAAACAATGCCCCTTGTTATTTTGTTCTGGTCAGGCCCTAGCACCTAGACAAAACATACTAATGCAGCTGCTGCTGAAGACTCATACTTTGATATTATGGGGATACATGTTTAAGTGACACACACTTGGAGAGGGACCTTTCCAGGGAGAAGAGCAACACTCACCTACGATGTAGAAATACCATCTATAGTCTAAGGTATGGGGTCTGCTGACAAAGCCCAGAGATCTTCTATTATATACTATACTTCTTCTTACCAAGAGGAGGGAGGTTAGGCACTATAGTCCTTTCTCCATTGTCTTTATATGATGACATCTCCCTTTTATGATGTATGGCCTAGCTGCAATGCTAACTATATTTGTGTTATGCATTTTTCTGTTTGTTGTGGCACGTATACTGCATGTTAGAGCACGATAGTTATAATAAACATTTTAAACTACATTCGTGTCTTGGTCAGATCTTATTGTGGACAGGTACCAGAGTGTGAGTGAAAAGGTGTGTCTTGTTACCGTGATTCCTGAGAGATCCGGAAGTGTTGTGTTCTGGGGTGTCTAATCATTTGCTTCGCCGTGAGTGTGTAGGAGAGCGAGTGAGACATTATAGCTAGTCGGTCTTGGACTCGTGGGCACTAAGGTGGTAGGAAGGCACAGTCCCTATACACCGAGGTCCCATAATCCTGTGCATAGTTCTGTGTATGTGCAGAATCCCTGAAACAACTCCACATATTCCACAGTGGTGGTCATCCTGATAAAGAAAGCTGTTGCATCTTCTTTGAGGAAAGTTATTGCAGACATGACGTGGCGTGTGGTTGTCTCAACCTCGAGTGCTCATCTATATATACACCCCGAATACTAATGACCCAGACTTTTTTGACAACATATTGCTTAAATGTGGCAAGTATTAGAAATGGCCCATCCTCTAGTGTAGCAAATTCAGTCTCAGTCTCTATGATCAGACCGACAGAACCACACATGCTTACAGGTCATCCTCTCAAGCGGCTGAGGCCCTTCATCACATAATGTGCCTGTATGACCTACTTGATGTTTGGTGGGCTTTATGACTTCACATAATACTCTGTTATACACAGCACATCCTTGCACATCGAATGGAGATGATATGTGATTCTTCCATCTCTCTGAGTACTCTGTGTGACCACTCCCCGGTTAGTGTCTGCCTTATCGGCCTTCCTTTCCTTCATTAGCTTCCGCCTTAGAAGCTCTAAACTATGGGACAAGGTTTTCCATGCTCAAGTCTGGTTCACAATAACTAAGTTCTTCTAGCTGAATGAGGACTTGGTTGTGGAGGTAGCCACCCTTTGGGAGGCCTTCAAGATGTATATCAGGGTGGAATGTATATCTAAAAGCTCTGGTATCCTTTGCTCCCTGCGTGGCAAGCTCAATTCTCTTGAGACTGAGCTCAAGTTGCTGGAATGTACCTATGCTTGGGTATGTGTGCTCCCTTACTCCCTGCACTGCAGGAGAAGATGCAGGAGCTTTATGATATGGCAGAGCGCGAGGCCCTCTATCTGGGTAAGAATGCCAGGGCTTGTGTTTTCTGGAAGAAAGAGAGAGCGGGCAGGACGTTTGCATGAGTGTTGAGGTTAGGAGTTGTCTTGATCACTTCACTAGCATTATGCAAAAGGATGGGAAAATCACCTCCCACCCTGGTGACATACTCAAGATGTTTTGGGACTCCTACGCTGACCTCTACACTCCCAGGGATGGGGTAGGTACTCCGGCGCTGTCAGCCTGCCTGGAACACTTTGCATTGGGGTGGATATTGGCTAACTTTCTAGGCAGCAACTCCACTCGTTAATGCAGTTGTGGGTGCTAGGATTCATCCTACAGAGGTCAACAGCATTTAACGTACTCTAATGGCAGGTCTACATCAGCTCAATCCCAATTTGCCAGCAGCTGCAGTGCTGTTAGATGCAGAACAAGCATTCAATGCTATGGAATGGCCCTACATGTTTCAAGTGCTTAGACGTTTGGGACTGGGCACCCGCTTCTTACCATACATTTGACTTCTATATCACACACAATGTGCTAGGCTCAGGGTCAACAGCCAACACTCAGAGACCATTACTATTGCTATTACTATTGCTAGAGGCCACATGGCTCCTCTTATCTTCAACCTGGCAATTGAGCCCCTTGCATGTTTCCTTCAAGACTTCTATGCTGCTCATGGGATACATTTAGGCAGCCGGCCATTGATAGTATCCCTATATGCTGATTCTGTATTATTGTATATCCAGACGCAGGGTGATAACCTCACCCCAGTCATTAGAGAGGTCATCCAGTTTGGTGGTTACTCCAATCTCCAAATAAACTGGGAAAAATCAGAAGTCTTTCCCCTGACAGCCGTTACGACCCCCATGCCACTGGACTTCCCTTTGGCATGGAGCACTGAAAGAGTGAAATATCTTTTTGTATATGTGAAACATGACACTACAGAATTGTTGTGCCAGAATTTTGGTGTAGCAATTGAATTGCTCAAAGCGCTGGTCAAACGATGGCTGCATCTCCCGCTGTGCTTGCTTAGCCGAATTTAGATTATTAAGATGGTGGTGCTCCCAAAATTTCTGTACCTCTCCACTAATATCCCCGTTAGGATGCCGGTTGTCTTCTTTCAGCAATTTTGGCAAACATTTAGTCACCTAGTTTGGGGAGGTAGGCAGCTGCATCTCTTATGGAATGTTCTGGAACAGCTTATAAGAGCCGGTGGTCTGGCAGCGCAACACTTGCAGGTTTACTATCTAGTGGCACAGACGCACAATATCAAATACTGGTTTCCTAGTGTGGAGGTACCTATTCATGCCTGGCTCAAACACACTATCACGTGCCCCATGCCCCCCAAGCAACGTTTTGTACATGTGGATCATGTGGATATTGTAAGTATGAAATGTATGGTCTGGTGGGCTCTGTCTCATAAGGTGAACCGTCTGATGCTGTACTCTTCGCTCTTGCTGGTTAGGAACAACCCCTTACTCCCCCCAACACTTAACAAACTAACAATACACACTTAGCGCTGGCAGACAGTGAAACCCTGTGAGATATCTTCCCTGATGGGGAATTCAGAAGTCTGAAAGAGGTTCGGAGACAGGATCATCACCCATAACCACCTTGCTCTAGTATCGCCTAAACTCTACAGCCAGAGTGGCTTTATCAGAGTTACCCAATCTGCTGCCTGAACTCGAAGCACTCACCCTCTATATAAAACATTGGGACTTGAGCAAATCCATTTCCTTTTTTAATACAGTGATTATTTTGCATGCCCTAGTCTATTCCAGTAGGTTGGAATGGGAAGAAGATTTTGGGTGCAAATCCCCTAGAAATGTTGGTCTCACTGCTGTGCATGTGTGTGTGACACACCTCTCACATATCATCACAAACTCATACACTTTGAATTCTTACATTGTATCTCCTTTGTTCACAGATGAGTGCACTCCTCTGATTCACAAGAAGAGTGGGATTACTGACTAGAAGTCTGGAAGTTCATCCCCAAGTGCTATGAGTTCTATACTTATGGGCATATGAAACGATATGTCAAATTTCCATAGAAGGCATAGCCCCCCTAGTGGGCAGACACCAGGATTGGCTAGTATAGTATTTGGGGAAGGGGTTGTCTTAGTTAGCATGGGGGGTTCAGCAGAGGTTATGCTAATGTACTTGGGTGACAAGGCAATAGTGCCCAAAACCCACATTACCCAATTACCTCTAAGTACCGGCAGTGGGTTACCATCAATGGGCAGAGGTCTGAAGGTTCTGGGTGACACAGGAGCCATTATGACTACTGTCAGGTGCCACGTGGTATCCTCAGAGCAGGTAATCCCTGTAGGAAAATGCCCCTTTTGGCATGGTTACTCCCCACGTTTTGCCTGATATCTGATGCACTTTGAATGGGCACTGGGCCCCTGCTAATCAGGTTCCCAGTGCCTGTGCTCTTTTAAAAAACTGTACCTTTGTTTCCACAACTGTCACACCTCTGGCCCACATATAGGTCCCTTGTAAAAGGTACCAGTGGTACCAAGGACTTTGTGACTAGAGAGGGTCTCTAAGGGCTGCAGCATGCATTGTGCCACCTTCAGAGACCCCTCACCTAACACATATACACTGCCATTGCAGACTGTGTGTTTTGGTGCAGACAAAACCTAAAAGTCGACATGGCACACATCCCTGTATGCCATGCCCACAAACAATGCCTGTGGCATAGGTAAGTCACCCCTCTGGCAGGCCTTACAGCCCTAAGGCAGGGTACACTATACCACAGGTAAGGGCATAGCTGCATGAGCAATATGCCTCTACAGTGTCTAAGTCCATTCTTAGACATTGTAAGTGCAGTGAAGCCATATTGAGTACATGGGCTGTGAGTTTGTCATTACATGATGGCTATACTGAATGCTAACACGTTTGGTGTTAAACTTCTCAGCACAATAAACTCACTCTGATGCCAGCGTTGGATTTATTATAAAATACACTCAGAGGGCATCTTAGAGGTATCCCCTGAAAAAGTACCAACTCCCTAGTGTACAGCTGACTGGTCTGCACCAGCCTGCCACACACAGACATGTTTCTGACCCACTAAGGTGAGAGCCCTTGTGCTCTCGGAGGTCAGGAAGAAAGCCTGCTCAGGGTGGAGGTGCTTCTCACCTACCCCCAAGCAAGAACAGCATTCATTGTGGCGAGCCTCAAAGGCTTCCTGTCCTTTGTTATGCTGACCAGGGCCTCTCCAGCCAGTGGAGATGACTGCCCCCTGACCAAGCCCCAGTTTTGGTGGCAAGGTTGGTGGGAAATTTGGTAGCCAGGGGAGGTGTGTCTCCTGGACCACCCGCAAGGTGCCCTGTCCTGAGGTGACCCTCTCTTTAATAAATCCTCCATCTTGAATAGAAGGATTCTACCCAATCAGGTTAGAGAATGTCCCCTCCCCAAAGGGAGAGGGCATACAAAGTGTGTAGTCACCCTAAAGGCAAGTAGCCTATTGGCTACCATTTGCCAGTGCCTGTGACACCCCTAAATTCAGTATTTAGAGGCACCCCTGAACCTTGATCCTGAGATTCCAGCAACCTCCGAAGAAGATGCCGTGCAGCCAAGCCTGAAGAAGACTCCTGATTTGGCCCCAGCCCTATTGGCCTGTTTCCAGCTCAAAGAATCTTTAAAGAAGACAACGCCTGTCCCGTGGCCAGTGACTTCCAGAAACCAGAAGAAGACTGCAACTCTTCAACAAGACCAGACCTCCCAAGGACAACGGCCCTGTCCAGATGAATCCAACTACAAGGATTCCGGATCCAGCCGGATCCGCGTCTCCTACCCACTCTGCACCCAACGCCCACGGCCTGAGTTTGAGTGGCTCACCTGTTCAGTGAAGTCTCCCCAGCAATCCTGACCTCAACTCCATTGGTGGTGGACCTCTCCTGGACTCCACGAAGATCCCTGCAGCCTTTTCACGAAGGGTCCCTCTGACCGTGACCGGCTCTGGTAAAGAAAATCTGACACCTAAAGGCATCCCTGCATCCTCAGGCCCCTGACTTTGAGGAGCCCAGCCGACGGTGCCCAGACCTTCTCTGACATCTCAACTTACCTGCCCATCTGATGGTCACCTTCATCCAGCCTACTAGTCCGAGCCTTCAGCTTCTTTGTGCGACCGAGATTCCCCTTTCCTTGCATTGGGCACCCAAAGCTGATTTACACCCTGCACCCCGCCGCCCCTGTGCCGCTGGTGTTGAATGGTTGGTGCTGCCTTGTGGCCCCCCTGTGCTTGCTTTAACCCCTGGCGCCTGTTCCCTGAAACCGTGGGTATATACCTGCAACTAACATCTCTTGTGGACATTACCAAAGTATTTTTAATACTCCCGTAAAGTAATTCTATGGCTTTACACCACAATACCTACTGTATTTTGAAAGTATTACTATTCTTGAAACTGTTACTTACCTGTAACTGAGTTCCTCTTGGTTCTAAAATAAAATAACAAAGTAATAACTTTTTATACAAAACTATTGATCTTGAATTAAGTCTTTGAGTGTGTGTAATCATTTCTTGCCTGAGTGTGTACACAAATGCTTAACACAGTCTCCTGATAAGCCTAACTGCTCAACCACACTACCACAAAAGAGAGTGAGGTATTATCTCCTTTAACCTCTGTAAAGCCTCAGGGGATCCAGTGGACTCTGTGCACACTATACCTTATTTTGGTATAGTATATACAGAGCCAGCTTCCTACGATCCCTAATAAGTTCCACCCGGTTGTGGTAGCAGACAACCCTGGGAGCCCCTACCCTGTGGCTCTGTTTGCTGTTGAATGGGTGGGCAGTCTCAGGTTCTCTAAAAGTAGCTGAATCCTGCCATGCCTGTAGATTGTCTGCTGCGGAATGATTTGGAAAACACAATCAGGAAAGAGGTGGAGTGCCAGTCACATCTGGAGATGTAATGGTTACCTGAGTGGGTGTGCCTGACCACAAGGTCCATGGCAGTCTGAGAGGGGAGTCAAGGAGGACTTGTGCCTGGAAACATTACCCATGTAGCTGCCAAAAAGAGGAAGGTCAAGGCACTTAGGAAACCTGCCCCTGGAACTCCCACGATCCAGGAGTAGGCTGAGACTGAGGAAGATGCCCCGGAGCCTACAGTGGAGGACATTGAGGCCCTTGGAGACCTGCCTGACCTGTTTGGATGGCAAGTAGAAGGTGGGCCAACCAAGGAGGACTTCTGCAGAGCTCAAAAGGAGTGCCCTACTCTTGAGGGACTGAGTCGGCAAGCTGATGCCCAGGCAGCTAGTGACATCTCTTGTGATCAGCTAGTCTTTTTGGAGAATGACTTCCTGTATATTGATCCTGAGGTTCCTGAGCCTGGGGCAACCAGTGTATTGGTGGTTCCCCATTCCTACAGAGCCTTCCTACTGGGTGTGGCTCATGACCTACCCCTGGCACGACATCTGAGGCAGGAAAACACCTTTGCAGGATTGCCGCCCACTTCTATAGGCCTCGGATGAAGTTGACCTCAAATGCATTCTGCAGGTGATGTCCTACCTGCCATGCCAGTGGGAAGTCAGGCAAACATCTCATAGTTCTCCAGTTCCCTTACCTGTCATTGGCGCCCCATTTGAAAGGATGGGCATCAACCTTGTTGTGCCCCAGGGTTCCAGGACCCCAAGACTGCCTTAGGCAACATGTTTATTCTTGTCTTGGTGGACCATGCCACTAGATACCCATAGGCCATAACTCTGAGGACTGTAACTGCACCTACAGTAGCCAGAGCTCTTACAGGAGTTTTTACCCGGGTGAGGTTCCCCAAAGACGAAGTGTCTGACAGGGGCACAAACTTCATGTCTGTCAACATGAAGTCAATGTGGTATGAGTGTGGGGTGACTTACAAGTTCTCCACACCCTATCACCTTCAGACAATGGGCATGTTAAAATGTTCAACAAGACCCTTAAAGGCATGATTATGGGCCTTCCAGTGCCCATGAGGCAGAAGTGGGATGTCCTCCTACCATGCTTTCGTTTTACCTACAGGGAAGTGCCATAACAAAGGGCAGGGTTCAGTCTCTTTGAGCTTCTCTATGATCACCCTATTAGGGGACCTGTCAGACTGGTGAAGGAGGGGTAGGAGCAAACTCCCTCAAGCCCCCGCTGTATGTAGTTGGCTACATGGTGGCTCTCAGAAATCAGATCCAAGGCTTCTGGGAGAACGCCCCTGAGAACCTGGAAGTTAGCCAGGAGATAATGAAGCTTTGGCATGATCAGAAGGCAACTCTGGTTGAGTTTCAGGCTTGCCATAAAGTGGGGGTTAAGGATCCAGTAGAGTCCAGGCCCACACAGGACTGCTGGTTTGGCCCTTATGAGGTGAAGGTGAGAAAAGAGGAGGTCAGCTATCCATATTAACCGCCTCAAGCCCCACTATGAGAGGTGACAAATGATGGGTGGAAGAGGAGAGTGAACCTCTCTCGGACCTCCTATCTTCCAAGGAGCAGGATGGGTCAGTGGAAGGTGTCAACCTCTCCCATACCCTAACCCCAGAGCAGCTGTTGCCAGCTGTTGCTTTGTTCTCACTGATCCCTGGGCTCACACATTTCTGTATTCATGATATTGACACGGGGGACAGCATGCCTATGAAGTATAAAATGTATGCGCTGGTTGATAAGGTGAGAGCAGGCATAAAGGAGGAAGTGTCCAAGATGCTTGAACTGGGCATAATTGAGCACTCCAACAGCTCTTAGTTCATCCCAGCAACACTGGTACCCAAAGATGCCCCGCTGGGCGCCATCCCAGATCTCATGTTCTGTGCCAACAATAGGGGGCCCAACTCAGTTACAAAAACTAATGCACATCCCTTCCCAAAAACTAATGAGCTCATAGATAGGTTGGGAGCTGCCAAGTTCCTCAGTATGTTTGATTTAACATCAAGGTACTGGCAGATTGCCCTAACTGAGGGGGCTAAGGAGACATCTGCCTTTTCCACCCCAGAGATTAATTTCCAATTCAAATTGATGCCCTTTGGGCTACAGAATTCCCCTGCCACCTTTCAGAGGTTGGTTATAAGGCCCTGGCTAGGATGGAGGCCTTCAGGGCTACCTCCTGGATGACATTGCTGTCTTTAGTGCCAGCTGGGAGTTCACCTGTTCCACCTCCAAGAGAAGCTTCAGGCTCTGCAACTGACAAGTCTGACTATGAAGGTCAGCAAGTCCCAGATAGGACAGGAATCTGTGGTGTAACAGGAATATCTGGTGGAAGGGTGCAAGGTGTAGCCCCTTGATTGATACTATACTGGTCTGGGAACCTCTCAACCTTCCAAGGCCTAACTGAATATTACAGGAGGTTTGTGAAGGGATATGGCACCATTGTTGCCCTTGACTGAGCTGACTTCCAAGAAGCATCCAAAAAAGGTGAGCTGGACAGAGGCCTGCCAGAAAGCTTTTGATACCGTCAAGGAGGCCATGAGTACAACACCAGTACTGAAGACCCCTGACTTCTCCAAGTAGCTTATAGTGCAGACAGATGCTTCAGAGCATGGCATAGTGGTTGTGCTATCACAGCCAAATGAGGAGTGCTTAGACCAACTGGTAGCCTTCGTCAGTAGGAGGTTACCGCCCAGGGAACAGAGATTGAGTGGTTTTGAAAGACAATCCTGTACTGTGATCTAGTTAGTGAAGAAGTTGAGACCATACCTATTTGGAACTCAATTCCACATTCAGACAGACCACAGGCCCCTCAGATGATTGATGCAGATGAGGGGTGAGAATCCCAAACTGTGAGGTGGCCCATCCCGCTTCAGGGAGTGAACTTTATGGTGGAACACTGCCCTGGGTCTGGCCACTCCAATGCTGATAGTATATCCAGGTTTTTCTTCTTAAGTGATGCAAATTCACATGCAGGTGGGTAGTTCTTCCCACTTTCAGCTATGGCAGGCACATGTAAGGCCTGACAGCCTTTGGTGTGATCTTCACCCAAACATTTTACCATCTCCCCTCCTGTTTGATGACATTTGTTTCTCTTTGGCATTGGGACTCTGTGCACTTTACCACTGCTAACCAGTGCTAATATGCTTGTGCTCACTCCTTTAAACATGGTAAAATTGGCTTACACCAAAGTGGCACATTTGGTTTACTTACAAGTCCCTAGCAAAGTGGGACTAGATGTAAATTAAATGCTACAAGTGGGCCTGCAACACTTATTGTGCCACCAACTTAACTCCTTCGCTGCTAGGCCTTCCCCCCCTGTTCTAAGCCTTTTCCTGGATATTTGGGGGCGCTAGGCCCCTGTAACTTTTTGACCACATAAGGTATCTACGCTTGTGGAAAAAGTGATTTTTTGCAGCAAAATTTGAGGTTTGCAGGGGATTCTGGGTAGGGAAACTTTGGGGGATCCAAGCAAGCCATACCTTCCTGGACTCAGAAATGTGTGGGATTGGTAAGTTTCCCTAGATGGCCGCCAAGCCCAGGACCAAAAACTCATGTGACCCCCCCTTGCAAAACCAGATCATTTTGTGATAGGTAATTTGATGTGTCCACAATATGTTTTGGGCCCTTGTCCGTTGCAGGTACTTGGCCCACCCACACGAGTGAGGTACCATTTTTTTGAGAGACCTGGGGGAACGAAGGGTGAAAAGAAATTTGTGTCAGCCCTGTGGTCCCACAACTGTTCCACACATAAATTTGAGCAAAATTTGATTTTTTTCAGCACAATTTAAGGTTTGCAGGGGATTCTGGGTAGGAAAACTTTGGGGGGTACATGCAAGTCACACCTCCCTCGACTCACCCCCGGTGTCTAGTTCTCAGAAATGTGTGGGTTTGGTAGGTTTCCCTAGATAGCTGCCGACCCCGGGACCGAAAACTCAGATGCCTCCTATCTATCCGAAAACAACCTGCAAGGAGGGCACCTGTTTTTTTGGTCCCACGCTCAGCGGCTGTCTGGGGAAACCTACCAAATTCAGATATTTCTGAATACTAGACACCAGGGGGAGTTCAGGGAGGTATGTCTTGCGTGGATCCCCAAATGTTTTCCTACCCAGAATCCCCTGCAAACCTCAAATTTATCTAAAAATATCACATTTTCCTTACATTTGTTTGTGGGATCACCACACTGGCAAAAATGTCCTACCACCCAGCGTTTCCCTTGGTCGCCCGATAAAAATGATACCTCACTTGTGTGGGAGTCCAATGCAGAATCGCATAAAAACGTATTTTAAAAAAAATATATAGCGCTTAGAGTTTGCAGTGCTATACACTCAATCCCTATGTTTTTGGCCTTTCCCAGTCACAGGCACTTGGCCCACCCACACAAGTGAGGTATCATTTTACTCAAGACACTGAGGGGAATGCTGAGTGGTAGGACATTTGTGCCGGCATGGTGATTCCAGCCAGGAATGTGAGGAAAATATGATTTTTTTAGCTAAATGTGAGGTGTGCAGGGGATTCTGGGTAGGAAAACATTTGGGGATCCACCAAGCCATACCTCACTGGATTCCCCAGGGTTTCTTGTTTTCAGAAATGTGTGGGTTTGGTAGGTTTCCCTTGATGGCCGCGCAGCCCATGGCCAAAAACCCAGTGCCCCCCTTGCAAAATTAGGTCATTTTGTGATAGGTAATTTTGATATCTCCACAATACGTTTTGGGCCCTTGCCTGTTGTGGCTACTTGACCCACCCACACGAGTGAATTACCATTTTTATCAGGAGACTTTGGAGAATGCGGGGTGGGTGGAAGTTTGTGGACCCACGCAGATTCCAGAACTTTCCATCACAGAAATGTGAGGAAAATGTGCTTTTTTTTACAAAGTTTGAGGTTTGCAAGGGATTCTGGGTAACAGAACCTAGTGAGAGCCACACAAGTCACCCCCTCCTGGATTCCCCTGGGTGTCTTGTTTTAAAAAATGTATAGGTTTGCTAGGTTTCCGTAGGTGCCGGCAGAGCTAGGGTTCAAAATCTACAGCTAGGCACTTTATAGAAAAAGGGTCAGTTTTCACTGTAAAAATGTGGTGTGTCCACATTGTGTTTTGGTCCGTTTCCTGTCGCAGGTAGTAGGCCTGCCCAAACCAGTGAGGTACCATTTTTATTGGGATACTTTGGGGAATGCTGGGTGGGTGGAAGTTTGTGAATCTGTGCAGATTCCAGAACTTTCCATCACAGAAATGTGAGGAAAATGTGTTTTTTTTTTTACAAAGTTTGAGGTTTGCAAGGGATTCTGGGTAACAGAACCTAGTGAGAGCCACACAAGTTACCACATCCTGGATTCCCCTGGGTTTCTATTTTTCAAAAATGTATAGGTTTGCTAGGTTTCCGGCTGCACTAGGACCCAAAATCCACAGGCATGCACATTCCTAAAAAAAGTCAGTGCCTAGTGGGTTTTCTGCCGCCCTGGGGAGGGGGGAATCAGGGGCTATTACCCCGATATGCCCCCTAGGGGGGCAGAAAGACTGTGGCTATTTTTTGGGGGGGAGGCATTGGGATACCCATTTTGGGCAGTCCCCACCGCAACGTAAAAAAAAGCCAGCAGAATCGCTGGCGTCTAGTGGGCTCTATACCCCCAGGGGACGATCAGGGGCTACTGTCCCCATCTGCCTCCTGGGGGGGCAGAAAGAGTGTGGCATATTTTTTGGGGGGTGTGGGGGCATTGGCATACCCATTCTGGGCAGCACCCACCCCTGAATTTTGATTTTTTTTATCCCTGGTGCCTAGTGGGCTTTCTGCCCCCTCGAGGGGGCAAATGAGGGGCTATTACCCCCATCTGCCGCCGGGGGGGCAGAAAGACTGTGGCAATTTTTTTGGGGTGGGGGCATTGGCATGTCCATTCTAAGCAGCCCTTACCCCTACATATAAAAGTTTTGTTTTCAAAGTTATGTTATGTTATGTTATAGGCATTTATAAAGCGCGAGCGGTTACCCAAAGGTGTCCTGGCGCTAGCTGCTCTCATTCTGGACATTGGGGTGGAAGGCATCTTTACAAGTTAAAGAGCCATGTCTTCAGTTCCTTTCTGAAGGTCAGGATATTAGTGGTATTTCTCAGATAGAAAGGGAGATCATTCCAGGCCTTAGCAGCACCGGCAATGAAACTTCTCCCGCCCCATGAAGCTTTTTTTATGGGTGGTACTGATACCAACTTAGCACCAAGGGAGCGAAGAGTTCTTTTGGGTTGGTACCATTGCAGATGCTGTTTAAAGTAGTCTGGGCCTGTGCCTTGCAGTGCCTTGTGCACGGTGCATAGAGCTTTAAAGCGTACCCTCTTCCTGACAGGCAGCCAGTGGAGTTTTTTGATTTCCTTGGAAATTGGTGTAAATTTTGGGGTACCAGTGAGCAATCTTGCTGCCGCATTTTGCAACAATTGGAGCTTGTTCAGAAAACGTTCTTGAATGTTTAGATAGAGACCATTGCAGTAATCCAGCCTAGACATGATAAGTGCCGTGACAACTGTCCGCCGGCTGTCCACTGGCAAGAAATGTAGTATTTTCTTAATCATTTTAAGGGTATAGAAGACGGCTGAGGCTACTGCATTAATCTGGTCACCAAAATTGAGCTTGTCGTCAATTATCACGCCTAGGTTTTTTACCTTCCTAGTGGGTGTAGGGAGAATGCCCAATGCGTCTGGCCACCAGTGGGGGTCCAGAAGTTGGGATCATTTCCAAATAAAATGACCTCGGTCTTGCCTGAATTCAGTTTTAGGCAGTTTTGTGACATGCACCTCCCGACTGCCTCCATACAGTCGTGGAACTGAATGTCTATTCCTGCTCCCTGTCCTGGTCGCAGAGCCACCACAATTTGTGTATCGTCAGCGTAGGAAGTAAGGTCAAAACCAAAGGAGCCAATTTGGGAAGCCAGGGATGAGACATATACATTAAAAAGAGTCGGACTAAGGGAGGATCCCTGTGGTACTCCGCAAGGCAGGGAGAACGGTTTAGAGTAAAATTCATCCAGTGCCACAATTTGAGATCTGCCAGTTAGGAAGGACTTCAGCAGCTTCCATGCCTTGCCCTGGATCCCACATGCTGATAATCGGTTTATCAGTAGATCATGATGGACCGTATCAAAGGCCGCCGACAAGTCCAACATAATCAGGGCGGCCTTGCCTCCCCGATCCAAAACTTCTCTAATCTCTTCAGTAGACTTGATGAGGGCAGACTCAGTGCTATGTCCTTCTCTGAACCCATATTGAGTGGGATCCAAGACTTGGGTTTCGCCTAGGAAGGCACTGAGTTGCACGTTCATTGATTTCTCGACCAGTTTGGCTGGTAACGGGAGACGTGAGATTGGACGGAAGTTGTTGGGGTCTTTAGGATCGAGGTTAGGCTTTTTTAGCAGTGGCAGTATTGAAGCAATCTTCCAAAGTTTAGGGAAATACCCTGCATCAAACATTGAATTGAACAGGGAGGTAAGTACAGGGGCAATAAGTCCCGAAGCACCTTTAATCACCGAGACTGGACAGGGATCATAGGGGAGCCTGACCTTGCTGCCAATAAGAGCATCTCTGTATTGATAACGGATAGTGGCTCAAATTTATCAAAGACAGCAGGGGAGTCTACAGCTGAGCTCCTTCCTTCCAACTGCGTTGCAGTTCCTGTAATGCTTGGGTGGTGAAATGTCGAGAAAATGACCTCCACCTTATTTAAAAAGAACCTGGCAATGTTCTCACATAGTTCCTGGCTCGTCTGGATTTTTGCAGGACGGGGGGAGGCCAGATTAGAAACTGTTTTAAAAAGTTCTTTAACCGAGTTTTTTGCAAGAGTAATTCAGTTTGTAAAGAACTCTTTTTTGCATTAAATATCATTAGTTTATAGATGGCAAGACTTTGTTTATAGCGCTTTTTCTCCGCTTCCTTGTATTCTTTCCTCCAATTCCGCTCAAGGGATTTACAGTTAAGTTTCTGTTTCCTTAGATCCTCCGTATACCAGGGGGCCGTTGGTTGAGATCTTTTGGGAGACAAAACTTTTTCTGGGGCTAATTTATTACAGGCTGTTTCTATCCACTTGGTGTAGTGCATAGTGGCCTCCTCTATACCTGTGGGTAGCTGATCCATAGTTGATGTAAGCGCATCTTTTAAAGCCGTACCCTCAATTTTATTCCAAGCCCTGCTTTTTATTAGGCTCTTCGGCCCCTTATTGCCCGCACAGTGCGCCAGGAGGGCCAACTCAAATTGCACAGCAGAGTGGTCAGTCCAGGTGAGAGGCAGTAGCCCCGAGAAGCGGAGATGTGGGTGGTTAGAAAAAATTCCATCTAGAGTGTGTCTTGCCACATGTGTAGGGCCTATCACCTGTTGACTGAGGTCGGCGCTTTTCATCATGTCTGTGAGGGTCATCGTGTCTGGTTCCAAAGGAGCTTCCAGATGGTAGTTAAAGTCTCCCATAATAGTAAAGGAGCCAGTACAGAGCCCCTCTTCCAAAAGACTACCAATAGATGTTAGGAAGGTATTCTTAGGACCAGGAGGTCTATATAATAAAATACCTTTAAATGTGTGGTGATTCGATATACTAAAACTAAAGGAGAGTGCCTCACAATCTGGATTTGAGGCTGTATGAAAACCAGCTTTTAATGAGTCGTGATAGATAATTGCTAATCCACCAACTCTCCTGATTGGCCTATTTAGGGTATGACAAAGAAATCCTGGAGGCGTAGCTTTCACTAAATCTGGGCTTGAGGCTGCATCTGTCCATGCTTCTGTGATAAAAGCCAGTTCAAAATTTCCTTCCTCTATGAGAGTTGCACACTCTGTGCTATGTTTCACCAGTGATCTGGCGTTGAGCAGTATACATTTTATCACTCTTTTTTCTGGCTCCAGCCTCTTTAAGTTTTTGTTCTTGATGTCATTAACAGACTGGTATATCAGATTAGGTAACACACAGTTGCAGTTGGGACAGGTAACTAAGGGAGAGGGGGGTCTGGTGTTCAACGCGAGACATACACAGCCGATGGTCTTACCAACCGGCTTCAAATCTAATAGTTGTAATCTCGAATAGTTTAGGTTAATCGTCTTACCTAAGGTAAGAAGAGCAGGGGTGCTGGCGCTGAGCGTGGTCCAAGCGCGGACGGCGCTGACGGGCTTGCCTTAGGCGCGCCTTCGGCGCGTCAGCGGCGCGTCCGCTGCGCGGGCGCGTCAGCGCTCCCATTTGTACTGTCAGGGGACAAGAACTAACCCACTGACCCACAGTACCCTCAAAATGGCGGTCGCGCTCAGAAATTGCGGGAATCACCGATGCCCCAGAACGTCCCAAAGACCTCCCAACTTATGCGGAAGCAAATTCAAGAACAAATACAACAGGTAAATGTTAAAAAGTTCATGACCATATAAAAATATAAAAACGCTCAATTTGTTGAAAATGCAGAAAGTGCAGTGCCTAAAAACAGAGCAGTGCAATGTGCAAAGAAACAAGGAAGCAAGTGTTGTCTCCCGGCTCAAGCCTCAGGAGAGAGCAGCGCTGCGCGGGCGCGTCAGCGCTCCCATTTGTACTGTCAGGGGAAAAGAACTAGCCCATGCGCGTGATCGTCAGTACATTGAAAATCAAAAACAGGCCTAGGGATGTTGGGGAAGTTCTTCCCCACCTTCCAAAGCCCCCCCCCCAAAAAAAGAAAATCCCTCTGCTGTTTGCATTAGAGGGATTTAGTGCACCTGTGCACATGACGGAATGGTGCCGTCACGAGCACCGGAGCACTGGTGCTCAAGACGGAACCATTCCGTCATGAGCACCGAAATGGTTAAGCAGTGTTTTAAAACATGTCTGAGGTCTTCCATTGCAGCCTGCGTGTTGTTTTAAACTGCCAATTCGACCTGATAAAATAAACCTTTAGCCAGGCCTAAACCGTCATTTTTAATACATATAAGTCACCCCTAAGCTAGGCCCTAAACAGCCCCTAGTGTAGGGTGCATTGAATTTAAAAGGCAGGTTATAAGTTTTACGCGTCCACGTAGGGATGAACTCCAAAATTTAGTTTTTTACTATGAGGCCTACCTCTCCAATAGGATAAGATTGTGCTACCTCATTACACTTAATAAGTGCTAACTTTTGATTGGGAACAGAGAGAAAGGTCTAGTTTTGGTGTAAAAAAACCTGTCATTTAAAATAATTTTTATGGTAAAGTCATATTTTAAACAACCATATTTCAGGTCTATGTGACCTGACCACTATGCACTTTAACTCAATGCCACTGCACTGTAATTTTCAACACAAAATATCAAAACTATTATCAATTTTTTCAAAATTGTTCAAATTTGTTTTTCCAAAAAATGTATATACACACTGTTTGTCAAACATATGTACAACACTGTACAATCCTTCGTGTTTGGTGAGTTCATATACATTTATTTTAGAAGATCACATAACTATACATATATCCAGGATTTCTTCAAATTTCATTCTTGCCCAATGCATTTCGGGCCAATGGCCCTTCTTCCGGGGCTCAAATCTAAAAAATGCAAAACAACTATCTTAAGTCAAAAACACACTCATTGTACAGGGAATTCAATATCATAAACATCTCAGTATTTGAATTTGCACAGCAACAGTATTATGTACATTCATGCATTCCCGCAGGGGGAAATGAGCCTCTACATTTACTAGATTTAATACCAAGAGGGGAAAATACCAAGAGGAAAATTATACAGAAAGAGACTGAAGGATTGAAATGGAAAAAGAAAAACGAAAATGTAACTCTAGAGTGCCCTTCTAATGTAAGAATTTATCAACACCAATAACGTGACCAGCTATCCACTTCCCGGTAAAAGTCACATACTCACTGATATAAACTCGTAGAAAGCACTCTGTAAGAAAAATAGTGCAAAACCCAAATAAACATTGCGTTGTGTAAAGTTAACCTCTCATCCCCGATTCAACAATACTCGCGACCTTAACACACCTGAATCTACATCGGAATCCTCTTCAGTCGGTTCCTAGATGGTTGCACTGTGTGACTCAACAATCCTCAGATCCTAAGAAACCACAAAAGGTTTGTATAAGCCATTTGAGCAAACTTGGTATAAAACCCCATGCCTCCTCCGCGAGTGTCCTCTCCTCACCTCTTTCCATGCTGAAGCAGGCTGTGTAACAAACGGCTCACATCTCACAACTCCGAGTCGTGTGACCAGTGCCCATACTCGACTCCGTATATGACCGCAAGATTCCGCCGGAAGTGGAACATCCCCGGCGTCCAACGCGATAGAAAGCGGACTGATCTCAAACATAGGCGGTAGTCGCCATAATAAAAATGAAGCTACACCATAAACGCCATATTGGAACGGAACAAAAATACCATACATCATTAACGTATCGGCTCTACAAATGCCTCCTAAATGGCAATGACACTCCCTCAATCATCAGGAGCGAACGACCAGCTAACCTAAAAATAAAAATAAAAATAAATTCCAAAACAAATTAAAACTTAAGTAAAGACAGAAATGGAAGAGGTGTATGAAGAGGTACTCTTACTCGGCATGAATTCAAATACATGTCATAAGTACATTACAGATCAGACTCCACATGAATGTATAGTGTCAAAGGTAACAGCCATAGTCAATTTTCTCATTCAAACACCTAGGGTCTTGTGTATCAAGTCTCCTTATCCAGTACATTTCTCTCTGGAGCAAGGATCTTGTTAGATCCTTCCCTGGGAATTGTGCTACTTTCTCAATCACTTGGAACTTAAATTGTGCTATGGTATGACGGGCCTCTGCCCAATGTATTGCCAAGCTGCTTGTTGTGTTCTGTGTTCTAATCGTGCTTTTGTGCTCTGACATACGTGTTTTAACTTTTCTTTCCGTTTTTCCAACGTAGAGCAGCCCGCACGGACATTTAATACAATAAATAATGTTCTGCGAATTACAATCTGAGTTGTGGTACAATTTAATCTGTTCTCCTGTGCGTGGGTGTTGAAACTTGTTCCCTACAATCACATTATTACAATGCACACAATTTGAACATTTCTAAGTGCCTTTAAACTCCTCAGTGGTGATTCTTGGTGTAACCGTTAGTAGTTCCTGTAGGTTCCTCGATCGAATGTAGGCATACAGAGGTTTGAGTGCAAATAAATCGTTAAAATCTGCCTCGTTCTGTAAGAGTTCCCAACGGTTATTGATTATACTCTTGATCTTTTTTGAACTTGTAGAAAATTTAGAGACGAACACTTGTCTCTTACAGGGTTGTTTTAATCCTTTCTGCAAACGTTCACTGCTTTCCTTTCCCTCCAGTCGTTCAATAGTGTTGTCCAAAATTTCCTTCGGATATCCGCTGGCTTTATATTTTTGTTGTTGGATTTGTAAGTTTTTCTCCAATGCAGATGTACTTGAGCAGATCCGTTTGATACGTAAACATTGCGAATATGGTAAGTTGTAGATCAAATTCTGGGGAGGAAAGCTATCAAAAAGTAATGCGTTGTTTTTATCAGTTTCTTTCCGAAAAACTTCTGTTTGTATATCCATCTCTTCTACCGTAATCAAAACATCCAAGAATGCTATTGATTTATCACTGATGTTGTGTGTGAACTGTATATGTTCGTTGTACGTGTTCAGTTACAAAAAAAAATTCTCCAACGCTTCCTGACTGCTAGTCCACATGATGAAAATGTTGTCTATATATCTACAATATAAGAGAAGACATTGCTTCCATTCTTGGTCGTTGTAAATATGGTCTGCTTCAAACTTCACCATAAAAGAATTTGCATACGCGGGGGCCCCCGCGAAACCCATGGATGTACCCATTAATTGCAGATAGAACTGTTCTTCCCATTGAAAGTAGCTATGGTGCAAGCAAAAGTGTAGAAGTTCTAATAAAAACACTTTGTCAGCACTTATTTCCGATTGACATAGGAGTGCCCACTCCACAGCTTCCATGCCTCCTGCATGAGGGATAGATGTATATAATGATTTCACATCCACTGTGCACAGTAACATCTTTCTATCAGGTTTCACTGACTCAAGTTTGAGTAGAAAGTTGGTGGTGTCCTTAACGTATGAAGTCCAATTCTGGACAAATGATTGGAGAAAATGGTCAAGATCCTGACCCAAAGGTTCAAAGATGGTGCCGCATCCTGTCACTATCGGTCTCAGTGGTGGATGGCGAAGTTCGAAGCAGTGTATCAAAGGGGTGTGCAGTTCCTAGTGGGAGGGAAGGGGAAAGGGAGGTGTTTCTTCGTGATGACCTCACACTCCCCGAAGGATGTCATGCTTCATCATTGGGCCAAGCTCCTCGTCAGGCCGGCGCTGCAATGCCTGAAGAGCTCCCATAAACGAGGCTCTTTGGCGGAGATCTTTTGAAGAAGCCGTAGGGTGCGTGCGGGTGTGAGGGTTGGGTAGTGCACAGGGAAGTGAGTTAAAATAAGTCTAGAGCTGTCCTACTGTCATATGGTTTATTCCTGTGGTAGCTCAGGCTTAATTAAAATATGAGGGTGCCCTACACGGATGTAATGTTCCTATAGGGCTGTGGTAGTGTAGTGGGTCAACATGTTTCGTGCCTGCTTAGCCCCTAACGGGTCTGGTGGCACTTCATCAGGACCAAGTGAAGATAAAATGTGAATGGTGCACTACCGCTGGTCTGGTTCTCGAAATTGTGTCAGATGACCAGGCGCAGTAGAGTGTACCCTAGTAGACTTATACCGGGGTAGAAGACCTGGGGGAAGAGATAAAAAGGGGGGAGAGAGAGAGACACAACCAATGGAAGGTTAAAACAGGCGAAATGCACCTTGGGTGGGTGCTCTATATTGGCAGGCATACAATTGCTTAGTGATACTCAACAGACTAGGTGTTAAAGTGAGGTTGCGTGCGCATTCATTCGTAACTTGGTAACAGTGTTAAGATAGCCAGGCTTCTCTATGGCTATGTGATTCGTTGTTCCAAGAGATGTGGTCGCACGAATCTACCCGTGTGGGCTAAGTACGCCTGTTATAACAACTTGCCATCGAAAGAAACCGTTTACGAGTGACTTAATCCCCACAGGTGATCTCAAGTTGGAGGTCGAGTATACACGAAAGTGATCGAAGATGTGTACAACCATACTGAGGTGCAGTGACTAAAGTCATACACGTATGCGACAGAGTACAAGAACCTGCACTGTGCTGGTGTGTGTGCTGAGGCAAGTACATATATAGCAGATGTACATGCCAAGGTAGCGATGTGATCCATACTAATATTCGGTCCACAGGGTGCCAAATGTAGCCGTTTCCATTTGCGGTACAATGGACATTCAAACCTCAATCTCCCGTTATATAAACCGTGACTAGTCGTTTGTAAGTAGTAAAAGTGCACAAAGATTATTATTATCGGCGAATGCCCGTGCTCAGGTTATCAATGGCCTGAGGTAATTGCAGTCGTGGAGGCGGCGAAGTTCGAAGCAGACCATATTTACAACGACCAAGAATGGAAGCAATGTCTTCTCTTATATTGTAGATATATAGATTTATAGACAACATTTTCATCATGTGGACTAGCAGTCAGGAAGCGTTGGAGAAACATTTTTTGCAACTGAACACGTACAACGAACATATACAGTTCACACACAACATCATTGATAAATCAATAGCATTCTTGGATGTTTTGATTACGGTAGAAGAGATGGATATACAAACAGAAGTTTTTCGGAAAGAAACTGATAAAAACAACGCATTACTGTTTGATAGCTTTCATCCCCAGAATTTGATCTACAACTTACCATATTCGCAATGTTTACGTATCAAAAGGATCTGCTCAAGTACATCTGCATTGGAGAAAAACTTACAAATCCAACAACAAAAATATAAAGCCAGAGGATATCCGAAGGAAATTTTGGACAACACTATTGAACGACTGGAGGGAAAGGAACGCAGTGAACTTTTGCAGAAAGGATTAAAACACCCTGTGAGAGACAAGTGTTTGTCTCTAAATTTTCTACAAGTTCAAAAAAGATCAAGAGTATAATCAATAACCGTTGGGAACTCTTACAGAACGAGGCAGATTTTAACGATTTATTTACACTCAAACCTCTGTATGCCTACATTCGATCGAGGAACCTAAAGGAACTACTAACGGTTACACCAAGAATCACCACTGAGGAGTTTAAAGGCACTTAGAAATGTTCAAATTGTGTGCATTGTAATAATGTGATTGTAGGGAACAAGTTTCAACACCCACGCACAGGAGAACAGATTAAGTTGTACCACAACTCAGATTGTAATTCGCAGAACATTATTTATTGTATTAAATGTCCGAGCGGGCTGCTCTATGTTGGAAAAACAGAAAGAAAAGTTAAAACACGTATGTCAGAGCACAAAAGCACGATTAGAACACAGAACACAACAAGCAGCTTGGCAATACATTGGGCAGAGACCCATCATACCATAGCACAATTTAAGTTCCAAGTGATTGAGAAAGTAGCACAATTCCCAGGGAAGGATCTAACGAGATCCATGCTCCAGAGAGAGATTTACTGGATAAGGAGACTTGATACACAAGACCCTAGGGGTTTGAATGAGAAAATTGACTATGGCTGTTACCTTTGACACTATACATTCATGTGGAGTCGGATCTGTAATGTACTTATGACATGTATTTGAATTCATGCCGAGTAAGAGTACCTCTTCATACACCTCTTCCATTTCTGTCTTTACTTAAGTTTTAATTTGTTTTGGAATTTATTTTTATTTTTATTTTTAGGTTAGCTGGTCGTTTGCTCCTGATGATTGAGGGAGTGTCATTGCCATTTAGGAGGCATTTGTAGAGCCAATACGTTAATGATGTATGGTATTTTTGTTCTGTTCCAATATGGCGTTTATGGTGTAGTTTCATTTCTATTATGGCGACTAACGCCTAAGATTGAGATCAGTCCGCTTTCTATCGCGTTGGACGCCGGGGATGTTCCACTTCCGGCGGAATCTTGCGGTCATATACGGAGTCGAGTACCGGCACTGGTCACACGACTCGGAGTTGTGAGATGTGAGCCGTTTGTTACACAGCCTGCTTCAGCATGGAAAGAGGTGAGGAGAGGGCATAAGCGGAGGAGGCATGGGGTTTTATACCAAGTTTGCTCAAATGGCTTATGCAAACTTTTTGCGGTTTTCTTAGGATCCGAGGATTGTTGAGTCACACAGTGCAGCCGTCTAGGAACCGACTGAAGAGGATTCCGATGTAGCTTCAGGTGTGTTAAGGTCGCAAGTATTGTTGAATTGGGGATGAGAGGTTAACTTTACACAACGCAATGTTTATTTGGGTTTTGCACTATTTTTCTTACAGAGTGCTTTCTACGAGTTTATATCAGTGAGTATGTGACTTTTACCGGGAAGTGGATAGCTGGTCACGTTATTGGTGTTGATAAATTCTTACATTAGAAGGGCACTCTAGAGTTACATTTTCGTTTTTCTTTTTCCATTTCAATCCTTCAGTCTCTTTCTGTTTATTTTCCCTCTTGGTATTTTCCCCTCTTGGTATTAAATCTAGTAAATGTAGAGGCTCATTTCCCCCTGCGGGAATGCATAAATGTACATAATACTGTTGCTGTGCAAATTCAAATACTGAGATGTTTATGATATTGAATTCCCTGTACAATGAGTGTGTTTTTGACTTAAGATAGTTGTTTTGCATTTTTTAGATTTGAGCCCCGGAAGAAGGGCCATTGGCCGAAATGCATTGGGCAAGAATGAAATTTGAAGAAATCCTGGATATATGTATAGTTATGTGATCTTCTAAAATAAATGTATATGAACTAACCAAACACGAAGGATTGTACAGTGTTGTACATATGTTTGACAAACAGTGTGTATATAAAACATTTTGAAAAGTTTTTTTGAACAATTTTGATATTTTGTGTTGTTGTGTTGAAAATTACAGTGCAGTGGCATTGAGTTAAAGTGCAAAGTGGTCAGGTCACATAGACCTGAAATATGGTGGTTTAGTAGTAGGGCGTGTCTAGACAGCACGCATACCACTGTTGCACTCTAAGATAAGCAGGAAAACAGAAAGCTGATTTCAGAAGTTATCCGGTGTGCTTCACTCGTTCACTACAGTTTAAAGGCATATTTTAAGCCACACATCCAACTCAATGTGGAGCACCAGAGAGGACAACTGATGGCTGCTCCGGCTAGCCAACTTAAATGGAGCACAAACGATCTCAGTGATTGCTGCTTCATTGATCAAGGGGTCTTGAATCTTCATATGATTTGTTCTGTCCTGAAGTTAGTCTCACAGATGTACTACAAGAGAGATCACAACATCGATGTCTTAAACCAATTTTCCTTTTTGTTAAGATTCAATTGGGGAGATCTAGGACCTATGTCTAGAACAAACTCCATATTTGTCATTATAGGTAATGGGTTATGTTATATTGATGACCATGGGAATCTAACACAGAAGGATTTGAATTTCTGTTATCAATGTATTGAAATACTTTCCTGCTATGAACCCTAATGAAATAAGTGTTTTTCTTTAATTATAGCAAATAAAATATACACCCAGTGTTGCGAATTTCTTTCTTATCTTGAATAAATTATACGAACTCGGTCTCAATTGATTTTTCATGTCATGGTCAGACATTGGATACTAAAGATAGAATCTAACAAAGTTAATCACAAAATATGTCCCTTGTAGGCACTATTACCTGACTTTACAGAAAGTTAGCATTTTCTTATCCTAACCATTCGGTGCTTGCAACCTGTGTCCTGGGTAAAATGGCTGTGAATGGTGGGCAGCTGGCCTTTGTGTATTCCTCTCAGACAGTGAGACACAGGGGGACTATATTTTGGCAGGATGGGCTATCCTGGTAGGATGGGGGGGACGGAGCTGTTCCATGCCCAACTTATATTTCAAAGGGCTGCTTCTAGTACACTCCTGGACTTGTCGATACTACAGAGGAAGGACTGCCTTGTACCCCAGAGAACTGACCTGCTGCTTGAGGCCTGCCTTGTTCTTCAGGGGACTGTCCTGCTGCTTAAGGCCTGCCCTGCTCCCATCATCCCAGGCTAATAGAGTGACTCCAAGGGTCATTTGGCAGAACCTCCTTTTCTGAGCTACAGGGACACAACAAACTCCAGAGTCCTCCCTGCAACTGCTCAGCTGACCTGCCTGCAACTGGACCTACCTGTGCCCTGCTGGCCTCTGCTAAAGTGAGTCCCTGATCTCAAAGTGGTGCCTCTCCAGGTCCCAGACCCTTGGTTGGTTTCAGAGTGCACTCCTCTGTGAAAAAAGTAAAATCCTAAAGTTTTGGGCTCTTTGCGCCCACTGACAGGTCTGTTGGCGCTGATACTTTGCCGCCCACAATGACCGTCAACACAAAGCTCAGGTGAACCCAACTATTTGTGATACAGCATCCGCCAGCAAAGACAGGCAACGTGAGAGCTCCACTTTGCGGTACAGCAACGACAGCCCGCAGTGACCTCCAACGCGAAACTCCAGCAAAAACTATCTGTGACCCCGGACTAGCTCTTTGCACTACCGTGATGACCTCGACAATGCAAGGCCTGCCTTTTGCACTACAACAAGGACCATTCACAATGCTCTCCTGGCTCCTCGTGGCCTCGTCCGCTGCGAACTGGACTCTTCACACCAGAGTTTGAGAAGGTAACTTTTTCAGCAGGACTAACCTGATCATTGTATGTGGCCCACACTCCATCGCAGCTGGCCTGAACGTGTGACCTTTCCTCGGTCTAGCATAATCAGAGGACCGCAAGTGGCGCTTTGTGCTTTTAGGCACTATATTTACCTAAAACTTTAAAACTGGATATCTCCGACTCTACTGATCGGATTTTTGCCATCCAGGTATAATTTTATTTATTAAAATGGTCTATATTTTTCTAAATGGTAATGATTTTTCTGGTGTTGTGTTTTCACTTTATTACTGGTTGTGAGCTGCATAAATTGTTAACACGGTGCCTCCAAGGTAAGCCTGACTGCTTTTGTGCCAAGCTACGAGAGGGTTAAGCACAGGTTTATTTATTGACTTTTGTGGTTCATCCTGAAAGAGATTGTGGTTTCTGCTTGAGAAGGGTGTTTACCCCCCTCAATCAAAAACCCAATTGCCTACACTCCTGATGTATAGGGCACCCCTAATGAGGCCCTTACTGGCCAATCTCAGACAATGTTATTCCTATCAGTCATGACTGAGATGCTCAGGTGTCCGAAAAGGTGATAGAAATAATACAGCTGATTGATTTCACAGCCCATTTTACGTTTCTACATGACTTTTATTCCCTTGATTTTAATGCAGGATCAGTAAGTACATATTCAAATCAAATCAAATTTGTGACAATAAAATGTTTTATTTGCCATACAAAATAGAAGAGACTCAATCACATAGCCAACTTAGAAGCCTAAAATTCACGTTAGCACGTGCAAAACATATCGGAATGTATAAAGCCCATTAGACCACTCATAATTTCTACAAATGTGTCTTGTGTCAAAAACAGTTCAATATATCGTACATTTTCACATTTCAAAATAATTTTCTACCTTGTACAAAGATACAACCAAGGTCCATGCAGCATCCACAGGACTACAATTTGTAACTAGAGAACCAATAAGCAAAATCGATTCTCATTCTGACTAGACAAGGAGACACTGCAATGACACATGCAGAATTGCCTTGTCAAATGCAATATTTCACGCACAAAATCGTAAATGTTCACGTGCATCTGAACATCTGCCCAGGCGTGATGTTTTACTTGAAACCAACCTATAAACACAAACTCGGGAAATGCCCGGGGCGACAATTTGCAAATATATATCAGTCTGGAATGATTTCATTTTAGCCCCTCCTTTGCTGAATTAGAGACGCCCAGCCATTGCGTTTTCAGATCCCATGATCTGCCAATGATTTGCACAAATAGAGATTCGCCTGTTTGTGCAAGTGTTTATTAAGGCGAGCATGTACAGCCACAAGAGAACAAAGAAAAATGCTGTATAAATATTGGAGCCCAGAACTTTAGATTACTTCTGGACTCAAAAGGACCCTCTGCCAAGGAGAAGAGCTGGGAAAGCTGAAGGAGAAGTACTGTCCCTTTGCTGTGTGCTGTCTAGGGGGTGCAGAGTCGAAATATCGCCGCAAAAATATCGCGGGACAGAAATATCGCCGCAAAAATATCGTGGAGAAGAAATATCGAGAACAAAAATATAGTTGACAAGAATATCGACTGACAGGTAAGTAATATCGATTACATAAATATCTTTGTAATAAATATCGTTTACAAAAATATAGTTTACAAAAATATCGATTTATTAATAATTTGATGTATTTTAGTGTTTATTATATGTATTAGAGTTTTACTAGTTATTAATTTATTTTAAGTTTAATTCTGCGTTTTTAGTTCCGTAGCGGGTTGCGGGTTTATAGGGGATTAGGGTGGGAAATAATTTAATTTTATAAGATTTATTGAATAATTAATGTGTTAATTGATTAATTAATAATAGTTTAATAATTAGTTGTTAATTAATTTCAATTAGTCAATTAATAAATAATTAGGTTACTTGCTTAATTAATTTTAGGTGTGTGTTGTGGTGTTTATATGTGTACATTGTGTGAAGGGTGGTAAGTAATTAATTTTTTTATTGATTAATTATTAAATACTTTTAAGTTAATTACCATCAATTAATTAGTAATTATTAATTGTAATTGTGTAATTAATTTTATGTGTGTGTTTTGGTGTTAATATGTGTAAATGGTGTGAAAGGTGGTAAGTAATTAATTTTTTATTGATTAATTAATAAATAATACATTAATTTCCATTAATTAATTAGTAATTATTAAATTTAATTGTGTAATTAATTGTAGGTGTGTGTTGTGGATTTAATAGTGTTACATAATGGGTAATTTTTTTTTAATTATCTTTGTTAATAATAATATATTTAAATTTATATATTAATTATGTTAATATTGGAAATTAAATTTAATAAAAATGTTGATGGTTTTATTTTTTATTATTTTGGGATCCAGCGCTTTCCCTACTGTTGCACTCACTGGAGTGGGAATAGTAATTTTACCCCTCCGCTATCCAGCGCTTTCCCTACTGTTGCACTCATTGGAGTGGGAATAGTAATTTTTACCCCTACGCTATCCAGCGCTTTCCCTACTGTTGCACTCACTGGAGTGGGAATAGTAATTTTACCCCTACGCTATCCAGCGCTTTCCCTACTGTTGCATTCACTGGAGTGGGAATAGTAAATTTTACCCCTCCGCTATCCAGCGCTTTCCCTACTGTTGCACTCACTGGAGTGGGAATAGTAATTTTTACCCCTACGCTATCCTGCGCTTTCCCTACTGTTGCACTCACTGGAGTGGGAATAGTAATTTTACCCCTACGCTATCCAGCGCTTTCCCTACTGTTGCACTCACTGGAGTGGGAATAGTAAATTTTACCCCTCCGCTATCCAGCGCTTTCCCTACTGTTGCACTCATTGGAGTGGGAATAGTAATTTTTACCCCTACGCTATCCAGCGCTTTTTCTACTGTTGCACTCACTGGAGTGGGAATAGTAATTTTTACCCCTTCGCTATCAAACGTTTTAACTACTAATGTTTTTATTTTGTTATTAAATGTATGTATTCTTTATTTTTAATAGTTTAATATGTTAATTAAATGTAGAATATTTTATTTTAAATTATTTATATGTGTTTATTTTATTTTTATATAATTAAAAAGTTTATAAATTAAATAAAGATAATAGTTAATAAAATGTATTTAAGTAAATATATGTATATCTAAATATTTTTTTGTGTTTATATTTAATAAATTAAGTTTATTTGTTATAATTAGTTTAAATATATATTAAATGTAATTTATTTTGTTAATAATTTTAATATTTTTTAATTCATTTATTTTAATTTGTTATTTTTTAAAATCGATATTTTTTACATCTATATTTTTTACATCTATATTTTTGATTCGATATTATTGTACTTACCTGTTTAAGTATAGCAATTCGATATTTTTGTAATCGATATTTTTACATCTATATTTTTTTCAACTATATTTTTGTAATCTATATTTTAACATGGAACCGTCTAGGGTTGGCCTGCAGTAGCTGTTTCTGCCAAGTAGAGGAACTGTGTGTGTATCCTGCTTGAAGAGAATCTCCAAGGGCTAGAAGCAGAGCTTGCCCCCTGTTCAAGAAGTCTCAGGAACAGCAAAGACTTCACCATCCCTCTGGGTACCGCCTCTGGAACCGCCGGTTTCAGTCTCCACAGATGAGATGAGCAGCTGACTCCGTCACCGGGTCCGTCGCTGGTTCCGTGTCCCGACGGCACCGCAGAAGGCACCACCGTACTTTGCACCGCAACACTGGTCTCACCGATGCTGTTGGACGACCGTCTCCGAGCCTCTGCTTGAACCGCGTTCTCAGGGAACCGCACTCCGCACTGCCTCACTTCACTCTGCCGGACCTCACCGGACCTCACTGACACTGTTGCTGCCCGCCAGAACATCGACCGGCTCTGTCGCATGCACTAGTGTCACCAACACCGTTGGACGACCGCCACCGAGCAGCTTCCTGCACCATGCCGGAAGGGCACTGCATGCCTCGCCGCTTCACTTCACAACCCAACCGCGACGGTTGCCCCAACGACTCGTACCAACGTGATCGGACGCAATGAAAAGGTACTGTTTACGAGTCTGTCGACACTACAGCTGACCCATACTGACGCGGTCATCTAGAACTGTTAGACTCTTTCGTTTTCAGTGTCGGAATAGCCCCGGACGGAGCTACCTACTCAGAGGAACTATGTTTTTGAGATATTTCTACAATTTTAAGGTTATCTTGCAAACTGCATATTTTTCAGTTCTGTATGTTGGAGTTTTGTTGTTTTTGGTCTTGTTTGGTTTAGATAAAGTTTTGCTATTTTTCTAAACTGGTGTGGTGTCCATTTGTAGTTTTCACTGTGTTACTGTATGCATGCACAAATGCTTTACACACTGCCTCTGAGATAAGCCTGTCTGCTCGTGCCAAGCTACCAAAGGGGTGAGCAGGGGTTATTTTAGAAGTGTATCCCCCTTACCCTGACTAGGAAGAATGGTCCCTACTTGGGCAAAGATGCAAACCATTGCCAACTAGAGACCCCCATTTCTAACAGTAAAACATTTAGAAGTACTAAAACTGTTAAAAAGTCAAAAACAAACACAATAAAAATGCCACTCCAACTTACAAAAACAGTAAAGATTAATACACAAAATTACAACAAAATAACAAAAATATAATAAGGGGAACCAGAGATATGAATTTGTAAACACTTAAGGTAAAGAGCACCAAAAAAAACGAAAGCAGCAAACTGTAGTCATTGTTCGAGGTTTACCGAGACCTAGGTGTAATTTCAGGCCGACCGTGGAGCATGGATCAGATACATCAAGCAGATTTGTCCCGTTCAAAGATTTTATCTTCTGACTTAGGGGTCCATTACGATAACCGGCGGTAAAAAAAACGCCAACCGCCATAGCCTGAAAATACCGCCCGCCTGCAACATGGAAATACCGAACGAGCGATTATGATGACGCAAAGGAACCACCGCCCGCAGCGGAAAAAAATAACAGAATACCGCCCATCCATGTCAGAGTCCAAGACAATCCGTCCGCCACGGACGCAATACCGCCCGAAAAAGCCAAATACGACCGCGCGGACGGACTACACACCGTCCGTCAAATTATGATCCCCCCGACATGAGGGCGGGAAACCAACACATTTCCCGCCCGCAACGATGAACAACAGAAATGAATAACTGACAAGGCGGAAGGCCTGGCGGCCATGTCCGTGCACGGAAATCAGTGGCGGCACAAACAAATACACACAACACGGCCAACAAGTCCACACAGCAAACAACGCCAAAATACCCAGACACAGAACCCATCCCAAAGACACATCCCCCTGCCAAAAAATATAATTAGAATAAATCCCAGGACACCACGCCCAACACACCTGAAAATGATAGACCATCATGACACACCCACATAGGTGAGTACAAAAGCAGCCCCCTCACAGACCACAAACCCTTGCACCACGACAAAGCCAACACCACAGCAGAGAACACGGAGAGCCACAGAGGAAAGCAGTATACCACACGCACACACACATCACATCCATCACCACAACCACCACCATCACCACCACCTAAACACCGGCACCACAAACACCCTGCACATCACACACCAAACACACCACACCAGCACCACAAAAACTACACTACGCACCATGGCAACACAACGAATGCCCAAGTTCACTGCCACAGAGTTGACGGTCATGGTCGACGAGGTCATCAAGGTGTACCCACAAATCTATGGGAACCAGGTCCAACAGACACCAGTATCCACCAGAAACAGGATGTGGAAAAGGATCGTAGACCAGGTGAATGCAGTTGGGAACGTGCCACGCAACCGGGGAAATAACCAAGAGGTGGCAGGACATGAAAAGCGTGGTCAGGAAGAAGGAGGCCAAGAACCGTGAGCTGGCTGACAGGACTGGCAGCGGAACTCCCGCGCCATTCAAGACCTTCAAGGCGTGGGAGGAGAAGGTGCGAGGCATACTACATCCGGAGAGTCTCATCGGAATACCAGGGGGAATGGAGGCTGGTAAGTACAAACAAATGTATACCAGCACACCGCCATGTACAGACATGCACCAACACAATGCCATAGCTCCGAGGGCCGAACACCCCCATGTCCAGTACACAATTCACAAGACATCCCTCACATATGCAACGGACACTCACACACACTCAGCCCATAGGCACCAACAAAGAAAACCATGGGGGCATGTGTACAGTCAGCCATCACCACAACTCCCACCAGGCCCCTCTGTACCCCAGATGTGCCGGAAGGAGCACTCCCCACACCCACACCCATGTGTCAGCCATAGCTGCACTAACCAACAAGTAACAGGTGAGCAGCCTTACCACAAGGCCCGTGTATCGGAGGGGGGACTGCAGAAGTACCCCCCCCAGGCCCCCACTCCCACAGCACAGCAAGATGGAGCACTCCCCACACCCATGTGTCAGCCATTGCAGTGCACACCTACACCCGACAGGTAGATATGTTACCCTACATGGAGGGCTGTCTGTGGATGGTAAACCATCACCACGACCCACAACACAGCCCCCACACCCACAGACCAGCAAGATGGAGCACCCCTCCCTCTCATAACCATGTGGTAGCCATTGCATTTCACCCTCAAAACCAACAATTAGGTAGACTACTGTACAGGGCGTGGTGTCTGTAGGCATGAGGACTGTACTACGACTAACATGTGGGACATGTCACTTAGCAGAGGAACAGGTAGCACTGCTCCCTGTCACAAACATGCGACCAATGTGCACCCGGACATCAATTACAGAGTCATAGCCCACATGAGCCATCTCAAATGCAGTAACACGTAACGAGTCACGTCTGCATGCACAAGTCTAACTGGAGTACTGACCCACATGGCGTGCACTGTGCCAGTCATCACACACATCAGCAACACCATCCAAGTCTTGTCCATGTAGTTGTGTCTGCTTCTACCCTTGACATAGTACAACATCACCCATGCTAGTCTATCTTGTCCAAATGCAACATAGTAGAACCCCAGTAATGTCACATACACCACTGGACCCATGAACCACACAGCTACACAATGCACATTCTAAATCTCATTCATCTCATCATCCAGCCCCAGTGTCATGAAAGGTATATCATCTAAACAGTTGCCCCATAGACAGTAGTACAGCAAAGAGTCCTGCCGATGACCAATAATGTGTCTGCTGTGTCTGAAGCGCTCGTCACACTGTGAGTAACAACATACAAAATGTAGTCAACACCCCAAGAGCACTGCATTGCTGCACATGGGTGAGAGTAGCATGCACACCAAGGAATTGTACCATCTGCAATACGTCGTGTGGCATACAACCATTACTAACACACTACAATGCTTGCTGTGGAATGCCCTTAAATCACAACAGTGAGCAGATATGCTGGCTAAGTCAGACATACACACACCTTTGTATCTGTAGTGTCGTGTGGCCAAAACACATGTCCCCTTCTGCACCCATATGTCACAGTATGTACCACAGTACCATATTACAACACCAAAGCGTTCATCGGGCAATACCCCTTTTGCCATCTGCGTTTCCAAGCGTTGCATTTGAGCCCCAAAAACATATATCATCTCAAAAGCGTGCATGGGGCTGTACCCCTTTTGCCATCTGCGTTTCTAAGCGTTTCATTTGAACCCCAAAAACATATTTCATCCCAAAAGCGTTCATGGGGCTGTACCCCGTGCCCACCAAAGCCACAAAATGTAGGGGTACTGCAACACACACCGAATGGCATTCCAAATCCGTCCCATGCTATATGCACCCATCACACTATTCCATTGCCTTGATCACGCACACACATTGTAGAGCCATACACACGCATCTGGGAAATCAGTGCACAAACTGTGCATGTCAGACATCTAACACAAACCTTGCAAGGTGCAACACAATAACTTTTCGTCTCCGCCACACAGGTGACGAACAGCATGATGCATCGGATGGAGACACCAGCCATCACAGCCAGTCCACAAGCCCCCCACACGGACTCATGGATGTGGAAAGCCTGGACACCTCTACGGACGAGGACTCCCAACCTGGCACATCTGGCGTGGCAGGGCGCAACAGCACCCCAGGACCCCTCCTACCCACCAACCCATCTCCCAGGGCTGGTGACCAGTCCCAGGCCCCTGCTGCCACGGTCATTGTGGCCACCGCCGCAACCACCACCACCACCACCATCACCACCACCAGGGCCTCCCTGACCACTCAGCCATCCCAAGGGGTGGCACAAACCTCCACATCTACCCAGGGAGCCAGGAGGAGGCCCCGGGTGACCAATGTGGCGAGTGGGCAGGTCGGTGGCAGCAGTCCAGGTGGGAGGAGCAGGGTCAGGCCAAGGCCAACAGAGCCTGGGAGCCAAGCCCTGCCACAAATAGCCAGAGTCCTTGGGGCCTATGAAGAGGCCCAGGGACAATGGGCCAGGTCAGCTTCCGACACGAGGCAAGTCCTTGGGGTGTTGAGGTCCATGGACGCCCACATGGGCCGATTTGTGGATCTCATGGGCCAGCTAGTGGTGGAGGTGAGGGCCCACTCAAGGCCAACCACACCACCTACGCCACCACCTGCTGGGGTGCAGGGACGTGCAACATCCAGTTCCCCTGCATCCACAGCGAGTGGGCAATCCTCAGCCACCACCAGCAGTCCACAAACACAACCCCCTCCTCTCAAACGTGGAAGGGGCCCTCCGAAGAGGAAACAGATGTCCAGGGAGGACTTTGCATGCTCCAAACGCCAGTGAGTCAGACAGCCATGGTGGCCACCCCCTGCATTCACTTGGACTACCATCCTACCCCACACTGCCAGTCGAGTGGCAAATGTCTGTTGGACTGCGGACCCAGGACAACATGGGTACACCTTGACCATCACGCGGACAGGACCGTCAACTCATTGTACAGCATGCACCACCTTCTTGATCACCTTTCCCACAATCACATGTCACCTTTAAAATAAATACACCTGTATCACATCCTATGTCATCTGCTATGTTTATTATCAATGGTGCACAAACGTCAGCATGTTCAGAAATTCATCTGTAGTGTGTTCTGTCGATAGGCCAGGAGAGGCTGTAGGGACCTAGGGGTGACAAACAGAACAAGAGTCCATTGACTGTGTGTGTCACACACTCATCACACAGTACTTGTCATCAGGCCTAAGCAATGTACACACATCTCACAGAGCAACAGGGCACAATGTCACAGCCACTCTCAGTGGCATACTACCCTGGACATGGACCATTGCCACACAGCACTCAGTCAACAATAGGCCGCCCTGACAATGCACACATACACATACACAACTACAGCGACATCAGCCGTTGTACATGGTCACTCACCGTCAAGTGAAGTAGCGGGCGATGAGCTGCTGACGCTCATCCACTGCTTCCTCCTCTCCACTGTCCTCGTCACTGGACACAGCTTGGCCTGCAGGTGGGGGCCCTGGCTGATCACCGTCATCCACTATCAGGGGGATCCGCCTGCGAATAGCGAGGTTGTGCAGCATGCAGCATGCCACAACAATCTGGCACACCTTCTGTGGGGAGTATGCCAGTGCACCCCCGGTGCGGTCCAGGCACCTGAATCTGGACTTCAGGAGTCCAAATGTCCGCTCCACCACACGTCTGGTCCTCCCATGTGCCTCATTGTACCTGACATCAGCTGGTGTATGAGGATTGCGTAGTGGACTCAACAGCCAAGGCCCATTAGGATATGCAGAGTCACCAACAATCCATGCACGGTCCGGTTGCAGATTGGTCATCAGACGTGGGAGGATGCTGTGGCGCATGATGTCCGAGTCATGGGTGGAACCGGGAAACTTCGCACACACGTGTGTGATTATCATGTCCGCCAGGCACACCACTTGCACATTCAGGGAGTGGAAATGTTTCCGGTTACGGAAGATGTGCTCCATGGCCTGTGGTGCAACAAGGCCAACATGGGTGCAATCAATTGCACCAACAACCTGGGGGATGCGTCCGAGTGCATAGAAAGCACCCTTCACCGCAGGCAAATCACGGGCCCTGGGGAATCTGATGTACCGGTTCCTGTACAGCATCAGAGCTGACAGGACATCCCGTAGCACCTTGCTGAACATGGGCTGGGACATCCCACCTCCACTGCCCACCGTGTGTTTTAATGAACCGGTTGCGAAGAAATGCAGTGCAGCCATCACCTTGGCCGTGGGGGTGAATGCAGTAGGATACACCCTGCGAGGACGAAGGTGGGGTTCCAACATGGCACATAGGCGATGCAGGGTGGGCCGGTCCAGACGGAACTTCCTTATGACCTCCACATCCTCCATGTCTGCCAGCAATTGGTAGGGGCGATGTATGGTTGGTCTCCTCCTAGGACAGATGGAAGTGGACACATGTCAATGCAACACACAACATGGCATTTACACATACACAAAACAAAGATCACTGACAAAGCAATAGTATCAACAAACAGCTGACAAGTAGGGACAGCACAGCAACATTACTCTTACACAGGTCCCCTTACCAATAGCAAGGACCACTGACACATACCATTGCTATGAGCATGCACATGGGGATTAAGGCCATATTAGCTTGATAGGCATGATGATGGATTCAGACTGCATATGTGGGTAGCGGCAACACCACAGCAATATACCTAGCTGCTGTGCCTGACACTGCTTCCGAGGTTGGGTGAGTATGGCACACACCAACAACACAACGTACACAGGCTGAGTGGTACACCAATTGCAGCAGCTTGGACACGCAGAAACAGCCCTAAGGGGGCTATATCAGTGTGGGAGGGTGACAGGCTTTACCACAGCATCCAGGGACTGCTGACTGCCACCCCTCAACAACACCTGCTGCTGCTGCCACCTGTCCACCTTAATGTCGACGACTCAGATGATATGTCCAGGTCCACTCACCGGCGAGGAGCTGCAGTTCCTGGATTCCGAGCTCCACGCACACTGCCCAAGGCGAATACCGGCAAAAGTCATGTGTGTGTAAGACAACTACAGTGTGTGTGGGAGTGCATGTGGGGGACACACATGTCGTTCATCGGCAGCACTATGAGTCTGAGCCTGTGGGGTTCCAACATGCACCGCTTACCATGCTAACAACAGGTGGAAGGGGCATGTAGGCTCTCTGGTGTTTCCCCATGCATGTCCCTCCCGAGTGGTGGTACATGGCATTTTCATGTCAGACACCCAGTGACGCAGACACTTGGCAATGCATGATTCTGGGCAGCTATTGCTTGTGTGAATGGCTGGCTAACTCCCTGCTGGCCTTCTCAGTCTCGGCAGACCTGGGCTGCACATTGACCGCCCAATCCTAGAAGGAAACTACACTGACTGTACAGTGGGTTACATGTGTCATTATCTCACAACTCTCAGGAAATGCGCTAACTCAGCCCTGTCGATTGAACACTCCAGGCCTTGTGATAGGGATGTGTGTGAGAGATGGTGGCACTGAATGTGACCTCCATTGCGGGGTGAGCCATTCACAGGGCGAGTACGTTGAGGGCTGCACAGTGTTGGACACAGTGAGTCCACCCACAAAGATGTGTAGCCTTGTGAGCTATGTGTCGGTCTACCTGACAATGGACAGTAGATGTGGGCAGACTACACATTGCTCAAAGTGCTGGCATCCTGAATTTAATGGGATGGACAGGTACTGTGTACACACTCCCACCAGCATGCATTCACGTGTGGTGTACACATGCTGTTATGCCATGTCCCATACCGTCTTGGCTCTGTTACACGTCTCTGCTCATTTAGGATGGGTCAGCATCATGCCACTGTTATTGGTGGATGTGGGTGATGCTGAGAAGAGTATGTGTGATATTCCAACCCTCATGTGTACCATCCCTGCAGTTGGAAGTCCACCAGCCCAAGGCCTTGTGATGAGCCATTGCATCCAAGTTGATGCTTCTGTGTATGTGTAACCGACAGTGCAGCCAATCCCACGAAGAGGGTGACGTCATCTGCCGGATGTGTGACCATGCTGCAGCGACTAATAGGGGGATGCTCCCTCTTATTGTCAGGTTGGCATGGCGCTGCATTTCACCACTAACGGTCTGCAATTGACAGTCACACAGCCTGTGGCGGATGCACGTTTGTAGGGGCATCAGCAGCAGGCAGGTGTACAGTACTGTGGGATTGTGTCTTTTGCTGCGAGAGGCAGCATGTGTCCACAGCCTACCCATGTTCTGGGTAATGTGATGTTGGTTGTGTGATGCAGTGGGTTGTGAGTGTACTCTGTGCTGGGTGCATCTTACATGCATATGCGATTCCTGAGGGTCAAGATGTAATTTGGGCACTCTGCATAGTCAATGCGTTCAGAGTCGTAGGCCTCAGGAACAGCCTGTAGTCAGCTGGAGTGGCACTTCACATGTATGTTTGTGGCACTGTGCATACTCTGATTTCGTCCTAAACACATGTGTGCGATGCCTCACCTCGTATTCCTGATACTCACACATCCGGCACACTGTGCAACAGTAGTTGTGCTCGTGCGATGGACAGTTGTCTGGCATGGGCTCATAACCATTGTGGACTGTCATGTTGCAGTCAGTGTGTGTGGTGACACATTCTGCTCCATGCAGGTATGTCCTTGGCCTAATTATGTAGTGGTCATCCTTAACACCATCAGGAGAGTGGGTGTGTACACAGCGATGAGTGGCTATGGCCGCAGGGTGACAGTCCGGGTGTTGTTCCATGTGCACAACACATGTGTCACTTATTGGCGGGTTCATTACCTGTACGCCAGCCATTACGTGTTGATTGTGGTTGCTGTATACATTTGCACAGGTATCATGCAACATGTGCACTTGGGAATGTTCTGTGCTGGCTCCCTTGCACATGTCTGTGGATTTGATGCCAAATGAGTGAGGCCACCTCGCTCTCCCTCATGTGTCATCTACCATGTGTGCTGAGGGACAGGGGACGGTCAACAGTGGTGAGGCATCGGATGGTGCAGCTGCACAGGAGCTGGGTGAGACTAATGTGACCGGCGCATTGGAGGGGGCAGACGTGTGCTGGATGAATCACAGGCCCATAGAGTACAGAGGTCATGTATCCATGTTTGCTAGCACAGGGGACGTGCACTCTAGCTCCTCTGCAGCCACGCGGAGGCCAATGCCCACCCTCCCAACTACTTCCACTGGTGCAACACCTGTCGGCACAAGGATGACGGATAGAGTGTCTTTCACACCAGGAACAGCTGCCCCTGCGACCCCTGCTGCAGTCAGTGCCGGGTCTGTTGAGCATGTGTGGCATCTGTGCGTGGGTCTGACAGCTCTCCTCAATGACTTCATTGCCCATGCCAACACCTTTCCGCAGTTGACATAGTTCATGGAGGGCCTACATTAACGTGTAGGTGGGCTACACCAGTATGTCCAATAGTTGTCCCCCGGTCAAGGTGGTCCTTGAACTGGGCCACTGTCAGGCTGACATTCCTGACCTTCCCCACCCCCGGAAAGTGGCGCATCTGACAACAGCAGGGCACGAGTCCTGACAGAAGAGGTGGTGGCACGCAGACGTCATGACAGGTAGTGACATCACGGAAGATGGCTTGCACCATCAGACTCATTGCCTCCCCTCGCTCACCCCACTGATGCGATTGCATCATGGGAGCACGCGCGTGTGCAGCAGCTCCAATCTCTCCCCAGAGAGGCCAAATAGTGCATGTGTGGCTCCATTCGCTCCAGTCATCGAGCTCACGGTAAAATAGGTGGGGGACGCCGTACAGCCGCATGGAACCCCGACTCGTGCCCTGGACAACAGTGACAAAGCATGGCTGTCTCCGGAGTCCGGATACACCACATGCAACACACAGTAGCTGTAGCTGCCCTAGCGGGCCATGCTGCAAACACCATCCCAGACGACATGTTGACACACCCCGGCGCGCAATGTCATAGCATCCGCTGCCATTGGCAAGGGACCCATGGTGTGTGATATGGGCCTCATGGTGAAGAGCCTCCGAGCCATCCACCGCCAACGGGTGTCATGCAACTCACACACTTCGCTAAAACATTAGGTAGCTTTGCCTGCACACCAGGGCTCGAGTCCGGGTACCATGCGGGTGTACGGCGTCCAACCACTTATTTTACCGTGAGCTCGGTGACTGGAGCGAATGGAGCCACACATTCACTCTTTAGCCTCTCTGGGGTGAGATTGGAGCTGCTGCTCACGCACGTGCTCGTATGATGCAATCGCATCAGTGGGGTGAGCGAGGGGAGGCAATGGGTCTGATGGTGCAAGACATCTTCCGTGACGTCACTACCTGTCATGACGTCTGCGTCCCCCCACGTCTTGTTCGGGACTTGTGCCCTGCTGCACACTGAGAATGTATTGCCTGCGAGATGTGACCAGGAGCAGGGTGCCATGACCCCCCACCCACCAAGCTCCACTGCCATCCCATGCCCTGGGTAGCCTGTGCAGGTGGACGATGTAGGGGGTACACCTGAAGGCCAGGGGTGTAAATGTCTCGGCAAGGGCCTGACTGATGCACAGCAGTATCCAGCATGTCCCCAGAGGGAGGGCCAACGTCCACACCTGATGCAGCATTGCTCGTGTGCCTGCCTGTTGTGCACACACTAGTCTATATTCATCTCCAGACAGCTGGTCTTTCCACATACCCAGAACAGTGGTAATCTACCCCGCCGGGTTCGTCCCCACACAGTCTGTATCAACACTGCATGTGTGCACCCACCCGTGCCACAGACCCACCTCTGCCAAGAAGCCCTCCCGCTTCACATGCCACATGTGTGTATTCCACAGTTGTGCTTCTCTCTCAGGGGCGGACATCCAACTGTCCCGTAGCATTCAGACTGCACCCAGTCGGACTGGCATCCTGTTTGAATGTTAGGCACCCTCACACAACTACCTGTGCCACAGTGCTGGCTATCGTGACTGCCATGGCAGTGTTGCTGTCCATGGCAGGGTACACTCACACACAATGCATACGTAGCTTTTCGTATCGGTACTCTGCACATCGGACTGGCCACTGTCCCTGGTGTTGTACATTGTTGCCGCCTGTCTATGTATTCTGTGACTGGATGCTGTTGTTCCTGTAGTGGGTTGTGTCTGTGCAGTTGCTGTTTGCAGTTGTTACTGTGTGTGCATAGTTAAGTGAGGCACATGCCGTGAATGGTACCTCAACAATTGCAATGTCTGGTCTCACAGTCCTATGTGTATGATACGTGGCTGGGACTTCACTTCTTTCAGACTCTGCTACTTGTGTGTGTGATGAAGACGTGTGTCTGTAACACAGATTGTCTGCATGTATTTGGTGGTATTTCTGTGTTAATGTGTACGTGTCATGTTTGCGTGCATGCAAAGCACAGGGTGTGTGTCTAGCCACAGGATGACAGGTAGCATGTGCAGAGTGTGCAGGTATGTGTAAGCTTACTTCCTGGCTGGCCAGCAGTGTAGGTGTATGTGTATCTTGTGATGATCATCGAGCCAGGGCACATGGCTTACTTTCAATGTGTGCATTTGGGAGGTGTAGGTGTGTGTGGTGTGTGTGGTGTGACTTTGGGGTAGTGTTGGTGTGTGTGTGTGCACTCTGGCAATGTCGACTACACACATGTGTTACCCAGGGGCATGGTGGGTGTTTGTATCCTTGTTCAGGTCTGTGAATGTGAGCACATGTGTGTATTGTCTGTTGCACAGTGTGTGGGTGTGTCCTTGCAGTTCAGGATGACTCCTACTTGATATGTATTGGCCATTGTGGGTCTGCAGGGTGTGTGAATGTGAAGATTGTGCCTTGTTCAATTGAGCATGTATGTACATTTCAGCGGTTCGTACTCACTGTGCAGCCCTGCCCACCCACACTGATATCGTGTGTTTTGGCATGCTTTGATGTGGCGTGCAACTGGCGTGGCTCCTATATTTGCTTGTTGAGTGTGATGTCAGACTGTGAAGGTGATTGTACACATATGTAGGACTGTGCTTTGTAGTGACCAGGCCGTCAGTGTTGATGTGATGATCTGTTGGGCCACGTCAGACTCTGACATGCCAAGGCCCACGACCTGTGGTATTTTACTGGGTCCACAGTGGCAGCAACTCATGTGCATTGACATCCAATGTCACTTGACTACATGGTAATCTCACGAGTCCCGTGTACTTCACTCACTCTCATCCTCTCTCATTCGTACTTGTCTACGATCAATAATTCTCCAGAGTCAGATATTAGCTTTAAGGCATGTATTTGAGCTTACTTCCTCTGTGATGCAGGATGTGGACACTACTGGCAGCGTAATGCATGTGGAGGATATACTTAGCATGATTACACATACAAAAGGGGGTACAGGTAGATGTGATAAGTCGTAAATTGTGGAAATATGGCTTCAGAGTTAAGAATGCCCTGCCCTTGCTATGCTACAGTACATTAGCTCATTACTGAGGAGCCCTAGGCTGTGACACAGACAGTATTGGTTTACACTACCAGACAGCTTGACATCATGAGCACAGTACATCTAAGTCCCATGGTACAGGTTTACGACAATAGTGACTCCGACACACCTGCGTCAGAGGTGACATCAGAGCATGAGCCTACATGCATGCAGCATAGTCTCACATGTTGTTGCGATATGGTGGCTACTGTACATGACTCAATGCCCGGGGACATGTTGTAGGGTGTTGCATTTGTTGTCCATGCAAATGTCCTTGCACGGAAGTTCAGAAGAAGGTGAGATGGCAGTTCTCAAGTTATTCAGCAGACAGAAAAGCGTGCACTTACAGGAGCATATGTTCAGGTGCGCGGCATGCATATTGTAGCAATGTGGTTCGTGCAATGTTGGCCATGTGGTCACTGTACACAGGTCCCATTCCTCAGCCTCCCCGTGTTCATGCAGGGACACGGGATATGGTGATGGACAGGGTGCATGTCCCGGAAATGTCAGGTGTCATGACGGTGGAGTTGATGGTAAGGTGTTTGTTTCCGTGTGCATGGTATAGTTGTTGCACAGCTGACTGGCCACTGCGTGCGGACGGCAAGCATGGGTACGGTGTTGCACATGAATGTTCAATTGTGGGTATTGATTTGGGGACCCATGAATTGACAGGTTGTCAGGTATGCGATACCTTCCTGCAGAGCATCCCTCGCATTGGTGGTATTTGTGGTTGACATCCAATGAAGCGGATGGTGGGTTGCAACGTGTTCCTCGTAGGTTGTCCCTTGTAGAATCCTGATGGGACATGTCGGGTGACATTCGATGAAACTGTAATCCAGCATACGTTGTGTGGAGGCACACTGGTCCCATTGCAGTGTGTGTCCTATTGCAGCCACAAACGCCATGCCCCCATACACTGAACAGTTCCTGTCGTGGGCGTCCAGGGGTGAGAACAGGTGTACCAGGTCCCCAATTGGACATGCCGGGTTGGAGAGACATAAATCCACAGGCCAGTGGTACGGGCACCTCCGACAGTAGAAGACGGGGATGATGCAGCTGAAAATTTCAATGCGGTAAGTTACTCGATAACTTACATTCAGCATAGCCAGATTTGCACAGCCCACTATCTGTAGCAAGCTATTGCTGTACAGCTGCATCTGTCTGGCGTAGGTGTATAGTACTGGTGCACCGTCCATTTTGCTGCAGGGTGCTGTGATGGCGTGCTCCGGCTGCCTGGGCTGTCTGCTGAGTGCAACCTCCGACGGTGCTGGGTGTTCTTGAATGGATGTTAGGCGGCAGGACTTTGTGTATGGCTTGGGAGGCGGACACAGGCCCTCATCCCACATGCTCCTATGAATGGTCAAGGCCAGTGGTGTCTGACTCCTTTTGATTACTTGCATTTGAGCCACAAGGAGCAGTGGTATAATTGTATTTTGTGGTTTTATCTTTCTTTCATGTTCAGCGTTATCTGCCAGTGGATGGTTGACTCAGCATGGCTATGTTTGGGTTGTGGTTGTTCCAATGGCTCCGTTCTCCTGCAGGATATGTTGCAATGTGATTTGGGTGTGGGAATGGAAGGACATTCACTGCTATCTGCTCTCCCGTGTGTGGGTGGGTCACTTCTTTTCCGCTGTACATTGGGACTTGTGTGTGGGCCTAGTGATTGTGGACACCTGTTCTCAGGCAGCAGGCTTTCTCTGTTTTGTACATTGCATGGCTTGTTATTGCGTGCAGGATGGTATAGGTATTGTTTGTTGTGACTGGCGTGCCTTTTGCGGTCAATGTCCATTGTTTGTGCTGTTCTGTAGCAGCTGCCGTGTGCTTCTCCATGCTTTGCACACAGGTGTGTGTCCTCTTTCGGCGTCACTTTGCTCCCCTGTTCTGCACACTTGTGTGACTACGTTTTGGCAACTGTGAGTTGTCGGTTGTGGGCATGATTTACGCAGGGGGACCACGTGACATGTGCCTTCAGGGTGGGGCTGGTGTGTGTGGTGTGTTGTTGTGACCCTGCGGTGTTTGTGTGCAGCCCATGCGTGGCGCTGTCGTTGGCCTCTGCGTTGTGCGCATGTGCGTCATCGCCGGGCGCTGCGGTGCCGTGCCGGGAACGTCACCTCCTGGTCCGGGGTATTGGGTGCCCAGGATGTTGCGGGTTGATTATATTTTACAGGTGGGATATGTGTGGGTACAGTGTTGGATGTGTCCTGTCCCCACAGGGGTGTCTAGGGGGCCCATGTACAGTTTTTCCGCCCTTGCATTGTGTGCGGTATTTACATGCCCTTGTTGTGTGTCTGCCTACCTGTGTCGTCGTTGCGCGCTCTCTCCTAGGTGCTGCATCAGGTACAGCATTGGGATGGCCTGGAGAGCAGGATTCATGTCGGAGTAGGCCGGGTTGGTGTTTCTGTGGTCGACAATGTGGTTTCCACCTCCTGTTCTCGTGCGGTGTCTCTTTGCCGGTGAGGCTGTTTGGTTGTGTCATCGTAATTTGTACGCCGGGCGGTACGTCATTTCGTCGGACAGTGTGCCTCCGTTGGCTGGCGCCGCTACGTAAACGGGCGCACTTTGATGGCGGGCGGCGTCGCAGGCTTGCGGGCGGTATTTGCCTGACTTTTCACATCCTAATTTGGCGGGAGGGCGGGCAGTTGCTGGCGGACGGTAACTAGCGGTTTTTGCCTCCGACGGCACGGCGGTAGTGTTTCCGCCCGCCATCGTAATGACCCCCTTAGTCTCTAAAATAGTAGATGAAATCCTCCACCATGGCAAGGTTGCAGCCTGTATCTGCTGAAGGCTTTCCAAAGCCAGATAGCTGCTGGACTATGTCCTTCTGGAGCCCTTGGTTTTGGCAGTAAAAGCTCAGAGCTGAAGAAATTCCAATTTCACAGTGGACAAAATCCTCTTGTCAGCCGGATACTTTTTGCACCTTTGTCCGGTCAAGATTTCTACCTTCAAACTTAGTTTTTTATAGAGCTGAAAATCCTCCAGCAGGGCAAGCCTGAAACTATATTCGATGGAGTCACATCAAAATCAGACACCCTTGCTGTGAGATCCCATTGACGCCCTGAGGGTCTTGGAAGTACAAAAACTGTCTAAGTCACAACTTTTCAGGTTTGTTTGACAAGTCGAGTTGTACACAGCCAAGGAACCCTGGACCTCAAGGACAGCACTAAGGCTCAGGAAATACTCCGGCAGAGGCCACCTGCTGGGTCCAGTCAAGCTCAAGTTGCAACTCATCAACTTGTCCTTGCAGAAAAAGGCCTCTTGCAGCTTGCAAATTCCTGGAAGCCACACAGGATGTCACTCAAATGACCATTGGATGTTCACTTCTTTGTCTTAGGTAAAAGTGGGCGCAGGTCCACCCATTCAAACCTCCCCAAATGTCACAAACCGCAGTTGCAGCCCTTCATCTGTTCTTCTGCAGGTCTGGAAAGTGTTCTGAGGAGCTGGTAGTGAGTCAATTTTTGTTGAGTTCAGTAGCCATTGTGTAGGAGTGACTCCTGGCACTCCATAATTTATGGGGAAAAAATTCTTGGGGCCAACCCTGTAGGAAGCTGGCTCTGTTTATACTATACCAAAGTGTGAGGTATAGTTTGCACAGAGTCCAGCGGAACCCCAAAGTTAGGCAGAGTTAAAAGTAGATAGCACCTTACTCTCTATTTGTGGTAGTGTGGGCGAGCAGTAAGGCTTTATCAGAGGGGTGTGGGCGAGCAGTAAGGCTTTATCAGAGGGTAGTGTTAAGCATTTGTTTTACACACTCAATCAGCAAATGACTGTCACACACTCAAAGACTGATAAGTGAAATAAATGCTTTGCAAAATATTATGCAGTTTTTACAAGTGAATGCAAGTTCAAATGCAGTTGTTTGAAATCCAGGTAAGTCAAGGTATTGAAATTACTGTACAGATTACTTTTTAGTTACTTTTAGATTACTTTTTAGATTACTTTTTCTACTCAGTGTGATATGCCTAGATATCATACTGGGGCATTTCCTAAAGAAAAGGTAAGTAAAAACTGTTTTGCACAGTTGTACTTTTTTAGGTTTCCATACAAATCTACTCCACACTTAGAACATTTTTCAGAGAAAAACAGTCAATAGATTCCTATGGAGGGAAATTAAGTTAACGGTTACCAGGTAAGTAATCGGTCTTTGGGGTTGAGCTTCTGGGGTTAGAACAAGGGTTCCCCCAGGGTCAAGGATGCACTCTTGTTACACCCTCAGTGGCACTAGGGCAGCTGGGTGCAGAGTGCTAAGGCCCAATGTTATCCAATAAGGGATAGGGGGCCTCCGGTTGGTGGCTGCTTACGAGCAGGCCACTGGGTTGTGGGAGCAAAGCTCCTGGTGTTAAGCTCAGGGCAAAGGGGGATCCTGTTTAGCACAAAAAGTGCACCCACAGCGGCACAAGGGCCGCTGGGTGCGGGGTGCTGGTTTGGCATTGGGTGCCCGGTTGTTTTCAATAGGGATTTTCGGTTTTGGTTTTCAGCTGCAGGCTCGGTCCAGGAAGACTTCCGGGAGGAACCAACAGCTGGGCAGGTAAGTTGGAGGGCTCGGGGACGTAGTTGCATCTCAGGTTCTCTTCTACAGGGCACAGGACAGCTGGATGAAGGGGTGGCTTTTGAGGTCGGATTTCACCTTACCGGGCCACTCGCGGTTAGGCGGGTGTCCGTGCAGAGGCTGCAGGCAATGTTGGGGAGTCTTGGAGGGGTCAACCCACGGTGGAATCGGACTCTTAAGCGCTGTGGGGCCTTGCTGGGACCAGTGGGCCACTCGAACTCTGGCCATAGGCGATGGGTGCAGTGGTGGTTCCAGGCGTTGGGTTTCTTTGTACTCAGCAGGCTCAGAGTCTGTCTTGGGAGTTTTCTTTTGAACAGATCTGCTGTTCACAGGAGATCTGGTCTTTGTTGAAGGCAGTCAGTCCTCCCAGGGTTCTGGAGGTCGCTGTCTGCAGGACAAGGCAGCTTTTGGCGCAGGATCTGTGGAGACTGCAGACGGGCCGGTAGGGCTGGGGCCAAGTCAGTTGTTCTCTGCAGTCTCCTCTCCTGGGCGTCTTTTTTCATCCTTTTTCTTCTTAGGTTGCGGGAATCTGCTTTCTTGGTTCAGGGCTGCCCCCTAAATACTGTATTTAGGGGGCGTTTTAGAGGTCTCTGGGTCAGTAGCCAATGGTCTACTGACCTCAGGGTGACTACACCCTTGGTGTGCTCACCCCACCTGGGGGAGTGAGCACAATCTCTAATCCTGAATGGGAAATGCCTGCAAGATGGCGGGCACTGAAGAGTGGGCTTCACCTCGCCTCCCCCACCTGAGGGGTGGGGTTGGCAGAGGTGGGCACACCTTCTGGGCTGGCTAATTGTTCTCGCCTGTCTTCCCGCCGAAAAGGAGGGGAGACAGGAAGGGGGCCTGCTCCTGATAGCAGGAGAGGCTGGGGGTCACATTACAAAGGCTGCAAGGCCTTTGAAGCTCCCCTGCCACAGATGGTTCTTCCTGGCCTGGGGAAGGTGTAAACACCTCCGCCCAGGAAAGGCTTTGTCTCTGGGCTCAGGGAGCGAAGGCTCCCACCCCTGGGGTCCAGAAACATGTCTTGTGGTGGCAGGCTGGTGTGTACCAGTCAGGGAACCCACCAGAGGCTGGTCGTTTTTCAGGGGGCATCTCTGAGATGCCCTCTGAGTGCATTTTTCATTATATCCCACACTGGCATCAGTGTGGGTTTAATGTGCTGAGGCGTTTGAGACCAAACTTCCCAGTTTTCAGTAAAGCCATTATGGTGCTGTGGAGTTCGTAATGACAAACTCCCAGCACCATATACTCTTAATGTCATTACTGGACTTACAATGTCTAAGAATTGGCTTAGACACTGTAGGGGTACAGGGCTCATGCACCTGTACCCTCACCACTAGTATAGCGCACCTAGCTAGAGGAGTGACTGACCTATGCCAGGGCAGTGGGTTGTAGGCTTGGCACACAGGGATGTGTGCCATGTCGACTCGTCACTTTGTTCTGCACCAAAACACGCAGCCTGCAATGGCAGTGTGTGTGTGTGTAAAGGTACAGGGCCTCTAAGGGTGTCACAATAAGTGCTGCAGCCCATAGAGACCTTCCCTGGCCACAGTGCCCTTGGTACCCATGGTACCTTTTACAAGGAACTGACATGTGGCCAGAGAGGTGCCAATTGGGGGTACAAGGTACAGTTTTTGGGAAAGAACATAGGCACTGGGAACCTGTTTGGCAGTGACCCAGGGCACATAGAGTCAAAGTGCATCAGTAGTCTGGCAAAAAGGGGGGGGGTTACTGCAACAGAAACCCAGCTTCCTACAAACCCTACCCATGTTTATGGCTTATCCTGTATGCCTTACTGCAAACTACCTCAGAGTGCACATTATTCTAGGGGAAACCAAATATGATACAGACCTTCTGCCCCTGAAGTGAGCCAGTGGGCCAGAGAGCGATGAGTTTAGGGAAATGAGCAGTCCTTTCTGTCTCAGCTACACCAAACTGGCTCTGAGTCTGGCTCCTACTACCACTGGGCTAGTGCCCAAATGGCTACAGAGACATGAAGAGAATTGTTCAGGCCACCATTGCAATACATGGGGCCTCGGTCCCCATGTCCTGAAAATAAAAAATAAAAAGTAAAAGTGGGTATGGTAGGGTAGGGGTACCCTTACCCTCTAGACCTTGGTGAGACCAAATAAAAAAAAATCTTTGTGGATTGCTGCAACCCTGGGGGACTCTTGCTGGAGGCAGTGTGACCCCTTACACCCGGAAGAGTCTTGAGGGATTGAAAAACAAGTGGGGTGGGTGCCTCTTGGGGTAGAGCAGGCCCTGTGGCCAACCATCTGCCACGCACAGTGGAAGGTTGGGTGCCCAAGAGGCATTGGATGCAGGGCATGGCTGCAAGCAAGGCCCTACGGCCAACCCAATGTTGCGCATGGCCAAAGAAAGTGCATAGGTGTGCTTGGCTGCCCGCAAGGGTTTGGACGAAGAACCTGGCTGCACAGCGGAGGGTAGGCCACCCATGTTGAGGGTGGGAATAGTAATAACATATTACTTTACATTGAAAAACTCTAGACATTCACTAAAAAAACAAAGGTTAAATTGACATTATAATTAGGTATGGTAAAAATATCTGATTTACATTAAAAAAGCCTCAGTCTGAAATCACTGATGATATCTCAAATGACATAACTGATGACACTAACCACAGAAGCACTCACATATCCACTCACAACCCTATACACTAACCTACCCCCACAACCACTCATATCCATTCACAGACCCACACACGTACCCACACACGTACTCACACAACCACTCACTCATCTATAGAGCCACTTATGTACCCACTCCCTCACTTATTAAGCCACACACACAACCACTCACTCACCCATACAGCTATCCATACACTTGGTCACTTACCCATAGAGCCACTCACACAGCTACACAATTGCCCATACAGCTACTCACACACCCACTTATTCACCTATGTAGCCACTCACACACCCACTCACTCACCCATACTGCATCTTAACACAGCCACTCACTCACCCATACAAGCCTCACACACTCACTGACACCCCCACAACTACTTACATAACCATTCACACATCCATACAAGCACTCACACATCCACCCACTCTCCCATACATCCATTCACACAGACACTTACTCTAAAATACTGCCACTCACACACCAACTCACTTAACCAAACACCAACTGAAAAAGCCACTCACTCACCCATACAGCCACTTACACAGCCAGTCACTCACTCATACAGTCATTCAGACACCCACTTACTGACCCATAAGTCACTTACATACCCACTCACCCATCCATATAGCCACTCACACAGCCACTCAATCATCCCATATGGCCACTGACACACCCACTCACACACCAATACAGCCACTCACACAGCCACTCACCCACACAGCTATTCACACACCTACATATACACCCATAGAGCCACTCTCACACCCTCTCAGACACCCATACAGGCACTCAGACACCCACTCATACATGGATGCACACAGTCGCACAGCCACTCAAATATTATATGTTAGAAATAGTATCACTCATTAGTAGTACAGAAAGTATACTATTTAAACTTTTGTAGTACCTTGGTATATATGTTTAACACCCATAAACGTTTAGAAAACGCTCACACTCACTGGATGATGTCATCAGTCATGTTATCAATGATGTCACTGACCATGTCATGAGTGATGTAATATGTGACATCATAAGCAGTGCATTGCGGGGCCATAAGTTATAGTTATCTCAGCTAACTATAACTGCAGAATATCAGTGGGTTTGTACGAGTGAAATCTTTGCCTAACTATAACATCCCTGTAACCTTTGTTTTTTTCAGTGAATTTGTAAGGTTTTTAAAGTGAATTTGTAAGGTTTTTTAAATGTTATTACCTAACTGTAACCACTAACCTTTGACATTGAGTGTATGAGTGCGTGTCTCAGTGGGTGTATGAGTGTCTGATTAGATTTGTAAGTGGGAATGAGAGAGTATGAGTGGGGCTGTAAGTGGGCATGTGAGCATCTGAGTGTGTCTGTGAGCGGATGAGAGAAAGTATGAGTGAATCTGTAAGTGGGTGCATAAGTGTCTGACTGTGTCTGTGAGTAGGTGAAAGAGAGTATGAGTGATTCTATAAATAGGTGCATGAGCATCTGATTGTGTCTGTGAATGGGTGTACATGTCTGAGTTCATCTGTGAGTCAGTGCATGAGTGAATGGGTCTGTGAGTGGCTGTAAGAGTTTCTGTGTTGTTCTGTGAGTAGGTGCATGAGTGCCTGAGTGGGTTCTGTTCATTTTCTGCACATTGTCTGTTGGCCTGGGTGGAGTTCATCGAGTTTCACTTTGCAGATTTCTGCAGAGTTACAGAAAAACTCCACCAAATTCAGCAGAGTTCTGTGATCGGGCAGAGTAATGCTCAGCCAGCCCTAATGAAGTCCCCTTGCCTGCTGAGGGTCCTTGGGGGCCAAGAACCCCTATTGTTGCCACAAATAAGTCCCCCACATTGGGATTGCTGAGACATCATCAAAGGCCCTGCCCCCTTTCTCAACAACTCTGCAAAGGGGAACCTGGTGCACTACTGGTTGGGGGATGAAGTCCCTTTGGCTGCTGAGGGGCTGCGTTGGGGCCAAGAACCCTATTGTGGTCACAAGTAAATCCCCCACATTGGGATTGCTGAGACCTCCTCTGAGGCCCTGCCCCCTTTCTCAACTACATTCAAAACATGCCTCCTGGTGCACTGCTGGTTGGGAGATGAAGTCTAGGGATGAGTGCACCAGTAAGTCCGCTCCTCCGGACTTACTGGTGCACTCATCCCTAGACTTCATCCCCCAACCAGCCAGGTTTTTGCCAAACTCTGCATTCCAAGCAGAGCGTGGAGTGGCAAAACTGTGCCAACTCTGCTGGCAGAGTGGAGCTTACTGCTCACCTCTAGATTTATGCCTTCTTTCTGCTCACTTCTGACCTAAATGTTACCTCTTTCTATTCATTTCTGTCATTTATTTTGCCTCTTCCAGCTCATTCCTGACCTTTATATTGCCTCTTTCTGTTCATTTCTGATCTCTATTTTGCCTCTTTCTGCTCATTTCTGACCTCTATTTGCCCCCTTTCTGCTTGTTTCTGATGTCTATTCTGCTTCTTTCTGCTTGTTTCTCACCTTTATCATGCCACTTTCTGCTTATTGCTGACCTTTCTTCTGCCTCTTTCTGCTCTTATCGCACCTTTATTTTCCCTCTTTCTGTCATTTCTGACCTTTATTCTGCCTCTTTCTGCTCATTTCACACCTTTATTTTGCCTCTTCCTACTTGTTGCTAACCTTTATTCTGCTTCTTTCTGCTTGTTTTCTGAACTTTATTCTGCCTGTTTCTGCTCATTTCTGACCTTTGTCTTGCGTCTTTCTGGTTTTTGCTGACTTTTATTCTGGCTCTTTCTGTTCATTTCTCTCCTTTATTTTGAGTCTTTCTACCCATTGCTGACCTTTATTTTGCCTCTTGCTACTCGTTGCTGACCTTTTTCTGTCTCTTTCTGCTTGTTTCTGACCTTTATTCTGCCTCTTTCTGCTCTTTCCTGCCCTATATTTTGCCTCTTTCTGCTCATTGCTGACTTTTATTCTTTCTCTTTCTGCTTGTTTCTGACCTTTATCTTGCAACTTTTTGCTCGTTGCTGACCTTTATTCTTCCTTTTCTGCTAGTTTCTGACCTTTATTCTGCCTCTTTCTGCTCATTTCTCCCCTTTTTTGCCTTTTTCTGCTCTATGCTGACCTTCATTCTGACTCTTTCTGCTCATTTATGACCTCTATTCTACCTCTTTCTGCTTGTTTATGACCTTTATTCTGCCTCTTTCTGCTCTTTTCCGACCTTTATTTTGCCTCTTTCTGCTCATTGCTGACCTTTGTTCTTTCTCTTTCTGCTTGTTTCTGACCTCTATTTTGCAGCTTTCTGCTAGTTTCTGACTTTTATTCTGCTTCTTTCTGCTTGTTTCTGACCTTTATTTTGCCTCTTTCTGCTCCTCGCTGACCTTTATTCTGCCTCTTTCTGCTCGTTTCTCACCTTTATTTTGCAGCTTTCTGCTTGTTGCTGACCTTTATTCTGCCCCTTTCTGCTCACTTCTGATCTTTATTCTGCCTCTTTCTGCTCATTTCTGACCTTTATCTTGCATCTTTCTGCTCGTTGCTGACCTTTATTCTTCCTTTTCTGCTAGTTTCTGACCTTTATTCTGCCTCTTTCCGTTCATTTTTTACCTTTATTCTACCTCTTTCTGCTCATTTCTGACCTTTATTCTGCCTCTTTCCATTCATTTATTACCTTTATTCTGCCTCTTTCTCATCTTTCCCCCCCAGACCGTGGAGGGAGCCTAAAGGCCCCCACGGTCCCAGCCAGTGCCCCACCTCCTGGGGGAGCCTGCATTGCTCTCACAGACATGGAGCTGCTAAACATGCAGCTCCCTGTCTGTCAGTGCAATCCTTTCATCTGTTCCCCTGCCCATTTGATATATATATGTAATATATAAAGTTTTCATAGGAAGAGTGATTTTTGTTTTGCCAACAACTGGCATCGTTTGATGAATCCTCACAAAATTTTCAAAACTTAAATGAAGCTCACTTCAGCCGCTGTCTTGAAAGTTTTGTGGTGATATGACCTATGTGGGGGCGAGAAAAAGTGGGGGCCCCAAAACGCTTTTTCCCCATTGTGAATCTAGTCATGACTACAGCCCGAACTGCTGAACGGAATTACACCAAATTTGGTTGAAAGATAGCTGTTGGTCCAAAAAGTGACCTTTTTATAAATTGGCATAAATCCATTCAATAGTTTTGGAAATATTAAGGGAAACCTAAATTAGTATATATAGGGACGTGGATCCTTCAAGGATCCAACAGTCCCCTTGCTCAAATCTGTTTGGCCGCCAACACTTCAAACCAGGAATTGTTGGCAGCCATCTTGGGACTCTGTTTCAGCTGAGTTCCAAAAAAATGTTTAAAAAAAGAGAAGGGGCATGGTAGGAATACCTTGACCACTTAGGCCTTTGGGGGGGGTCCCACAGGAACACTGACTGGGGAAAAAATCTTTTTTAATTTTTTTTGGGTTGGAGTCACACAGGATCTACGGCTCCCACTGAAAAAAAAGTGTGGGCTCCTGTGATGTTGAGCCCCCATGTGGGCCAGGTACCGGGAGCATGAGCAAATATATAGAGGAGGTGGGTGCAGGGGGCCCCACTCATACTGCTAATAAAAGCCCCGGGGACCACCAACTCCCCAGGGCACTTTAAAATATAGGTGCATCCAGCCCACTGGGCCGGCCCGTGCCCCAGAGACCACCACCTTCCCAGGGAGAATGAAGTTAAACTAATGTGAGGGGGCACATGTGCCCCCGAATGCCCCCAGTACTGACATCTCCCCGAGGATCTATGGAAATATATACGTGGGCGGGCCTGCTGGGTCTGCCAACACTCTGGGGACAGCCACCTCCCCAGGGCAAAACATAAAATCAATGCAGGGTACCTGCATGGACCCCACGCACCCCAGAGACTGCCACCTCCCTGGGGCAATTTATTATATTTGGGGGGCTTTGCGGCCACCCCATAGCCTCAGGGACTGGCACATCCCCGGAGCTGAAATAAATGAATGTAGGGGGTCCACCGTGGACCCCGGCCCCGGTGATTTCCACTTCCCTGCGGCAAACTTTTACGATGCACCTCTCCTCGTGGAGCCACTTATGGCCCTGGGACCACCAGCCCCCAGAGCCGGCTCCTGCTACCTCCAGAGCTGCCCAACCTTGGGAGGTAGCTGGCACCCACCAAGCAAAAGTAAACATAACTCCAGTTCTGCAAACCGGAGCTGTCAAACCTACAAACTGTTTCCCTGCACACAAATATGCGTGCAGGAAAACAGATAAAAAATTGCTCTGACAGACAGGGAGCTGGCTTTCAGCAGGCCCCTGTCTGTCGGAGCAATGCTGGTTCCTCTGCGGTCCCATTGCACAAGCAGAGAACAAACAGAAGCTACTCAGGCACTCACATACCCACTCACAGAACAACTAAGACACTCTCCCAGCCACTCACAGACAATTCAGGCACTTATGTACCCACTCACAGATGAACTGAGACACGTACACCCACTCACAGAACCAGTCAGACACCCATGCACCCACTTTCTCAGACTCTCTCTCACCTACTCACAGACCTACCCAGACACAAATACACCAACTCACAGACCCACTGAAAGACGCATACACACACTCACAGAGCGACTCAGAGACTCATGCATCCACTCAGGGCCAATCAGTGACTCCTGCACCCACTTATAGACCCTCTCACACACTCACTTACAGACCCACTTAGACACATATTCATCCAATTACAGACCTACTCAGAGACTCAGGCACCCACTCACAGACCCACTCAGAGACCCACTTAGATACCCACACACTCACTCACAGACCCACTTAGACACTTGCACATCCACTCACAGACCCACTCAGAGAATCATACACCCACTCACAGACACACTGAGACACTCACCCAGACATTCATGCAGCCATTCAGACACTCATGCACTCACTCACAGATCCATTCAGACACTCGCACACCCAATCACACAGCCAGTGAGACACTATTGCAGGTACACCCACATCCACTCAGACACTCACACACTCAGTCACACACCCATTGAGACACTCACATACTCAGTCACACACCCACTGAGACACTGTTGCACTCACTCACACACACATTTTCAAAGGTTACAGGTTGCAGTTATGAAATGGAATTTAAAAAAAACTTGGAAATTCACTGAAAAAAACAAAGGTTACAGGATCGTTATAGTTAGGAAATATAATTAAAAAAACTTAGAAATTCACTGAAAAAGCCAAAGGTTACAGGGACGTTATAGTTAGCCTCAGATTTTACTCGTACAAAACCATTGAATCCAGGAAAAAGAAATTGGGGCAATTTCTTGCCCATCAGGGGACCCTCAGCGACCCCTCTATCACACCCATGGGGTCAGGGTACCTCGACCCTGACCTCTTCTATTACTTTTCATGTTTAATTTCAGGCCCCGGGACCATGTACCGATAAATAGGTTACAGCCAGCTAATCATGGCATTGCTGGTGGCGCATAGGTCAGCAGACCCACCACAGTGGATGCTCAATGGATCCACATCACTAGATATAAGACTAAGACCAGACTATGGTAGGGTGTCACCCCTAGGTACCGGTACGCTGCGTTTGTAGGAGTGTTGCTTTTTAAAAATTCTTCTGTGGTGCACTGTGAGTACTTAAGTTGGGGGACCCAGGGATTTGATTTTAAAAAAAAACGAATTCTCAGGAAGTGAGGATCAATTGTTTAAGTGCTGCTTCTATATACAATTGTGGCCTTTTTGGGTGTGCTTCACAACCACTTCATTTAGTGGCCCACTCCTTACGTGCACAGCCCTACTTCTAGTAACCGTAGTGCTGACTTTCTTAGACTAAGGTAGGGAGTCGCTCCAAGACAACACTATGCTGCAAGTGTGGGAGTGTTGGGTTTAAAAAAAAATTATGTTGTGTACTATTAGCACTTAAGTTAGGGCACCTGGGGCCTTTTGATTTAAAAAAAAAACCCTGATTCTCAGGAAGTGAGGAGCACGTGTTTAAGTGCCCGCTTTTTTATACTCTTGCAGTCATTTTGGGTGAGCCGGGCATCCACTTGACTTAGCGGTCCAGTCCTTACACGCACAGCCCTACTGAGAGCAACAGTGGCAGGGACATACAGTGAAGTTGGGCATGCCTAAGCCAAGCTCGTCTACACCAGTTTGTGCTCGTCCATGCCCAAATAGGCACAGGATCCAGGAACCCTGCATCTTGCCAGCAAGAAAGACTGGTGTTGGGGGCTTGGCCGGCTGCCGAGCAAGATGGTTGCTTCGTGAAGTGGCTCCGAGTCCATCCAGCTAATCTATATCCATCCACTACATTTATCCAAACCCAGCTTGTTTAAAAATATAGATGCATCGCTTACCCAGCTGATGGAGTGCTGAGAGACTGGGAAAATGGAGAAGCATCTGCTGGGGCCGCGACTGGAGCCTCAAGGTTATTGCAGCTGGTGGGATGACGCTCCCTGGGCCGCGCTCAAGGCCTCGGAGCTCTGGGGCTGGGAGGCAGTAGAGCTGTAAGTGGAGCGCGGAGGAGCTGGAGAGAGGACGTTCTCAGGCGACGACCTGCCCTGACCCCGGCATGCTGGAGGAGCGGAAACGGGGACCGCGCCTAGATTTGAATCGGCAGCCTGTCCTGCCAAGCGGAGGCCCACTCCAGACAGTCGCAGCGTCCTGAAGGTGAGTAGTTGGTGGCGGGGAAGAGATACAGAGGCTGTGGCGAGGGTGCCTCCCCCGCCCTTCGCTGCCTCTCATGAGTGGATCTCTCTCCCTGGGAAACAGGCTGAGTCATAAAGACGCCGAATGCGACCTCCCCTTGGTGGCGGTCCAGTGTCCTCTGCTGGTCCCTGAGCAGATATACAAGGACAACCCAGCAACGAGAGGTCCCCCCAGGGCTGGCATTTAATAAATGGACCACAGTATCTGAGAATCAGTGAGGCGTCCTTCAGGCCCATAGACCCAGGATTATTTCCCACCATGACATTGAAATTGGACAGAGGGAGCCCGCCACTGCACCAACAGGCCACGCGGGTCAGGCAGGGCCTGCGGCTGGCAGTGGTAGCTTCAGCACTCCCCAGATTAATACTGATCCTTTCTCAGGCAGGGTGCCAAAACCTACCTCAGGGCCATAAAACTGCAAATATGGCCACCAGGGGTCCCAAGAACAGCCATCAGACCAAGTTGGATAAATATACGGTCTTGAAGGAAGCCCCAGCCCAAGGTGAGATAACTGCCTCACTCCCACCCACAGCAGCTGATTCTATTGCAGAGGACACACTCACACTTCGAGATGAAATGGCTGCCATCCAGGGAGTACGATCATCTCTAGAACACAAAATAGACACAATGAACATAGAACTTACACTTGTTAGAGCTGATCTGCGAAATTTTGGGGACAAAGTTAAAAACATGGAAACAACCACGGCGACACTAAAGGAGGAAACATCCTCTCTCAAAACTCAAGTGAATGACCTGAAGACCGTCGCAGAGGACCTGGAGGACCACCTGGAAGATGCAGAAGGTCGCTCAAGGCTGAATAATGTCCGCATACTTTGAGTCCCTGAAAAAGCAGAGGGCCCAACGGTTGATCGTTTAGTGGGAGACCTAATACTTAAAAACCTGCAGCCCTGTGGGCTCTCCAAACTCTTCTCAGTTGAGAGATCACACAGGGTGCCGGGGGCTCCTCCCCATCCGGGGGCTCCCCCGTGCCCTATTATAGCGCGAATCTTCAACTTTCGGGATTGAGATGTAATCTTACAGACTGCACGAGTGCCCCTTAATGAAATACAATAACGCCACTGTTACATTTTTTCCCGACTTTACCCTCAAAGTCCAAAAGATGAGATGTTATTTTCTGGAGGTCAACAAAGCCTTGAGGGAAAAAGATATGAAATGCTCCATGGTTTTTCCGGCCTGTCTAAGAGTGGTAGCCGAAGATAAAACATGTTTTTTTGCCTCACCAGCAGAGGCCTGGGAGTCGCTGGAGGGGTGGAGAATGGAGCCTGGAGCTAATGCACGACACCGGAGAGACAGGCTGTACCAAAGAGACGAAAAGAGGAGCGGTCAGCATGGGTCGAACAGAGGTTCTCCCCGCCTTGAAATTTCATGAACAAAGACTACTGACTCTGCATTCAAAGTGCTCTATATCATGCTGGAAACAACTTAATGAAGTAGATATGGTTGGTCGGGGAGGAGGTGACGGCTGTTTCCCCCCTACAAAGTTACTTGTTTCGTTACTGAGGGATGAAAGGCGCTCTACATTGTTGGGGAAGTGGGCAGTTCAGGGCCCGCTTTGCAGGGGGGCAGGGAGAGGGATAATGTTGGGAACTTGTTACTGTTTTTTTTTATTACACCGAGCATCTTAGAATGAGATTCTTACAGCACAAGATACACAGCCACATACGTTTGACAGGGGCAAATGACAACACCTGCCCAGACAACAGCAAGAGACACCCAGGCTGGCCACAATAGATAAAACCCAATTGCGTATATTGTCATGGAACGTCAACGGGCTGGGCGACATAATAAAGCGAGGAATAGTACTTCAATACGTAAAACGCCATTCGCCTAGCGTTATCTTCCTACAAGAGACACATATGACCGATAATAAGAGTAAAGACCTACACAGATGGGGATACAAAATGCTGGCTCACGTCAGATACACATCCGGTTCCCTAGGGGTGGAAATATTGGTCAAAAAGACGCTGGCATTTCAAATTCACACCACTCAAGTTGACAAACAGGGATGTTACATGGTAATCGCAGGTACATGGGAGGAAACATCCATCAACTTTATCAGCATTTATTGCCCACCAAAACTCCAAGACACCATATTGACGGAGCTAAGTGAAACGTTGCTGGCCCTCCATGAGGGTGTGCTCTGCATAGGGGGAAACCTGAATCGAGCCCTTGATGACACCACGGACCGCTGGCCTGCTCAACAGAGTTTGGGGGGGACAATCCCAGGTAGGAGGTTTTCTTAACACCATGGGCCTAATCGATATATGCCGAGCCCTTCACCCAGGAGAGCGACAATACACGTTTCACTCGGGAGCACACGGCTCCCTTTCCAGAATAGATTATCTCCTGACATTGTCCCAGGACTTGCCGCACTACTGAACTATTAGGCACCTACCAAGAGGCATTTCAGATCACGCACCCATGTGGGATATCTACGGGGGACAAACTTACACCTTCGCCAATACCTAAAGCTAAACCCGTACCTCCTCAAAATCCCCAGCACAGTGGTGGCTGATGCGCACTTTGACATCAATGAACATTTTGCTGTCTTACAGGAATTCCTTACTTCCGAGATGAGCGCTCGAATGTGGATATTAAATGTTCTGCCACTGACGAAGTGAAGGAGCATCCAGGGACTTCTGGCTGGATGCCCAAATTTGGGGATCTAGTCCAGGAGAAGATTACAGAAAGAAAGGAATTCGGACCATCCTGCCGTGCTCCGTTGCCTGTGCTTGCTGTTCAATGTACATGAACTGTGATTTGCCACTGCTTGGTGGTTGTAAACAGAAACAACAAGTTTCAATTGACTTAATTAAGCTCCATCATGTGGCTAGTCTAACACAGTATAACACAGGGGTATCTGGGTAGTTCATTATCTCCTCTGCCTACCTTGCAAGAGATCCCTCTACATGCACTAAGCAGTCCAAATTTAAGTACTCACTGGCAGGCGACTTCAGATGTTGAAAATGCACTTGTGTCTGTTTCTGCTGCGGCACTGTTAGAACTGGGGGTCTCTAGTTGGCAGAGGTAGGTACCTTTGTCCAAATAGGGACCCTTGCTTCTAGTCAGGGTAAGGGGGATACACTACTAAAATAACCCCTGCTCACCCCCTTGGTAGCTTGGCACGAGCAGGCAGGCTTATCTCAGAGGCAGTGTGTAAAGCATTTGTGAACACATACAGTAACACAGTGACAACACTACAGATGGACACCACACAGGTTGTATTATAAAAATAAGTATTTTTATATAGACTTATCACAAGACCCAAAACGACAAAAATCCACAATACACTATGAAAAATATGACTGTCAATGGTAGAAAATAGTTCAGTTCAATAAAGATGGTAAATGCGACATTCAATGTTCAATGTACCTTTGGATGCGTAACGCGATACAAACAAAAGAGTTGCAGGGAAGGTGATGCGTCGGTTCCTTACACGCAAGAATGGTGATGCGTCGGTTAATTGCTCTGGGGGAGGTGATGCATCGGTTCCCTACTGCTGCGTCGGTTTCTTACTGCGCTTCTGTGGCGATGCGACCCGCAGCGCCGTGATGCGATGACGACCCGGTGCAATGAAACAAAATGGCATCTTCCTCTCGATGCGACACTCAGGGGGCGATGCGTGCACGCCCGACGGCCGTACGGCGACTCAGTGAATCTTCTGAGCCGCGACAGGCCCTGCGACACGCTTCTCCGATAATGCGACGGCGTCTGATGCGACGGCGACACTCTTCTCCGGTGATGCGAGGCGCTTCGGCGATGCGATGGCGACAGCGGCGGCACGCTTTCTCGGAGATGCGAGGACAGAGGCTGCGGCGGCGACACGCTTCTTCCTCTTGAGTGGCGCTTCCAGCTCCCAGCGACACGCAGTCTCTCAGAAGGCCCAACACAACAGCAGGCACTTCAAATTCCCAGCAAGGGAATTCAGGGGAGCTGGTTGGTGAAGTCTTGTGTCCCTGAGACTTCAGCAGGAGGCAAGCTCAATGTTCAAGCCGTTGGAGATGTTCTGCAAGATGATGAAAGTAGCACAAAGTCCTTTCTCCTTTCTTTGGCAATCAGGCAACCACTGCAGGCCAATCCCTCAAACAGCACACAGCATAGGGATAGTCTCCTCCTTCAGCTTCTCTGGTTCCTCTCCTCAGCAAAGGTTCATCTTGTTTGTTCCAGAAGTGATCTAAAGTCTTGGGGTCTGGGCCCCAGTACTTATACCCATAAATCCTTTGTCCTCTGAAGGCAGAGGGTCCTGTACCTAGTCCAAACCAGTTCTGGGTGCATTCTGCCAGTGCACACCTTCTCTCTTTGTCAGTGTGGGCCAGGGACATCAGACGCACCACAGGAGGTAGAGCCACCATTGTGGAAGGCAGGCACAGCCCTATTCAGACCCAGGTGCCACTCCTCCCACCACTCTACATGCAGATAGGTATATTCAGCCCTGTGCTGACTCACCCTGTCTCCTGGAGTCCCCCAGCCCCTGTCACTCACAAACCCAGACACACAATACACAAGCTAGCAGAGGCAGGCTGGATGGTTTAGGCAAGAAAATACCTACTTTCTAAAAGTGGTATTTTCAAACACAGAATGTTAAAACCGACTTCACTAAAAGATGTATTTTATCATTCTGAGTTCAGGCATACTAAATTCGTTTTTCTACCATGTTCCCTGGGTCAGTTAGGATTATAAGGTGTTATAATCAAACTGCCCATTCTGGCCTATGGGGACAGGTAGCCTTGCAATAGTGAAAAATGAAATTGGCTGTAATTCACTATCAGGACATGCCACACACACCAGGGCATGTCCTACCTCTTACATATAATGCACCCTGCCCGCAGGCCTACCTTAGGGGTGACTAACATGCAGAAAAGGGAAGGTTTGGGGACTGGTAAGTGGGTGCACTTACCAAGTCGACATCGCAGTACCAGACTGCACACAGGCTCTGCAATGGCAGGCCTGAGACACACTTTACAAGCTGCTCCTGTGGGTGGCACAACCAGTGCTGCAAGCCCACCAGCAGCATTTGAGTCACAAGCCCTGGGCACAACCAGTGCACTGTACTAGGGTCTGACAGTGAATCAAATAAGCCAAACATGGAGTCACTAATCCATACATCAATTTATCATAGGGAGCACTTGCACTTTGGCACTGAATAGCAGTGGCAAAGTGCCCAAAGCATCTAATCCAGCAAAAACAGGTCAGTAACAGAGGAGGCATAGCGCAAAAAATGGAAGGGAGACCCACACCAATGGTACCAGGTCTAACACGTGTCCCCTCCAGCTGAAATATGGGGAGAACTACCCATCCCCTTGGGAGTTCTCATCGCTAAGGCGGAAAATCTGGACAGACCATCAGCATTGGCGTGTTCTGTACCAGGGCGGTGTTCCACCGTGAAGTCCATCCCCTCTAGGGAAATGGACCACCTCAACAGCTTTGGATTCTCACCCTCATCTACATCAACCATCTGAGGGGCCTGTGGTCTGTTTGAACCCGGAAGTGAGTCCCAAACAGGTATGGTCTCAACTTCTTCAGTGCCCAGACCACAGCAAATGCCTCACGCTCAATAGCACTCCACCTCTGTTCCCGTGGAAGTAACCTCCTACTGATGAAGGCTACAGGTTGGTCTAGGCCCTCCTCATTTAACTGTGCCAGAACAGCCCCTACACCATGCTCTGAAGCGTCTGTTTGGACCACGAACTCTTTTGAGAAGTTGGGCGCCTGGAGCATGGAGGCCGTGCACATGGTAGTCTTCAAGGCGTCAAAAGCTCTCTGACAGGTGTCAGTCCAAATCACTCTCTTGGGCTGCTTCCTGGAAGTCAGCTCTGTCAAGGGTGCAACGATGCTGCCACACCCCTTGACAAATCTCCTGTAATACCCGGTGAGTCCTAAAAAGGCTCTCACCTCTGTCTGGGTCTTGGGGGGCTCCCAAGCCAGAATGGTATCAATCTTGGGCTGTAGGGGCGCCACCTGGCCGCCCCCAACCTGGTGTCCCAAGTACACCACGGAACCCTGCCCGATCTGGCACTTACTCGCCTTGATCGTGAGGCCTGCCCCCCGCAGCGCCATCAACACTTCCCAGAGGTGGCGCAGAAGTTCTTCACAACTGGTGCTGAACACTGCGATGTCATCCAGGTAGGCGGCACTGAAATCTTCCAGTCCAACCAATACCTGGTTGACCAACCTCTGAAAGGTGGCAGGGGCATTCTTCATCCCAAAGGGCATAACCCGGAATTGGTAGTGCCCATCTGGTGTGTAGAATGCTGACCTCTCTTTGGCCCCATCAGTCAAGGCGATCTGCCAGTACCCAGACGTCAAGTCAAACGTGCTGAGGTACCGGGCAGCCCCTAACCGATCGATGAACTCATCAGCTCGAGGGATGGGGTGCGCGTCAGTCCTGGTGACTGAATTGAGTTCTCGGTAGTCCACACAGAACAGGAGTTCTGGCGTGGCACAAGGCGCAGCAGCTTTTGGGACCAAGACCACTGGGCTGGCCCAAGGGCTGTGAGAGGACTCAATCACCCCCAATGCAAACATCTTGGAGACCTCCTCCTTGATGCAAGCTCTCACCCTGTCAGTCACTCTGTAAGCCTTGTGCTTGACAGGAGGACTGTCCCCAGTGTCCACATCATGGACGCACCAATCAGTGACACTAGGAACCAGGGAAAACAGGTCAGGTAACTGTCCCAACAGTTGGCGATAGTCTTCCTGCTGCTCAGGTGTCAGGGAGTTAGAGAGATTCACACCCTCCACTGACCCATCTTGCTCTGTTGCAGACAGGAGGTCAGGGAGAGGTTCTGTCTCCTCTTCCATTCCATCATCCGTTGCTAGGAACATGCCCACTTCAAACCTCTCAAAATGGGGCTTCAGGCGGTTGACATGTAGGACCCGCAAAGGGTTCCTGTGAGATCGCAAGTCCACCAGGTAGGTGACGTTACTCTTGCGCTCCACCACCTCAAATGGTCCGGTCCACTTATCCTGGAGCGCACAAGGCTCCACGGGGGCCATGACCCACACTTTCTGTCCAGGCTGAAACTCGATCAGAGTGGCATTCTGATCACACCATCGTTTCATCTCCTCCTGGCTGGCTTCCAGATTCGCCTCAGCGAGTTGTCTGAATCGCCTAGTCTGGTTTCTAAAGGCCAGCATGTCGCTAAATACATCCTGGGGAGGTTTACTGGGAGCTTTCTCCCAGCCTTCTTTCACCAGACTCAGCGGTCCTCTTACCGGGTGACCGTAGAGCAGTTCAAAGGGAGTGAACCCTAAGGACTTCTGTGGCACCTCACGGTAAGCAAACAAAAGGCATGGCAAGAGGACGTCCCACTTATGCCTCATGGGTTCTTCCAGACCCATAATCATGCCCTTCAGGGTCCGGTTGAATCTCTCAACCAGCCCATTTCCTTGGGGGTGGTAAGGAATGGTGAACTTATAGGTAACACCGCACTCCTGCCACAGGGACTTCATATACTTGGATATGAAGTTTGTACCACGGTCACTCACCACCTCCTTGGGGAACCCCACACGGGAGAAAATCCCCATCAGTGCACGTCCCACCACGGGGGCCGTCACTGCCCGAAGAAGGATGGCTTCCGGGTACCGGGTGGCATGGTCCACCAAGACCAGGATGAACCTGTTGCCCATGGCTGTCTTGGGGTCCAGTGGCCCCACAATGTCAATACCCACCCGTTCAAAGGGGGTGCTGACCTTAGGGAATGGCTGGAGGGGAGCCTTGTGCTTCCTCCCACTTTTTCCACTTGCCTGGCAAGTCTGACATGTCCTGCAGTGAGTTTCTGAACCACAAACCCACAAGAGAAGGGCACTTGTTCTGCTCCTCACAGAACTCCTCCCTGGAGGGTCCTCCCTCCTGCTGCCAATGGGTCAGCTCAGGCAGGTCCCCCAGTTCGGCCACCTGCTCCCCTGTAGGTTCTAAAGCATCCCCCTCAGGTTCTGCTTCCTCTTGGACCGTGGGAACTATGGGGGCCGGTTTCCCACGCCCCCTGCCTCTTCTCTTCAAGGCAGGCACCTGGGCCACCCTCTCAGGCTCCAGGTCCTCTTGAACACCTCTACTGGCTACCATAGACCGAGTGGTCGCGCACGCCCACTCAGGCAGACCCAACATCTCTAAATGAGACCTTCTCTCCACCTCTGCCCAAGGTGAACTTTCCAAATCGTTGCCCAACAGACAGTCTACAGGCATGGCTGGCCTCACAGCTACTTGAAAGGTCCCTGAGACCCCCCCCCCACTCAAAGGGAACCTGAGCCACTCTGCAGTGGCTCTCTGAGTTGTCCGCAGCAACTACTGGGCAGAATGCATTGGGGATCACCTGCTCTTCAGACACCAGCCGACAACTGACAGCTGTCACACTGGCTCCGGTGTCTCTCAGAGCCTCCACCCTTTGGCCATTGATGGTCACCCACTGCCTGTATTTTTTAGTGTTATCAGGCAGTTGGGTCCTGGGGACCATCTCACTGTCTCCTAAAGAGACCAAGGACATTGCTACGGGACCCCACCCACCTTGGGCACCCATCTCCTCCCCCAGGGCTACGCTAGCTACCTGCTGGGGTGGTGCACCAGTGGGTGCTGTCTTTCCATACAAGGGACATCTAGAATCATAGGAGCAGTGGCCCACTTGACCACACTTAAAGCAAGTACTGGGCCCCCTGTGAACAGGCTTATCTGTTGGGGCCCCTGGCTTCTTTTCAGGGGGAGGCTGGGAACCCTTCCCTTGGTTACCTTGGGGATTACTTTGGGGCCCTTTATGGAACTCCTTCTGTTTACCCTTGTCCCCCCCACTCCTCTGCTGGGGACCCTGCCCACCTTTGGCGGAGTCTCCCACGTGACACTTGTGGACCCGGGTGCTCACCCAGCGGTCCGCCTCCTCAGCAAGCTTCCTAGGGTTAGTCAGCCTACTATCCATAAGGTGCTGGCGTAGCTCTGGAAAACAATTTCCTGACAAGTGCTCCCATGCAATCAAATCAAAGAGCGCTTCAAAATCATTCACTTTGCTACCCTTCACCCAACCATCCAATGCTCTGCAAAAAAAAGTCACATATTCTACCCAGGTACTGCCCTCCAACTTTTTGCAACTCCTGAACCTCTGCCTATACAGTTCAGGAGTCAACCCATACCTGGACATCAATGCATCTTTCATATGACTATAAGAATTGTGGACATCAGAGGGCAAGTCTAATAAGGTATCCCGCCCCTCACTAAGGAACCGCCCCCACAACCCCGCTCCCCAATCCTTCTCAGGGACCCGGTATGAGGTCATAGCTACCTCATAGGCTTTAAACCATTGCCCAATATCATCATTTTTATAAAACTCTTTCACCACATCTTTAGGTATATACACTCTTGCTTCAACAGGCATGGACGGTGTTCTGCCACCAGAGGGAGTAATCTCTAAGCTGCTAGCTTTCAACTCCAACTCCCTCTCCCTCAAACTTCTCTCATGCTCCATTTGCATCCTCTTTTCCTCTAGGGCCAATTTCTTAATTTCCAATTCTAACTGCCCACCCATCTTAAGCTTGGTCAGCTCCATTTCATGCATCCTACTTCTCTCCCTGTCCTCCAGCTCTCCTGGGGACAGGCCCTTGGAAGAAACACTGCTACCTGCTGGGGAAGGTGCTTTCCTCCCCCCTGGACCCAATAGCCCATCTAGCTGCCCTTCTGCATTCTCAGCCCTCTCCTCATGTTCTTCCACATGCTCAGGGGTGCTCCTTGCTTCCACCCAGGCCCTCAGCACCTTTTGGAACTCATCCTTCTTGGAGAGACCGGTCATAGCAATTTTAATTTTCCAGCAGAAGTGTTTCAGCTGTTTCACAGTGTAACTTTCCAGCCTCTCTTCTTCAAAATCTAAATCCACAGATGCGATGGATGCTGTTTTGCTCATGGTGACTAAACTTGGCAGTGCTTGGCAAAAAATAGAAATCCCAGGAAAATAACAATCTACCAAAATGTAAGTGGTTGCGTTTGGTCTGCACTCACTAGTAGTGTACACCAATCACTGTATATGAGTCACAATTGCAAGTCCAGAATCCTCACCGCTGACCACCAATGTTAGAACTGGGGGTCTCTAGTTGGCAGAGGTAGGTACCTTTGTCCAAATAGGGACCCTTGCTTCTAGTCAGGGTAAGGGGGATACACTACTAAAATAACCCCTGCTCACCCCCTTGGTAGCTTGGCACGAGCAGGCAGGCTTATCTCAGAGGCGAATCACTGACAAAATATCGAAGGTCAAAAAATCGACCTACAAAAATATCGCAACAAAAATATCGATGTCAATAATATCGAAATCCTATCTACAACATGGTAAGTACAAAAATATCGTTATCAAAAATATCGTTTTTTTTTGTTAAAAATAATATGTAAAATAAACTAAATAATACTTATAATTAAAATAAACATAGTTAAATATATTTTATAATATTTAAAATTAATAAGTAACATATATAATTAAATAAAACATTAATTAAACATATACATATAATATATAATATATATACTTACTTAATAATCAGTTTGAATAATTATTTTAATAAATTATAAATTATTAAGAAATATTATAAATTTCAAATACATCTATACACATAAAACAATAACATAAATAAAATTTAAATAATTATGTATAAACAAATTAAAACATTTTAATTTACTTTTAATATTTTTAAAATTAATTACATACTATATTAACTAAAATAATACAAAAAATATTAAATAGGGTAGGGAATAAAACTACTATTACAACCCCAAAAAAACAACAGTAAGAAAAATGTTGGATAGCGTAGGGGAAAAAATTACTATTCCCACTCCAGAGAATGCAACAGTAGGGAAAGTGTTGGATAGCGTAGGGGTAAAAATTACTATTCCAACTCCAGAGAGTGCAACAGTAGGGAAAGTGTTGGATAGCATAGGGGTATAAATTACTATTCCCACTCCAGGGAGTGCAACAGTAGGGAAAGCGTTGGATAGCGTGAGGGTAAAAATTACTATTCCCACTCCAGTGAGTGCAACAGTAGGGAAAGTGTTGGATAGCGTAGGGGTAAAAATTACTATTCCAACTCCAGAGAGTGCAACAGTAGGGAAAGTGTTGGATAGCGTAGAAGTTACAAATAACATACTTATAAATAAATTAATTTTTTAAAATAATTAATGAATTATTAAATAACTCTAAACTATTTACCAATACCAATAAATAATTATTAAAAACATAATTACCAATAGAAAATGTATTAACAATAAATTAATAATAAATACCAATAAATAATAATTAATACATATTAATTACTAAATAATAAATATTGAATAATAAAATATTTTTAATAACAAAAAGCTTATAAATTATTAAATCTTAATTACCAATTAACTAATATTGAACAATTAAATGCTTTTTTATACCAATAATAATAATAATTAAACATTAATTATCAATTAATAAATAATTCTTAATATATTAATTAAATGTATCAATAAATAATATTTAATAATATTTAATTACCAATTAATGATAAAACAACAATAAATTAATTTTTAGAACCCAAAAATTGTAATTTAAAAAAATTACCTATTAATAATTAATATCCAATACATTAATTAGCAATACCCAAATATAAATGTAATAATTACTTAATTAGATTTCAATTACTTCCAAAAGTATTCCCCTATAAACGCACAACACACTCCAATGATAAAATAATACACTTAACATAATGATCAATTAATCAATTAATAAAAATTAATAACTAATTAATAATAATTAATTACCAATTAATAATAATTGATTACCAATTATCAATTAATTAACAATAATATAATTATCAATACCAATTAATTAAAATAAATTATAAGTTAATTACATTTAAATTACATGATGATCAATTAATCAATTAATAAACATTAATCACCAATTAATAAAAATTAATTACCAATTATTAATTAATTAACAATTATATAATTATCAATAACAATTAATTAAAATACATTTTAACTTGATTACATTTAAATTACATGATTATCAATGAATCAATTAATAAAAATTAATAACCAATTAATACAAATTAATTACCAATTATTAATTAATTAACAATAATATAATTATCAATACCAATTAATTAAAATAAATTATAACTTAATTACAATTAAATTACTTCCCACCCTATTCCCCTATAAACCCACAACCCGCTACAGAACTTAAACGCAAAAATATAATTAAAATGTATTTATAATTCCTAAAAATTAATAATTAATTTAGTATAATTAAATTACTTCCCACCCTATTCCCCTATAAACCCACAACCCGTTAAAGTACAAAAAAAAAAAAAAACTTTAAAAAAAATGTATTAACATAAAAATTGTATACATATATTTTTAAACAAGTAGAACACTTAACAAAAACACATATAACACATACATACTAAAAACATAACAAAATACATAACAATAATACAAATATCGATATTAGTAACATCGATATTAGTAACATCGATATATTTGATATAAAAAATTCGATATTTCTTACCTTAGGGTCGATATTCTGTCCATCGATATTCTTCACATCTATATTCTGTCCCTTCGATATTTTAACTTCGATATTATTGTATTTCGATATTTTATTTTCGATATTTTGACTGCTCACCCTCAGAGGCAGTGTGTAAAGCATTTGTGAACACAGTGACAACACTACAGATGGACACCACACAGGTTGTATTATAAAAATAAGCTTTTTTATATAGACTTATCACAAGACCCAAAATGACAAAAATCCACAATACACTATGAGAAATATGACTGTCAATGGTAGAAAATAGTTCCGTTCAATAAAGATGGTAAATGCGACACTCAATGTTCAATGTACCTTTGGATGCATAACGCGATACAAACAAAAGAGTTGCAGGGAAGGTGATGCGTTGGTTCCTTACACGCAAGAACGGTGATGCGTCGGTTCCTTGCTCCGAGGGAGGTGATGCATCGGTTCCCTACTGCTGCGTAGGGGACGGTGATGCGTCGGTTCCTTACCGGAGAAGAGGTGATGCGTCGGTTCTTCACCGCGTGGGGAGGTGATGCATCGGTTTCTTACTGCGCTTCTGTGGCGATGCGACCTGCAGCGCCGTGATGCAATGACGACCCGGTGCAATGAAACAAAATGGCGTCTTCCTCTCGATGGGACACTCATGGGGCAATGCGTGCACGCCCGACGGCCGTGCGGCAACTCGGTGAATCTTCTGAGCCGCGACAGGCCCTGTGACACGCTTCTCCGATGATGCGACGGCATCTGATGTGACGGCGACACTCTTCTCCGGTGATGCTAGGCGCTTCGGCGATGCGATGGCGACAGCGGCAGCGGCGGCACGCTTTCTCGGCGATGCGACGACAGCGGCTTCGGCGGCGACATGTTTCTCCCTCTTGAGTCGCGCTTCCAGCTCCCAGCGACACGCAGTCTCTCAGAAGGCCCAACACAACAGCAGGCACTTCAAATTCCCAGCAAGGGAATTCAGGGGAGCTGGTTGGTGAAGTCTTGTGTCCCTGAGACTTCAGCAGGAGGCAAGCTCAATCTTCAAGCCCTTGGAGATGTTCTGCAAGATGATGAAAGTAGCACAAAGTCCTTTCTCCATTCTTTGGCAATCAGGCAACCACTGCAGGCCAATCCCTCAAACAGCACACAGCATAGGGATAGTCTCCTCCTTCAGCTTCTCTGGTTCCTCTCCTCAGCAAAGGTTTGTCTTGTTTGTTCCAGAAGTGATCTAAAGTCTTGGGGTCTGGGCCCCAGTATTTATACCCATAAATCCTTTGTCCTCTGAAGGCAGAGGGTCCTGTACCTAGTCCAAACCAGTTCTGGGTGCATTCTGCCAGTGCACACCTTCTCTCTTTGTCAGTGTGGGCCAGGGACATCAGACGCACCACAGGAGGTGGAGCCAGCATTGTGGAAGGCAGGCACAGCCCTATTCAGACCCAGGTGCCACTCCTCCCACCTCTCTACATGCAGATAGGTCTATTCAGCCCTGTGCTGACTCACCCTGTCTCCTGGAGTCCCCCAGCCCCTGTCACTCACAAACCCAGACACACAATACACAAGCTAGCAGAGGCAGGCTGGATGGTTTAGGCAAGAAATACCTACTTTCTAAAAGTGGTATTTTCAAACACAGAATGTTAAAACCAACTTCACTAAAAGATGTATTTTATCATTCTGAGTTCAGGCATACTAAGGGGCCCATTACGATGTCGGGCGGAAGCACTACCGCCGTGCTGGCGGATGCAAAAACCACCAGTTACCGCCGGCACGCAGCAGTCCACACGCCCGTCCAATTACGATGCGAAAAGTAGGCCAAACACCGCCGGCAAGCCAGCAACACCGTCCGCCATCAAAGTGCGCCCGTACACGTAGCGGCGCAGCCCAACTGACACACACCGTCCGACGAAACACGTCCCGCCCGGCGTATAAATTACGATGCCGCAAACAAACGGCTCCCACGGCTAAGAGACACCGCACGTGAAAGAGAGGCGGTAACACGGACGCAGAGCACGGACAACGAAGAAGCGGCACCCCGAGCATGAATCCAGCACTGCAGGCCCTTCCCATGCTTCTGCTGATGCACCACCAAGGACGCAACGTACCGCGGAGACGCAGGTAGGCACACACACAACAAGTGCACGCAAACAGCGCACACAGTGCAAGGGCGGAAAAAGCGGACAACCCCCCACCAGCGCGTGTACACTACACATCCACCATTGCATCCACATATGACACACAGGCCAAATCGTAACATCGCGGAACACATGTGTACACACCACCTGGGACTAGGAACCAACCACCCCGTCACGGCCCCAAAGCAGCGATGACGCCGCCACACATGCGCACAACGCAGAGGCCAACCGCAGCGCCATGCATGCGTCGCACACAGACACAGGGACACAACCAAGCAGCACACACATCAGCCCCACCCCGAACGCACATGACACGTGACAGGCCTGCCACAGACATGTCCCCAACGCCCAATTCACGGACAACACCCAACGCCACACAACCGACGCACACATGCCAGTGAAGTCACGCAACAGCAGGACACACCCCAGTGTAACAAACATGGCGTAGCACACAGCGGCGGCCACACCAACTAGGAGAAGCAGGGCCCATTCGGGAAGAGGAACGCCAGTACCACACTGAAAAACCCATACCACCCTGCACATATGAACAAGACATATAAAACGGAACACCAAAGAGCACGGGGACCGACAACAGGTGGCCCAAGAATAACATTCACACACAAGGCCCAACGCAGAGCGGAAAGGCAGCCTGCCGCCCACACAAGGGAGAGCAGACAGCACTGAATGACCTTCCATTCCAACACCGAAACCACAGCCCTACGACAGAAGCCGGTGAATACAGCCATTGTCCAAGAATAGACCAACACAGGCATGCCGAGGAGACCGACCACAGGGCAGATAGCGCATATCACAGAAGCACACAACGGACGGGGAAGAAAGAAGAAAACACTCCCCCATGTCGGCCACATGCAAGTTAATTGGAAGGAGTCACACAGCACTGACCTTGAACTGTCTGAGAAGCATGTGGGAAGAGGGCCCGTGTCCTCCAAACAAGCCAACAGAACACAAGTCCTGTCTCCCTACGACTACACAGAGCTCACAGCAACCCCGGAGCGTGCACATTGCAGACTGCACACACAGCCGGAGCACGCCACCTCAACGAACCGCTGCGAAATGGCAACCGCAACACACCTACCCAACTACGCCGAACAGCTCAAGCTGTACAAAACCAACCTGTGCCATACATTGGGATGCGATCTCCTGTCCCTGCTGAACGTAAGTTACCGACTGACTTACCGCATCACATTGTTCAGCTGCGTCATGCCCGTCTTCTACTGTCGGAGGTGTCCCTACCAGCATCCCGTCGAGATATGCCTCTCCAACCCGGCATGTCTGAAGGCGGACCTGCTACCACTACTCCTCCCTCTGGACGCACACGACAGGGCCTGCTCTGCCTATGGGGGCATGGCGTATGTGGCCAACATCGCACCCGCACTGAAATGGGACCACTGTGCCTCCACACGACGGATCATCGAGAACAGCTACATCGAATGTCACCCAGCATGCCCCATCATGGTCCTCCAAGGGACAACTTACGAACAACACCTTGACAGCCACCATCCGCTACATTGGCTGGCAAACATGTACACCACCACTGACATGGAAGCCCTGCTGGACGGCATCGCATACCTGACAACCTGTAAATACGTCGGACCACAACGCAGGTTCCCCGAGTGACCTTTGATGTCCAACCCCGCACCCATGCTTAGCTTCCGCACGGACTGGCCAGTCACCACCACAACAGCCATACCAAACGACCGGCAACTGTAACCACACCATCAACGACATCGCCATGACATCGGATATGACCGGGACATGCACACTGTTCCCCATCACATCCAGGAACACCGCATGCATCGTGGGAGGCAGTGGCATGGGCTCTGTGTATCGCACCCACATGGACGGAACTGCACGAACAACCAGGACACGACATGGATCCAGCGCCCATGGACACACACACCGCTCAGTGGACATGAATAGGTCGCCTGGAGTCTGTGGGTGCTGCACCCCTCCCACCCCCGCCCCGGGAACCCCATACCAGGACCTTTGCATGGACGTCAAGTGCATACAACAACAACACGACCCCAGTGACTGTGACATGTCCAGTAACCACCACAGTGCAACAACAAGTGGCACGCCGCTGCATGCACGCAAGCACATGCCCTGATGTCATCTCACATGCACGCGTGCATGAGGAACAACCGCAGCAAACCTGTCACATGGAACTGAGATGGACTGTGCCCATGATGCCAAGCGGTCTGGTAGGCTACATGTATACCGTCTGTGTCAAAGTCCGCAGCTCCGCAGCTATACGCAAATGTACATTAGCACAGCCTTGGCCAAGCAGATGTCACTCTGAAGCCCACATCCCACATGCAACAGCCAATCACATGTAACCCCACACCCTATCCCATTTGCAATCATGCTCAGTATATCCTCAACATGTATTCCGCTGCCAGTAGTGTCCACTATACTGCATCACAGAGGACAGAAGACTCAATATAATGTTTGAAACCAAAACTGTCTCCGCTGACTCATTTCACATGTACGAATGAGAGAGGATGAGAGTATGTGAAGTACACGGCAGTCGTGACATGACCATGTAGTCCACTGGTATTGGATGACAACGCAAATGAGTAGCACAACTGTGGAAGACACACATGTGCCGTGTGAAGTCGTATGGACGCAGTGCACAGGTGGGTGGGTGTGACGGGTAGATGCGCACATGCCAAGTTGGAGCACGCCGTGTTGGGAGGGGTCATGAACAGTACACCACCGCTTCCCTGGGCATAGTGAGAGGACACCTGTCGGGGGGGAGTGAACACGTGTGTGCACAGCAGCCGGGCACACGTACATAGCGGTACCAGGCGCACCTCAGCCCACCCTCTGTGGACAAGCAGGATCCTGTTGTGCGCCCGCCATGCCCCTTGACAAGGCACACACAGCCCCAGTCGACCAGGTGTAACCCCAACATAGTCAATCCGCACAGGCGATACAGGGCACGGGATGGCAGTGGAGCATGGTGTGTGAGAGGTCTCCTCGCGCTCCTCCTGGTCATATCACGCAGGCAATAGAACCTCAACATCTAGCATGGCAAAAAGTCAAATGGAAGTGTAGGGGGACGCACCACAGCACGAGCAGCACTGACGTCACGGGAGGTGGCTCGCACCATCCCATCCATTGCCCATCATACCAACCACGCCACATGCCATTGCGACTAAGTGCAAGCGCGTGCGCCACCACCCCCGAGCCCTCCCCAGAGAGGCCAAAGAGTGAATGTGTGGGCCACCAGTCACAGACGGACGCGGCCTGGCCGCAAGGGCAGCCACAGCCACTGGGTGTCGCAGGTGGCGGATCCGGAAGGCGAAGACTGTGATGCATAGTCCATGCAGGCCGGGTCTCCATTTGGGGCACCACGCAGGTGGACGGCGTCCCGCCACACATCATACCCTGAGACAGCCCACTCGTGCAACTGGACCCACACATACACTCCTTGCCCTCTCTGGTGCGAGCTTGGGGCTGCCTGTGCAAGCGCTAGCCTCGCAGGTGAGCATGCATATTGGGGGGCGAGGGGAGGACATGAGGGCTGGGGCGAAGATGACCGTATCACTGTCAGTTAGTACAAGGGATGACCCAGATGTGGAAAGGAAGAGACGTGTCCCGTGTGTACTGCAACTAGTCGCCAATCCAACTACCCCCCATGTCCGGAATGTAAGCCCGCACCTAGGCTCGCCCATCCGCCACATCGAACATACCACCAGCACGACAACCTTCCCATTCGAAACACTGACTGGGGTGGCGACCAGTGAACAATCATGTGTAGCCTACCCACGCGTACATGTGGGCCCTCCATGATCCATGTCACCTGCGGCAAAGACATGACATGCGCAATGAGGGAAGTGAGGAGAGCTGTCCGCCCCACGCACAGAAGGTGCATCAGCTCCACAGACCCAGCAGCGAGATCCAGCAGGGGTCACATGTGCAGGGGCAGCTGTGCCTGGTGTGAAGGCACATGCATATAGACAGCACATCGACCAATGTGTAGTCTGCCCACATCCACAGTCCATCATCATGCGGACATAGGAATTGAACACAGGGCAACACATCTTAGTTGGTGCACCCACCGTGACCAACAATGCGCAATCATCGACGTACCCGCCCTGTGCATGGCCCCCCACCCAACGGAGGCACATCCAGTGCCACCATCCCACACACACAAGCCTTCCACGGAACATGCTGTGTCCAATGCTCAGTACAGAGTCAGCGCCCATCTGGTGGATCCTGAACAGGAGACACATGCACACACATGCCAGCTCCCACTATGTACGTCTGCCACCTGGCACGTGCAATGTAACCTCTCACCTGTGACGTGTGACTGCAAGCACACAGCCGTCTTGGCATGGGGCTGTCAATGTGGACACCTGTCAATGTTTCGGGAGGTGTGATCCGTACAGTGCTGTACATAGGGTGCAGTGCTGACACCTACTACTGTCTCATATCCCCTCGTGCCACAGGTCCCACTTGTATTGGCCGCTCAGCCCGTGCCCACATCGTCGTCGTCGTGTGCCATACTCATCCAGCCTCGGAAGCAGTTCCATGCTCAGCAGACACTCATGTTGCCGTGGCGTTGCCGCTTGACGAATATGCAGTCAGTCCCCATCAGCACGCCCCGCAAGTCATTGGGGCCTAGATCCCCATGTGCATGCACATGGCAGTGGTATGTCTCACTTGCCATTGCCATTGTTGGGAGACCTGTGTAAGTGTATTGTGGCCGTGCCGTCCCAGCTTGACAGCTGGGCTGTGGCTCATGTGCTTGCTCAGTCATGTCAGTGATGTGTATGCGAAATTGCTATGTGTCGTGTTGCTTTGACATGTGTCCTCTGCCATTTTCCCCAGGCGGAGACCGAACATTGACCGCCCATACCAATTGCTGGCGGACATGGACGATACAGAGGTTATCAGGAAGTTTCGGCTGGACAGGCCAACCCTGCATCGACTGTGTGCCATGTTAGAGCCCCATCTCCGTCCCCGCAGGGTGTATCCGACTGCTGTCACCCCCACGGCTAAGGTGATGGCCGCCATGCATTTCTTCGCCACTGGGTCATTCCAGCACACAGTGGGCAGTGGAGGAGGGATGTCCCAGCCCATGTTCAGCAAGGTGCTGAGGGATGTACTGGCAGCCATGATGCTGTACCGAAACAGGTACATCAGATTCCCCAGGGCTCGTGAATTGGCGGCAGTGAAGGGTGCATTCTATGCCCTTGGCAGAATCCCACACGTCGTGGGAGCCATTGACTGCACACATGTTGGCCTTGTTCCACCACAGGCCACTGAGCACCTGTACCGCAACAGGAAGCACACGCACTCCCTGAATGTGCAAGTGGTGTGCCTTGCGGACATGGTGATCACCCACGTGTGTGCCAAGTTTCCAGGCTCGGCACATGACGCACACATAATGCGCAACAGCATCTTGCCACGACTGATGGCCAATCTGCAACAGGATCGTGGCTGTATTGTCGGTGAGTATGTGGAGTGGTGTAGCGTGCTGGTTGTGCGATGCTGTCCCCTGTCCAGTTGGAATAGCTACGGTTCTCTGTGTCCCTCACACCCAGGTGACTCTGCGTATCCGAATGGGGCATGGCTGCTCAGTCCATTGAGGAATCCTCGCACCCCAGCAGACGATCGATACAATGAGGCACATGGGAGGACCAGACGTGTGGTCGAGCGTACCTTTGGCCTCCTCAAGTCCAGGTTCAGGTGCCTGGACCGCACCGAGGGTGCACTGGCGTACTCCCCACAGAAGGTGTGCCAGATAGTGGTGGCGTGCTGCATGCTGCACAATCTGGCCATTCGGAAGCAGATCCCCCTCATTGTGGATGACGGAGATCAACCAGGGCCCCAGCCCGCAGACCAGGACAGCTCGAGTGAGGTGGACAGCGGAGAGGAGGAAGCTGGGAATGTGCGCCAGCAGCTCATCGCCCGCTACTTCACTTGACGGTGAGTGTCCATGTACGACGGATGATGTGTCTGTATCTGTGCAGGTGTGTGTGTGCTGTGTCAGGGTGGCCGTATGTTCACTGCGTGCAGTGTGTCAACGCTCCATGGCCAGGGTAGTATGCCACTGTTGGTGACTGTGGCATTGTGCCCTATTGCTCTGTGCGATGTGTGTACATTGCTTGTAGTTGTTGACATGTACTGTGTGATGGGTGTGTGACACACTCATTGAATGTGCTCCTGTTCTGTCTCCCACCCCTAGGTCCCTACAGGCCCTCCGGATTCCATTGCCATGCCACGCATCAGGTGCCTTTCCGCCCAAGGTGGCCGTTGTATTCCGTACAAATAAAACACAGGGCACAAACAGCAGTTAGTGAAAAAGGTGCATTTATTCCAAACTGTGACATGTGATTGTGTGTAAGGTGATGACAAAAGTGGTGCGTGCAGTGACAATGAGCTGTCGGTCATGGCTGCGTGATGCTCAGGGTGTACCCACTGGTTCTATGTCCATAGTCCAACACACACATGCCATCCAGCTGGCTGTGTGGAGTGGGATCGTAGAGCAAGTCAATGCAGTGGCTGGTCAAGGAAGGCTGGCGGAAGGCTGGCTGGCTGCCTCACTTGCGACTGGAGCGTGCGAAGTCCTCCCGGGAGATCTGTTTCCTCTTCGGACGGCTCCTTCCACGTTTGGGAGGGGGTGTGTGGTGGCGACCTGCTGGTGGTGGGTGAGGTGTGCTCACTGGCTGTGGACGCAGGGGAAGTGGACACTGCTGCCCGACCCTGCGCCCTAGCAGGTGGTGGCGGAGGTGGTGTTGCTGGCCTTGCCTGTGACCCCACCGCCACCACCAGCTGGCCCATGAGGTCCACGAGTTGGTCCATACGGGACACGAATTGGCCCATATGGGCGTCCATGGACCTCAGCACCCCCAGCACCTCCCGCGTGTCTGAAGCAGACCTGACCCATTGTTCTTGGGCCTCCTCATAGGCCCCAAGGACTCTGGCCATTTGAGGCAGGGCATGGCTCCCAGGGGAGGCTGGCGTTTCCCTGACCCTGCTCCTCCTACCAGTCCTGCTGCCACCGGCCTGCCCACTAGCCACATTGCTCACCACGGTCCTCGCTGTGGCTCCCAGGGTGGATCCAGTCGGCCGGGCCACCACCTGCGCTGGGGCTGGTGCCAGCGAAGACGTGGTGGTGGTGGTGGTGGCGGTGGTGGTCGGTGCGGCGATGGTGGCGGTTGCGGCAGTGGTAGTGGCCGCAATGACCGTGGGTGTGGCCGCAACGACAGTGGCAGCAGGGGGCTGGGACTGTTCAGCATCCCTGGATGATGGGTTGGTGGGTAGGAGGGGTCCTGGGGAGCGGCTGGGCCCTGCCACACCAGATGGGCCTGCTTGGTGGTCCGTGTCCGAAGAGGAGGACAGATCCTCCAGATCCGTGTGTCCTCGTTGGGGGCTTGTAGGCTGGCTGTGCTGGCTGCTGTCTCCATCCCCAGCATCCGGCAGTTCGTCACCTGTGGAGAGAATGAGATTTGTTATTGTGTTGCACCTGGCGAAGTATGTATTTGTCGTCTGACATTGGCAGTTCGTGCAATCTCGTACATGGGTTTCCCGGAGGCGAGTGTGTGGCTGTGGCATCTGTAGTTGTGTGTGCTAGGCAATGGGACTGTGTGCTGTGCACATGTGGCATGGGACGGATTGGCCATGCCGATGGGTGTGTTGCTGTGCCCCTACTCATTGTGACTCTGGTGTATGCGGGCTCCTGGCCCATCCTGGGTCTGGTTTGTACTTTGCTTTTGGGGTTCATATGGAACGCTTAGGAACGCATATGGCAACATGGGGGCCATGCCCCAGATTCGCATTTGGGAGGGGATATGCTTTTGGGGTTCAAATGGAACGCTTAGGAACGCATATGGCAACATGGGGGCCATGCCCCAGATTCGCATTTGGGAGGGGATATGCTTTTGGGGTACATGCTGTGAGCCATGGGTGCCGAACGTGACATGTGTTGTGGCAGCATGACAGTGCATGGTTTGAGGTGTGTGCATGCTTGACATGGCCTGCATATTTGCTGTCTGTTGTGATTACTGGACATGGCATTGGACGCATCGTTATGGGTGAGTGATGGTTGTGTGTGTAAGCCAACGTATTGCAGTTGTCCCATCTCCTTGGTGTGCGTGCTGCCCTGTGCCATGTGCATCACTGCAGTGCTCGGGGGGTGTGGCCCATGTTGTGTGTTGTTGCTCACAGTGTGTCGTGCGCTTCATTGACTTCTGGCACATGGTTGGTCATGGGCATGTATCTTAGCGTGACTGCTGTATGTGTGGCAGCTGTGCGGATGACATGCCTTTCATGAGACTGGGGCTGACGGATGGGATGGATGGTATGTTGTATGTGCATGGTGGGTCTGTGTGTTTGATGGGTTCAGTGGTGTTCGTGTGCATTTCTGTTGTTCCGCTCTGTTGCGTCTAGTGTTGTTTGTCTTACATAGGCGTAGTTGTGGGGTGTGTGTTTGACAGGCAGTAGGGGCTACATGGACAGGACTTCAATGGTGTTTCGGTTGTGTGTGATGAGTTGCACAGTGGCTGCCGTGTGGTACTGTTTTCAGTGTGGCTTGTGTATGCAGACGTGGCTCCTTGGGTGTTGCTATGTCTGTGATGGGTCATGTGGGGTGTGAGTCTGTTGTTCATGTCCGTGTGCACATTGTTCACTTGTTCGTGACGGTGGGCGGTGCTGCGTTTTCGTCTGCTACGTGACATGTCCCATGTGTTGGTCGTGTGCCGGTCCTCATGCCTCCAGTAATCCAGCCCTGTCCAGTTTCCCACCTGCAGGTTGTTCGTGCGTGCACTGTACTGGATGCCACATGGCTCTAAGCGGGGGTGCTCCATGTTGCAGGTCTGTGGGGGTGGGGGGTGTTGTGGGTCGTGGGGGTGGCTGGACACCCACTGACACCGATTGCTGTGGACCGTGATGTCTGCCTTTCGGCTGTCGTTGTGCACTGCGGTGGCTGACACGTGGCTGTGGGGTGTGGGGGATGCTCCTCCTTGCTGTGCTGTGGGACTAGGGGCCTGGTGTGTGTTGTACTTGGGCTGTCCACCGTCCCACCCACTGCACTTTGTGTTCCTGCCACTTACCTGTTACTTGTCGGTTTGTGCAGCTGTGGCGGACACATGGGTGTGGTGGGTGCTCGTTGTGGCGCTTCTGGCATATTTGGGGACCTGTTGGTGGTTACGTGGCTGGCTGAGTGTACACATGTCCCCACGCATCTTACAGTTGTTCTGTTTGGGCTGTGTGTGGTGGTGTCTGTTGCATGTGTGTGTCGTGTATTGTGTGCTGGACATGGGGGTGTTTGTCCCTGGGAGCTGTGGCATGGTGGTAGTGCATGTGAGTACATAGCGGTGTGCTGGTATACATTAGTTTGTACTTACCAGCCTCCACTCCCCCTGCTAATCCGGCGAGGATCTCGGGATGTATGATGACTCGCACCTTCTCCTCCCACGCTTTGAAGGTCTTGAAGAGCGCGGGATTCCCTCCGCCAGTGACGGCAGCCAGCTCTCTGTTTTTGCCCTCCTTCTTCTTGACCAGGCTCTTGACGTCATTCCACCGTTTGTTAATTTCGACTCTGTTCCTGGGCAGGGTCCCGACTGCATTGACCTGGTCTACGATCCGGTTCCACATTCTGTTTCTGGTGGCTAGTGGTGTGTGTTGGACCATGTTCCCATAGATTTGTGGGTGCACCTTGATGATCTCGTCGACCATGACCGTCAGCTCAATGGGCGTGAACTTGGGCATTCTTTGTGGTGCCATGGTGTTTGTGGTGCTGGTGCGGTGTGTGTTGTGTAATGTGCAGGGGGTTTGTGGTGCCGGTGTTTGGTGGTGGTGGTGGTGGTGGTGGTGATGTGTGCGTTTCTGTGGTGTGCTGTTGTCCTCGCTGTGTCACTGTGTCCTCTCCTCTCCTCTCTGGTTTGCAATGTTGCAAGGGGTTGTGGTCTGTGGGAGTGCTGCTTTTGTACTTACCTATGTGGGTGTGTCCTCATGGTCTGTTGTTTTCAGGTGTGTTGTGTCTGGGGTTCTGGCCTTTGTAGTTTTTGTTTGTCCGGGGGGTGTTTTCGGGATGTGTACTGTGCTTGTGTATTTGTGCGTGCCTTGCTGTGTGGACTTATTGGCCATGTTGTGTGCTATTGGTTTTGTGAGCGGATGGTTTCTGTGCAGGGACGTGGGCGCCATGGTTTCTGCCGTGTCGATTGGCATCGGCGTTGTTTGCGCTGGCGGGCGGTATATTTGTGGTTTTCCCGCGCTCATGGCGGTGCGATCGTAATTTCACGTGCGGTGTGTCGGCCGTGAGGGCGGGCGGTTTTGTGTTGTCGTGCGTGTTTCCGTCCGTGGCGGGCGGTTTGACTCCGACTCAGACGATGGCGGGCGGTATTTTGTGTGATTTTTCCGCCGATGGCGGTTTTCGGTTTGTGTTATCGTAATGGCGTGGTCGGTGTTCAGACGGTGTATGCGGGCGGATTTTTGCCGCTTCCATGCCTGGCGGATTTATTTACGCCGGGCATCGTAATGGGCCCCTAAATTCGTTTTTCTACCATGTTCGCTGGGTCAGTTAGGATTATAAGGTGTTATAATCAAACTGCCCATTCTGGCCTATGGGGACAGGTAGCCTTGCAATAGTGAAAAGCAGAAATTGGCTGCAATTCACTATCAGGACATGCCACACACACCAGGGCATGTCCTACCTCTTACATACAATGCACCCTGCCCGCAGGCCTACCTTAGGTGTGACTAACATGCAGAAAAGGGAAGGTTTGGGGACTGGTAAGTGGGTGCACTTACCAAGTCGACATGGCTGTACCAGACTGCACACAGGCTCTGCAATGGCAGGCCCGAGACACATTTTACAAGCTGCTCCTGTGGGTGGCACAACCAGTGCTGCAAACCCACCAGCAGCATTTGAGTCACAAGCCCTGGGCACAACCAGTGCACTATACTAGGGTCTGACAGTGAATCAAATAGGCCAAACATGGAGTCACTAATCCATACATCAATTTATCATAGGGAGCACTTGCACTTTGGCACTGAATAGCAGTGGCAAAGTGCCCAAAGCATCTAATCCAGCAAAAACAGGTCAGTAACAGAGGAGGCATAGCGCAAAAAATGGAAGGGAGACCCACGCCAATGGTACCAGGTCTAACAGGCACCAAACAATGACATTATATATTATTAACCACCTTTGGAGTTACCAACATGCTCTACTTTGCCCAATGAAATTCCTGTTTTTGTTCAAACTGCCTCCTGTTACTTTGCCGACATTGATGATTTTCCTTCTAACTATTCACACTCTACCTTGCATGGTGCACATGCCCTGTTTTCTTGGTTTAAACAGCCTTATCTAGTTCCTCCCTGGTACTACCTTTGGAATTTTCTTTCCTTGGTTTTCCTTGTCATCTGTATTGGATTTGTTACAGTACTTTTTCTGCTGCTAAATGGACACTATTTCCCAGAGTGTTCTTCTCCAGAACTGGTACTGAAGTACGTACACCCCATTCTTCCTCATATAAGGTCCGAAGAGACTTGTCTCTTGTGAATATTACTGCATTTCTGTCTATGAGGATATCATTTGGGATAAGGTCCTATATGAGATTTTTGGTCCACAGAAACTTTACAAATTTCATATGCTTTTAAAGTTCTTATAGGCGATATTATAACCCCAGGTTCAATATCTGATGAATGAGACTTTGTGACTGTGTCCAGCATGATATCTGAAGTATTTATTTATTTGAAGAGTTTTATATAGCGCTGGCTAGACCCTGAGGTATCAGAGCGCTTGAGGAATATCGTTACAAAGGAACAGTGTTACATAGTTGCATGAGTTACTAGAGAAAAACATAGAATAGAGAAAAATAGTGTTACATAAATACATTCGTTAATAGAGCAAATTAGATAACATGGATAACAAATCATAAGGGGCAAAGATGGTCGAGGGGGAAAAAGTACAGGGGATTGAAAACAGATCAAGTCTGGGTTACCGGACATGGAGAAGAGAACATCAGGGGGTCCAAAAAAGTCTGATTAAACGAGTCGAAACAAACCGGAGAGGGTCCAGGGATCAACAACAACCAGTGCTGAACTTTTTCACTGAGGTGGGTAGCAAATTAGAAATTGGAAGGGTGTGAAGGAGGGAGCGAAAGGGTGCTTCACAGGGCAAAACAAGAAGAGAGGGGTGAGGCAGACTCGGAGGGGGTCGACATAGGGCAAATGATCACTTCGGCGGCACAGGTCACTGACCCACGACATGAATCAATCAGGGGGACTGTCGAAAACCGCAAGATGGAGGATCCAGGACAAGGACCCCGGTAGCTTCGTAAAACAGGATGGCGGGATTGTGGAAAAAACAAAAACAAAAATCCGAACAAAAAGCCAATATTGAGACCTACTCCAGAAACAGGGCTGGATGGATGCCAGGCAATAGGGATTCCGTGTTTCAGTTTTTATTTTTCCGGTCCGGAAGGCAGTAGCGGGGACCAAGAGGGCGCTCTTACCCCGACTCGAGAAGTAAAAAACAAGCTCGGGGGCCATTAGATCGTAGTGTCGCGGAACTCCCTCAATTGCACCCATGATGGGGGAAACAACACTCGCTAGTTCCAGTCGCTAATCCGGAAGGCGAAGCAGGGGGTCAGGCCACTGCGGTTAAGCCCGGGAAAGGCAGGAGGCGGCCGGAGGGTAGATCCCCAGCCATCTCCTTCATAGCCACCCAGGCATCTCAATCAGGCATCGGCAGCTCGGACTTGTATCTGTCATCGGAAGATCCTCGGTGCGTCGTCAGCAGGTGGGGGCAAAAGGAAACGGAGAGACGAAGGAAGGTGCGCCCAATGTCCGGCTGGGTAGGTGACGGCCGGGGAGGGGATCTGCAGCCAGTCACCCCTATAGCTACCTTGGTAGCTCCACCGGGCATCGGTCACAACGCTAGGTCTCCACGGTCGGCGGCACACACACGGTTGATCAGAGGTTGCAGAGGCAGGTCTCGAAGTAAAATGCTATACAGTATTTGAAAATGAGGATTTGTACTTACATTCTGCAAACTATGTCAAAATGTTTTTCTGCCATTGTTATGCTCATCACTACTTACACAGAGCTATTTGCTGTTTTTAACTATACACAATGGGAACACTGCCTGACACCACCTGTAGGGAGGCCCCAACAGTATTTAAAAAAGTTTCCTTACTTCCTTACTTTACTAATCATGTCTCCGCAGACACGGCTTTGTTTTATTTTAAGCTTATCCCTTCTCAAGCAATGAAAAACATGCTGACACAAACAAAGTTAATCCATCCAAATTCTTTTGTTGCCAGATTGACTGTCCAAAGTTATGATTATTGGAAAAACAATATCGATTTGAAATCAATTTGGGGTATAAGATACTGGCCGGTCCATGGCATTGATGCCTTATTTAGGGCATGTTAGATCCCTAGACAAATGATATTTTTGAATAAAATGGTACAACAAACTATGGGCCTGTTAGGATGCCGGATGTTGGACCGCCGACAGTCATTGCGGCAGTCAGGAGATCGTCCGACGACCATGCAGCGGTCAGACCACTGTACTATGATTGGACCACTGGGTTGGCAGTCCAAGGTTGGCGATACCACGGTGGGGACATGCTGCAGTCATGTAAAAGGGCCGCAGCACATGCCACCACTGTGCAGCGCCTCCTGCACGTCTGTGCACCGTGTGCCATGTTCCATGTCATGCATGGCACACGGTGCACGGAGGTCAGTGCCATGGAAGAGGGGTACTACATGTGCCCTCAGGAACACTTTTTCATGGGCTCCGATGGCAGGGGCCTTGTTTGGGGGCCCTTTGCCCCCTTTCCGACAACCTTTACATGGCAGAGTTCCTGCCATGAAAAGGTTATCTGAAATTGACATCGTAATACTGACAGCGGTGCCTGCCTTGGCACTGCCACCATTCCCTGGTGCTCATCTGACCACTGCACCATCAGGATCCAGGATCCCGGCAGTGGTGGTGTGGCATCGGGCTGAAGTTGGACCGACCACCACCATCCAAATACAGAGGTCAGACCGAAGGACTGTCGGCAGTCGGACCACCACCAAGGGGATGTCGACGGTCTGACCACAGGCATCATAATCAGGCCCTATGTGTCTTGGACTAGCTAATGCCAGGAAAGTAAACACACCTAGCATTCCCCAGATTGCAAATTTTAAAAATTAGCAACAACACATTAACGGTACAGAGCAACAACTTGATGAGATGGTGCAGAATGGTACATGAAACTCTTCACTTTACAGTTCAGATGGGTGGTTACTGTGGCCCCTTGACACTAATGGCTGCAATGCATATCTCTAAACTCCTCTAAAGGTTTTAAAGCTAGCAGATCAGACCTTAGAAACATCAAGTCACAACATTTGGGTGTTGTAACTACCTATAGTGTAGGTAAGTCATGCAAGCAAAGGCTAGAACACTCCACATTGTCTGCTGTTCAGCAACGTTTACCCCTTCTTTCAGACAACATGAACTTGCAGGATGTTTTATTAGGCCCTAGATCTCCCCGTTCTAAACGTTTCAGATATGCTACATATAATGAACTTTGGGAGATTTCACAGCAAGAAGATGCTGAAAGGCTGCAAGTAAAAGCATCAGCCGTTGTCGATGATGGCATGATCACATTGTCTACTCATATATATTCATTGAATAATTGTGTCATCTGCATTTGATATTATACAAAATGACGAGTCAATTTAGGTCAATTTTGCAAAATAGTTGGACATTGCAGGTTTCAAAATCAAACCCAGTGCCATGGATATATTTGAATGAAACAGAATTGTTTTTACTTTATAACTTGTCACACATGCAATAGGTCATGGCATGCTTCATGTAGAATGCTGAGAAAAACTGCCCTCTCTGTAGCAGAAACTCCTTTAGATATATGGTTGGTGTATGGTTTAATTTCTTTGAGAATCTCTACCTTCATTTCTCATCTTGTCTGAAACACTTTCAAGTAGGCCAATATGAACGTATGAGTGGTAACTTTCTACATGAGACTTGGTTTCTTCTTTTCGATTACAGTGGTGAGAGAGGAGTTTTTCTCAGTTGGAATGAATGCAGAGTTTCCTTAAGCCATTTGCTACTTTATAAACAGATAACATTGCATGGAGTGTGCAATGCTTCCATGGCCAATTTGGTGTGTCATTTGAAGGGAGCTCCCGTTTCCATGATCAAGCCAGTTTTTTCATTACTTTTGAGTGGAAGTTACTTGATTCTGACTGACCAAGGTTGTGGAGTGAAGCCAGGTGTCCCTTACATTGTAACAATTTCCAAGGTCATGACTTGCAGTATGAATGTATTATATCCACCCACAAACATGGCTGCGGAACTTGTCTTACGGCAAAATGTCCCAATTTCTAATGTTAGCTTTGATTGGTTAAGCAGATATGAAAAAGTCTTGTCATTTTCAAAGGGGCATTGCACTGACATCTGTCTGAGAAACTTTTGATCTCCAGGTTGCAAGATCCTCCTCTGAAGTACAATGGTTTTGCGCACTAATTTGCTGCTACATTTTGGTGAACTGTATTATTAATGCTTCCAACACTGCTGGTGTTGTACACTTTTTTGAACTGATTGGTTCTGGAATTGTTTCGGCATTTCAGACTGTACTTGGAGTGATTCCGTCCTTTATCCATTCACTCTTTTCATGCGTTTTTGGAGACATTCCTTTGGTTTTATTTGCTGTTATTTTAATTGCTGTTTTTGTTTTATTTTTGTTGCTCTGCAAAGGATGTTCCACAGCAAGTTTGAATGGTGATGGAATTGCGACACATCCGTCTGTGCCGTGGACACATGGTGCAGTACTTTGGATTGTCTCCGTTACTGGAATTAAATGTCAACTGGTCTTTGTCTTTCCTGCCTGTGTGATTTCAGAGTGTACAGCCTGTGTTTACCTGCCTGTGGTACTCTTTCGAATGTGTGCTAGATAAATGCCTTGTTACGCAATTGGCGAAAACTATGGGCATGTATCTGCTTGTGTATCCAATGAGGGTACATCTCCAGTGCTGTCCTTTGTTGCTACCATTGCTACAAAATGCTTATTATAAGATGCCCGTGCCAGATTGGATGGATGCTTCCCTTCCCGGGTCTATGGCATCTGACTCTTCGTCTGAGGCTAAACATCTAGCACTCCCACCTTCGGCCTTTGCTGAAGGAACTGGTACTGACAAAGCTGGTTCTTTAGAACTTACTATTCAGGCTAAGGTGGATCTGTCGTCTGCAGATGCGGGTTCCTTCCAGGACACAAATTACTTTCTGGACATGGAGGACCTTTCCAGGCTACCGTCCTGTAGTACGGATGCCTCATAAGACAATTTTTTATTCTGCCTTTTTCTTTGAAATTGGTTTTATTCTTTTGTAAGTAGTTTGTATGAATCTTTTAATTTGCATTTTTAATGGCTTTTAGTGTGCTTGCATTATTAAGGTTTTACGTTATATGATATTATGCCTGTTAAATGCTTTACCTTGCTAACTTTTAATGAGTAAGTCTCCTTCAAGGCCAAGAGGAGGGTGTGGCATGGCTTGCATGTATTCTCCTTTTTAGATTCAACTCCTTAAGTTGACATATCTTTCTTGTGGTGCCCTTTGCCAAACTTTCATATTTTCTGCTACTTTCTGGTAACGTGTAAATGCGCTGTATGTAATTTGCGATAGTCACTGATGCCCTGTAGTCTGTACTAAGCCTTTGGCGTAAAACTCCACTCTGCGTTCCGTGTAGAACGCGGAGTTACCCAAAACTCCATGCTCCGCACCGGATCGAAGTTTTTTTGGTGTTCGCGCACTCAAAATGTGTTTTTGCGCGCTCAGGAGAGACTTACCGGGATGCCTGCGATCGCCGATGAGATTTCCCATCCGTTCGCGAGCGCCACGAGATTTGGTAGCCGGCCGCATGGTCCTGTGAGAGTGTGCGACCGCAAACACGTCATTTGGGTGCGCCATCAGACTTCCGGCGGAAGTTTGTGAAGATCGCGATCCCGAACATGCAGAATTTGCAATCTGGAGAAGAATCTCTCTTGAACAACATCAAAACCTTCTTGAAATGATGATTTGGATAAAAAAACTCCTCAGATTGACATTTGGCTGTACTTTTTTGTGCAAGGAGTCCTTTTTCTTTTTTTACTTTTTTTTTAAGAGGAAGGAAGTGCCCCAGTGTCTCCAACTTCCTGTTCCTGTCCAGCAGGCTCCTCCCAGTGCTTTGTCCATCTCCTGTTCACTTTTCATTTGGATTTGGAGCTGGAAGGATCCCTTTTGCCTGCTGCATCATATATCATTGGATTTGAGGACTTTTGGATTTGAGATTTCACAAGTAAGTTGGAAAATTGGTGTTGTTTGTTTGATTGGGGCATTGCACCTACATTTTTGTACTTTTCATTGTTTTTTTTAAATGTATTGTGGTGGGTGGCCTGTAGTTTCAGTAGGGGCCTAGTTGTTTCTTTGAATGTCATTTTTATCTTCTAGTTTTCTTTTATAAAGGAAACATGTTTCAAAGTTCACTACATTTAGTCCAACTTTTGAAATCAATTTGCAATATTTATTTTATTCACTAGCCCAGTAGTCTGCCAATAGGCCTTTCAGCCAGTAGGCCCAGAGATACTCATGGGTGCATGAAACAACTGTTTCTGTGGCGTCTGTTGAATTTAAACATCATTTAGGGCATGGATGGCATTGGATTGAAATGCAAAATGTGTTTTTTGGGGGGTTTTCCCTTTTTTTCATGTGTGTTAAATAAATGCCTTTGCTGGATGTGTGTGGTTGTTGTGTAACTTGCATTGCAATTTGCAAACCTTTTTTAGCCTTGTGGATTTTCGTTTTTGGCATTGTTGTCAAGCTGTGTTGTTTAGCATGCCTCCTTTGTCTGGCCAGCGTGTGAGTGAGTTTGTTTGTAATAGTGGGCCAGCATTTGCCTCCGTGTGGCCAGAGGCCATTTTGTAAAGTCTGCGTCCATAATAGGCCTCCTTGTGTTCATTGTTTTCCAGGCCTCCTGCTTGTTGTTGTTGTTGTGAGTGACCATGTGGCTGGTGGCCATTTTGTGGTGATGGTAGAAGTGCTTTTTGCCATAGACCTGCATGTCTTCTTTCCTTTGTTCCTCTTGGCTTATTTCTTCTTGTTGTGGCCTGCCTGGCCATGTGGCTGGCGGCCATTTTGTGAAGGCAGCCAGTGTGCTTTTGCCATAGGCCTGCATTGTCTGTCTTCCCTTTCTTGTTGTTGTGGCCTGGCTATGTGGCTGGTGGCCATTTTGTGAAGGAAGCCAGTGTGCTTCTGCATTAGGCCTGCATGTCTTTCTCTTTCCTTTCTTCCTCTTGGCTTATTGCTTCTATCCATTGTCATCTGCAGCTCCCTGAATGCGCTGAATCCCACGTGATGCACAATGCCAAACAGGGTCCGTTACATTTGTATTTTTGTTGTTGTTCTTCTTCTTTCCTATCCTTCCTCAGTGTACTGTACAGTACACTACTACACCAACCATGAAAGCCCTTGTTTTTGTCAGCCTCACAAATGTCTAAACTGTATTGTTATGTTTTTTAATAACTGAGGTAATACATTTAATAATAATATTAATAAGTGTGACCACACACAAAGTTATATATTATATTTGTTTGTTTGTACTAGTAGTAATTGAACCACAACAATGAATACCACGTTGACGTTTCACTGATGTTCTTCTTGCTTCTTTGCTTTTAAGTGCACAAAAGAGGAGGAGGCGTCATCAGCCATTGTACTGCCAGACAGAAGTCACGTGATGTCTGATCACACACATCTCTTCAACTTGTGCCACTGCGTGCTGCTGACATCTGAAGAAGATGTCCCCAAAGAAAGGTACCAGGTCCTCCAGTACCAAGAAAGTTGCCAGTGAGAAGAAGGAACTGCCACTTACCAAGACTGGTGTGCCACCCAAGATCTTTTTGGGGAAAACAAAAATTGCGCCTGCAGCAGCTGTGTCTGGGGAGCAAGCTGGGAGCAGCACCCCCCATCAGTGGACCCACCCCACCAACCTCGGCCCAAGCCCATGTCTCTCATGGAGGCAGCCAGTCTAATCATGACAACACCGACGAGCAGTGATGTTGAAATTGACTTATCGTTATCGCAAAGCAGTACCCAATCAATGCAGGGTACTGAGATAAGTGGGCAACAACAGCCGCAACCGCCCCTAATAGTAGTTGTTCCTCTCGAAGTAGGGGCAGTTCAAGAGATAGAGCTTCCTGCAGAGGAAGACGAGCAAGACACTCTTTCAGAGGATCCATTGCCTTCCAGATCCCCAGCAAGGAAAAGGAGGGTTAGTTCATCAACTTCTTCTGCAAGCCCACCTTCTGATGGTCTAGACGCCACTTGGATCCCACCACCTCAGTCTGAGAGTGAGACACGCCACGAGACAAGGCTAGGGAAAAGGAATGTTCCAGAAAGCCTTGGAGTTAAGGAGGTAGATGTAGAAGAGGTGGATGATGATGAGCCAGTCATCATCATGGACATTAGTCCCGCCCCATTGAAGACTGACATTACCCTATCCCAAATTGCTGTGAGGGATGTGGCACGGATACCACCAGCACAGATCATACCACCAACACCACCTCCAGCTTCCATATTTTGCCAGCAGCCTCGTACATCCACCACAAGTACCACCTCAGTAGAAGTAGGTACTGCAGAGAGTCAAACTTTACGCCCACCTACCAGTTCATCCGGCATTGCAAGTGGCACCAGCAGCAGCACCAGAAAGATGACCTCCCCAGTTTGGGACTTCTTTTCTGTTAGCACGAAGGAGGTGAACTTTGCTATATGCTCCATTTGTGGACAAGATGTTAGTCGGGGTAAGCTTGGTACAAACTATGGTACCGGAGGCCAAACAACCCATCTGAAAAAACTCCACTTGATCCAGTGGGAGGCGCACCTTAGCGGCCAAAAAACTGCACCCATTGCTGTTGGTGGGGATGAAGAAGTAGAAGATACGATAGTGGTGGAAGGTGAACAAGAGGGAGACATTTTCTCTGGTACACAAAGTAGCCCTGTCCCCAGCAGTGCAGTGGTACCGCCCACATCATAATCAGCAACATCACAGTGGCACAAGAGTAAGAGTCAGGCTGATACACCAAGGGGTCTCAGGCAAGAGAGTACAACAATGAAAAAACATGCGTTGAGCCTAACAACATCTCGCGTCAAGAAGTCACCTGCATCAGTGGCACCAGAAAAGAAAAACATCCAGCCTACCTTTCTCAGCATGTTTAGGTTGGAGGGGCAGTACGAATGCAACCAAACAACGGCACGTTTGTACAATGGGAAGCTGGCTAAAATGTTAGCATTGAACCTCCTCCCTTTTTCTTTTGTGGAAGGGGTGGGTTTTCTTGAATTTGTGACAGCCATTTGCCCAAAATGGAAGGTTACTAGCCGGTCCTATTTCGCCAGAGTTGCTGTTCCAGCACTACATCTCGACGTGCTGGAATTGCTTGGGCAAGCTTTGCAGCAGAGTGCTGTTCACACTATCCACCTGACAACAGACATGTGGACCAGTTGCCAAGCTGATTACATGTGCATCACTGCACACTGGATATTTTTTGTGGGGGTTAGAGAAAAGATATCTGCAGCAGGTGTTGTTGACACTGCTGAGATTTGTAATGCCACTCGGAAACATGCAACTGTAGCCATGTTCGCCATGGAGAAATCCCATACTGCTGCAAACATTTTAGAAGACTTTGACTGCAAGGTCTTTGAATGGCTGCGCCCAAGAGGGCTTAACATTGGTTTTGTTGCCACGGACAACGGCAGTAATATAGTTAAGGCCATGTTCGATGGTGGCTATTTCAGGGTCCTGTGTTTGGCACACTGCATTAACATCATTGTTCAAGACTTTCTGAAAAAAGAAGACTGAGTCAGCAACTTACTGACCACCTGCAGAAGAATCTGCACACATTTCAGCCATTCTTTTAAAGCCCGGAAGCAGCTGAGGATCATTTAACATAAGCATAGTATGCCAGTTAAAGCACTCATCCAGGAGGTGCCAACACGTTGGAAATCAACTTATTACATGCTTGAATGTCTGTTTGATCAGTATAGACCAATCAATGAATATGTCATGCAAAGAGGGGATGCTACTGTGAAAGGCATGATCATTGAGATGGACCAATGTGGCCTAGTTAAATGCCTGACGGAGATGCTACTTCCTTTCGAGCTCTTCCCACGTGAAGTCAGCAAGGACAACTATACTATGGGCCAAGCTATCCCATTGTTGCACATGCTACAGGAACAGCTGAAGGGGGTGTCTGCAATGTACGCAGGTGTGGAGGAAAAAAAAGAAGCATATGAGTTGGTGGAGAGCTTAACCCTTCGCTTATCTGAAAATACAAGGGTGCAAGAGGCATTGTGTCATCCAACCATTACATTTGTGCCACAATTCTGGATCCACTGTACAAACAAGTACTGAACACATTGATTCCTTTTTTAGAAAGGGATGTTGTGGAAGCCAGTCGCTTAGAAAAAGAATGGCTGGGAATTAGAGGCCTGCTACTCCAGGCCACAGCAAGTACTGCAGGGCAGCCGGCGTCAAGTTCAACTTCAGAGCCTGAGGGCAGTGCGGTTGGCTCACAGCAGTCAAAACCACCAACAACACCAAGAACAACATCAACAACAACAAGAACAGGAGCATCAGCCCACCAAAATCGGCACAGGAATGGTTTCTACAGCAAGGGCTTGTTAGGTCCAGTGTTGAGGCAAAGGCAAAAGAGGCCGAGCAAAGGGGAGCACCCCTGAGCATTGAGCGGATGGTCCAGGCCTATCTGTATGACCCAACAGAGGTCTTCATTGATCAAAACCCATTTCTGTATTGGTATGGGAAAAGGCACCAATGGCAGTGCTCAGAAGGCTGGTGATAAATTATCTGGCTTGCCCTGTCACAAGTGTCTCTTCTGAGCGTGTTTTCAGTGCTGCTGGTACTGTTCTGACATTGAGAAGGACCAGTCTCTCGCCCCAAAACGTGGATAGGTTAACCATGATCAAAATGAATCAGCACTTTATACCACTGGATTACACCATACCTGAAGTAGCACAGCAGGAAGATGATGATGGCAACTTAGGTCATGGAAGTAGTGTGTCAGATGACCTACTTCTGGGTGAGCCAGCAGAGTTTGAGGATGAGTTCTACTTCCCTGACAACAACTAGGCTTTCGACTTGTTACTTTCTTTCTTGCTTATTTACTTTTATTATTTGTGTGTGTCTCTGTCTTTCTGGTTTGAATCACAACAAATCCATCACCACCGTCATACTCTTTTATTGCCGGATTGGAGTTGCAACTGTGTGTAGTCAGTGAAGAAGTAAGTCCACTCTTCCGAGTCCTGCTCCAGTCCACTCCTGACTCGCCCTAAATCCATTTCCCTCAAGCCAGACATTAGATGGAGAATACTAGTACAAGAAATGTGTGTCTGCCTCCTCAAGTGCCTCCAAAGAACCTGACTATAGCTATCCTCCTTTCTGAGCTGAGACGGACTGCCCCGTAAGAACAGGTAAATGATGGCATGCATTGGAGGCTGACTCTGAGTGATTGGTGTTTGTGTTGTTGTTGTGCATGATGTCTACTAGTATTTAATCTACACTCAAAAAAGTGACTCAAGTCAATGTTTCCCTTCTTGTTGTTTAATAACAACATTTTTCTACTGCAGGCCGATCCATTGAATTTTTGATTCTGGACTCACTCGGTACACTACAGAGTTGGACACCGTAATGACCATACCATACTGGTAGTCAGTCAGTAGGATCGGAGATGATTGATGGGATAACTCGGGGCATTTCATGAAGTGGCCTTAAAGTAAACAAGTCAACAATAACCACACAGACCTACATGTCTGTGTAGTGGTGGAGGCGAGTGTAGTGGTATGACTGACATTGGTGCATTAATTTAGTTACTTAATTTGGAAAATGCTATGTTGCTGTGTATGTGTGCTCAGTGCTGTCTGGCTCAAAATCTAATCTCAGTGGAGGTTAGGTGGGCACCACGGGCCTGATCTGTCCTGTGGTTGTTGTAGGTTAATGCTGGAAACAGAGTAGACATGATTTAGCCATGCCGCCTCTGAAAGTGTTCTTGTTGCACTTAATTTATGCATTTTTACTTTTCTCCTTGATTTTTCAATATCCCTTTTGGGTTTTCCATCTACACTTACAGACCGGCCTTTATTCTGTGCTATACTGGGAAAAACAACTGACACTTACCTTACTAATCCGCCAGGCAGGCAGTGGCACCCAAGATTGACGGACGGAGAGTCCATGGAAGAAAGGACCAAGAGGAATGCCGAGATGCAACTCCCAATTTGACCATAACATATAGTATCATCTTTTATTTTTCATTTGATTCATTTTTTCTCTTCAATCATTACGACTGTGTGTAGTTGTTTATTATGTTTGCTTATATATTTGACCCCTACAGCTATTTTTTAATTTTCTTTGCTAGCTTTAAAAGGAAGCCCGGTACAACAGAACATAAAATGAATGTAATTTGGGTCTCTCGACTCTCTCTGGGGGCAGACAGGCAAGGCAATTGCATAATACTAATAATTAATAATATACTGCTGCCCTGTACTACTAGTCTAGTACTACTCATCATCATCAAGTCATCATCATGCATGCATTTCCTTTTTCTCCCTTAACAGATGATGGTCGTCTGCCAGGATTGTGTGTTGTCCATATGTAGTGTTTGTCTTTGTCAAACCTTTCCCGTCAAATACCCCTTCCCAACCATTCATCAAACCCTAACCCTCTTCCCCCGGGCTGTGTGATTTATAATATTGAGGTGTGACTAAATTAAATTTACAGCAATAATTGATCGCACACTTGCTGGGGCAGATGTGGTGAAAGCAACACTAACTCAGGGCAAGGATCTTCTTCTGCTCAAAGTGATATATATATATATATATATATATATATATATATATATATATATATATATATATATATATATATATATATATATATATATATATCGGCCACACTGGCAACATATAGATTAGATTGCCCACCCATGCTCAGATTCGCCATTCAACTTTTTTCCAGAGGAACATAATTAATTAACCCATCATAATTATTAATTGCTGGCATCAATTTATCATCCTTCCAACACTAAAGGTTACGCTTGTCTACTTCATAGGTCGAGTCAACTTCAGTTTGTAACTTGTACTAGGCTATCCCTTCCACCATTATGTTTTATTTTACTTTAGCCTTGCTTATCATTCATCATCATGGTTTCTTGTTTGGCAGTCTTCTTCTTATCTACTGTACTTCTACTACTCATTCCCTAGTCTCCCTCAGGTGACTGACTGTCTCATTTCCTTTTTTTCAAATGCAACTGCCCACTACTGTTACCACCACGCACCATGGCACCTTAGGAAACCAAACCATCACCATGCAGCCATCGCTTCACCTAAACATCAATCACAGGTAAGAGAAGAAGTGTGGGGGAGGCAATAATGTATGAACTATGGAAATTAATTAATTCACACACCCACATCCTTCCCAGTACATTCTACAAAGGGGTTTCAGTTGCAGAATGCATAGACTAGGAGGAGAGACTAACAATAGTAGGACAAGTGAGGGTACTACATCTATCTGTTGATGTGTTACACTATTGGTAGATTTCAAAAACTGGCTGCGGCCCTGCAGCAAAAGGAGGAAACAAACAAGGCAACATAAAAGAGTAACCCCCCCAGAAAAGATTTACATCATATGTATTGTAAAACTATAAATAATTTATTACCCTAACAAATATAAACTAGAAGAAGAAACCCACAACACCTGACCCACCCCTCTCCCTCTCCCTAACCCCAACCAATGTACAGTAAATTAAATAAATGTCCATGATTGTCCAAGTCAAGAAGTTCAAGAAAACCCCAACTTTCCCCAACTCCCAATATCCCACCCACCAAAAACAGATTAAAAAAGGGGCAAGGGTCGAAGACTGAGGTCTAGCGGCGGGGATGCCGGCTAATGCGCTCCAGGACCTCCTCCAGCCTGGCCTTCAGGCGCGCCATCCGGAGGAGCATGCGGCGCCGAAAGTTCCTGCAGGAACAACAGGGGTGGGCAGCAGTGTATGATAATGAATGTGATGATGATGGGCGGCGGGCGGCTGCTTCCATTGCCGGGCCCTGGCTGCTAACTCCTACCTGTTGGGTTGGGAAGGAGTAGCTATATCAAGAAAGAAAAAAGACAATTGTAACCAATGCTCTTAGCAAAACAGTAACACAAAATTACACACATAAAAAGTATAGTGGCACAGTAGTACTAGCAGTTATGGTATCCTCCTCACTTCCTCTGCCCCTAAATTTGGATGTGATAATTTGACTTTCAGGCACTAGGCACTATGGAGTAGACAAGTATTCTTCTTCTCTCTCTTGTTTAGCACAATTAATCTTGTAGGCATGCCAGCTCAGTCAGCTTGTGCCCTAGACAGACATACTCGTGTAGCAGACTCATGTTACTTTACTACTGTCTGCAGGTGGGGCAGCTGTACTATACAATTATCTATTTTTCCATTACGGCCATACTCTGTTAAATCAATGGCAAATGCTCAATTTCACTTTCACCCTGACTACTACAATAAGGCACATGACATGCTTATGAATGATGATGATATACGGCACGACATCATGTCACTCACGTGATGATGATGATGACATACTGATTTGTAAGTAGTTACCATGCAGCCGATAGGCCACCCATGGCTGACACGGTCAAAATGACATGGGTAGGGACTGGAGCGGAAGTGGGCCTCAGAGTCGGAGGGAGGCGATTGATGATGGGTGGGTAGGGTCCATAATAGTCATGCACAATATATATGTTGTGCTTGCAAACTACTGTGAGTCAAGGGAGTATTCCATTCTGAAATACAACCTCAAACCTTTGGATCAGATTAAAAAACCTTGCAAAAAAACAGTCCTTGTTCTTCCCAGGGCTTTTTTTTTCATTTATCATTGCATTGCTCTTCTAGCATTATTTTATTCTTCACCCTTGGCTTTGGTACTCTGGCACGGTTTAATTTTCTTTTATATTCTCTTCATCCAGTCTGACTCTTCTTCTCACCTACTATGATACCATCCAGGCATCCATCCATCCATCCAAACATGGCTATCATAAACCTTTCACTGACAATATACATTTGTCAGAGATATAACTAACCAACCACCATCCATGCGTCTTTGCTTGCCTTTGAGTTTGACCCCTCAAACCCCCCGAAGGATTCCTTTCACCCATACAGTTTCACCCACCCAGGCAGGCATCCTTTCTGCTTTCTTTCACCTTTCATCCATCCTTCAACTACCCATGCATCCTATCATCAGCCACCTATATGCATCCTTCTCTGCCTGTCATATATTACATGTTGTCTGACTCTTTGTCTTCGTCATAAAACTTTCTCTGCTGAGTTAAAGATAGAATCGAATAGGCCATTAGTTACTCAACCCCCACCCCTAATGTTAAGTAAAGGGTGTCTTCTTCAACTGTTCAGTGTTTACAACAACTTAGTCTCAGCAGAGGTACAGTGTACTGAGAGTGTACACCCTTGCAGCGAGTGTATTCATCATTCTTAATAAGTAAGGAATATGACTTACCACCGCCCGCCACTGCTGCTGGCTCACCCCTGCAGTTGACGCATCTGCTCCCTCCGGGGTAGCATGACCCTCACTGCTGGCCCCAGCACTGGTGGTTGGTACGCCTGGAAAAAACATTTCACATTTTTTAGATGCCATATACACCTCCCCTATTTATTTTTTTCATTAGCAAGATTGAAAATACATAAACAATAATACATACACCACACACATCGCTATCTACAATTCGGATACTAGAGTATAGTAGACAGTATGTCCTATCAAAAATAACAAAATAATATCCGGTTGGGCATTTTGTTGGTGGCAATTTTTGAAAAGCATCTCAATAAGAGGACAACCCAAAGGACTGGACTCAGTGGCTAGAGCTATTGGTGCATCACATTTTTTTAAAAGAAAGAGTGGCCAACTGGGCGGACGTGAGGTCTCTTTTAGTTGGAAAATAATGGTTCCGTCCTGCGACTCATACTTACTTAGTGCCATGGTGCACGGTAATAAGTTGTTCAGTGTTCACCATCAACTGCTGGTAATACAAAAAATACTAGGCCTGGATTACAAAAAGTAAAATACACCACTTTGGGGTGTCCAACGTGAGTGACCACCATTTACTGATTGAGCATGAGACAGTAAAAGAAAGCCTTCTCATCTCACAAACCTGCGTAGAATACCTTACTTGGGCATGCAATCTGCACAGCAGATTAGTGCTACTAGTACTAGTAGTAAGGAGTCCTTACTGCTACTAGGACCAATGGGTTATCTGAGTCTTACAGTACCACTACTAGGCAATCCACATATAAGGGGAGAGGGGAAGCTGAGTGGAAACCCAGAAGAAAGCAAGCTACAGACAGACTAATACAGAGTCAGAGGTTGGTCAGAGGCAGTTTGATTTGATGCAAAAAAAAAAACAGACACTATAAACAATGTTAGTAGTAGTAGGTAATGGAGCAAAAACAAGAAGTTAGAAACAGATAGATTGAAGAGGATTTTGGAAAAATTCAAATTAGGAAATGTAAATAAGAGCGGTAAAAGTTAGGGAAATATTAATATAACAACACCAGGAGGACCTACCGGGGCCGGCAGCAGAGCCATCTGCGCCTGAGGCCGCTTCCTGCTGCTCCTGGGAGGCCCCTCCGGCTCCCGCACCCGCCTCAGCACTGCCAGCAGATCCAGTCTTCTTCTTGCCCCTGAATGCTGATCATGTAAGACATCATTAAAGAGACAATAAATGATTTGTGTTAAATAAATAAATATAATCGCTCTAAAAATATTTTTAGACAGGAAACGGCAATTGCAATGACATTGACCTATCCTAAATCAGATCGACTAGTAGTAGACTAGTATTGCAGTCGCGCACCATCCTATCTTTCTTATTCCACAGTTCAATTCCGATTCCTGAATCCTAAATATACCTAGCCCGCCTATTCCAGACTTTGGAATGAATTGCAAAAAAATTATATTTGCTTCTAAGTTCCGATCTCATTCCCAATCATCTCTCAGTCTCAACTCCAACCCCCTTTGACGGGCCAATTACTAAGTCTGCATTTATTCTTCTTAATGCATAGATGGATGCATGCATATTGCATTTGCATACACCAAATTGGTTGGTTGCTATTCACTCACTATACGAACTACAAAAGGTTCTACTAGGACTGAAGTCATATGAGAGGACGCGTCACGCAGGCCGCTAAATTACATAATACTAATTAACTAACTACTACCACTATCTCAGTGACAGGACAGGTCAGCCTGACAGGACAAAGGAAAGGACTGGAGTCTTTCCTATCTGCATTACCTAACTTAAATTCTCTAACCTCTCTTACATAACAGCCCAAGAGAGCGCAAAGTTGCAAACAAGTACAATTAGTTAATAGCGCTGAACACCTGTCTGAAAGTAACAATCACATAATATAAGATTTTTAAAACTAAGTTACCTGCATGCAGCAGCAGCATGTTAGCTATTTGCGAAAAAAATAATATTCGCAATAACACAGAACATAAAAACACAATAGTAATATAATTAGCTACTCACCAAGCCCCGGGACCTCAACACCTAGCAGGTCCAGCAGGTCCTGCTCCCGGTCCAGGATGTCGGACCTCCGGTGCGTCAATTGGTTATGAATGCGCCGGACCCCAGAGCAGCGAAACACTGCCCGGAGCACCCTCTTCCAACGCCGGTGACGCTCCCGGATCCCGTACCCGAACCTAGGCCTGCCGCCTGCTGCCAGGGTTAAAGGGAGGTGGCGCTGGACAAAAAAAACCAGTGCGGCCACCTCCACCTCAGAGAATAAGGCCCAAGGCTGCACCCCTTCTGGGTGCCGCCTTCCGCTGTCGCGGCTCTCGCTCCTCGTCGACCTCTTCCCCTGGCCCTTAGTCTTTTTAAGACTCTTCGCCATGGTTCGGGGTAAACAGGGGGTGGAGAAGAAAATGTAGTAAGTTGGAAAGTAAGTAAAAAAAATGTAAAAAGCAAGTAATAGAAAAAGAGTGAAAAACGCACTAAAAAACACACAAAAAGTAGAAATAAACGCAACATATACAATCAGGAATAGAGAGGGATAGATAATAAATAAAAAAGATGAGAAAAAAGTTTCAAGAAACAAAGGATTAAAAAGATATAGGGAGGATAGAAAAACAGGCCCAGAACCATAGGAAAAAGTTAAAAACAAGATGGCCGCGCCCATTGGCGACCACGTGGTGAAGTTTGCGCGATATTTCTCCCCGAGCACGCAATAAGCATCCCCGAACACGCAATACGCGTTCCCGAACGTCAAAAACACATCGCGAACGGGCGGAACAAGCAACTCTGTGCGCTTGCGGAACTCTGCGTAGTGCGCTGAATTTTTCTGCAACTTCGCGGGATTCCATGTAGCGCGGCTATGCGAACTCCGCCCAGGGTTAGTCTATACAGTTAGTTCCACGGTTGTACATGGAGAACACTATGCCACTGTCTTCTTTCTTTTCTGTGCTTGTTAGGATACTGTTGGACTTGGCCCTTTTTGCAGGGTCATCCCAGGACTTTTTGCCTTCCTCCTGTATTTTTTCTGACCTGTTGTTGGTGGTTTTATGACTCTGGGCACTTTGCCACTGCTGATCAGTGCTAAAGTGCATATGCTCTCCCTTTGTAAATTGTTGTTATGCATTAGTGATTCCATGATTGGCATATTTGATTTACTTGTCAGACCCTAGTACAGTGCACTGTGTGTGCCCAGGGCCTGTAAATCAAATGTTGCTAGTGGGCTGCAGCACTAATTGTGCCACCCACAGAAGCAGCCTGTAAAATGTAACTCTGGCCTGCCATTGCAGAGCCTGTGGGCAGTCTAGTACTGCCATATCGACTTGCCAAGTGTACCCACGTGCCAATGCCTAAGCCTTCCCTTTTCTACATATTATTCACCCCTAAGGTAGGCCCAAGGTACCCCTTTGGGCAGGGTGCAGTGTATGTGAAAGGTACAACATGCCCTAGTGTGTGTGGCATGTCCTGATAGTGAATTACTGCCAATTGCATTTTTCACTATTTCAAGGCTACCTGTTCCCATAGGACAGAATGGGGAGTTTGTTTATAACATCTTATAGACTTAACTGCCCGTGGGAACAAGGTAGGAAAATAAAGTTTAGTATGCCTGAACTCAGAATGTTAAAATGCATCTTTTAGTGATGGTGATTTTTACATTCTGTGTTTGAAAATACCACTTTTAGAAAGTAGGTATTTTCTTGCCTAACCATCCAGTGTGCCTCTGCTAGGTTTGTGTATTGCATGTCTGGCTTTTTGGATGACAGGGGCTGGAGAGGGGCAGTGGCTCTAGAGAGCCTGATGAGTCAGGGCTGGGCTGAATAGGCCTGGTCTGCATTTGGAGTGGTGGGAGGAGTAGCACCTGCACCTGAATAGGGCTGTGCCTGCCTTCCACAATGATGGCTCCGCCCCCCTGTGGTGTGTCTGGAACCAGGGCTCACACTGACAATGGAGGTTGTTGTGCACTTGCAAAGTGCCCCACAGAATTGGTTTTGGCTGGGTACAGACACTCTCTGCCTTCAGAGAACAAATGATTTTTGCGTATAAAAAGAGGGGCCCAGACCCCAGACTTTTCGATCACTTCTGTTAATCAAGAGGAACCTTTGCCAAGGAGAAGAGCCAGAGAAGCTGAGGAGGAATACTGCTCCTGTGCTGTTTGCTGTCTGGGGTTGGCCTGCAGTGGCTACTTGCTGCCAAGGAAAGGAGAAAAGGACTTTGCTGTTTTCTGTGTCCCCTGCTTGACGAAGATCTCCAAGGGCTTGAAACTGAGCTTGCCTCCTGTTCTGAAGTCTCAGGGACACAAAGACTTCACCACCAGCTCCCCTGAACTTCCTTGCTGGGAGTTCTGACCTGCAAAGAGGTGCATGCTGTTGTTTTGGACCTCTAGAGACTGTTTTCCACTGGGAGCTGGAAGAATCCACGCATCGTCCCGGATCGTCGCATCGAGGTGCCAAGTTTGTCGCATCGTTGGGGGACGCAGTAAGAAACCGACGCATCACCTCTCCACGCAGTAAGAAACCGACGCATCACCTCCTCTCCGGTAAGGAACCGATGCATCACCTCCCCTGCGCAGCAGTAAGGACCCGACGCATCACCTCCCCCGGAGCAAGGAACCGACGCATCACCTTCCCTGAGTGTAAGGAACCGACGCATCACCTTCCCTGCGGCCCATTATGTTTGTTTGCGTGACGCATCCTAGCCACTTTGTGTGAAAAGTGTCGCATCTGCAATTTGCTTTGAACTGAACTATTTCTACCATCTGAAAGTCATATTTTTACTACTGTTTTGTGGATTTTTGTCGTTTGGTCTTGTTTTGGTTTAGATAAAAATTACTTATTTTTCTAAACTGGTGTGGTGTCCATTTGTAGTGTTTTCACTGTATGAGCTGCTCTACGCCTCTGCCACAGTTGATAATAATTATGTTTTATTATATAAACAGCTTCCGTGCTAAAACTCTTTGAGAGTAGCATTTCCATATTGGGAATTATCACGTAACCGCTGTAGGCTGCGCCTGAGATGTACCCTGCTGACTTCGACCTCCATGCTGCTAAGGAAGATAACCTGGGCACTGCGTCTGGCTTCCTGACACCTAAGACCAAGGTATGGGGGTTAGACTATCCCAACTGATGTGACAGAATAATGGTAATGCTATGTTCTCTTAGTATAGTGTAGGCACAGATAGGAGTAGGCAAACATTAGCAACAATTAACATCAATCAATCAGGGGCTTGTATAACGCAGCTACTCACCATTGAGGGTCTCAATGCACTGGGGGGGGGCTCCGTAGGGTGCTGGGGTCATCTGGAGAGCCAGGTCTTGAGGTCCTTCCTGAATTGGAGCAGTGTAGGGCTTTGCTGGATGTGGAGGGGGAGGTCGTTCCAGATTGAAATGTTTATCCTGTTTTCCATTCTAGCAATGCTGGTTATAGTAACATATCTCATCTTTCTGATAATCGCAGCTCAAGCTTTTTATGCAAGAATAGATTATTTCAATAAATGTTTGAAAATGCATTGTGGTATCTTTCTTGTTTTTACCTTGTGTGTGCAAGAGTGAAAAACAAAAGGGTTACATCTGTTTCCATGGATTCCTTTGGAACAGATTTCATTTTTGAGGTTGCCAACAACATCTGTTACCCTGTTTGGTTTAGGGGTTAGATGTTGTACTGTAAGCTACTTGGAAACCCACCAACCCTCACTGATGATATATGTGGACTGAGTTCCTATATTTTGAAGTTTGTTTTGGTCAATTCACAGTCCTGCTATATTTGTAGGAACCATATAACACGTTGTCAAGGCTGCCTGCGACGAGGAATGCGAGACCCTGCGGCAAGGATGCATCACGCAGTGGTAGTTCTGAAGGTGAAGTGGGCTACAGCAGCAATGTGAGTCTTTGCGATGTGTCCAATCTACTCAGCATTGGTGATGCATCAGCTTTACATGTGGTAGCCTGTGCAGCAGAGGAGATGCATCAGTACTGCTAGTACCACAGAGGCTGGCAGATCACGTTAGGCCCACTTCCAAGGGTCCAGGACTGGGTGGCACTACTTGGCAGGAAGAACTCAGAGATAGCAGAGTCCAGGTGCAGATGCAAGGTAGTAGGAAGCCTGTTATGTTGCTGAGACTACAGATCAGGTGACCACCCAACTATCCCTGGGTTCTGGGTTCAAGTGATGCAGGTCCAGTTCTTCTCACCTAGGCAAGAGGGTCAGCCCAGCAAGGCAGAAGTCCTGCAGAGTGGCAATCCTTGTAGCAGCCCAGCAGTACTTCTATCCACAAGCCCAGAAGTGTACTGAAGTAGTGGTGTCTAAGGTCCATCTTTTATACCCTGGTGCCCTCGTTCTGGAAGGTGGGAGAAGCTTCTAGACAGTGGCTTTGAAGTGCAAGGAATTCCCTGCCTCCCCTGCCCTAGCTCGAAGCTGGCTGGAGTGACAATGCAGGGTCATTAGGCCCTTTGTGTGGAGACAGGATACAGTCTATTCAGGTGTAAGTCTAACTGTGTCCAGCTCCTCCCTCCCATCCTGCCAGCGATGGCCCATCCAGTCACACCTAAACTCCCATTGTGTGTGGCTGTCTAGGATGAATACACAAAGCCCAACTGCCAACTACACCCAGTCATGTGACCAGAGGCAGATTGCAGGCACCAAATGGCTAAGGCAGGAAAATGCCAGCTTTCTAAAAGTGGCATTTTCAGAATTGTAATTTAAAATCCGACTTCATCATAAGTTGGGATTTTAAATTCGGATTCCAGAGACACCAAACATTCACGGTTATTCTGGCTCAGGACATGTAAAAAATACCTTGCACCCTGCCCTCCGGGCTGTCCAGGGAGACTCCTAGACGTGACTTACATGTATTAAAAAAGAAGGTTTCAGTCTGGCAAAAGGTATATTTTGCCAGGTCAAAATGGCAGAATGGCAGGCCTGAGACATGGTTAAAGGGCTACTTAAGTGGCTGACACAATCAGTGCTGCAGACCCACTAGCAGCATTTAATTTACAGGCCCCAGGCAGACGAAGGGCAACTTTACTGGGGACTTATAAAGGAATTAAATATACCAGTTGGGGATAAGCCAATATTGCCATTCAGAGGAGAGAGCCCAAGTACTTTAGCACTGGTTAGCAATGGTAAAGTGTGCAGAGTCCTAATACCAGCAAAAACGAGGTCAGAAAAAGTGGAAGAGGAAGGCAAAAAGTTGGGGGGAAGACCACCCTAAGGCGGACAGGTCTAACAGTGATGTAATATGAGAGGTAATATGAGGGGTAATTAGCAGTGCAGGGCAAGGGCGCAAGTTAGAGTTACGTTTAGGAACAAGTTACAGTTACTTTATATAACTGTAACTGGCGGATTTTAATAGTTTTGTCTGTTTAAAACAGTATGTTTTAACTGACATTTTCATCTACCTATAATGCCCCTTTAACCTTTAGTTTTTTCAGTGAATTTCTAAGTTTTCTAAAAATGCAAAGTGAGATATTATTACCATAACTAACTATAATGCCACTTTAAACTTTGGTTTGTACAGTGAATTTCTAGGTTTTTTTTAAGGTAAAGTAATATTTTATTACCATACATAATAACAATCTCACACTGCACTTGGCCAAATACTGTGCATCCAACACATTGCGAGCAACTCACTCTGGCCCGCACATCCTTCGGCTGTGTGTAGCGTGGGGTTAGCCACTGGGCCTATCTCAAGTTGTGCACGGCCTCTGGCGAAAGTGGGGTTGTCTGGAGGGCCTGCCCTGCTGCCAGGCCCTGCGTCCACTCCCTCGCAGGCAGCCATTCTCACATGGTGCACAGCCTTCAGCCATGTGCAGCATAGGGTTGGCCATGGGCCAGGCCCTGCACCCAACCCCCGTTGGTGCCCAACACGCCCCTGCTGCGCACGAGCCATGTGTACCCAACCCCTGCGGGCAAGCATGGCTGAATATAAGGAGTGTATTTTAAAGTTAGGTAGAGCTACTGACTTTGTCAACAGGCCACAACATCAAAATATAAAAAGTGGTCCTATTGGCTTTATGAAGGGGGGTCAACATGTCAACATATATAATGCAAATCGATTTTATTTGTCAAAAAATCACCAATAATTATAACCAAATGTATGTTTTATTAATTTATACAGTACAATGCCTAATGAAAGAGATTGTCTTAACACTTTTAATAAGTTTTATTAAATAAATAATCAACATGTCTATGAGTCTATTTTAACAGTTTTCAGGCTACAAAATGCATTATTAGAATCAACCAGAAGGGAGCTCTGTACTCCAGCTGAAAAGTATATAGCTCCAGTTAGGAGTGCTTTAAAAACATGGTAAGCTCTTCTTGGGTCCAACCATGCCCCCACCTGTTTTCTAAATTTTCATATCAAAACATGGTCCTAACTATAACTACCCAGTGGCACCCGCCCCTACATAACATATAGATAGATAGATAGATAGATAGATAGATAGATAGATAGACAGACAGACAGACAGTCAGACAGACAGACAGAAAGAAAAATAGATAGACAGACAGTTGGGTGGGTAGATAGATAGATAGATAGATAGATAGATAGATAGATAGATAGACAGACAGACAGACAGACAGACAGACAGACAGATAGATAGATAGATAGATAGATAGATAGATAGATAGATAGATAGATAGATAGATAGATAGATAGATAGATAGATAGATAGATAGATAGATCCATGTTTCCATAGGAAATTAAATTTTCCATTTGCTATTAACTTTACCGCTGTTTGACGAATCTTCACAAAACTTTCCCACAAAAATGTCTCAGTCATCTCAGCTCCTTCCTGGAAAGTTTCAGGGTAATCCGTCAAGTGGGGCCTGAGAAAAAGGGGGGTCCCAAAATACTTTTTTGCCATGCAACTTCTCATAGGAAAGATTAGACACTGCTACAGCCAAAACAGCTAGATCTTTATCTGTAAAGTGTGTTTTATGTGATTTTGTGTAAATCCATTCAGTAGTTTTTGAGAAATTAAGGTTTAAAAGTGTATGCATATATAGGGATGCAAAAGATTCGCAGACCGTAAAGATCAAAAGATAAGATCTGATTGGCTGCCACAACATCAACAAAGATGTTGCAGCAGCCATTTTAGGACTTGGGGGGGGGAGTCCCCTGTCTTCAAAAAAAGAAAAACATATGGGGCAGGGTAGGGATATCCTCTGGGGCCCAAAACAATATTTTTTAACAGAACCATGCTACACAATTAAAAAAGGTGGCTTCCTGCCCATTTGATTTTCAAATCACCCAGGGTGGGCCGGGGCCTGGGAGTAGCACGATTAAAAAAAGGGTAGAGGCATGTGTAAGGCCCCAATCACTAAGCTGTTTTTGAGCCAGGAGGCCCCCTCACCAGTGCCCACTGCATTTATATTTGGTAAGGAAGGCATGTAGCCACCCTCCCTGAGCCAATTTCGGCCCTAGGCACCCCATCCCCGGGTCTGGTGCATTTTTAGATGAGGAGGGGTCTTGGGGTCCCTCTCCCTGAGCTAATTTCAGCCACTGGAACCCCATCCCCAGGGTAGTGACACATTTTTCATTGGGGAGGGGGTGTATGGCCCACCTCTCCAAGTCCAATTCGGCCAAGTGACTCCATCCCCTGGTCCCAGTGTTTTTTAGTTGGAGAGGAGTGGTGACGGAGGGTATGGAACCCCACTCCCGAGCCATGGTTTGGCCACGGGGACCACATCCCCCGAGGCATTCCTGAACAAAGTGTCCTGAGGACCCCAACCCCTGGCACATTGATGTTGCCTGCCCAACAGAGAGCAGACAGGGAAGATGTAATCGTTCACAACTGCAGGAGCAGAAAACCTGCCGCCAAGCAGTAGCACAGATTTATCTAGGAGTGCTGGCACAGAACAGAAGAATGCTCCCACCCCATGGGAACACATAGAATAGTTGCTTCCAACTGAGAAGCAAAGAACACAAACCAGCTCCCGACAGCACCAATAAATGGGTTCTGGCAGGTGAGCTGGCAGAGCCACAGGGGAAATGGCCCCCCTGCAGCCCCCAACTTGAGAAAATGTGTGGGAGGTCCAGTTGGGAATGGAGCACCCACTAGAAATATAAAGAATGGCAGGCTCCCACTGACACTAAGTATGGGTGCCAGCTGGGGAGCTGGCAGGGGCCGCGGGTGCCTTGGGACTCTCCCTGCAGCACCAACTATACAAAAACGGTTTGTATATAACTATAAAAAAAAAAGGAATAATAAATAAATGGCAGAAGCAGCTCATTTATCATTCATTGCTCCGGGCTGATTTACATAGTTCTTGTTGTTTTGTGGTACCCCAATTTGGCCATGGTCACCAACAGCGTGTTATAAAAGTGTTGTGGGGGTCTGCAGAAAGCCAAGCTGTCACAGGAAATTAAAAAAATATGTAAGTCTGATCGGTCATTAAATGTATGACCCCAGGAGAGGTTACCATGTTCTTTTACAGCGCTCAGAGCTGGAGCTGCATGCTTTTTAGCTAGAGTTCAGGGACACCTTCTGGTTGGGTTATGTCTGTATTTTGTGACTTGAAGATTATTAACGAAAGACTCAACACATGTTTATGGTTGTTTTGAAGAAAAATGCTTTATAATGTGGCAGGGATTATTTTTAATCATTGCCATGTGTATACAGGGAAGTACATTGGACTATAGTGATTCATAAATTACTGTATTGATTTATTGGCAAAGCCAACAAACTAGCTATATGTATGTTGATGTGCAGACCCCTTGATAAAGCCAATAGGCCAGCAATGTATATACTGGTGTTCTGACCCCTTGACAAAGCCTGTTGGTCTGCCTTACTTAAATTGACACCCTTCAGATTGTTACATGACATAGTCGAACGTGCGTGGCAGTGGGGGTTGGGTGCCACCGGGGTTTGGGCCCAGGTCTTGCCCCCAATCCCACATAATGCATGGCAACAAACCTCTTATTTTGCATTAAAAAAACATAGGAATTAACTGACAAAACAAAGATTAAAGGGACGTTATAGTTGGGTAAAAATGTCAGTTAAAACATTATGGGCCTTATTTCGATGTCCGGCGGAAAGCTATCAGACAGCTAGTCGGAGGCTTTCTGCCCGACATCGATGGTTTCCCTCCAACTGCCGAATTACAATACCAGTTGACAGAGGGAAACCTACGGGAGGATTCTGCTGCGCTTCCTACAGGCTCAAGGAGCCCAGCGGAGCGTTGGAAGGACTCATAATCCCATAATGATGGTGGAGCCAGCCTCGACTCTACCGTCCGCCCACCATAAAAAGGTAGGCGGAAAGGGACTTTGGGGGCCCCTAGCAGGGCCCCTTACTCCCTGGCCCTCCGCCCTGGGCCTGCCACATGGTGCAGGGATGTATAAAAATATCCATTTTAAAATTGTTGCTTGTGCCACGGACCTTGTCCGCCCGTCGCACAAGCTCCAATTGTGAAATGGAGGTTTCCAACCACCCATAGGGCGGTTGCATCTAAATTCTGCAGGCGGAACCGCTGACCTATGGTCGGCGGTTCCATTCCGCAACGGTGTCGGTCAGACGCATGACATTATTGGCATGGCGGGAGGTGAGTTATAGTTTTAGAGGGAACAAGTTATAGTTACTTGAGATACCTATAACTGGGGAATTTCAGTGGTTTTGTTAGTTTAAAACGTAAGTAACTGACATTTTTACCTAAGTATAACGTCCCTTTGTTTTAAGATGTCTGATCTTTTTTTTTCTATGTTGATTATATTTGCACAATTCACTTATGATCTCACTTGTTGCATTGGGCTTGAATGATTGAAATTTGCACATATTTAATTTTGGACATGTTTATCTTTGTACTTTTTGGTTTTAAGAAAAAAATCCTTTTAGCTGTTATGATACACTGTATTTACTGACCAGGTAAACTTACTTTTGATATATGCTGTATTGAAATAGTTCTATGTATTTATGTTTTATGGTTTTCGACCAAATAAAGTTTGATGATGATATGATGATGATGATGAATGTCCCTTTAACCTTCCTTTTTTCAGTGAATATATACTCTGTAACTGTTCATCTCACATGTCTGTTTTCTAGCAGAGTTGTTAAGCATAGGATTAACACAGTGACATCCACACCGAGCAAAAAAAAGTGACAAAGCCTTTTGCCATTTTTGCAGGAAAGCCTTTAAGCACATGATTAGCTAGTGCCATCCAAAATGAGCTGAAAAATGACAAAAGCCTTTCACCATTCTAAGCACAGTATTACAGCTTTGGATTGGTAAAATACTATCCAGGCCAAACTTGAAAGAATAAAAGCAACCCATGACATATGTGTTTCGCTGTTATTGCAGCTCGTCAGAGAGGCATAGCTTTGTCCAGACACAAGGGACAGCCAAGTTTGAGTCAAAACAATGCCCTTTCAGGCTTACAAAGCTGAACAAATTATGCAAAAAAAGAAGCAGGGAACCTTGGGTAGTTCCCAGGTTTTAGGTGGAGAGCAGCTGCAATATAAGGAGCACCCTACAACACTACCAATACTCTGAATCTGCTCACCTCAAATGTCTGTTTTTAAAGAAGAGTTTTTAAGCCAATGAAGCGCCATCTGCGCTGAGCTAAAAAAGTGACAAAGCCTGTGCCCCTTTATATGTTAAATATAAATATATATATTGAATTCATTATGTCACTTTAAACATAATAAACTTAATTTTAAGAAAATTAAATCACACTTCGAAACTTTTATTAAAATATAATTTATAGTACTTTAACTGATAGCTTTTAATAAAATTTACTAGATAGTAAATAAAAGCAAAATGTTATTGCATGTATGTTTTTTGGTTTTTTTTTAACATGTTTTATTTTTAAGAAATTCAATTATTATATAATAATTTTAAATGTAAGTAATAATAAAGTAACATTTATAGTACATATACTTCATGTGCAAAATTACTAGTAGTAACTTTACACCTGTAAATCCTGAGCGGGTGGAGACAAGTAAGTCTACACATAGGTGTAAATCTACACTTGGAAATGATGGATTTGTGTTGTAGTAAATATACATTTGAGCAGGACCGAGAGGCATCGGCGGCACACAGGTAAGTGTTTCATTTTTTTTTTTCATTCCCTCCGCCCCCACAACCCACTCCCCCACCGCCGTTAAATACCAGCCGCCACTTCAGTTGAAGAAATAAAAACATGTATATTTACTTTAGAGAGTAGGCCCTTTGTGAACTAGCAGATCAGGCTGTAAGATAACATTGAAAACACCACTTCAGGCACCCCTTGTTTCCTTCTCAGAACTGAACAGCTTGCAAGAGGGATGGTGATAGTGAGGGGTGTCGCTGCATTTGTGCAGAAGGTACAGTGCAGTAGCGGCCCTTGGGGGGAGTGCTGCCGGGCGGTAACGTGGGGCGGGGGAGGGGCAGGGGCAGGGTGGGGGGTAGTAAAGTGCGGAATACGGCCGTATAGAGGTAAATAGACATATAAATAAATAAAACGAATTTCGTTGCGCGCGCTGCATCGCATTTGGTGATGCAGCGTGTGCAACGAAATTCGTTTTATTTATTTATATGTCTACTTACTTCTATTCGGCCGTATTCCGCACTTTACTACCCCCCACCCTGCCCCTCCCCCGCCCCACGTCACCGCCCGGCAGCACTCCCACCACGGGCCGCTACTGTGGTAAAGGGGTCTGCAGGCCTCGGGCCGAGCGGACCCTGGTTATTGCTGTATTTGATGATTCAAACAGCAGCCTGAGAGTCCACTTTCTTCCTTGCGCTAGGGCCTAAGACGAACTGGTTTCGTTAATGGTGACATGAAGAAAACTGTGAGCAGAGGAACTCATTTTTTTCAAAAAATAAGAACTTTTCTAATAACTGTAAGATGAAATGTTGACACAAGAGTCATTACATAACCTCCAGTGTAGAAGAAAATATTTGTCCAAAATGTAAACGTTTCCAAATAGGCGCGCCGGGATAAAAATAAAGAGGTGAAAGTAAATAATTAATAATAATAATTAAGCACTCGAGTAATAGGGACTAGTATGTGTTTGTTCAAAGAGAGTGTCCGCAATGTTTGGCTGGCGCCTTTAAGTACGCCCTGGCAGTTTAAAGTGGGTTAAATACATCTTTGCAAAGGTCTGTAATGTACTGGGTTGTAGTGCTCGTCTTGCGGCAGTTCCAAGAGCGATTGCACTACAGTGGCCGAGGCTGACTGACAGGAGTGGGGGTGAGCTTGAATCATGGGCCGCCCAGCTCTTTCTTTAATGACTATTGTACCTGACCCTTCAGCATGAGGTGATGAACGTCAAACATGGTCGCATGGGAGTCAGTCAATTGCCACCCAGTGCGCCTGGCTGTTAAATGAATAATGCATGCAATTCGCGCTTCAGTCTTCGATCTGTTGCGGTGCATGTGAGCTGGAGAAATCCCAATATACCTTTTGTGGCGAATGGAAAAACGTTAGGACGTGCACAGCATTTTTGTACTCACTGTCTAAGGTACGTTATCTCCATAATGCTAAGTACCAAGGTTGCCCTATTGCAGCTATAAGTGACATGTGCTCTGTGCAGTCATATGTAACATGTTTGCCCTGTGCAACAGTATGTAGCATGATTGTCCTGGGCAGTCATATGTAGCTCGCCCTGTTCAGTAATATGCATCATCATTGTCCTGTTAAGTCATATGTGTCATGTTTGCCCTGTGCAGTAATATGTAGCATGACTGACTTGTGCATTGTAGTATCCCCCGTTCATTAATATGTAGCATGATTGCCCTGTGCAGTCAAATGAGCATGTTCATCCTTTCTATCTCTAAGTAGGGTATGTACAATTATTATTTGCCTGCTCTTCCAATGTACTTCACAGATTATTACAAATATTGATGATGTATTTTAATTACTTTTTATTTAAAAGATATAACCAATGGCGTGTCGTTTAGATATGTTCTCCAAGCCAATCATGCAATGTAGGCATCTATGGATTTCAGTCCTGTAATCTGTCCAACAAATCAACCCCAGTAAAGTTTTTTTAAGATCGGTGGCTGCTTCTTACTTCATACTTACATTTAATATACCAGACTAGATCACTCTGTGTTATTGCTTGTCATTGGCTAGGCTGGACCGTGGTGGGTCTTAGGACTCCCATCTACACCCTCTGCTTTTTAACATACATTTTAGGACTCTAGTTTCCACTCTAGTAGCTCGTCAATTCCTCGCACATTGATGACAGGTCACTTATGTGATTGGCAATGTGCCCAGAATAGGTTTGAAAGAGTTTCAAATACACTCCACCCGGTCTCCAATTGGATGAGGTGCAGTGGACTGAATCTTAATGGATTCAAAGCAGTTGTGTTCATTCCCTGTTGGGTCAATTTCCTGTGCAATTCACTAGCAAAGTCATACCTTCCTATGCTATGTGAACATGACCAGAAATTGTGTTCTTAGTTCATAGGTTTGGTGTAAGGCCACGATTTTTTTCAAAGCTTGATTATGCTAGCACCCTGTATTCTGAACTCCAACAATATGAGATGAAATACTTGCAAACTGCAAAAGGCCCCAGCCTGCAAAGATTGCGGGCAGTAAATAGGGATCCAGTTTTGCCTGTGTGCATAATTCCATTGGTTCTCAGAACAGAAACATGTCAAGTTGAAGACTAACCACTTGACCTTTGAATATTTCCAGAATCAGGGTCCACCAAGCATATAGATCATTCCTGCTATACTAAACAAACGTGGGTCTAATGTTATTTATCTTCTGCTCCTAAAATTGTCTTCAAGAGTAATGTGGATTGCCAGGTTTGCTGAATATACCAACCAAATGACATTTAATCGTCAGGTACGTATAAAAGTGATCACAGATCTTATTGGGGCCTGCCTATGGAGCTAATGATTTTGAGAATTACATCTCCTCCCCCAGCCTTTTCCATGGATAATTGGCATATTCCATTGGAGATTTACCTTTTTTCTTTGTGTTACATTTTTCATAGTTAGCAGCATTGAGGGGCCAGTATTAACCCCACTTTTACTTCTTGCCTGATTACTAAGCTAGCGAGTGCAGTAAAAAAACTGAAAGTAAGTAAAGTAAAATAAACAAATATATCAACAATATTAAAGCCACTAAGCACTTCATACTGTTAAATTTCTTTAGAAAGACCTTAGTCAATTGTTCCAGAAGACAAAATAACAAGAGCAAATGAGTAGACGAGGCTCTACTGTAAAAACACTAAAAACACCCATTTTAGGTTTCTCAAATCATTAAATATTTATGTAGGGGAACAGCAGCAAAATGCAATTGCATAAAGAGAGAGGAATGTGAGATAATTCAACTTGCTACGCCCCTCCCCTCTTCGTCTTCATATCTGTGAAGCCAAGAGAGAGTGGATGAGTCTGAGTCCCAAAATGGCTGCCAACACTACCTGGTTGAAGTGTTGGCGGCCAGTCAGATCTCAGCATGAGATCTGTTGAATTTGCAGAGGGTCAGCGCATCAAGCTATACAAATTTGTGAGTGGCTATATTGGAGAGTCAGTGCCTGTGTGAGCGGCTGTATAGGTGAATGAGTGGACATGTGAGTGGTCGTATGAATGTGTGAATGGATATGTAAGTGGTTGTGTGGGTGTGTGAGTGGCTCTATTGAGATGCTGTATATGTGAGTGACTGGGTGTGTGAGTAGCTGTATTGGTGATTGACTGGGTGTGTAAGTGGTTGTATGGCTGAGTGGCTGTGTGAGTGACTGCATGGGTGAGTGAGTAGCTGTGTGAGTAGGTGTATGGATAAGTGAGTGGCTGTGTGTGTGAGTGAATGGGTGTGTGAGCGGCTGTATGGATGAGTAAGTGGGTGTGTGAGTGGTTGTATGGGTGTATGAGTAGGTGTGTGAGAGGTTGTGTGGGGGTGTGAGTGGTTCTGTGGATGATGTCATTAGTGATGTCATTTGAGATGTCATCAATGATATCATCAGTGATGTCACTGACGATGTCATGAGTGATGTAATATGTGAGGTCATATGCAGTGCATTGCAGGGGCGTAAGTTATAGTTAGCTCAAGTAACTATATATAACTGCTGAATTTCACTCGTTTTGTTCAAATGAAATCTGAGCCTAACTATAATGTCCCTGTAATGTTTGGTTTTTTCAGTGAATTTCTAAAGCTTTTTAAATTCTATTTACTAACTGTAATGTCCCTGTAACCTTTGTTTTTTCAGTGAATTTCTAAGCTTTGTTTAATTCTATTTCCTAACTATAATGTCCCTGTAACCTGACTTTCTAAGGCTTTTTTAAATGTTATTTCCTACCTGTAACTTGTAACCTTTGTGAGTGTGTGTGAGTCCCTGTATAAGTCAGAAAGTGGGTGTGCGAGTAGCTGTATGGGTCTGTGAGTGGGTGTGTGAGTGGGTTTGTGGGTGTGAGTGGCTGTATGGGTGTGTGAGTGGGTGTGTGAGTCACTGTATTGTGAGTGCCTGTGTGGATCTGTGAATGGGCGTGCAAGTGTCTGAGTGGGTCTTGAGAAGTGAGTGAGTCTCTGAGTGGGTCTGTAAGTAGGTGCATGAGTCTCTGAGTGGGTCTGTGAATGGAACATGAGTGTCTGAGTGGGTCTGTGAGTGGGTGCATAAGTGTCTGAGTGAGTCTGCGAGTATGTCAATATAAAATATGCTTACTTTTAGAGGCATTCAGGAAGCTGTCTTCATCTATTAGTCTATTGTTGTATCATTTGCATTTTTCTTCCACCCACAACAGCACATAGCATGGGGCAATGGTCAGCCTACTCCAACCACTGGCTGACTTCACTGTGAATTAAGGCATTCTGCTCTTTCACCAGGACCACACCCTTGCATAAAGTAGTCCCATTCAGTGCCAGTGGCAATGTGTGGTTTGACCATAAATAATTTTGCTTTACGCCAATTCTTTTTTTTGGGCGAGGACAGGTCCCTCAAAAATGCAAAACAAGCACTGACACAGCTAAAAAGATGGCAGCCAATGCCAGGCTTTGCAAATTTTTGTATTGAATTTTAATCAAAACAACAGTAAAAGTGAAGAGTTTTTCAGGTGATGTCTATGGAAGAGGGCATCACATTTATTGCTATGTTCTATACTGCCCAAGCTGGTGTTGAGTCAATCTTTCTTCCTTACTGCGTTTTTCATTTCACACTTGAATGGGGGAGGGGGCTGTACGGCCCCCCTCTCTGGGCCAAATTTGGCCCCGGGACCACATCCACAGGGCCCAGCCTTGAATTGCTTTGGGCCCTGGAGCCCACCCAGGGCAGCCAGACAGCATTGTTGGGGACCACGGGGGAGGCTGAATGCCCCCACAGTCCCTGCCAGCTCCCTGCCTCCAGTGGGAGCTGGCATTGATCTCACAGACAGGGAGCTGCTAAACATTCACCTCCCTGTCTATGAGAGCATTTTTGTCTGGTTCCCTGCCTGCTTGACAGCCAGCAGGGAAACAGATGAAAACTCAGCTCCCAGAAAGCGGGAGCACTTTCAGAGCTCCCGCTTGCTGGGAGAAGAGTTTGTGTTTGCTCTGCATTAGCAGGAGCTGTCAAAGCTTCAGTCAAGTCAGAGCAAGCTGCTATGTCCAGGGGGTGGGCACCCCAGGACAAAGGGAGCCAGCTCTGTGGGGTGGCGGTCCTCAGGGCATATAATGACTCCACCCCTCCTTCTGTTTGCATGGGTTGGCCTCAGGAGGTGGTGATCCCCGGAGCCGTATATATACACACACATATGTATATATATATATATATATATATATATATATATATATATATATATATATACACACACACACACACATATATATATATATATATCCAACTGCAGCCGCTCCTTCCGGACTGCTGGGACCCATGGAGAGTGGCACGCACGCCGGCGGAGCACACCGGTAATGCAATTTCCTGAAATAACAAAGTCAGCGCGCTCTCAGTAACACACGACTCCGTATGGATGCCAAACCACCGTTTAATCCACAACGCGTTTCGGTTCCGTAGAACCTTGATCACGTGAATTTTACACCAAATCAGAGGGACTCAAATAGTTCATAGTATAAAAAGTGAAAAAGGACAAGTGAGCAATACATGGCGGACATGTTGGAATGACACATGCATCGTGATAAATATACGAAACTAAATGCAAACAATACACGTTAGGTAAAAAATATTAATCACATGTTAAATACATATGCAACTCATCTCATTTGTGAGAAAGCAATGGCCATTGTGTTAGCATGAACCCTGGGTATCAGTACCTGTTCTCAGCGCCAAGCATTCATCGGCGTCTAAACAAAACTTTATTGCTGCCCCCGTTGCAGACAAAAAGTAAAAATAATAATGATACATATGAAATAAAATAAAAGAACCGGGGGTACTTAGGCTAGAAACATACAATCTTGCCCCATGAATACATGTCCAAGTGGACGAAATCCTCCTTCTGAATCAACTACCCTCCAGTCATCTCCCGGCACGTGCTGTAAAGGATAGGTATCATACCCTATCCAACCTGTATGCGCCATGTAACAGTGCTAACTCGAGAATGCCAATATCCATAGGCACATTAACATGGACAAGTGTCCTAGGCAGAGACAAGGGTCTGACCACATAACGGGCAAGTGCCCGAAAACTACAGTTTAAATGTGCAAAACATGTCAAACACTCCAAACAAAAGTCCTACTGTACTTGGCGGTGGAGACAGAGCCCTGTCTCCATACTTCCACTGCTCTTATGCCCATTATAGTCTCTCTTAAGTGCTGAAGTGCCTCGATAAAAAATAATGAGGGAAGAAAGGGTAGGCGGCCCGTGCAGGTGAATACGGGTGAGTGGGCCCCTTCCTTCTTCCTATCTGAAAACAAGAACAAAAACACTGAATTAAAAAGAGTGTGGATCCCAGATTCCACCTCAACATAATCATATTCCACATCAATAACTTCAAAATGCAAAATCAAATTACAGTTGAATTGTTCATAGAGGAAAACTCTGAGGAAAAACTACAAGGAAGAACATATACAGTAGGGCAAACTGCCCTAAGCAGAACTCAGGAACAATCCCCATAACCCCCGAGAAAAATGGTAAACAACAATACGAGGGGTTGAGGGAGGGGTGGGTAAGTGGGGGGGAGTGCAGGGGGGGAAGTGCAGGGGAAGACAGGAAGGGGGGGAGGGGAAGGAGGGGAGAAGGGGAAAAAAGGGGGGGGTGGGGGGTAGAGGGGGGAGGGACGGGGCGGGGGGAAGGGAACAAAGGGAGGGGGTGTAGTGTGGGGGGTAAAGTGTGGTGGGGTTACTTTCTGATCTCCTGGAGTGTGGAGGACCTGACATGCACACTGGTGAAACATTATTCCTTCAAATGTATGGCTAATTCTTCGTCCTGATTAAGTCCTCCAGGGTTCTTTGTTTGGAAATGAATAATCTGTTTGGACTCTGTGAGAAGTTGGCCTGGCATATGCTGTCCACTAATTATAGTGGGCACCTTGCACCAGTCCAAATCGACTCTTATGGTAGATAGGTTTAAGACAACCTTTTAAAGAAAGCTATCCTAGTGGTAGCTGTGGAGAGCAGCCTTCAGGCTAAGTCTCGGAGGAATGTAAAGCAGCTTGTTTTACCATATAATCTCTTGAATCACCAAATGAAAAGACACCACACAGGTATATATATCAAATATATATGTATTTATTTCTAAATAACTCTCTACTAATCTCTTTATGAGATTAGAAGACAAACATATGCACAAATCAACGTTTCACAATAAGTTAAGCACAAAATATGGCTGGGGCCCTAGGGGCGTACCAGACCATATACTAAGTAAGAGACTTAGGGACAACGACTTGCAGGGAGACAAGGCCTAGGGCCTTCAGAAGTGCTGGGGCCTCACGAAACCACCCAAGGCAGGTAAGTAAAGGACCCACGGGGGACGCGTGCAGTGTAGATACACAGGCGCGGATCGCCGTTGACTTCAATGGGGCAAGTCGCGGTTGGAAATAAAGAGTTTTAGGATACTTCTATAGAACCTACAAGCAAGTCACTTACAGGGTAAGTCGTTCTAGGGCCCACACCCACAGGAGCACCGCAGTGCTGGAGTTACCTCACCCAGGGAAGCCGGGTGCACAGGTGTCCTTTGGTGTCGGGTCGCGGCGTCGTTTTCAATGGCGAACAAAGAAGACTTGCTGCTTGCGGGAGCTGAAGAAGTGTCCGGTGGAATCCAAGCCTGGATTCTGAAGAAGGATGACCTGAAAGCAGAGGGGACAGTGTTCAAAGTCACTTGGCAGTGACTCGGGGCAAGGAAGATGGATGCCCACCGTCATCGAGTGATTCAGGTCGGTTGAGGGTGCCTTGACTCTTCAGCTACGTGGTCCAGGAGGCGTCGACGATGACCAGGAGCTGGATTCAGTGTGTCCCTCGACGTCTGCAGCTGACTGCGGTGTCGGCAACTCGATCGGAGCCAACAAGCCTTGGCAGCCGCAAGTCTCGGGGAGATGAAGAAAAGTCGATGGCACAGACCAGCAAGGTCTGTGGAACTCACCCAGCGAGGGTAAGTCAGGGCAGGCCTGGAGCAACCAGAGGAGCCCTTTGGTTTCTTTAAGAAGTCTTCTGGGGACCCACAAGCCAGTGGGCAAGGGATCGCAAAGACACCTCGGGTGGAATCACTCAACAGGGGCCCACGGTCACTCGGGACGGTGTAGGCCTCTGATCTTCGGAGGGTTCCTGCTGGAGGTCGGGACCACACGTGGTCCAAAGCACAGGTTCGTAGAACGTTGTGAAGGGGTTGCACTCGACAATAGTGCACGGTACCCAGGGGTCGCGGTTCCTCGTTACTCGTGGGGTCCACTTGCCTCAGCTTCGCTGGGGACTCACGATGGCCTGGGAGAGGTCAGGAAATCCACTTCCTGGGCTGCAGGGACTTCGGACTCCGGCGGGAGCGGCGTAGTTTGCGACCGTCGTTGTCGTTTTGGTGCCTGCCAAGCAGGGGAGTCACTCCTTGACTCCAAGGGAGATTCTTCTGTCTTCCAAAGGTAGTGGAACGTCGAAGGGCCAGGATTCTTCTGTAGAGCGTCGTCCAGGGGTTATCTGCCTTGCAATGGCAAGGTTCCCCCTCTTATACTAAAAGAGGGGATGGACTAGCTCTATGACCCCACCTATGGGAGGGTCAAGGGAGGGGGTGGCTACACCCACTTCCCTTTGTCCAGTTTCGCACCAGAGCAGGGGCAGGTAGCCCCTGAGCTGGTTTGAACTGGCATATGCACAGAGGAGCCTTTTGCTCCCCCAGTGCAGGACTTCAAAGCACTCTAAGAGTGCACCCACCCAGCCCCAATACACATTATCCTGTCTGGGGAGGTGGTCACACCTCCCTGCAGCAGGAAACCTATTGTCCAGGCCTCCCTGCCGGAGTTTCGTCCAGCAGCAGGAGGCCAGACTTGTGTCTGTGGCAGCAGCATCCATTTTGTGATGCCAGGGCTTCAGAAAGAAGTTACCGGGTAAGCCAGAGTTAACATGTCTTTCCCTCTAGAAGGGTGGAATGCTACCCCCGCCGCCAGGATTGGCGGGGGGTAGTATTCCAAGATGTTTGACACCAAACACGACATGTTTAGGTGCAGCCATTCCAAAGTTAGCATTTTACCGCAAGGATATAATGCGCTTAAGAGTATATGGTCAGGCTGCACTACAAACAGCATCAGAGATGGTCTCCGAACGCTGCAGAGGGCCCTGCTCATGCAGGGGCACCCTCTCACATAGGAACCATGCACTCTGCCTTTAGGATTGATAAGGCCTGCCTTAGGAGTGACTTATAGGTTTATATGTGTGTATGTATTTAGTGATATAGGTAACGTATATCACAGTAAGGGGTGCATGCACCACCCTACCCAGGCTGCAGTAGCAGACCTGTGGTGTCAGTTTGGATGGCCTTCCAGGGGTGGCATAATACATGCTGCAGCCCCTGGTAGGCCTATGAGGTACCTATGCCCTTGGTACATAGTATACCATATACTAGGGACTTATAAGGGCACTCCAGATTCCAATCAGAGATGTGCCTAAGGCACATGGAAACCTTTTACAGAGAAAGCAGATAGACTGGGGCCCTGAATAGCAGGATCCCAGTCCAACTAAGTCATAAACCAGCAAAACACCATAAAAAAAAGTGGGGGCAACCATATAGTCAGATTCCACCTTCCTACATAACCCCCCAAACGAAAGGAGATAAGGCTAACCTTGGCCAGTTGAGCCTTCATTGACTAAGTGGTCATATAAGGAAGCACCTGCACTAGCATGGTTGCCCCCTGTCTTATGGTCCACTAAGCAATCCCTCACCCTGAGGGTATGAGAGGGTCTCCACCATGGGGAATCACTACCTGTGGTGTGCTTAGGTAAAGTACAAGGCTGGTGAGGTGTCTGAGTAGGGAAGTGAGGCCCTAGGAATGTTGGCCTCAGCTTCCTCAGATCACTGGTCACCATGTATGCCTGTCTTTCCATGACTGAGTTGCACTTTGCTCTAAGGGTCAACCTTTGGCTGCCTACAGCTGTGGGTTCTGTCCCTTTGGATGGACTACTGGAGGGACATGGCAGGTTTGGAACCTTCTGGTCCCAGGTTTGCCCTTGCCTACCAGAGTCCTTCTGGGGAGGTCCCTACATAAAGGTATGGGGGATCCCTCAGTGTGTAGAGGAATTTTCACCTGGCTAGGGCTACTAGACTGGGTGCCCCTAATCTGCTGATGGGGGCTTCCTCTGGACAGGGGGCCCTGGGGGGTCCACTGACCTCCCTGACCTCTGCAGCCCTGGGCTGACTGAGGCAGGGTAGAGAGGGGCAGGTTACCTGCTCCAGACGGGGTACCACCTTGGAAGGGTCCTCTGCCATCAGGGGTGTGGCCAGGCCAGGCCTGACTACCTCTGTGGCAGTTCCTTCACTAGGGGTAGGGTCAGTTCCCTGAGGAGGCTGACCCTTACCTACTGTCTGGGGGAAGAAGACTTTTCTTCAACCCTTGTGCTCTCTTTTGGGGGAGAGTGGGCCATTCTTTCAGGCTCCATCTCTCCAAATTCTTGGGCTGGGGCTGTGGCCATCACAGACCCACTAACCTTTACAGGGACGCCCAACATCCTAAGATGGGTTTGGTGTTCCACTTCAGCCCAGGCTGAAATTTCCAGATCATTGCCCATCAGGCAATCTACAGGTAGGGTTGGGGACACTGCCACTCTTTTGGGCCTGTGACCCCCTCCCAGCTGAGATTGACTATGGCCATGGGGTGATCTGTTCTGACACCATCAATGTTGGTCACCTGGTATTTAAACTCAGGTAAAAGCTGGTGAGGGGGACTAGTTTCCCTGCCACCATGGTGACACTAGCCCCTGTGTCCCTAAATGCCACAGCTTTCTGACCATTAATTATTGGCTCCAATCTGTACCTGCCCAATGCTATGGGACCCATGGTAAAGGTGGCAAATCCTATACCACCATCAGAGTCAGAGGAGTCTGTTGAGGGGTCCCTGTCTAAACTAGGGCCCACCTCTGTTCCTCTTGCAAAAGCACCTAACTTTTTGGGTGCACTACTCCCAACTGGAGGATTACTACTGGTAGTACCAGGAGGGGTGGTAGTAGTTGTGGGAGGAACATTTTCTTTATTGCCAATCCTGGGGCAACTGGGATCAGTTTTCCAGTGCCCAGGCTTTTTACAGACATGGCAATAGGGTTTCTTTTCAGGAGAGGAAGGAGTTTGGGACCCACCCCCAGAAGAGGAATTTTGGGGCCCTGTAGGGGACTTATCCTTAGATTTATCCCCACCTTTCTCTTGGGACTTAGTAGAATCTTTCTTCTGGTCACCACCCTGATTTCTAGTTTTTACTCTGGTTCTGACCCATTTGTCTGCCTTCTTTCCCAATTCTTGGGGAGAGGTCAGATCAGAGTCCACCAGATACTGGTGCAAAAGCTGGTTTTGACAATTATTAAGGATCTGCTCCCTCATAATCAAATTGTACAATCCTAAAAAGTCATGCACTTTGTTGCCATGTATCCAACCTTCCAGAGCCTTTGTAGCACAATCTACAAAATCAACCCAGTCTTGAGTCTGAGCTTTTTGGGTGTCTCTGAACTTCAACCTATACTGTTCAGTGGTTAGGCCAAACCCATCTATCAGAGCACTCTTCAAGACTGTGTAATTGTCAGCATCCTCTTCTCTTACAGTGAGGAGCTTGTCTCTACCTTTGTCTGCAAAGGAGAGCCACAAGATTGCTGCCCACTGCCTCTGGGGGACCTTCTGAACTTTACAGGCCCTCTCCAGTGCAGTTATCCTTTTGTGGATGTCATCCCCACTCTGGTAGGGAGGGACAATCTTGTTTAGGTTTCTATGGTCATAAGACCTGTCCCTATCTCTAGGGATATTGCTGCCACCATGGGACTCTAGTCCCAACTTTCTTCTCTCCCTGAGGAGATCTAGGGATTCCCTATCTAAAGCCAGTTGCTTTTTTCTGATTTCCAGCTGAGTTTCCTCATACCGGACCAGCCTGGCTCTCCTCTCATGAGAGGATTCCCTCCTGTGAGAGGAGACAGAGCTCCCTATAGAGGTGCCAGAGTGGTTAGACTCCTGAGAAGGAGATCTAGACTTCCTGGGCACACTCTTAATCCTTCCTGGGGGGACAAAGAGGGCATCATTTTGATCATCCTCATCATCATCCACAGGAGGGATTGGGTTTTCCAGGTCAGGGTCATTGTCACCCTCCTGGCCAGTTTCAGAGGGGGGCTGGGGGTATTGGTACCCCTGGCCTCCTCCTCTTCTTCTGCCCCACCCTCAGCTCCTACCCCTTCAGTCCCTACAGGCTTACTAAGGTCATAAGCCACCAACAACTCCTTGAGGTGTTGGGTGGTGAGGCTTTGGCCTGTCCTTATTTTTCTCAAGTTGCATAAAGCTCTCAATTCCAAGAATGGGAGTGTATCATACTTGGAGGGTGGAAGCTCAATGGCTTCCTGCAAGGATTCTTTGGATCCTCCCTTAAAGACACTCTAGTGTTGTGCAGTGTTGTACTACCTACACTAGTTTGTGGCCTACTGATCCTAGCTTGAGCTGTGGAAAGGGTGTGCTATCCCTTGGCACCCAGCTCTAAGTTCAGTAGAACTTATTGATACTAAGCTTGACTTTATATGTACCTTGAGTACCTATAATGGTTTTCAGTTAGTAATTCAAATAGAGATTTTCTGGTAAAACAATGGCAAGCTGGAATCCCACACGCTGCCCACCAATGTGAGAAGTTGGCCTGGCATATGCTGTCCACTAATTATAGTGGGCACCTTGCACCAGTCAAATCGACTCTTATGGTAGATAGGTTTAAGACAACCTTTTAAAGAAAGCTATCCTAGTGGTAGCTGTGGAGAGCAGCCTTCAGGCTAAGTCTCGGAGGAATGTAAAGCAGCTTGTTTTACCATATAATCTCTTGAATCACCAAATGAAAAGACACCACACAGGTATATATATCAAATATATATGTATTTATTTCTAAATAACTCTCTACTAATCTCTTTATGAGATTAGAAGACAAACATATGCACAAATCAACGTTTCACAATAAGTTAAGCACAAAATATGGCTGGGGCCCTAGGGGCGTACCAGACCATATACTAAGTAAGAGACTTAGGGACAACGACTTGCAGGGAGACAAGGCCTAGGGCCTTCAGAAGTGCTGGGGCCTCACGAAACCACCCAAGGCAGGTAAGTAAAGGACCCACGGGGGACGCGTGCAGTGTAGATACACAGGCGCGGATCGCCGTTGACTTCAATGGGGCAAGTCGCGGTTGGAAATAAAGAGTTTTAGGATACTTCTATAGAACCTACAAGCAAGTCACTTACAGGGTAAGTCGTTCTAGGGCCCACACCCACAGGAGCACCGCAGTGCTGGAGTTACCTCACCCAGGGAAGCCGGGTGCACAGGTGTCCTTTGGTGTCGGGTCGCGGCGTCGTTTTCAATGGCGAACAAGAAGACTTGCTGCTTGCGGGAGCTGAAGAAGTGTCCGGTGGAATCCAAGCCTGGATTCTGAAGAAGGATGACCTGAAAGCAGAGGGGACAGTGTTCAAAGTCACTTGGCAGTGACTCGGGGCAAGGAAGATGGATGCCCACCGTCATCGAGTGATTCAGGTCGGTTGAGGGTGCCTTGACTCTTCAGCTACGTGGTCCAGGAGGCGTCGACGACAACCAGGAGCTGGATTCAGTGTGACCCTTGACGTCTGCAGCTGACTGCGGTGTCGGCAACTCGATCGGAGCCAACAAGCCTTGGCAGCCGCAAGTCTCGGGGAGATGAAGAAAAGTCGATGGCACAGACCAGCAAGGTCTGTGGAACTCACCCAGCGAAGGTAAGTCAGGGCAGGCCTGGAGCAACCAGAGGAGCCCTTTGGTTTCTTTAAGAAGTCTTCTGGAGACCCACAAGCCAGCGGGCAAGGGATCGCAAAGACACCTCAGGTGGAATCACTCAACAGGGGCCCACGGTCACTCAGGACGGTGTAGGCCTCTGATCTTTAGAGGGATTCCTGCTGGAGGTCGGGACCACACGTGGTCCAAAGCACAGGTTCGTAGAACGTTGTGAAGGGGTTGCACTTGACAATAGTGCACGGTACCCAGGGGTCGCGGTTCCTCATTACTCGTGGGATCCACTTGCCTCAGCTTCGCTGGGGACTCACGATGGCCTGGGAGAGGTCAGGAAATCCACTTCCTGGGCTGCAGGGACTTTGGACTCCGGCGGAGCGGCGTAGTTTGCGACCGTCGTTGTTGTTTTTGGTGCCTGCCAAGCAGGGGAGTCACTCCTTGACTCCAAGGGAGATTCTTCTGTCTTCCAAAGGTAGTGGAACGTCGAAGGGCCAGGATTCTTCTGTAGAGCGTCGTCCAGGGGTTATCTGCCTTGCAATGGCAAGGTTCCCCTCTTATACTAAAAAGAGGGGATGGACTAGCTCTATGACCCCACCTATGGGAGGGTCAAGGGAGGGGTGGCTACACCCACTTCCCTTTGTCCAGTTTCGCACCAGAGCAGGGGCAGGTAGCCCCAGAGCTGGTTTGAACTGGCATATGCACAGAGGAGCCTTTTGCTCCCCCAGTGCAGGACTTCAAAGCACTCTAAGAGTGCACCCACCCAGCCCCAATACACATTATCCTGTCTGGGGAGGTGGTCACACCTCCCTGCAGCAGGAAACCTATTGTCCAGGCCTCCCCTGCCGGAGTTTCGTCCAGCAGCAGGAGGCCAGACTTGTGTCTGTGGCAGCAGCATCCATTTTGTGATGCCAGGGCTTCAGAAAGAAGTTACCGGGTAAGCCAGAGTTAACATGTCTTTCCCTCTAGAAGGGTGGAATGCTACCCCCGCCGCCAGGATTGGCGGGGGGTAGTATTCCAAGATGTTTGACACCAAACACGACATGTTTAGGTGCAGCCATTCCAAAGTTAGCATTTTACCGCGAGGATATAATGCGCTTAAGAGTATATGGTCAGGCTGCACTACAAACAGCATCAGAGATGGTCTCCGAATGCTGCAGAGGGGCCCTGCTCATGCAGGGGCACCCTCTCACATAGGAACCATGCACTCTGCCTTTAGGATTGATAAGGCCTGCCTTAGGAGTGACTTATAGGTTTATATGTGTGTATGTATTTAGTGATATAGGTAACGTATATCACAGTAAGGGGTGCATGCACCACCCTACCCAGGCTGCAGTAGCAGACCTGTGGTGTCAGTTTGGATGGCCTTCCAGGGGTGGCATAATACATGCTGCAGCCCCTGGTAGGCCTCTGAGGTACCTATGCCCTTGGTACATAGTATACCATATACTAGGGACTTATAAGGGCACTCCAGATTCAATCAGAGATGTGCCTAAGGCACATGGAAACCTTTTACAGAGAAAGCAGATAGACTGGGGCCCTGAATAGCAGGATCCCAGTCCAACTAAGTCATAAACCAGCAAAACACCATAAAAAAAGTGGGGGCAACCATATAGTCAGATTCCACCTTCCTACAGACTCAATCTGTCTAAGTTTCAGGACCCTATTCCCCCCGGGCCCTTTGCTCACCTGTTCTAGGATAAGAAAACTGAGACTGTTGGCATTAGAAAAGTGTCTATCCTGAAAGTGACGTGCTACAGGATATTTCTGATCACAGTGTATGATAGCTCTATAATGCTCTAATACACGTTTCTTGGCCATCAGAGTGGTAGACCCAACATACCATAATTTACAGGGGCATTCGATGGCATAGATGACAAAAGTAGTGCTGCATGTGAGGAATTGTGTTATTTCCTTCCTCACCCCATTGTATTCTACATGATTACAGAATTTGCTGTTTCTGCAGGCCTTACAGTGTCCGCAAGGAAAGAAACCCTGCAGGCCATGCAGATTTCTTTCAGGATAGATGGTAATGTCACTGTGCACTAATTGATTCCTCATGCTTTTACCTCTCCTATAGGTTATATTGGGTCTATTCGGCAGAGTATGGCCAATGATGTTATCGGTTTTGAGTATGTTCCAGTTCTGTGTCAAAATGCGTGTAACATCTTTTGAATCAGAACTGTAGGTCATGATCATTCTGGTGTTGTCATCTGCACCCTTAGTGTCTGAATCCGATATATCAGCAATCGTCAGTGATCTGACTGAGGACTGCAATTTGGACCGGCTCACACTTCATGGAAGATAGACGACTACGCGGCAAATGATTGACATCAGAGAGGGAGCTGTAGAGGTAAGCGGGAGCCAGTGCTTTCCGCCCCCAGTGAGAGGGGGGTGTGATGCATATCGGAGGGTGGGCGTCATCTCCTTTTCCCGGGGCAGCGGGGGCTTTCTGACATACCGCGGCGCCTTTCGTACCCTGATATTAGACACTTGTTTGAGTGAGAACGGGGATATTTCGTTTTACTCGCTCTCGTACCGCAATAGTCACAGATTTTCTTTAGGATGCCCGTGAATGTATTCCGGGTCTGAAGTGTATTAGCAGAGAGAACCTGACATTGACAGGGGTAACACACGTGCTCCGTAATCCAACGAGTACGCTTTCACCGTTTTTTAGTGCAGCATGGATGAAGAGGAGGAACGGAGGGAGGCAGCACGGGCCATTTTTACAAGGAAAATAATGCCAACTAGCAGAACTGGCATCATAAATAATCCTGTACAACCAGCTGAGGATAAATTGCGCAGATTGGAGAAACTTAGGAGGGCAGAAACTTCTAAGTGGTGGGAGGCCATATCACTTCAAAACTATGTTGATCAAGCGATGATACCGAGAAGTTTGAGAATCAGCAAATTCTGTAATCATGTAGAATACAATGGGGTGAGGAAGGAAATAACACAATTCCTCACATGCAGCACTACTTTTGTCATCTATGCCATCGAATGCCCCTGTAAATTATGGTATGTTGGGTCTACCACTCTGATGGCCAAGAAACGTGTATTAGAGCATTATAGAGCTATCATACACTGTGATCAGAAATATCCTGTAGCACGTCACTTTCAGGATAGACACTTTTCTAATGCCAACAGTCTCAGTTTTCTTATCCTAGAACAGGTGAGCAAAGGGCCCCGGGGGGGGAATAGGGTCCTGAAACTTAGACAGATTGAGTCCAAACAGATTATTCATTTCCAAACAAAGAACCCTGGAGGACTTAATCAGGACGAAGAATTAGCCATACATTTGAAGGAATAATGTTTCACCAGTGTGCATGTCAGGTCCTCCACACTCCAGGAGATCAGAAAGTAACCCCATCACACTTTACCCCCCACACTACACCCCCTCCCTTTGTTCCCTTCCCCCCGCCCCCCCCCTTCCCCCCTCTCCCCCCCCTTTTTTCCCCTTCTCCCCTCCTCCCCCTCCCCCCCTTCCTGTCTTCCCCTGCACTCCCCCCCTGCACTCCCCCCCCACTTACCCACCCCTCCCTCAACCCCTCGTATTGTTGTTTACCATTTTTCTCGGGGTTATGGGGATTGTTCCTGAGTTCTGCTTAGGGCAGTTTGCCCTACTGTATATGTTCTTCCTTGTAGTTTTTCCTCAGAGTTTTCCTCTATGAACAATTCAACTGTAATTTGATTTTGCATTTTGAAGTTATTGATGTGAAATATGATTATGTTGAGGTGGAATCTGGGATCCACACTCTTTTTAATTCAGTGTTTTTGTTCTTGTTTTCAGATAGGAAGAAGGAAGGGGCCCACTCACCCGTATTCACCTGCACGGGCCGCCTACCCTTTCTTCCCTCATTATTTTTTATCGAGGCACTTCAGCACTTAAGAGAGACTATAATGGGCATAAGAGCAGTGGAAGTATGGAGACAGGGCTCTGTCTCCACCGCCAAGTACAGTAGGACTTTTGTTTGGAGTGTTTGACATGTTTTGCACATTTAAACTGTAGTTTTCGGGCACTTGCCCGTTATGTGGTCAGACCCTTTTCTCTGCCTAGGACACTTGTCCATGTTAATGTGCCTATGGATATTGGCATTTACGAGTTAGCACTGTTACATGGCACAGATAGGTTGGATAGGGTATGATACCTATCCTTTAGAGCACGTGCCGGGAGATGGGATAGTTGATTCAGAAGGAGGATTTCGTCCACTTGGACTTGTATTCTTGGGGCAAGAGTGTATGTTTCTAGCCTAAGTACCCCCGGTTCTTCCTTTTATTTTTATTTCATTTCATTCCATATGTAGCATTATTATTTTTACTTTTTGTCTGCAACGGGGGCAGCAATAAAGTTTTGTTTAGACGCCGATTATTGCTTGGCGCTGAGAACAGGTACTGATACCCAGGGCTTATGTTGATACAATGGCCATTGCTTTCTCACAAACGAAGTGAGTTGCATATGTATTTAACATGTGATATATTTTTTACCCAACATGTGTTTTGTTTGCATTTAGTTTCGTATATTTATCACGATGTATGTGTCATTCCAACATGTCCGCCATCATTGCTCACTTGTCCTTTTTCACTGTTTATACTATGAACTATTTGAGTCCCTCTGATTTGGTGTAAAATTCACGTGATCAAGGTTCTACGTACCGAAACGCGTTGTGGATTAAACGGTGGTTTGGCATCCATACGGAATCGTGTGTGTTACTGAGAGCGCGCTGACTTTGTTATTGTAGGAAATATATATATATTATCTACTGGCGGTCGCCAGTAGATAGTTATAGTTACAACCTATTATCCATAGGAAATCCGCGACATTCTATTTGAAATAACTCTCTTGCCGGTTGACGTATCTTCGCGAAATTTTCAAACTTTGTGGCCCGCTCCGGTCCGCTCCTACCCTGAAAGTCTCGGGGGATTCGTCAAGCGGGGCCGAGAAAAAAGGGGGTCCCAAAACGCGTTTTCCCCATGCACTTTTCCATAGGAAACTTTAGACACGGCTACAGCCCGAACTGCTGAACGGAATTACACCAAATTTGGCAAAGAGGTAGTTCTTGGTTCAGAAAGAACCCTTTTGTTAAATGGTGTAAATCCGTTCAGTAGTTGCTGAGAAAATGAAAAGTAAAAAGTTAGTGATATCTATGGCCGAGTAGGGTCCGCGTACCCTCAGCGCACCCTGCGCGCACTGTCCCGATCATGAGCTGCATGTTAATTGGCTGTCAGCTGGCTGTCAACATTCCGATTCAGGAAATGTTGGCAGCCATTTTGTCCCTCGGTAGAACCGAGGGACAGAAACAAGTGCGCAAAGCGCACAAAGGGGGCAGGGTAGAAACACCCTGACCCCCTAGGTTTGCTCAGGGGGTCCCACAAGGACCCCCTGGGCAAAAAAAAAAATAATAATTTTTTTTTAAATCGGCAGGATGCGCTCAGGGTGCGCGAATCCTGCCGAAAAAAAAAAAAATCGAAGCGCGGTCTCCCGCGCTTCGATGTTAATTGGCCCCCGGGTGGCCCAAGTCCCGGGGGCATGGTGGGGGGGGATAATTTAATGTGTGGGGGGCCTCAAAGGGCCCCCCAAGCCCCGGGGACCGCCACCCCCCGGGGCTTTTTTGAAAAATGGTGCGGGAGGGCTCTGAGCCCTCCCGCAGCCCCGGGACCACCACCTCCCGGGGCTTTTTTTAATTAAAAATAAAACCAGTGTGGGGGGGCTCCAGCCCCCACACGCCCGGGACCGCCACCTCCCCGGGGCACTAAACATTTTAATATGGGGGTCCGTTACGGACCCCAGAGCCCGGGGACCACCACCTCCCCGGGGCTGTGTACTGAATGGGAGGGGGCCGCGCGGCCCCCCTCCTGGAGCCCTTGATGGCCCTGGGGACCACCACCCCCAGGGCCGGTTCCTGCAGTGTCCCGGGGTGCCTACCCCCGGGACACTGTAGTTTGCTATGGCAGGACGGGAGCCTCGCGGCTCCCGTCCTGCCATAGCAAACTGCTTTGGATATTGGAAGAGAGAGCAGGGAAACCTGCTCTCTCTTCCAATATCCAAAGCGATTGCTTTCCACATGGGGAGCAGCATGTCAGCTGCTCCCCATGTGGGACAGCAATGCCGGCTCCCAAGGGACGTGGGGAGCCGGCGGGACTGTGGGGGATTGGGGACCCCCACAGTCCCCAACGGAGAGGGCCAGCCCGGGGGATGGGGTCCCCGGGGCAAGTAGTGGCCCGGGAGGGGGGCCACGCGGCCCCCCTCTCCAAAAATTTGAAAAGAAAATGGAAAAAAAAAATGGAAAGGCCGGCCCCGGGGGATGGGGTCCCCGGGGCCTTAAAATGGCCAGAGGAGGGGGGCCAAGCTGCCCCCCTCAAAATAATAAATATAGAGGCCATGCCCCGGGGGATGGGGTCCCCGGGGCCAATACAGGCCCAGGGAAGGGGGGCCACGCGGCCCCCTTCCCGGTCTTTTTTTTTTTGGTAATTTAAAAAAAGGGGTAAGGCCCTGGGGGATGGGGTCCCCAGGGCCCAAAAAGAGAAAAAAGGAAGGGGGGCCACACAGCCCCCCTTCAGGGGACAAAAAAAACAAAAAAAAACGATCGGGCCCGCAGGCCCCGCCCCTTCCTTCACCACTCTGCAAACGCGCCCCTGGCGCGTTTGCAGAAGGGGAACAAATTCCCCTTGAATACTGGGGGTCCCTGGGGGCCAACTAGCCCACCAGGAACCTCCAGTATGCGCCAGGGGCTGCCTTGCAGAGACGTGTAGAGAGGCCATACCCCTTTTACACCTCTCTGCAACGCAGCTCTGTGGCGCTTTTGGAGGTATATGGTGGGCTAGTTGGACTCCGGGGACCCTCAGGATTCAAGGGGACTTAATCCCCCAACTTAAAACGCGCCACGGGGCGCGTTTGCACAGTGGTGAAGGGAGGGGCGGGGCTTCAGGTGACATGTGTGCAAACAGGCCCCGTGGCGCGTTTTAAGATGGGGAATTAAATCCCCTTCAATCCTGTGGGTCCCTGGGGGCCAACTAGCCCAACAGGTACATCCAGAAAGCGCCACAGAGCTGCGTTGCAGAGAGGTGTAAAAGGGTGTGGCCTCTCTACACGTCTCTGCAACGCAGCCCCTGGCGCATATTGGAGGTTCCTGGTGGTCTAGTTGGCCCCTAGGGACCCTCAGGATTCAAGGGGACTTAATCCCCCAACTTAAAACGCGCCACGGGCGCGTTTGCACAGATGTCACCTCAGGCCCCGCCCCCTCCCTTCACCATTGTGCAAATATTCCTCTAAAATCAGCCGAAATACGAATTCCGATTTACTCACCTGTTATAAGGAGAGACCTCAGTGCTGTATCTTTCAGCCCAGTACTGGTCCTGAAAAGTAATTTTAACCGTACTTACCAGTAACTTGAATTTCCTTCCATAGGCTAACATTGACTGGTTTCAATTGGAAATTCTTCTAAGTGTGGAGTTTTGGAACTTTAAAATATTCCTGTAAAATCAGCCGAAATACGAATTCCGATTTACTCACCTGTTATCACTTGAATTTCCTTCATAGGCTAACATTGACTGGTTTTCAGCAAAAAAGTTTCAAAGTGTTGATTTTCACAAACTACAAATATTCCTTAAAAATCGCCTGTATGACTTAAACGCATTCTTTCAACTGTTTACAGGAGATGCACCAGTGCTGGATCCAGGATCCAACACTGAGTAAGAAAAAGTAACGATAACAGTTTTTACCTGCTAAGTGAATTTCCTTCCATAGGATAACATTGGTGATTCTATGAGAAAAAGTTTCTAAGTGTCAACTTTTAAAATACAATAATATTCCTTAAAAATCACGACTGTAACCAAAACGCTTTTACTCAACTGTTTACAGGAGATGAACCAGGACTGAATCTAGGATCCAGTCCTGTGGTTAGAAAAAGTAATCCATAAAGTAACTAATTGCATTTAACTAGAAATTCACATTGAGCTGAATGTTGCATTGTGTTTGAAAATGTGTTGCCCATTGCAACAACTGTAACTACTGTACTTAAAAGTCTATTGCCTATCTGCAAAGTATTTAAACTAAAGTAATTCATTAAGAGAAAGTATTTTTTGTAATGTAATGTATAATGTAATTACAATGTAATTTAACAAATAAAATATGTAAAAAAAAATTGTTTCTAAAAATGTACTAAATCAGTATGAAAAAAATTAATATAACAATTAATACATTTAAAAATTGTCATTTACAAAACCTTTGAAATTCACTAAAAAAAACGTAGGTTTCAGGCACGTTATAGTTAGAAATTAGCATTTAAAAAACCTTTGAAATTCACTGAAAAAACCATAGGTTTCAGACACGTTATAGTTACAAATTAGCATTTAAAAAACCTTTGAAATTCACTGAAAAAACCATAGGTTTCAGACACGTTATAGTTACAAATTAGCATTTAAAAAACCTTTGAAATTTGATGTCATCAGTGATGTCACTGACCATGTCATGAGTGATGTAATATGTGACGTCATCAGCAGTGCATTGCGGGGGCGCGAGTTATAGTTAGCTGAACTAACTATAACGGGGGAATTTCACGGGTTTTGTACGAGTGCAATGTCCAAGTAACTATAACTGTCCCTAAAACCTATGGTTTTTTCAGTGAATATATATATATTTAAATACAGAGAGATTTTTTTATCAACAAAAATGATTTAGTTTCACATTTGCTTGCTGACCAGTGCACATGACTAGACCCAAATTACTCTGTGGCAGATTTCCAGATATGTTTTTCAAAGAGCAGCAGTCAGTGATTGATTTGGAGGCAATTTCTAACTGGTGTCCTATCTCCTTTGCCATGGTTGTAAATTTTTCCTGTCTCTTAGTCTGACAGTTATTGCATTTTTGTAGAATGTAAGTTCTACTTCCATCCTTTCTCCTCCTGTTGTCTGGCTAGGATATCATCAGTTGGAGGTTTTGCCCCGTTACACAATTGAATAAATAGCATCTTTATCAGAGGCTATGTTTGGTAAACAATGTCTCTGCAATTCAATAAACAAATAAATTGTTTTTCGCAGTTTGTGATGCTAGGTGGCAGAAAACCAACCAAGATTAAACAGTGCCAAACAATAATAATTAATTGTACGTTTAAATGCATGTGTTTAATTATTAATATGTTAAAATTGAATTGCATGGCCAGCTGTGCAAATCTCCTAGTATATTTCTAAGATTTTATAGACAAGACATTGAATGATTGCAGAATTAGTCAAATTAAATCTTAGTGGTCGCATTAGAGCTGGAAATTAGCTTTCTGGCTCTGTGTTAAGTGTCCCACGGTGCTTCTCAGCTGTTTAAGAATGTGGTTTTCAATCTGAAAATCTGTATTTCCATCTAAAATGATTACATATAACTCGACGCACAATAATTTTTTTTAAGGATGAACATAAAAATTCATTTTTAATCAGTAGTTGTCATCTAACTATTACCGCCATACATTAATTTATGGGTTTATTTTTATTTGCTTGGTATGATGAAATACATAATCGTTGAATTTTCAAACTGCTTAATTGAAATGTCTGTAATCGTGTCTTTCAGTTACTATTAATTAGTATCGAATATACTTGAGCGGATTTGTATTTTGAGATTCGGGGTGCCTAAAATTACTGACATCTGAAGAAATCTCCATACACAATTCTTGGAATTAGGAGTTAAACCCCTAGGAATGGGAAATTACTCTGTGGAACCAGAATTACCAGCCATAATTCTGCACTGTATTCCATTTTTCATGGCATTTAATATATACATGTATCACCTGCTCTGAGCAACTGATAAATGTGTGCCTGTGTCTGGTGTGAAGTGGGGATGGAATCAGTTTTTGGAGAAGGCAGGGTAGGGAAGGCGCAAGTTGGCTAGTAAGGGGAACAATACTACTGTTTGTGTCCAGGCCTAAAAAAAACTTGTGTACTTTCACATTTAATCTACCTTTGCAACTGTAGGATCTCCCTCTGTGGATAATCCAAAATACCAGGTTAGGGCTGACAAGCGTGTGCCAGGAAAGCTATTAAAGTTGTAGTTCCCTTAAATCACAAAAAAATTTGAAGATTTTGCAGACCACTGTTTGAGTGCCATCAAGCGTGACTTTACTCAGTTTTGGGAGCAGGCCTCATAGTGTTAGGAACTAGAAACTGGCTTAGTGAAGGGTGCTTTTAGCCTGTCCTGGGACAACACGTGTCAAGACCCATTTAATCCATGATTAAAACTAGGGTGGGTTTAGATGCAGAAATACTGTGTGGACAGATTTTCAATTTCTGGCCAGTATCTCTGCGCCTAAATCTACCTATTCCGAGTTAAACCCCATGAACTGGCAATGAACTGCACTGATCCATTATTTACTGGGTGGAATTCTGCACATAATTTCAGATTCCTTGGGGATTAACGCTCATATTCACCAAATGATCTGAGCAGGAGGTAGATGTGAACAAGGACAGCGTGGGGCATTGGGTGGACAGAGGGTTGCAAGGAATGTTGCATAAGGAAAAGGTAGATGTGGTCTGGCCCATGTGTGTTCATGATAGTTAACACACAAGCACACAATAATCTACAATAGTACTCCACCATTATGTTGCCTGTTTAACTTTACGTTTCATTAATAAAGACCTCTTTTAGTAGTAGAGGCTAACAGAACTTTCAATGCGCCAGCAATAACATCATGTAAGGTCCATATATCCTCTTTGATGATCTCCACCCTATTGAGGGCCTAATTATGAGTGGGATATAGCATTTTTCCCAGTTGGGACACCGCTCAGCCCAATTCTAACCAGTCTGGTGTTCCCAAACCTAGATATCTTGATCTGGAATGACCACACATGATTTTACAGGGCATAAAAGCTGGCTGGTAAAATTTTGTGAGGCTTGGGCTCCAGGCACAGCCTGACCTTAGGCCAGGCCCAGACCCGACTGCTTCCCATGGTACATGGTAGCACAGAGCACTCCCACTGGCATTCAACAGCCTCTGCCTTCCCCTAGCACCCTTGTACCCTCCACCAAATACCCTCTAGCCAAACATTATTCCCTCCTCACTTCCACTTACCACCTTCTCAGATCTGGTGGTAAATGGAAGTGGATTTATCCCTGCAAGGCCCAGATTATGATGTGTTCCGAATTATTTGCCAGGTTATTCTGTGGCTGGAAATAAGGTTACTGTTTTTGCACCTAGAATAGGTATTACCAAACAAACCTGGAATTATCGTGTCCAAATCCAACTGCCATGTTCCCATTGCAGGGATAAATCCACTTCCATTTACCACCAGAATTGAGAAGGTGGTAAGTGGAAGTGAGGGGGAATAGTGTTCGGCTAGAGGGTATTTGGTGGAGGGTACAAGGGTACAAAAACTGTAACCTTATTTCCAACCACAGAATAACCTCACACATAATTCGGGCCACATCATAATCTGGGTTTAAGTGTGTGGTAATATGCTAATAGACCTGATGAAGGAACATCTATGGACTCCTCCACTGCATGTGTCATTGGGCGTAGATGAAACCACTGATTATTATCGAAAACTGGCTGCCTGATTTAGGGTGAAGAATATGCCAAATTTTTCAGAAATGTAAACCCAGAGAAAGAACACTGTGCTATTGAAGGCAGACTTTCCAAGAATAGGGATTCAAGCACCCCAGGCATTCCTGGAGATACTACCATCATATAAGAGATGCTTAAAGTGTGAGTACTGGGAAACTTCCACAAACTGAGGTTGCAGCACCCCTATCAAGTACATCACCAGGTGAGAGAGTAGAAACCAAGAAGTGCAGGAAGGAGACGACCTGAGAAGAAATATTTGCTTCTTACACACAAAAGATCTGGAACCATATCTAGCGTAGATCTGCCAAACTTCATTACTCTTGAAGTTCTTAAAGGAATTAAAGCAAACCTCATAGATAGAACACCTTGCCATAAATAACTACACCTACTACATCCACCTCATGTATGCTATTTGAATGACAGTGCTTCTTATAAATAAATCGTACTTGCACCTACCTCATATACCACACCCTTCACCTTCTGGAGCCTTCTGTTGCTTTACAGGTAGGTTAGAACTTTATAAAAGTATTTACCTTTGTATACACATCAGAACATAGCTGCATTGTGTGAATATTCTTGTGACAGTCTGTTGAGGCTATTTACATAGCATAGGGTTGTCACTTTGAACACCCCATGGAATGAAGTAAACTATTTTGACAAGAGTTGTTTGCCTTACTTTGGCTTTGCAGCTTCCAAAAGATTGTGTCAGATGATGTGCTGAGGCCCAAGGGGAGCAGCAGCCAATGATGACTACCAGTGACATCAGTCCAAGTACTGCATCCTCAGCAGCAAAAACACAAAGCAAACAGGAATGGAACAGTGCCACTTGCTTTCTGTTGATCCTGTTCCTTCGTTTTAAAATTTTATCGCAAATTGCATGTTCACTATAACATTTTAAGGCTAATGACGCGTAATTCTGTGGAGCAACATAATGGCGCAAGTTTGAGAATTTCAAATACCGAGCATAATGTGAAATTCCTGAAATTAGGCCTATTAATAACAATTATTTGGAACAACATAGCAAGCCCAGATTAAATATTGTGAATATGTTCAAGCACACTTGATTATTATATTGAAAAGAAAAAGTGACATAAAAAACAAATGCGTATTCCATCAAGGCATTCCCTTTTCTAGGGAGAGGTTGGCAGCTGCTGCCCCATGTCCTGATGCTGACTGCGGAACCAGATCCCCCCCCCCCCTTCGCAAACAGCGGCTGCCGCTCTGCTTCGTACTCGGAGCTCCAGCGGCGTTCAGGTACGCCGAAATGAGGCACTGGAAAAGCTTGGAAAGACCGAGCCGGTGTTGCGGTTAAGGGATTTTGGAACTGCCGCTTTGAACTGCCTCGGTTTGATTGTGCTGGGAAAAACGAAATAAAGGAGTTTAGGGAGGAGGCATGATGAGATTTGGAGAGTTGTTCGTGCTGTTTTTTTCTTCAACTTCTGCTCTTTGTCAAGTGGGCTGACTAACTTTTGCTGAGGCAGTCGAGCCTGGCAGAAGTGTGGTGCCCGCGTTTGCTGAGGGTTCTGAGGATTTCGAGGCAAGGAGACTTGGTGCCAGCTGTTGCTAAGTTGTTTGAAATTTATGAGGGAAAGAGATCTGGTCCGAGCTGCCGTCAAGCTTGCGGAGATTTACAGAGGTCTCATCTGTTTAGAGGGCGGATTGCTCCTGATTGCTCCTATTCAGCTGGTGGGGCCTGGAAGAGGGACTGGTATGATCTACGGCCACTAACCGGTGGAAGTAAAGGAGTGGCTAAGGCGAAGTGTAAGGTAGGCATTATACATGATTTTGTGGCTTATGTAGGGCTAGTTTACCAGCGCCCGTGGGGGATATACGCTTGACTCATAATAGCAGAAGGCAAGACTTTGGTATTCTATGCACCAGTAGCACATGCGCCCTACTGTCATGTGACAACTCAGCACAAAAATTGCTTCACCAATTCCCCCTAAACAACGCATAAAGGTCTCACAGAGTAGGGTGGCTGGCTGGCGAGACAAGCAGATGGAGACCTCAGGAGACACTCCTGCCTTTTCTTTCAATACTGTCCAGCTGCTCGAAGAAGAGGGAAGGGGTACAGCGGAAGGTTCACTTTTGCACAAGCCTGGTTCAGCAGCATTAGAAAAAGCTAGTACCTCCTGTTCAACTTCTAATAGCTCAGAGAATTCAACTCCATCTCCAGCCTCCATTCCACTAATGATGAACGTGGAGTCAGATAAAAATCTCGAGACCTGGCTTCTTCAAAAACCTAAAACCTTCCCTTTGTTCACAAATGTCGGGTCTAAGCTTTCCAGTGAGGAGATCAGAGTGGGAGTATTGCCATCGATTATATCAATATCAGGGCCCACGAATTCAACATTCGAGGGGAACGCTGCTCGAAACGTGCAAGAAAAACCGGATTATACCCCTCCAATTGTTTCGGGGGGTTCGGGAGCTTCAGATGAAGCTTCTTTCCACCCCACTCCAGATCAAAGCACTGGCTTCAGCTTACAAGCGATAGTTGCTCCTGAACTGAATATCCACTCACAAGTATCGCTGATTAAAAATCCTTGTGTGACTCAGGAGCTCCTGACAGAAGCTTTGAAAAAAATGCTTGATACAATTCTGGTGGAGATCCGTGGGCTTAAAGTCCAGCAAGCTTTAGATACGGAGCTAATAAAGCAAAGGCTTACTAAAATGGAGACCTTATTGCTATTGCCAAACCAGTTACAGGCAGCGGAGCAAAGACATTCAGACATCGAGGACAAATAGATACTTCTGCAATCCCGTACGACACCTGAATTTGCAAAAATCACAGAACTGGAGCTAAAAGTAGAATTTATGGAGAACTATGCAAGACGTTCCAATCTTCGATTTACGAGAATTTCGGAACGGAGTGAATCCCAGGGTCAAACACAATCAGTTCCTCAGCTTATCAATATGTTGATTAAAGATCATGTTTTATCATCTGCTCCTGAGGACTTGACAATCATGCGGGCTCATAGAGTTTCTTTTCATCAGACACCTGGGGCCAAATATCCTCAAACTATTCTGGTCATCTTCTCCGATTTCCGGATCAAGGAACAGGTCCTCACTGGAGCGATCCAGCAGAAACCGTTCACGGTCTTGCAAAATGCCTCTTTGAAGATTTTCTCCGATCTTTCCATGACTTCAGCTAGGCGGAGAAAGGCGTTTCAATTGCTTGCCTTTGAATTTAGATCAATCGGAGCACAGGCCTCCTTGGTTCAGTCTTCAAAATCGAAGGTGCTTTGGAAAGGACAAATTAAGATCTTTAATGTTCTTTCAGAAGCACAGGATTTCTTAAAAACAATTTGAAATTAGAGATATATGTAGGCTGGTACTAATTCCTGTTTTCTCGTTTTTCTTTCTTCTTCTCTGGTTTTTCTCAAGTAGGGTGGGGGTGGTGGTGGGGACTCGATTCTGACAGATGCGGATGCAATTCCATGGCATCCATCAGCTAGGGGTTTCGCATGGCGTGCTGCTAAGGGGACGCCCGCCACGTGGGGTTTCGGGGTGGGTAGGGTGGGGGTGGGGTCGGGTTAGCAGAGAAAAAATGAGTGGACTGCTTTTTGATTGCATACGTAAGTGTGTTTTTTTAAATTTTTCTCAATATTTAATTTTATGTATTTTTGGTGCGATGAAAGCTGTCATTTCTATTATGAATGGATAGCATCAAAGTAATTTCGTGCAATGTGAATGGCTGGTTGAATTCAAGGAAAGCAAGTGCAATGCTAACTTGGTTGCTTTCTTTCTCCCCACTGGTGCTGTTTCTCCAGGAGACTCATTTAAAGTCTGATACACCTAAATTGATACTTCCAAAGGGGTATAATCAAGCTTATTTTGCTTCGGCTAATTCGTCAGTTCGTGGGGTGGCTATTATATTTTCTAATAACTGCAATTGCCAAATATTAAAAGTTAGTCGCGATGTTCAAGGCCGCTGGATTTATGTACAAATTAACCGTAGAGGGGTAGTATTTGATCTCTTGTACTATTATGGTCCTATATTTGATGACATTTCTGCTCTACTTCAGATTTATGATCTATTGTCAGTCTCTGACGCCTCTATAATTTTGGGGGGGAGATTTTAACTTTATTCAAGATATTCGTCTAGATACTTCTAATCTAGCTAAGAAACAACTAAAACCCAAATCAAATAAGTTGATTAATATGATGAAAAAGGATTTTGCTTTGCTGGATCCGTGGCGTCAAAGTCATTCAGGGCAGTCAGATTATACATGTTATTCTTCCAGATATAAGACCGCATCTTGAGTAGATTTTTTTTTAATTGATAATCTGTTATCCAGAAGTGAGACAGTGATCATCTCCAATGCCTTTTCTGATCATTCAGCTACTTCTATTAAAATCCACATGAAGGGAATCCTGCCTCGAAATATTAGAAGTTGGTGCTTTGACAAATCTCTTCTCGATTGCTGCAATGCAGTCTTTTATTAAGCATTTTTTTTTTTTAAATCAATGAGAACTCCGCTCCTATCTTCTCTGTGTGGAAAGCTTTTAAAGCAGCCTTTAGAGGACAGGTAATAGCATATACATCAGCGCTGCGGAAACAATGCTCTCAGGAGATGCTTTCTGTACAGGATGAGGTTGAAAAAGTTAAAGTTAATATAAAGACAGCTAGGTCTGAGTCTCAAAAGACGGGTCGCCTTCAAGATTTAGCAGTAGCTAAAGATAATCTTTGGCAATTTTGTTATCTTCAGGTAATCAAAGGGAGTAAGGCCTATAAACAAAAACTTTACGAAGCGAGCCAACATATAGGACGCTATCTGGCCTGGTTAACAAAAACTCAGAACAGTCAAAATTCAGTCACCCGGATTAGAGACCCAATCTTGGATACAATTCTAGATTCCAAAGAGGAAATTGCAGTTTTTTTTTTACGGCATTTTAAAATGATATGCGAGGAGACGCCGGAAATTACTCAAGCATCACTAATACACTCTTTTGTATCTTTAGAAATGCCCTCTATTTCTCAGACTTTGCAGGATTCTCTTGATAAACTTATTTCACAAGATGAAGTCAGCAAGGTATTGAAATCTATAGCTAACGTGAAAGCCCCAGTTAACGACGGTATTCTGATCCTACCGCTACTGGTTCATATAGACCCATAAGTCTTTTGAATATAGATTATAAAATCTTTATGAAAATCTGGGAAGTAAGGTTGACTCCAGTTGCACAACAGGTGGTCCATATAGACCAGACAGGTTTTATTCGTAATGGGTCTATGGCCTCTAATAATTTTTTTTTGACACAAGCAATCGACTAACTGTCAGTCAACAAGGTTAAGGCAGCAATTTTCATGCTTGATGCAGAAAAAGCATTTTACCTTTTTGACTGGCAGGCTTTGTTTTTTATATTATCTAAGTTTGGCTTGTCTGAACGTTTGGTCAAAATGATAAAAGATTTGCACTCAGGCTCAGAGGCGAAAATTTTGATTAACAGAGAATTGACAGGAACAGTCAAGATTTGACGTGGGACCAGACAGGGATGCCCACTGTCCCCACTTTTATTCTCACTTTTTATAGAACCCTTGGCAATTAAAATCCGCAATAATCTCCAGATAATGCCTCCAATAGTGGCTATGCCAAAAATGAAATTATTTGCAGATGATATTATTTTATATTTATCAGCAGAACCATCTAATATTTTAAATGCATTCGAGGAAGTAGAAGAGTTTACACGAATAGGTGGGTATAGACAAAATCAAGCAAAGACGGAAGTGCTCTGGTTCAATGCCCCATCTGTGTCGCTGCCTTTTCTCCCTAAGCAGAATTCATCTAAACCTATTAGATATTTAGGTTTATATGTAAATTGTTATTATGATCATCTTTTTAGGCTAAATTATGGAAATACCCTGGAAAAAGTTAAGAGGCTTTTAGATAGATGGTCTCTTCTTCCTTTAACTTTAATAGGCCGTGCATCATTAGTTAAAATGTCCATCTTGCCATTATTTGTATTTGTATTTATTCATCTTCCGATTACAATTCCCAAATCATATTTTACCGAAGTACATAGATTAATCCGGAATTTTATATGGGCACAGAAAGAGCCTAGAACCTCTTTAGCAATTTTACAACTAGATACAACCCTGGGGGGGCTCGCCCTCCCCAACTTCGAGCTTTATTACCAGGCTGCATTATTGAATTTACTGGTTCAGCTCCCATTGGCAGCATCAAAATTTGAGAATTTTTTACTAAACATTATGGTGCAGGAGAATGCAATCCAATTACCCGTTTTTCTACGTTTTCTGTAACTCCCTAAAAAGTTGAGATACAAGACATTAGCTGACTTAACTTGTCGTATACAAGTATTTTTTAATTTACATAAAATTCCTAGATACCATCTATATAAAAAAATTAGTGAATGTCAGCCCTTCGGCTCGCAGCTTTCTCGGGGTCTTTGCAATTATTGCAGGAGGCGGGTTTTGAATATTTGGTTGAATTTTTTTAGTACATCTAATTTGATTACCAGAGAGAGGTTGTCCCAGCAACTGGGCCCTAGATTTTCAGCTTTGGCATTTAGTTTTAATCAAATTTCGAGCTTCTTAAAAACAAATTATGTTGTGACTAATAACAAAGCTTTAAATATAGTAAATCAACTATATGGTCAGGGCCTACGTGGAGTGGGCAATTGGTATTCTTGCCTAATACAGCCGGGTGAGCAGAAAGTGCTTGATAACTCATTTCCTAAACTATTGGAAGAAACTGGTTGTAGTGTTAGCAAAAAGGAATGGCAATCTCTATGCTAAGTAGGCCATAAAGCGTTTAGAGCGGCTAACTATAAAATAATGGCCTATTTGTCTAGATGGCTAACCTATTAAACACCTAAAAGACTGAATACATTTTTTCGGCCTCCTCCGAGTTTTGTTTCAGATGTGGGGACCCAGAGATAGGGTCTTGGAACCAAATTTTTTTTACTGTCCCAGTTTATATCAATTCTGGTCTGATGTTTTTTCAAGGATTAGTCAATTTTTAGCTTTATCAGTCCATATTATTCCTACTATTAAATTAGTTCTGTTTGGGCGTTCAATAGAGGTCCAACATTTGTCTAAATACCAACAATATTTTTGTTCAAAAGCTATTGCAGTGGCCAGGTCTCTAATTCTACAAAATTGGAAGCCTGATAAGTCACAGTTGATTCAGCAATGCCAAGAAAAGATGGTTCAGACATATATATGGGAGGAAGCATATGCCAAGCGGATAGGGTCGCTTAGAAGATTTGTAGCGATCTGGTCAGGGTTTTTCAATAATGCATTTTAAAATGTTTATAGTCACTCATACCCTTAATGGGTTATGAAATTAGTTTGTTATTTACGTGCTATTTGACTATTCGCACTTTACTTTAGGGTATAAATAGGTTGCTGCTATTGATATACTGCCTGATCTGTACTGTTAGCACTTTATTTCTGTAGCATTAGCACTTTATTGATGTATCTATGAATCAATGGTTTCATTGGTTCCATGCTGTGGTGCTTCTTATGTCATCGATATTTCTGGTTGTTCAAATTTTAGCACTTTATTGATATCGTATCAGCACTTTATTGGCAGATTCTATTCTCGATTCGGTAAGGTTAGCACCTTAGACCGATTGCACTAGCACTTTATCAATGTATTTATGAACTGATTGTCAGATTGGACATAATCTGCTTAGCCTTTCTTGATATCTTCTGATGCACTTCTAGCACTTTATTGCCATCGCACTATTACTTTACTTATGTATGCAGGAATTGATTTGTTTTATTGATGTAAGCTGTATTATGCAATTGAGGTGTTCTTCTTTGTTGTAATCCACTCAATAATAAAAAAATAAAAAAAAGGCATTCACTTTTAAATGCTTAACATGGGTAAGCTAAAAGGGGAATGCCTAGAAGGGAAAAAGTATAATATTCATAACATTGGAATTACAATTGAGGAAAGATGTCAAAGGAGACCATAAAGATTGTATCTTAATAGCAACTGACAATGGTGTATTTATGCTTATCATGCCTATGGTTATAACATACTGTACTGCCATGCTTTAAAAGAAATGTGTTGCATTTTTCCAAATCTTTGTAATTAGTTTAAAAGCAACTGCTAATATAATATCTAAAATACACAAATAAAATGCATAGGTTTTCCAGTCATCTGAAAGGCAACCCAAAAATAATTTGTTTAAGTTAAATGGGACTTTTGAATGGAAGACTAAATTAAATCGAGTCAAATTTTCATCTGAAAATTAAAAACAGAGGGGAGTAAATTAATCGCATATGTTTAATGTAAAAATTGGGTTATTGCTTGAACGGTGTGTGACCCCTCTTCAAGCAACAGCACAATCCCTGTCAGGGTGAACCAGTAAAGTCACTATATTAACCTGTGCTTAAGCCTCTAGTAGCTTGGCACAAAAGCAGCCAGGTTTAAATTTGGTAGATTTGAATCAAGCCTCCCATTAAGGCATTACTCAGTGATCTCAGAGTCCAACAACGTACCGCGCCTCGATCCCGTGGTTAAGTTGCAGTGTATGGTTTGTAGTCCGGTCGTCTCCCACAATCGTCTGCAGTGGTGTAAGATTTACTGAGACTGTCGGATTGTTCTTTCTTTGTGCCTTATTTTTGTGTGGAGAACATGTTGATGTACAATTGTCACACTGATGAAGAAGAATCTACCATATTGCAGTGTATAAAGTATTTATGCAGCACACAAACAGCAATGAAGTAAAAACACAAAACAAGAAAAACCCCACACAAATTTACAAATATGGAATATGTTTTTATTGAATTATTTGACACCAAAATAACAAAAATCAAACTAGTAGAACCGGATTATGAATTTTGAAAGTTTAAGGTAAAAACTAGCACCTAAAAGATCAAAGCACCAACTGTTAACATCTAGTCGTGCGAGACCGGGCCAAAGTAACAATTATGGCTGACTGTGAAGGAGCGCAGGTCGGATACATAGAGTGGACCCGGTAGGCGCTTTCCTTAGAACTTAGAAGAAATTTTGAGGTAAATGTTCTGAGAAAGTAAAGTTCAGTGGGGCAAGGCTGCAGGCGGTGTCCAAGGAATAGGTGTCTTTTTGGGGAAGGCACTGGCCTAAGTCATGGTGAACATTCCTATGTTCAAACTTAGGGCCTGATTATGAGTTTGGCGGTGCAGGAGTGGGGAAGCACTCCACCGCCTGCTCCGGTACCGCCAAACTGGACCGCCACCTGTCTGCCGAGTTTCCTTGTAGTCTGGCGGGCAGTTCCTTTGGCGTTCCCACAGAGGTGCCTTTCAAAAAGGCACTGCAATGGGAAAGTTAAAGCAAGTCCCTGCACGGCATGGACTTTTAAGTCCATGCCCTGCAGGAACTGGGCATGCATCCACATAGGGGGGCACACCATGTGCCCCCTTTGCATGCATCCCATGGGCCATGAGGCACTAGGGGGCTCTGTAGGCCCCCCTTTGTTTCCTCACCACCACCCTAAAAAATGCAGTCTCACCACCGTGGTTAGGGTCACAGTGAAGAAACGTGCAATATGTTTGGTGGTGCAGCACTTGCAAGCATATTGTTGCCTCAAGAACGCTGTGACAGCGCCAGGGATTGCGTAATCCTGGTGGCTGTGGCAATCCACTCACAATCCAACTTCTGCACTCGTAATACGGCGGTACAACCGCCACTGCACGTCCACCACAGGTTCTGTGGTCCAATAGACTGCCGAACTCGTAATCAGGCCCTTAGTTTCTTTTTTGGAAGTCAAAAATCTCCACGGGAGGAGGCTGGAGGCTGTAGCTAATGAGAGTTTCACAAGGCCAGATAGCCCTTTGGCAAAGGACCGGTTAACAGAATTTTCTGCTGCAGAGAAGAACGTAGAGGGATCTTCTGCGAAGTCAACCCTACTGGAGATGCAGCTTGAGCAAATAGATGAGCAGGCTGGTCCCAGACTCCCAGTCTTCTTTTGGTTCTCAGAGCAGTTTTTTGCCGAAAAATGTTGGTATTTAGGCAAAGGGCCTGATTACAAGTTTGGCAGTCTTGGGACCGCCATGGTGTCAGATCGACCACCGCACCACTGGCGGTCTGCCCGCCATTCTTACAAAACATGCGGTTACATAGATGAAAGATCGTTGCGGTCCCGCTGCCACCGCAAGGAAATCCCAACCACGGTGGTGTCGTAATAGGCTAATGCATCTGTCCGAGGATGGACCACCAGTGTAACCCAATTACGAGTTGCCTTACAGCCGGCATGAATGTGGAGGTCCAACTGTGACATCTGAGCTGGCGGAAAGGGAGGGATATAAGGCCAAAACTCACTTGCACACATCATGTGCTACCATGGAGCCAATTGTACATGTCCTGCCACTGCTCTACCTGCTTGATCACATTCAGAACTGACACTGCTGAGGACTCAACCAATGGCAAGTCATACTCCTACTTGTTTCCATAGACTCCTCAGCAAATTGATGCTCCTCTATCGACCTGGCAAGGGGTTTGGGGTCCCTTGGTCAAACATATTTTGTGGGACCCTTTTTGGGATTATTTTAAATGTATAACCCAAATACATCTGTATGATGCCTTCCTTAGCCAAGTTGCTGACACTACACAGGCACACTGTAAACAAAGGGACATGTGTTTATATCTCACAATCAGTGATAGTGATGTGTGCATTAAGTTGTGTCACAAAACAGCACCTCCTCATCAATATCACACCTATTAATCTCTCTGAGACCTCACATTGCACATATCCTAGGTCTTGTTGTGATATCAAATATACATCTGTATGGATGTGTCATTAAACTGAAACACACCGTCTCTTCTACAACTCTGTATTGGACTCTCACCCATTACCCACATTAAAAGGTAATGTCAGTAAATGGGATTACAAATAATTAGTGTGAGAAGCATTCAAAGGGCACAATGTAAATATTTTTTTGCAGTATAGGTATGTCTCTATCAGGGGGAACCCTGAAAGGCTGGGGCCTTGGGGCCCAGTCCATTTGGTACATGCCTGCAAACCTCAATGTGCACAAGACCTGTGGATTGAAGTATATCAGGGACAACCAATAGCATAAACAGGTGCCATGCATGTGTAGGTAATATGGAAGAGCAAGTCGTTAAAGCAAACACAACACTAATAGCATTTGCCACACATCTAGATAAAGTAGGTGTAAGGTACACACAGGAAAATAAACACATGTCCATACAAAAGCCCACAAAGGTATGACAATTTAACACCCTCCATGTGGGGATAAATAAATATCTAACTTGAACACATCAAATACATATCCAACCTATATCATAGGGAGAAGTGCAACCTAAATGATGCTGACAGTGGCCAGGCCAAGCTGAAATACTTACCATATAATATAACACCAAATGCAATGTCAGCCTCAATTGGATGTTATCCCAGTGAGACATCCATTCAACATTTACCCTTGTCTTGTACTCCAGCAATGACTCCAAGGTCAGATCATACCAACCATTTCAACTGGATCAGCAATCAGAGATGAAACAAACACAAGTGTAGTCACACATTACTAACTATACAATAACATCAAATAATTAGAAAAGTAATGGCAGGACCAATGTCTTCAAAACTATGACAAGGTTTAATGAATGGAGGATAACCATAATGACCAACAAAGGCCAATGGTCAGTCCATTGTGGAATCATGTGCCACAGAATAATGCTGTGCCACCAAAACTGCCCTTACTGACACTGCCAGGGAACCTCTTCACAAAGGGGCATCCATCGGACATTGCAGGCACCTCAAAGATGGTACTGGGAACAGGACTGTGGTTTAGGGAGGGGTGGGTTTGGTTTTGGGAGGGGTTTTCTTTGGCTTTTTGTTGGTAGGGCTGGGTTTAGTGGGTGGGGATCTGGTTTCTCAGGGGTGGATTGGGATGTGGAACTGATGGGTTGGGCTTTGGGAGAGGTTTTTGGGACTTTGGGAGGGTGGGACTTTGGGATGTCTGTTTTTACAGGGGTAAGGGCAAGGGCTAACAAGACACTTTCACATGGAAAAAGGGTACGATGTTTTGGATGGAGTTGTGCTTGGGAGGTATAGGGAGTAGATGTGAGAGGTGTGTGTGCTGTATCAACTGTGTGCTGTGTCGGTGTCTGTTGTGTGGGTGATTGTGAGTGTTTGAGTTTCTTTGTTGTGTATGATGTGGACATGCTGAGTGTTTTGGGGGTCTCTGTGGGTATGGATGTGGTTGTGGAGGGGTCTGTGGGTGTTGGTGTGGTGTCTGGGGGTATGGGTGTGGTTGTGGACGGGTCTGTGGGTGTTGGTGTGGTGTCTGGGGGATGGGTGTGGTTGTGGAGGGGTATGTGGGTATTGGTGTGGTATCTGGGGATATGGGTGTGGTTGTGGATGGGCCTGTGGGTATTGGAGTGGTGCCTGGGGATATGGGTGTGGTGGGGTGGTGAGGGGTATGTGTGTCTGGTGTGTGGATGCATTCCTGTGTTTTTGTGTATTGTTTGTGTGTGTGTGATACTTGGGTTTGAGTAAGTGTGTGTGTGTTTATGTGTCCATGTGTTTGGGACAGGCATGGGAATAGGGAGTTTGGATGGGGAAGGGGCAGGAGGTGGGGTGGAATTTTGAGATGAGTGGAGGGCTGCCATGAGGAAGGAGGCTGGAGCCTGAAAAGACCTCTGTGGGCCAGACATTGCACTGTGAATGCCTTCCATTTAGACCACCATCTGTTGCCTTGCCCCTGGATGGCACTCAGGAGTGCATTCTGACTCACTGAGATGTTCTTCTGGAGGCCAATAGCTCCCTCATTCAGGGCAGCAGGGGTAACAGGGGGGTGAGGTGCCTGGGGGAAAGGAGACAGTTCCCTTCTTAGGTGGATGTGTGGGGATGTGTGGACATGTGGACTACTTGATCAGATATCATACTACATCAGATTAAGTTTGTGCTGTATGTACTGCCATCACAGGGGCAGACCTTTTGCCATATGTTTGGTTTTGCTATGTTCGCCCTAAGTTGGCAGGGTATGCCCAGACGTGGGTCCCTTCCTCACTTTGCCACTGGATTCAAGATAGCCTGGCTGATGATGGCTGTAAGCCATAAACCGGTCCCAGGATGCTTGTTTCCGGTCCAGGGAAGACATGGCTTGGCGGTTCGGGCTGGACTGTTCCCATGAGGCACAGGGTCAAACTGATTTGCATATGGCCATGTCTGAACTGGGGTGGCAGAGTGAGCTAAAGAATGATGATGGATTAAACCCAGATCAGTTGACTGGGGGTGAGTGCTTGCAATGTTCAACACTCCGTCCATCATCCCCTTTGGTTTTGCTATGTTCGCCCTAAGTTGGCAGGGTATGCCCAGATGTGGGTCCCTTGCTCACTTTGCCACTGGATTCAAGATAGCCTGGCTGATGACGGCTGTAAGCCAGAAACCGGTCCCAGGATGCTTGTTTCCGGTCCAGGGAAGACATGGCTTGGCGGTTCGGGCTGGACTGTTCCCATGAGGCACAGGGTCAAACTGATTTGCATATGGCCATGTCTGAACTGGGGTGGCAGAGTGAGCTAAAGAATGATGATGGATTAAACCCAGATCAGTTGACTGGGGGTGAGTGCTTGCAATGTTCAACTCTCCGTCCATCATCCCCTTTGGTTTTGCTATGTTCGCCCTAAGTTGGCAGGGTATGCCCAGACGTGGGTCCCTTGCTCACTTTGCCACTGGATTCAAGACAGCCTGGCTGATGACGGCTGTAAGCCAGAAACCGGTCCCAGGATGCTTGTTTCCGGTCCAGGGAAGACATGGCTTGGCGGTTCGGGCTGGACTGTTCCCATGAGGCACAGGGTCAAACTGATTTGCATATGGCCATGTCTGAACTGGGGTGGCGGAGTGAGCTAAAGAATGATGATGGATTAAACCCAGATCAGTTGACTGGGGGTGAGTGCTTGCAATGTTCAACACTCCGTCATCATCCCCTTTGGTTTTACTGTAAGAGGGATGACATTCAACATACCATTGTATGTGTTGTTTCATTGGATTGAATGTAACAAAACTGGTGAATGACATTTCAAAATCTCTTCAGAATTAACCAACTAACTACACTGGTAATGTGTCAGATGCACAATAGATCTGTACAGTGGAAGCATGACTTATGGAAAAGTGACAAACCTGTGAGAGTAAGGGGACTGTCAAAAGTAAAAGGCACACATTAACAATGTGGGTCAATGGAGAGAAGTATCAGGTTAGCGGGTTACCTTAGTCACAATTCCAAAGAAAGTCCATGTAAAAGCAATCAGGAGTACCATTGCTTAACAAAACTCATTTTGTGAACATTCATGGATCTGCAGGTCTACAGGGAGATTACTCTGTGCATCAGTTGTCTTGCTACAGTAATTCTGCCCCATCCTGGGCCTTGGCCCAGACTGGGCACAACTCATTGTCAGGCCTTGCTCTCTGCAGGCTGTGCCTACTGATCCCAAATGAACACCACATTTCCACCAAATCAATACATTAGAGTGAATCTTCTGTCCATCAAATACGTGACCTCAAGGTTGTATGGTACTCTGAGGAGTCTGTGAGGTATAGCTAGCTCCCAGACAACAGTTTTGCAAAGCCTGATGTGAGCCGAGTGATCTGTGGGACATTAGGTATGGCTAACATCATCCTCAACTGCTTCTGACAGTATACAGACACAGCTCTTTCTGTAAAGCCTATATATTTTGCACATATACTATGATCTGATTTGGTAACTTATCATAGGTACCATGAAATGTAGACATGCATAGATATGTGCATGCAACACAAGTAGGATATAGCACTTGTCACACATTACAATGCTGATGATCACTCCACAAAGTACAGAGCCCCATAATCCATTACATGATTTTCCTATATAGGGAACCCTCAATTTCACCAAAAATAGCATGGTTTTACTCTGGGACTAAGAGGCATGTTGTAGCCAATGGGAATTAAAAGGATGAAGTTGAACAGAGTAAAAAATGTATTTGAAATAGTTACCTGTTCCTCTGGTGAGCCATAGAGCTGGCCATACAGGGGAAGGACCTCTTCAACCGGGTCTTCAGCTCCTCTGGAGAAAAGTGACTGGCCTTCTCACCTGCTTGGCCTGGTATGATTGCTCCCAGAGGTGGCAAACAGCATCTAAAGTGGAGGAGGGCTTGATAGCAACAGTGTCAGGAGGGAATGAGTTTTTTTTCAAACGGCAGCATACATGTACGCCAAGTACGCGGTCATCAGCGTGGACGCACACAGGCTGAGACCATCATAATCACCTAGGTTAGCCTATGGCTGTACCCGCCATGGATGCAACATCCCACCGCGCGGTAGACTTATGCAGGCAGGGGTCGTTCCAAATGTCCCATATGCGAGGACAGGCATCTGCCATTTTAGCTGTTGGAACTACAGTATTGTTGACTGTTAGGTGAATCACCACCACAACAAATGAGGGCTTACATGTTTACATTTGAAAAACTCCCTTACCATGTAATGTTCAGTTCTAAAATCATCTGTGTGGTGCATTATTGTGTATGAAAGGCAAAATGTGCGTGGTGCACTGTACACCGCGGTTGGTAGTTTTTGACTTAAAAATAAATGTCATGAAAACCTCAGTTTAGTGCAAATGTTACATTTCAGAATTAGTGATGTACACATATCTGTTACAGACACATGTGAAGGCCACATTGGGGATTATTGGTGGATGTTGAAGAGTAGACAATGATAATGTAAATTATATGTAATACTTTATGAAGCAGTTATGTTATGTCACATGAGTTTTGACTTACTCTTCATATATGTTACTCTAGACACTGTGACCAATGTACAAAATCATGTTCACTTCTCACATAGGTACCGAGGCAGGAGATGACAGCCTCCAGTGTACCGTCAATCTCCAGACCTTCAGACCATGGAAGAAAGAAATGTGATCAAGAAATTGTGTTTGAATAGGCAAACAATACAGAGTTTATGTCACCAGTTTGGAGCCTGACCTACTTCCTCAAATCACTTATCTCACATCTCTCACACCAATTGTGAAACGTATGTCAGTCTTGCATTTTCTGGCAACAGGCTCCTTTTAATTCACTGTGGCTATTTCTTCTGGTATGTTTTAGAGAGGACAACGAGACCCTGAAAGTCAGAAAGGACCTAGGGTATAAGCCGTCTCCGCCACTTGCCGTTCTTGCACCGGCTATTGTTTACTGTGGACCACTTTGCAGACCCCGATATCTCGACACAACATGTGTATTTGAGGCATTTCTCAAATTATATCATGGGCCGCTCCGGTCAGTTGTTATTCTTGCGGTTGGCGGGAAGGTGCTGTGGGCTACCACGGGCATTAATTCTGTATCTGACAATATTTAACTACCTATTTAAGGCCTGGTTTCTGTTACTCTTTGTGGTCTGCTACTGATTATTTCTTAAGGAATTCATATATTCTGACTTTTAGCAGGCATTCTCTCAGGCATAACTTGATGTGTCCTGATGATAATCCCCCTATGCTGTTAGGGATCGAAACGTCGCTGACTCTAGCACCTTGACCTAAATTGTTCTCACTTTATTTTAATATGAGCATAGGTACTATGTTATTGTGGCTCACCCATTGTGTGTACTTTAGCCACATGCTGTTCAGTGCCTGAGTTATGATAGTCTAAATGACTTCTTCTTTTGTCCCTCTTCCATGTTTCTTTTATTATTTTTTTTGATTCTAACAAACAAACTATTCGATTGTGAATGCAAAACATAAAGATCATTGTATTTCTGTGTAGTATTACTTTATATGCCGTCTTGTAAGGGATCACCATTCCTGTAGAAATTATTTCTGGTGGTATGTCACAACCAATGTTCATGCATATACAACGAGACGTCCTTTCAGCAATGGTGAGACACATGGATAGCTGCACCCAGTTCTCCAGATGTGAGGATTTAGCCACTGTGAAGGGTGATTTGTGTAGATTTGGTCACATCCCACATGTGGGTTGATCCATTGATGGGACCCATATTTCCTTAGTACCACCACAAGCCAGGGAACAAGTGTGCTGTACTTCCATTCTATCAATGTGCAAGTTGTCTGCTTACTGGATTTGTACATCTCAAATATCTGTGCCTGGTTACCAGGATCTGCACATGATTCCTTCATACTCTGGAATAGCACGATACCGCAGCTGATGTCACAACTACTACTGGAGAGGGCCTGGCTTGTTGGTAAGTTTGATCTGTCCTAACTTTGTATGGGTAATATCAGGTAGTATAATTTGAAAGTGTGTAACTCATTGTTGCACTTCTGTCTGTCTTCCATCTAGGAGACTAAGCGTATCCCAAACATCCATGTTTGTTGACAACACTGAGGAATCCTACTACGCCAGGGGAAGTCCGCTTCAATGAGGCCCATTGAAGAACACAGCGGCCAGTGGAGCGGGCCTTCGGGCTCCTGAAAGCCAGATTCAGATGTCTGGACATGACTGGGCGAGCCCTTCTCTACTCACCTGGGAAGGAGTGTCAAATCACAGTGGCCTGCTGCATGCTCCACAATGCCATGCGATGGAACATCCCTTACAGCAGAGAGGATGAAGATCATAAAGAGCCACCAGATGACAAACCTGAAATGCCAAGTGGTGAGGAGGAAGGAGCAGACTTTCGTCAAGATCTCATCGAAAACGTCTTCTCATGAGTGTAAGTATGGTGTGATAAGCAGTGACTTTGGCTCTCATAGCAACTCTTGTTGTGATGATGTGAGGAGGATGTTTATGCAAAATACTAGAAATATGAGGCTCTGGCAAAATCTGGTGTAAGGTGTTTGCTTTGTTACTGTAGCTTTGTTTTGCTTCAAATTTTGTCTTGGACTGTGTTTTCTAGAAACTGACTATGTGCATTGTGCCATATGTATGGTTTCAAAGCTAAACTCTGTTTTGCTTTGTTTTAGATACCTTCACCATGGCATCTTCATTTGGACATTTCAGAGGTGTGAAATAAGCCGGTATATGATGCTGTTCTGACATACAGAGTGGACATGGATCGTTCCTGGGAATGTCTGTTACAGACTTTGGGGGTACAAAACCTGTTCCAAGACAGCTTGCACAGCGATAGGATGGAAGTTACGAGGGTTCCATTGGACGTATTCCATGTGGTGAGGTGGTCCTAATTGCAATATGTGTGCCATCATGTGCTCCAACACAATCCTGTGTTGGGCCCAAATCATGCTATTCTGCATTCACATTGGCTAAATCCTTATTGTGTATGAACTGTATATAGCTGTTGATGTGTTACCTCATCGGAGGCCAAAGTGCTTGTGGCACATCACTGACATTTTTCGATGACATTCTACCAGATGCAGCAACACTGATTGGATTGACCCTCTGCTCAGAAACTGTTGTACTGTCATGTGTCTGTTTCTTGTTTTAATTGATGTGGGATTCCTTTTGTGGGGTAGGCAATATGGCTCCAGTTGATAATGTAGGCCTATTTTTATGTTGCCTGTTATATAGGTTATTTTCTGATGTGTCCCATCATTCCAAGCTGTTAAGGTCTGCCACTGAATATGTGATCACTGACGCAGAATATTTGAGTCATGACTTATTTGCTATGTTTCTGACATCAGGCCAGCCTATGATTGTAACAATGGAATAAAGATGTATTAAGACCAGACATTTGTATGCATGTGTTGGTGTGACATGGATGTGATCCTGATTTACAAAGTACACAGAAGAGGGTCCATGTAAACAGGATGGGTAAGGGGAGAACCAGGGAGGAAAAACAACAATATATACAACAATCAACCCCTTACCAAATTATTTTCAACGTTCTAAATCGAATCGACAATAAATAATGTCCCACAGATGAACAGTTAATTTCTTTTATTATCAAAAGATAAAAATATTTTTTCTCTTTTTTAGTATATTTTTTATCACATATATATACAATAGCTTAAACATACATAATTTTCTTTAGAATTTATATCAAACATGAGAGCCCTAATCTAATTGGGAGAGAACCATATAATTTCGGTACATGTCTCCACAAAAAACAGTAACAGCCAAAGAAATAAACATATAATGAAAACTAACAGTGATACAATACACTCCAACTAGAAACACAGTTACAAATAACACAACATAAATAAAGTATACAATACAAAAACAACACAAATGCGCAGACGCGCGTTTCGGAAGTACCATGTACCATCCTTCATCAGGGCGCTGAATTCATAAGTTGCTCAAGAGTCAGAGAAACAATGTATATTACATTGTATATATCATTGTATTTAAAAACATAAATTGAAGTACATCGGGCTCCGTACAATATGTAAAAACAACTCTGTGGGAACAAACAAAGCATTGTGAGTAATTCTATACATGATTTGATAATATGTCCATTACTTAAAAACAAAGGAGCAAGTTTAATTCAACTGTGAGTCCCATATGACCGAAATAGTGCCAAAGAAAGTAAAATTTCCAACACCATAAATAAACCATTTTAGAAAAATATTGTATAAAGACCCAGTGAACAGAGAAGATATCTTGTGACAAGAGAATGTAGATGAGAGAAGAAATAAGATTAGATAAAGAACAGCAAAAGAAAAGAATATAACAAGAATGCTAATCAACATACTTTCCAAGGGCGTTCCAATTCCCAAAAGAAGATAAGGATTACCGGGGGCTCTTACAATGCCCTAGTATTCAGGCAGCTTATCCTGCAGCTTGAGATAAGGTCTGTGGAGATAGTTAGGGGGTTAGAGTCTGCTCTGACCTCCGTTTGAACATTTAAGCGAATAATGATAGAGAATACCATGCCTACTTTCCAAGTAAAATCACACTGGATACCCTGGAGTAGCCGACCCAACGATGTAATCATAAGAGTGAAAACGTAATGCAAGCTGAAATACAAAGGAACAGTGTAGAAATCACTATACAGTGCCCTTGTACTCTATATAGAGAATATAGGTAAAGAATCAATATTTATACATACTTGCGGGCTCTAAATGAAGGTCATATTATACCTCCAAAGAGGTTTTTGTAGAAAAGATCTTAATATCGAGTAGTAGCTGAATGGGAACGAAATAAACAAAGATCAATAAATCAACCCCACATAACCTAGTATTATGAAGCCCAAGATATATTGGATGTCATCTAACTTACAGGTTTAAAGATTGTAGGTCGCGGGGTACAAAACAACAAATAATGGTCCCAATTTGAATCCTTCTGCTTGTTTTTACTCTGCGATAAAGTAGGAGGCTATCCTCAACGGGATTACGGACTAGGAAAAATAGAAAAGGTATATATATATATATGAGTCAATGGCCCTCCAGACGCAGGTTAAAGAACCTACAATTTATAAAATGTGGAAAGGCGATCCGACGTCTAACTGATTCGCCATTATTACCTAACACTGTGTTATTCACGACATACTCCGATCACTGTTGATCCAATATGTAAAAGTTCCCGTCTCAATCAAAAAAATCTATACGGGGATACAGAAAAGGTAGGATAAGTGTAACATAGGCCAGCGTGTAAAACGCGGTATCAACAAAATATATTATACCTTCCAAAGCGTCTAGGTAACAGAATACTCACAGGATTGAAGCAAAGTTCCCTCTAAAATTAAGAAACCGCCATCCAACTCGTTCGTGGTTCTCCAGGGCAAGCATGAGTAAGAAGTAAAGGTGCCCCCTTATATCTCGTGGGAACATAGTCAAAAAACGTCCAAATGCGTATCACCTGGAGATGAAAGGCATAGCCCGTAGCGCCGAACCAAGCGATATAAGCAGTTCCGCCATGTTACTAGTGCCCGGGCAGGGGAAAGAGCCGAATATGCGTAAGCACGTAAGTCTATGATCAAAATGGGGGCCATCTTGGAATGAAAAAAAAACGACTGAACAAATCACCAAAAACTGAAAGAATAACGTGAAACACTACTAATATCTGGATACGCCGCATTATCAATATGGAAAATAGTACGTAGCGGCTACCTCATAATGTTATAAACTGTCCAGACAGAGGACAAAGGTTAAGTCCATAGGATAGTCAGATACTCGGCGATAAGGAGGCAACACAGGGGCCTCACGTGTCATTATAAACGTCAGGGTAGAACGAGTACTCGATACTCCAAACTCTGGAAGTCGCATGGCCCGACAAAGTGCAGCATAAATAATGAGAAGAAGACATTCTCAATAGTTCATTATATAATAAACACGACGCTTGAATAGTATTGAATGAAGACTGGTAAATCGATCATAACAAAGCACCCGTAACTGCACTCAAACAAAGTTACTCTGGTCTAGGCTCTTACTGCTATGATCCAGGAGATGGGTAGAGAAGGGTTCTACAGGGTCTAGACTGTCACAGATTGGATCACTGATAAAATGATGGTGTGAACTGCAAAGTAAACTCAAGTAATCGCATTTTCCCACGGGAGGAATTCATTGAGGCCTGTCTCAACCGTCTGTAGTATATACATCCAGAAAACCTCCCTTTTCCGTCTCAGAGTGTCAATGTTACCATTTTTGGGGACATGAACTCGTTCCAATATGAGCCATAGAAGATCTTTAACAGAGTGTTGACAATCCAACCAATGCTTAACCAAAGGGGCTCCAATACGTTTGTTGTTAATCGCCGATTTATGTTCACTAAATCTGACCCTCATTTCTCGACTGGTTTCTCCAACGTAGCCTTTACCACAAGGGCAAAGGATGAGATCCACCACATTGGTGGTTCTGCAGTTCGTCATTTCTTTGAATAGAAATTTCTTCGTTCCCCATTTCAAGGTAGAGGTGACTGTGACAAAGTTGCAAGCATGGCAACTGCCACATTTATGTGTACCAAGGATGGGATTTGTTCCAGTGATCCTGATTTAAACATTGTTTATATTCAACATATCCATGCTTACACACGTACCTTGTTTTGGCATTCTAACGTTCACATGGTAGTACATATACATTGGTAAATGTGAGAGATACTACAGGTGCCTATGAATTGGTGACTAGTGCATTTATTGCATTGAACAAGGAGAAAATAAAAACCAATTCAAAATAAAACAGGGCAAACCAAAAGCAGAGAAGTCAGTCATGGTGGATGAAACCATAGTTGTAGATGCCACATTGCCTAGTGTCCAAAGTCCAACATACCACTCCTATCAGAAATGGAAAAGTGTCCAGGAATAGTCCACAAAGTGAATGTGTTGCACATACAGGAGGAAATTGGGTGTAAGATTTCTTACTGGTGGTGGTGGCTGTCTTACCATCCTCACCTCCTGTTTTTTTGGGTGGACCTCACCTTTTTTTGATGGAGGGGGGATCCGCTGCACTGAGACAGAAGTGTCTGCAGACATGTCTTCATCTGACAGGGCTTCCCTTCTTGTGGCTGCTGCAGATCTTGATGGCCTGGATGTACTTGGACCACAGGAAGGAGTAGATGCAGGTGGAAAAGCCCTGCAGGGGGTGGTGTTGATGTCCTGCAGCACCCCAACCAGGGAGGCCATGTTGGTGGTGCTGCCACCACATCATGGTATGTGTCCATCTGTAGCTGCTTCATTTCCCAGATTTCCGTAAGTTACTGGCACATCATGCCTTGGGAGTCCTGATAGACTCCCAAGACTTGGAAGCTAGTGGCCTGGGTGTCAGTGGCCCCAGTGGGCTCACTCATCAGGCCCACAGTTACACTGCCATGAACCCTACCCCCACAGGCCTGTGACCTTGGCCCAGGCTGCACCATCTCACTGGTTCCTGGTTCCTCAGTGAGTGTGTTGGTGATTGCCACCTCAGAATCCAGGAGTAGGGGACACAGGATGTTGCTGACTGTGCTTGGTACCTAGGTTGAGGGGGCACTTTTTGGCTGTGTTGTTGCAGCTGGGTTGGGAGGTGTTGTGGGCACAGTGAGCCCCACTGTTGCCGTCTGCTCAGGTTGACCAGATGCGCCAGGAAGTTTATCCACATCCACCTCTCCAGGAGTGTTGTCATCACTGAGGGTTTGATCCTGGGTTGGAGTTGAAGTCTGTTCAGTGGCCAAGCTCTGGCCAGGTGCTCTGCCAGATAGACCTGTTGAGAAATTGAGAACATTTGTATTGGTGGAAGTGTAGTATCTATATCTTCATCATTTGTGGCACATAAATAGAGACCTAGGATTAAACCAAATAAGTAGAGATTATTATCGTGATCTATTTGCGTGGTGCTGAAGTTGTTCACTAGACATTTGGAGACATAGAATACATGTAGTAGAATTGAGCAGCTCATTAGATGTGCTGATATGTTGCATTTTGGATTTAGGGATAAACGTGACGTCTCCTTAAGATTTAAGCCAACACAGTGTAGAAGTAACTTGAATTTAACCATTCCAAGGCCTGGTTGTGTAGAATACAGGCATACACACAACTTGGGGTCAGATGTACGACGTTTTTTGCATGCGCAAACGGGTTTTCGAACCCGTTTGCGCATGCAAAAACCTATAGGGGTATGTACCATTCCAAAATAGCGAGTCGCAATTTATTTGCGACTCGCTATTTTGGAATTGCGAGTCGCTATTAGGAAGGGGCGTTCCCTTCCTAATAGCGAGCGCAACCCCATGTACAAATGTTTTGCGACCACAATTGCGGTCGCAAAACACTCGCAAATTACCACCCTCTTCAAGAGGATGGTAATGCACTTGCGAAAGGGAAGGCCATCATACCTGGGAGGGTCTGCCATTCTCAATGGGGTCGCAAATTGTGAGAGGCTCATTAATATTCATGAGCCTCTCAATTTGCGACCCCATTGGGAATCGCTAACAGTGTGAACAACACTGTTGTACATTGGAAATAGCACCTAGCAAATTGCGAGTCGCAAAAAACTCGCAATTAGCGAGGCGCTATTTCCACGGTCGTACATCTGGCCCTTGGTTCTATGTTTAGCATTATTCATCATGTGAGCAGTGTAGAGTCAATGGGTCACCTGCCACTTCTAATAAGCTGAGTAATGTTCATGCCATACATGTATTTGAGGAGCATACTTGGTATGGTGTGACTCATGCCATCAATAGTTTCAGTTGAGGATACCAGGACACTATCAATCAAAGTAGCCAGACATGTCTCGGAGTAGAACATTGTTGTAAATTGCACACTCCATGTAAGGTGAACACCAGTTGTAACATGGCAGACAAGTGAGAAGGAGCAAAAAGACTATCGCATCTTGGTTAGAGTTTTAGTCACAGGGCCTCATGGTAGTTGTAGGCATTTGTAACTCGACTTACCAACACTTGACAAATGGTTAGTACACCATACCTGTTGCCAACATGTATTTGGGATGGATCATACATTTACATTTTGACACATATCATAGGTCCAGATATGATATTGATACATGTGATCTTATATGCAACAATACATACTAACACTGACAAACCAACATCTCAGATACTTTGAAGATTGCATGTTCGGAAAGTAGATAGACAACACAATAGCAAAAGCAGAGTTGAGAGCAAACAGTACATTGAGGTATTGTGACAGTTAATGAAGTGTAACTTACCAGACTTCACTCCCCCAGGTATTTCTGTCATGCTCTCAGTATGCAGGATGGCCAAGACCTTCTCCTCCCAGGGAAAGAGTTGTAATGGGCCACTGGCAGGGCCACCACCAGTCTTCTGGGCTTCCAGGTTGTGCTTGGAGGCCAGGGTAAGCAGTTTCAACCTCAGGTCGTGCCACCTCTTCCTAATTACCAGCAGTGTACGCAGGATGGTACCAACAGCATTCACTCTTTTGATTAGCCTGTTCCACAATTCCATTTTCCTTCTGAGTGGAGTATGTTGGACTTGAGCTCCAAAAATGTGTGGCCCTACTCTAATGATTTCATCCACCAGGACTGACAGCGCAGCCTCTGTGAAACGTAGATTTTCCGGGCGATTCATGACTATCAAATTAAGTGAGTGACAAATGACCCCACAAAAAAAACAATATTAGTGAATAGGCTAAAAGAAAAAAGGGTGTGGAGAGTGCTAAATAGGAAGATGAAAAAAATGGCTGCCTTAAATCAAAATGCACAATACGGTGGTGTCTGTCTTGTGGGCTGCAGTTTAGAAGCACAGGATCATGGTCAGGGATGGGGTGTGTTTTATAGTGTGATTTGTAGGCATGTCCACTTGGCCAAAGGACATCAGCTGTGTAGTTTTCAAATCTATCCAATGGGCACTGTTGTGGTGCTTTGCTACGAGCATGCCGTGGCAGCCTACCACCATTGCAGAACTGCTGATAGGGGACCACCAGTACAACTGTTTTGTCGCAATAGGCTCGGCGGGAAGCCGTTGCCCTGATATTTTATTACAGTGAAACATTAGAAATGAATATTTTATAGATGTTTAAAAATGTATACATTTTCTAGAATATAATCTAATGTATTAATAACAAAAAATATGTAAATAAAATACTATAATGATATATTCAGGGTATAAAATGTAATCAAACTTTTTTAAGTGTAAATTTAACAAAAGTCTGCAAAATTACATCTAGAAATATATTTTTTTGAAGTGAACATTGTAGACAATATTTTGATATACATTTTTTTAAATGTACATTTTGTCTGAAATATTTTTTCAAAATTAAACAATTTTATATTTAGTTATGTTTAAATGTATTATTTCATTTAAAAAATATATCTATTAATGCTTGCCATAATAAAATTGGTTTAAAATAGATTTTAAACCAAAGTTTTTTTAAATTTAGGATTATGATTGTATTTCATGTTTTATGGTATAAAGTTAGGAATGGTAGTCATTTTTGTTATTAATTTGTAATTTTAATCAAATATTCTAAATATTTTGATGTTTAAATATACATATATAGGACTGTAATTTTGGATTGTGTGTTTTAAATGTAATAATATTGTATTTTATAGTTAAGAAACTCTGTTTGAGTATGGAGTATTTACTATGTATATAAAATATTAATTTAGTATTTGTGTAATTTAGAAGTTTTTCTATTGAAGTGTATATAGGTAATTTTAGCTATATAATGTTTAACATCTTCTTCAAGTAGTTTAGATTGGAGTGGGAATAGTTATTGCAACCACTTAGGTGTCCAACACCTTCCCCAATATGGTTAGACTGGAGTGGGAATAGTAAATGTCTCCACTTTTGTCCAACACCTTCCCCAATATGGTTAGATTGGAGTCGGAATAGTAAATATCACCCTTTTAGTGTCCATCACTTTCCCCAACGTGGTTAGACTAGAGCGCAAATAGCAAATGTCACTCCTTTAGTGTCCAACACCTTTTAGGCTAGAGTGGGAATAGTAAATGTCACCCCTTTACTGTCCAAAACCTTCCCCAATGTGGTTAGACTGAAGTGGGAATAGTAAATGTCACCCCTTTAGTGTCCAACACCTTCCTCAATTTGGTTAGACTAGAGTGGGAATAGTGAACATCACCCCCTTAGTGCCCAACACCTTCCCTAATATGGTTAGATTGCAGTGGGAATTGTAAATGACACCCCTTAAGTGTCCAGCACCTTTCCAATATGGTTAGGCTGGAGTGGGAATAGCAAATGTCATCCCTTTAGTGTCCAACACCTTCCCCCAATATGGTTAGGCTGGAGTGGGAATAAAAAATGTCACCCCTTTACTGCCCAACATCTTCCTCAATATGGTTAGATTAGAGTGGGAATACTGAGGGGTCGATTCCGATTCGGGCCGGAAATCTCTCCGACCGAGCCGGACCCGGAGAGATTTCCGACCGAATCGGACCCGTGCAGTCCGACCGAACGAGTCCGATGCATTCGTATGCCACCGGACACGAGTCGGTCGGACTCCCATTGAACTCAATGGGAGCCGGTCGTACAACGCGTACGCGGGCTCCCATTGCCTCAATGGGTGCGAGGCGGACAAGGGCGCCCCCTACAGCGAGTACGCCGCGGAGCGCTCGCGGCGTACACGCACAGGTAGGGGGACCCATGGGTCCCCCTGTGTGCGCCTCGCACGGGTACGCATACAGGGGGTCCGACACGGACCCCCAAAGTACGGCTCCGACAGCGAGTTCGAGTCGGACGGCGCGAGTCGGTCGGAGCGGTCGAGGTGCGCATCGTACTTACCCGGCCGGAAAACGTCTCCATTGCGCGGTGCGAATCGTGTCCGAGCGAGTCGGTCGGAGCGGTACGATCCGGGTACGAGTCGGTCGGAGCGGTCGGGTCGCCCGGACGAGTCGGTCGGCGAATTCGCATCGTACTCGCTCGGCCGGACCCGCGTACGGTTCGGTCGGGAAACAGGGCTCCGAATCGGATCCGGTAAAGCCGAATCCTATTCGGAGCCCTACCAGCCGAGATCGGAATCGGCCCCTAAGTGTTACCGCTTTACTGTCCAACACCGTCCACAATATGGATAGGCTGGAGTGGGTATAGTAAATGCCACCCTTTTAGTGTCCAACACCTTCCCCCAGTATGATTAGGCTGGAGTGGGATTAGTAAATGTCACCCTTTTAGTGTCAAACACCTTCCCCCAATATGGTTAGTCTGGAGTGGGAACAGGGAATGTCACCTTTTTACTGTCCAACACCTTCCTCAATTTTGTTGGATTGGAGTGGGAATAGTAAATGTCAACAGTTTAGTGTCCAACACATTCCCCAAATTGGTTTAGATTGGAGTCGGAATAGTAAATGTCACCTTTCTAGTGTCTAACACCTTTTTAAAATGGGTTATGTTGGAGTTGTATTATTTCATTTTATTATTTTATTCTGAGATTCTTTCTTTTAATTCTATTTCTATGGAGTAGATATAGTTTGTGTAATTTTATTAATATTGTTGCTGTTAAGAAATATAACAAAATAAAATTATTTGTATGTTTGTAAGTAATAAAATCATTAATTACATGCTTTTAGGCTAAAGACATGCAACACATTTTTCTCATTTTATAAATCATTTCAGAGTTTATTTATTGTATAAGTTTAAGATTACTACCATAGAATTATATATACACTTTTAAATAAAGATTTATATAAAGTTAAGTAAATAAATACTTTAAAAGAATTGAAAAAAACATTATATTTAAGTACTATTGCAAGCTGTATATTTTCCACTTTAGTTAACAATATTGTAACAGTTTTTTAAACATTTATTACATTGTTGTATATATATACATGTTTTCAACATATTATTACCATATTTTTTAGTATTTGCTAAATAATTGTATATATTTAATATTATGCTTTAAATTATGCTTAAAAAACTTGTAATATTTGTAAACAACATTTTTTATGTTATACATTTTTAGTATTTTTTTTACATTTTTAATACATGTATTCAGCCTGTTTACATTATTTCAAATTCATTTATATGGGCAGATAGTCTTTTCTTTTAGTTTCATTTAGCGCCATTTTGTTTACTGCTAGCTTCTATTTTGTAATCTAATTGTGTTATTTTTTGTCTATTTTCCCAGAACCAAGTCACAGAAAGGTAAATGTTAGTTATAGTTTTGTTTGTGGGTTTTTGATATATTTAGATGCATTAGTTGTATTGTTTTCACTGGTTAGTAGTTCCGGGTTTTCGTATGCTATTTTAGAATTGTATTGTTATGTTATGTTTAATTGTGTAATGTTACATATATATATATATATATATATATGTATATATATATATATATATATATATATATATATATATATATATATATATATATATATATATATATATATATATGCATGAATAGGCACTGGTACCTGGTAAAGTCGGATCCTACTTTGGGTAGTAAAATCTCCCGTAAACCCATGGTTACATACAGAAGGGCCTGCTCCATGAGACAAGAACTGGTAAATAGTAGCCCTGAAGTAGTGGAGAGTGGGAGTTGGCTTAAGGCCAATCCAGGCTTCACCAAATGCCTTAAATGTAAAGCTTGCAGGCATGGGAGAAACATGAAGCAAATAAAACTGCCCCTAATGGAGAAACCGTGGGAAATTCCATGTTTCCTAAATTGTAAGAGTGACCATGTGTTTATGTGCTGCAATGCACCTGCCCTTTAACATACGTGGGGAGCACACTCCACATGACTCATATAAGAATTTTGCAACATCTAAGGGCAGTAAAAAACAAAGACCAATCATACCCAGTTGCAAGGCATATAAATGAGGTTCATGGGGGCAGAGAGGAAGACCTGACATTTTATCTAGTAGATTCGGTCCCGAGACGAAGAAGAGGTGGGAACAGAGAAGCAAATTTGAGAAAATTGGAATCAAGGTATATTTTGATGTTTGACTGTAAAACTCAGTCTGAATAGTGACGAAGAAATGCATGTTCACTTGACTTAAATAATTGAAAAATGGAATGATGCCCAGTTATGTAAATCCTCCTCTTTTTTCTTTAAGATTTAAGATTTTAGACATTTCTCCAGGAATGTTCCTTAATGTAAGATAGATGAATAGGAGAACGTATGAACTCTAGTTGGGCTAGTTGACATAATTTTTACATAACATAACTTTTTAAAGATATTTATTAGTGCCGGTATTAATATATTAGGATTATTTTAATGAGTGCTTTGACCTGAGGGATGTAACCTGTAGATACGATGGATAACTAGGCGTTGACAGTACCTAAATGGAAAATGCTAAATGGGGAAGGAAGGAATCTGCTAATTTAATAGGCACTTGCACTTTAGTATATATTGGAGAACATCTGCGCAATTTGCACAAATAGCATAGGAATACCTGTTTTAGAAATGTTATCCCGAGAGGGAACACTGGTATACTTCAAAGCACAGGCACTTTCATTTACAAAATTTGCACAATTTTGCACGATTTGCACATTATTGTGAAATTGGACTATGCTGCTATAATACTTAGGTGCACTGGCACTTTATTGTCTCTGCATAGTTTTGCACAAATATACTTTTGAGCGAATGTTTTTATTAGCAGAAGTAAAAATAGCATTTATGTTAGATCTATGCACCAAACGGTATATTAAGATTCTGTAGGAGTGAAGAAAATTACAACATGCTGCTATGCTGGAGAAGTTGTGATTCAGTGCACTTGCACTTTATTCTTAAATAGATTTGCACAAAGCACTTGCACTTTATATACCAACCAATAATGTAATCCTATCATTGTAGGTGGATGGAATTATCATAAAACGAAAAGAGTTGGGAATTGGTGTAATTTTACAATGGCTGATATTTCCATACAGAACTACTGAATACAGCAATGAATGCACTATGAGAATCATCATCACTTTAAGTGAGACCCTGGTGGCAGCAGGTGACCACATGGTCAACGTATAAGCCAAATGTTTTTGTGAAGTAGAAAGAGACCCATCCCCGACACATGACAAGTATAATATGGCACAATAAAGTTAGTTGAATTGTATGCAAAAAATAGTCAACAGCCATTCTGACGCTAGCAGATGAGGAAAATAAAAAAAGAAAAAAAAGTGAAAAAAGAAAATGTAAAAAATATATGTGTGCATGAAATATAAAAGTATGTTGCTAAATAAGGATGTTAAGAATAGAACAGTGTGCAATAAATTGAGAGAGGAAAAAAGATAAAAAAGACACACATATAGTCTATTGTTGGTTTCTATGAATATGTGATGTCAGAAAAAAAGAGTTTAAAATGTGGAAATGAAATGGTGCTCGATGTGTCAGCAAGGCAGGGGATCCTGCCGAAACGCGTAGCAGCCTTTCTAATGAAATAAAACGATTGGAACCTTACCTTCGATTTGCTGTGTCGTCTTTCTGGTGAAACAGTGGCAACCGGAAGTGGTGAAGGATATATATATATATATATATATATATATATATATATATATAATCTACTGGCGGTCGCCAGTAGATAGTTATAGTTAGGACCTATTTTCCATAGGAAATCTGCAACATTCTATTTGAAATAACTCTTGCGTCGGTTGAGGAATCTTCGCGAAATTTTAAACTTTATGGCCCGCTCCGGTCCGCTCCTACCCTGAAAGTTTCGGGGTGATTCGTCAAGTGGGGGCCGAGAAAAAAGGGCGGTCCCAAAACGTGTTTTCCCCATTCATTTTCCCATAGGAAACTTTAACCACGGCTACAGCCCGAACTGCTGAACGGAATTACACAAAATTTGGCAAAGAGGTAGTTCTTGGTTCAGAAAGAACCCTTTTTGTTAAATGGTGTAAATCCGTTCAGTAGTTGCGGAGAAATTAAAGAAATAAGAGTCAAAAAATCAATTTCCCATAGGAAACTTTATGCAAGGCTACAGCCCGAACTGCTGAACGGAATTACACCAAATTTGGCAAAGAGGTAGTTCTTGGTTCAGAAAGAACCCTTTTTGTTAAATGGTGTAAATCCATTCAGTAGATGCTGAGAAAATCAAAAGTAAAAACACATATATATCTGGGCGGAGCCTAACCACACATGTCATCGTGAGATCTGATTGGCTGTCAGCACTTCATCCTGGAATTGCTGGCAGCCATCTTGGGACCAATATAAATGATAGTACCCCATTGAAATGCATTGTAGTGAATCGAAGATTTTGAGGGTTACCAAAAGGAGAACTATAAAGGGTGATAACAGACTTTAGTTACATTAGAATTCATTTGTTGATGGTACCATACTAATTTCAGGAATTGTGGTGTGTTCTAAGGTGATTTTACCCTGTGAAAAACCTTCTGCTGGGATATCATGAATCATGTTTGAGAGAAAACTATTTTCACATGCTTGTCCCATACAGTTTTGGAAGGTGCTCCAGAAGCTAAAATGAGAGCATATTTTCTGTAAATTCACATTATCTTTCTCAGTCATGTGAGAATGAAGTCTGACATTCGCAGTAAAACATGTACATCCAACAAGGGCAGAGACTGTCAGTTGATTCCTTTGTGTTCTACTGCAGCTTCCCAGAGTGTTCTAAAGAACAACTAGAGTGCTAACAGCCTTACTTATGACAAAAGTATGGCACACCTGAAGCCATCTTGATTGGAATAAACTGGTAACACTTAAAACATTTAATTTAAAAAGGAACAAAATGATGGGGTTCATTTTGTCATAGAAATTATGGTTAGTGCTGTAGAAAGAAAAATTAGGACATGTTTCAAGTGTGATCTCAAATATCTTCCTGTTATATTTCAACAGGAGCAGCCTGTCAGTTGATGCCTTTGTGTTCTACTGCAGCTTCCCAGAGTGTTCTAAAGAACAACTAGAGCGCTAACAGTCTTACTTATGACAAAAGTATGGCACACCTGAAGCCATCTTGATTGGAATAAACTGGTAACACTTAAAACATTTAATTTAAAAAGGAACAAAATGAGGGGTTCATTTTGCCATAGAAATTATGGTTAGTGCTGTAGAAAGAAAAATTAGGACATGTTTTAAGTGAGATCTCAAATATCTTCCTGTTATATTTCAACAGGAGCAGCCTGTCAGTTGATGCCTTTGTGTTCTACTGCAGCTTCCCAGAGTGTTCTAAAGAACAACTAGAGTGCTAACAGCCTTACTTATGACAAAAGTATGGCACACCTGAAGCCATCTTGATTGGAATAAACTGGTAACACTTAAAACATTGAATTTAAAAAGGAACAAAATGAGGGGTTCATTTTGTCATAGAAATTATGGTTAGTGCTGTAGAAAGAAAAATTAGGACATGTTTTAAGTGAGATCTCAAATATCTTCCTGTTATATTTCAACAGGAGCAGCCTGTCAGTTGATGCCTTTGTGTTCTACTGCAGCTTCCCAGAGTGTTCTAAAGAACAACTAGAGTGCTAACAGCCTTACTTATGACAAAAGTATGGCACACCTGAAGCCATCTTGATTGGAATAAACTGGTAACACTTAAAACATTTAATTTAAAAAGGAACAAAATGAGGGGGTTCATTTTGCCATAGAAATTATGGTTAGTGCTGCAAAAAGAAAATTTAGGGCATGTTTTAAGTGAGATCTCAAATCCTCTTCTATTTCATTAGAAAATTCTGACATGCAGACTGAAACAATCACTTTCAATACCAGCAGTAGACTTCCAGTTAACTCCTTGGTGAGCAGTAGCTTTACTACAGTGATCTAATGAACAACTAGAGTGCTAACATTCTGAATTTATGGCAAATGTGTGACACATCTGAATGCCTTCTTGATGGAATCAAAGTAAAAAACTGAAAGCATTTCCTACTGAGGAGACTGTAGTAAATGAGGAAATTAGGAAACTTCATAACAAATAAGTCTCCCAAGATGGCCACCAGAGAAAAAAGAGCCCAAATGTAGCACAAATATCACCCAGAGGTAGCCCACGTATAGCCCAATGACAGAAGTGTGCAAAACACTTTTTATTTTTTGTTTTTTTGCAGTTTTATATTGTGCAGACTGGTCAGGTATTGGAGTGCTTTACATGAGCATTGGTTACATCACACAAGGACAAATTCATGTTGGTTGACCCCTACACTACCCAAACATCACTGCACTACCCTAAACCCTAAAACACTACCCCAGCACGACCCCCTTCACTACCCAAACACAACTGCACTACCCTAAACTCAAAAACACTACCCCCAGCACGACCCCCTACACTACCCAAACACCACTGCACTACCCTAAACCCTAAATCTACCCCCTACACTACACAAATACCACTGCACTACCCTAAACCCTAAAACACTAGAACCCAGCACGACCCCCTACAGTACACAAACACCACTGTACTACCCTAAACCCTAAAACACTACCCCCTACACTACACAAACACCATTGCACTACCCTAAACCCTAAAACACTACCCCCAGCATGACCCCCTACATTACCCAAACACCACTGCACTACCCTAAACCCTAAAACACTACCCCCAGCATGACTCCCTACACTACACAAACACCACTGGACTACCCTAAACCCTAAAACACTACCCCCAGCACGACTCCCTACACTACCTAAACACCACTGCACTACACTAAACCCTAAATCTACCCCCAGCATGACCTCCCACACTACACAAACACCACTGCACTACCCTAAACCCTAAAACACTACCCCCAGCACGACCCCTACACTACCCAAACACCACTGCACTACCCTAAACCCTAAAACACTAACCCCAGCATGACCCCCTACACTACCCAAACACCACTGCACTACCCTATACCCTAAAACACGACCCCGTACACTACACAAGCACAACTGCACTATCCTAAACCCTAAAACACCACCCACAGCATGACCCCCTACACTACACAAACACCACTGCACTACCCTAAACCCTAAAACACTACCCCCTACACTACACAAACACCACTGCCCTACCCTAAACCCTAAAACACAACCCCCAGCATGACCCCCTACACTACACAAACACCACTGCACTACCCTAAACCCCCTACACTATACAAACACCACTGCATTACTCTAAACCCTAAAACACTACCCCCAGCACGACCCCCTCACAACACAAACACCACTGCACTACCCTAAACCCTAAATTGACCCCCAGCACGACCCCCTACACTACCCAAACACCACTGCCATACCCTAAACCCTAAAACACTACCCCCAGCATGAACCCCTACACTACCCAAACACCACTGCACTACCCTAAACCTTAAAACACTACCCCCTACACTACACAAACACCACTGCACTACCCTAAACCCTAAAACACTACCCCAGCACTACCCCCTACACTACCCAAACACCACTGCACTAACATAAACCCTAAAACACTACCCCCAGCACAACCCCCTACACTACACAAACACCACTGCACTACCCTAAACCCTAAAACACTACCCCCATCACAACTCCCTACACTACTCAAACACCACTGCACTACCCTAAACCCTAAATCTACCCCCAGCACGACCCCCTACACTACCCAAACACCACTGCACTACCCTAAACCATAAAACACTACCCCCAGCATGACCCCCTACACTACATAAACACCACTGCACTACCCTAAACCCTAATACACTACCACCAGCATGACCCCCTACACTACTCAAACACCACTGCACTACCCTAAACCCTAAAACACTAACCCAGCACGACCCCTACACTACCCATACACCACTGCACTACCCTAAAGTCTAAAACACTACCCCCAGCACGTCCCCCTACACTACTGCACTACCCTAAACCCTAAAACACTACCCCCAGCACGACCCCCTACACTACCCAAACACCACTGCACTACCCTAAACCCTAAAACACTACCCCCAGCACGACCCCCTACACCACCCAAACACCCCTGCACTACCCTAAACCCTAGAAAAGAAACCCCCACCCCATGCCCAATCCCCTTACCTCTCACTCCTCGTGGTTCCTCTCTCCTCGTGGTTCCTGCTTCACGTCGTCTCTGAGGGCGGTGCACGTCGTTGTGAGGAAACGGAACAGCCTCTGTTTCCTTACAACGACATGGATCGTCTACATGTTTTTAGAACGCATGGTCATTTACCATACATACCTTTACAACAAAATTCGTTGTAAAGGCATGCGTGGTAAATGACCATGCGTTCTAAAAATGCGTAGTAATGACTTCGTGATGTACAATGCATGCGTGGTAATGCATGCGTTGTAATGGTATTGCAAAGTAAAAAAGTCGTTGTAACGGCTGTTTACCGATCGAAGCTGGCCCCTGTTCTTCAGTGAGACGTTTATTTGATTAATTAGGAGGAAGGAATGTGTTTTTTTTACCGAAAAGTGCATTCCCGGCTGTTGTATTGTGAAAGTGTCCGCGTGGCCATGTTTCACTTCCGGTGAGAGAGTGGAAGAGTCTGTTTGGATCTAAAGGAGTTCTGTTGTTGGACGGGGCCGGCGTGACATGTCATCAGAAAACATAGCTAATGGAAAGCGTCCTCCCTGAAGTGTGGAGCAGTGCCATGAGAGGTCAACGAGTGTGCGTCCCACCGCAGTATGACCGTACCGCGTGACACATGTGCCACCTCCAGGGTACGGGAGGCAGAAGCGGCATCGCAGGTCCTCTTGAAGACCGTTGTAGCACTAATTCTACATTTTGGTACTAGGGCATTTTAACTTTGTTGTTCCTGCCAGATACAAAGAGAAGATCCTGTGTTATTCAGTGCCCTCGTTACCTTTTTTGTGGGTTGTGGTGCTTGTCACTTCGCTGCCCCGCCGGTGCACACGACTGGGCACCCCACCTCGTGTGCAATCTGCAGGGCCTCTGCCCTCGGATCACTGGTTTCGGTTTCTGGAGTGGCAACATAAACAGTTGCTCCCAAAGGACTAGCCTGAACACTTAGGTGAATATCCCCTGCACCAGCATTCCACGGAAATTCTTTCCTAGCTCTCCCACGTCAACGAGGACGTCATAATAGCACGGCTCCGCTCGCGACACCGTATGATGTCATCGGAGCCATAAGAGAACCTCGTCGGCGTGCTGACGTCAGTTCCACCCATTTTTTCCGTGCCACCGAGGCAAACACGGGACCGAGACATTTTCACATGTATACATAGTATAATAAATATATATATATACACAGAAAAAACCATAGGTTTCAGGCACGTTATAGTTAGAAATTAGCATTTAAAAAACCTTAGAAATTCACTGAAAAAACCATAGGTTTCAGGGGCGTTATAGTTAGTTGGACATTTCACTCGTACAAAACCATAGAAATTCCCCCGTTATAGTTAGTTCAGCTAACTATAACTCGCGCGCCCGCAATGCACTGCTGATGACGTCACATATTACATCACTCATGACATGGTCAGTGACATCACTCATGACATCACTGATGACATCTCAAATGACATCACTGATGACATCACTGATGACATCATCCAGTGAATGTGTGTTTTTCTGAAAATTAAATATGTTTTATATATGTATATCTCAAGGTCGATGGAAGAATAAAAGGGTATATAAGTGTCTAAATGGATGATTTTGTTTTGTAAAATTGATTGTATAACTGACTAAGTGTATCTTAGTGAATACATGGGTTAGTGAGTAATGTTTAAATATGAAAATATCTGTATCAGTCTCTCACTTTATGTATAAGTGGCTGCATGGGTTGGTGAGTAGCTACATGAGTGTCTATATGGGTTATTAGTTGGTTTTTTGAGTATCAGTATGAGTGTCTGAGTGTCTGTATGGTTCTGTGGGGGTATTACTTAGTGCATAGATGCATGAATGAGTGACTCACTGTTTGTATGTGTTGAAGACAGCATGTGTGCAGGACTGTATAGGTGGATGAGTATGTGTATGGGTGTGTTAGTGAGTGAATGACTGTCTCAATAGTGTCTTTATGAGTAACTACATATGTTTTAAACTAGTATATGTGAGTATTGGTGTATATAAGTGAGTATATGTGAGAGTGAGAGATTGGAAGAGTTCCTGTACAAATAAGTAGGTGTTTCTATAAGTGATTGTTTAAGAGAGTAAGTATGTGTAAGTTTCTGTAGAAGTAAGTGTGGTAGTGTGTGTATAACTGTATATGCAAGTAAATGGATGTTTGATACTTTGTTTGCATGTGTGACTATGTGTGTGAGTAACTCTATGGATGAGTGGCGGTGTGTAACAGGATGTATAGGTGTATGAGTACATATGATGAGTGAGTACATGTATGAGTGACTGTATAGGGACTGTTGGTGAATGAGTGGATGTGTGTGTAGATCTTGGAATTACTGAATAGGTGTTTTGTAACTGGTATTGGTATGTCCATTGTTTTGAAAATGTTAGTTTGTATTTTTGAGTGTGTGTATCAAAGGTTATATTAGGGTGAGAGGAGGTCTACCACTCTATCACAAGGATGATGTCATCAGTGATGTCATCAGTGATGTCATTTGAGATGTCATCAGTGATGTCATGAGTGATGTCACTGACCATGTCATGAGTGATGTAATATGTGACGTCATCAGCAGTGCATTGCGGGCGCGCGAGTTATAGTTAGCTGAACTAACTATAACGGGGGAATTTCTATGGTTTTGTACGAGTGAAATGTCCAACTAACTATAACGCCCCTGAAACCTATGGTTTTTTCAGTGAATATATATATATTCATATCACCTTCATTTATTCCTCACATGAAAGAATACAGTGCAGGACACTCCACAGTGCTTAAATGCTGTTTATTGCAGACAGAAAAGCCTCCAACCGACGCGTTTCGCCTTTACGGCTTTGTCACGTGACAAAGGCGTATAGGCGAAACGCATCGGTTGGAGGCTTTTCTGTCTGCAATAAACAGCATTTAAGCACTATGGAGTGTCCTGCACTGTATTCTTTCATGTGAGGAATAAATTAAGGTGACTTAATGGATTTCCGGGATCCGTGCAGGACCGCCGTATAGTTGAGCCCCGCACTACCGGACTTTGTGGTGTGATATATATATATATATATATACACCACTTCCGCATCCAAATAAAGAACGGACACCGACACCGGGGAAGCTTCTGCAATTCCGTCTTTAATCCAGAATTTACGCTGTAACGCGTTTCGGCACACGGGCCTTGTTCACACATATATATGTATATGTATGTATATATATATATATAATCCAAAAATGCCCAAAGCATTAAGATGCACTCCGCAGAAAACTATTTTATTGGCAAACCGGCATAGTCAAACAGATTTATTAATCAAGCCTTACGCGTTTCAGACCTCCTGGTCCTTGGTCACAGGCTGAGATCCAACTTTGCAGAGCCACGAGATTTGCTTCATTTTACCCCCCAGTGGGGCCTCGAAGGTGAGTGCAATTAGTACTGCATTTTAGGACATCTAGTATCCCCACTTGTGTTGAAATCTTTCTTCGTTCTGTGCCGTTGTTCTCAAAGTACAATTATTGTTCATAGCCCTCCAGTGGGCCTCTGAATGTAAACGGCAGTTTATACAATTTTACTGCCCACCTGCTGCTCCGAAGAGAGGCTCGGAAAGTTCCATGCCCCTGCGGCTCCTCATACGATAACGGGATGGTGCTGTCTTCACGGCAGGATGGCCGTGAAATATAAACAATCCAAAAATGCCCAAAGCATTAAGACGCACTCTGCAGCAAATTATTTTATTGGCAAACCGGCATAGTCAAACAGATTTATTAATCATGCCTTACGCGTTTCAGACCTCCTGGTCCTTGGTCACAGGCTGAGATCCAACTTTGCAGAGACATGAGATTTGCTTCATTTTACCCCTCAGTGGGGCCTCGCAGGTGAGTGCAAGTAGTACTGCATTTTGGGACATGTAGTATCCCCACTTGTGTTGAAATCTTTCTTTGTTCTGCGCCGTTGTTCCCAAAGTACAATTATAGTTCATAGCCCTCCTTGTTTCTCCAATAAAGAACTGGAAGGTTTTATTTGAAGTCGAGTGCGTCCTCAATGCTTTGGGCAATTTGTGAAAACATAAATAACACGGCAGCCCTGCTGTGGAGGACTGCACCACCTCGAAAATGGAATGAGGGGCTGTGGGGCCTGGAACTCTGCCAAACCTACAAACAGCACAGCAAATAAAGAAAAGTCAAACCGGACTTGCATCCTGGGGCCCACTGAGGGTGATAAATAATTTTAAAAGATATGGAAATAAAACGGAACCCACTGGAGGGTAAGAATTTGCCTAAAGTATACCACAAGTCCCAGCATGCATCAAATAGTCAAACTCACCTGAGAGGCCCACTGGGGACCAACGCCAATCAGCAGCATGCAGACGGAGGTATAATTAGTGCTTCTGTGGAGTTTTCATTAAAAGCCTATGAGTAAGAGGCTTGTGCTTGGAAACGCGTCAGGCGAATAAAATGACTGGAATGCAAATGCTGGTTTGTTTCTCCAATAAAGAACCGGAAGGTTTTATTTGAAGTCGAGTGCGTCCTCAATGCTTTGGGCAATTTGTGAAAACATAATTAACACGGCAGCCCTGCCGTGGAGGACTGCACCACCTCAAAAATGGAATGAGGGGCTGTGGGGCCTGGAACTCTGCCAAACCTACAAACAGCACAGCAAATAAAGAAAAGTCAAACCGGACTTGCATCCATGGGGCCAACTGAGGGTGATAAATAATTTTAAAAGATATGGAAATAAAACGGAACCCACTGGAGGGTAAGAATTTGCCTAAAGTATACCACAAGTCCCAGCATGCATCAAATAGTCAAAATCACCTGAGAGGCCCACTGGGGACCAACGCCAATCAGCAGCATGCAGACAGAGGTATAATTAGTGCTTCTGTGGAGTTTCCATTAAAAGCCTATGCTTTGGGCAATTTGTGAAAACAAAGTATATATATATATGTATATATGGCGTTCAAATTAATTTTACTCCAGCACTATGCTGTCAGTTATTTCCATGCCACTTGTTTTTTAGAGATCGCGTCTGCACACCCCGCCACTCTGTGGTTTTGTGCACTGCAATTTAACTCTTGTGCGTCCCGGTTTATCTACTACACTCACTATGTTTTGATTGTTTGTAACCACATCTCAGCCGTGTTAGTCTTTCCACCATTACCCTCTCTGGTGACCAATTAATCTGCCATTCAGTACTCACATCTGTTTTGGGGCAATGTCGTAATTACATGACGTAATACTATAGTAAAAGCACAGTGATGCAACATGCATTGTCATTACAGTAAAACTGTAACCGAAAAGCATTTACTTGTGGGACACTATCGTAATGCAACTTACCTGCCTTTATATTGCTGCTACTTGCACGTAGCGTGTAGTGTGATCAAGGCCGCAGGTTGGCGGACGAAACGCGTTACGTGGACATGGTAACAACGGAATAAATTCTTCTATCTGCATCTGTGGTCTGTGCCCGTGTGTTCTTTGCTGCCTGCATCCACTTCGGGAATCTTTGGTGGATATATATATATATATATATATATATATATATATATATATATATATATATATATATATATATATATCCAACGCTCCTATTCTGCCATTGCTCCTGCACTCGCTGGCGGGTGCAGTTGACATGCCTCTGCTTCCGAGTATTTTACCAGATTAGCTGCTGCGATACACGTAGCCGAGCGGTTGACTAATTTAATTTAACCAGCGCTGCGTTCATGCGCAATTTTGAAAGGTTTGTGGAACTAGCACCACTAAGGACATTTTAGGTCTAAATAAACATTATGGGGTCGATTCCGATTCGGGCCGGAAAAAGCACCGACCGACTCGGAGCCGGAAATTATACCGACCGACACGTACCTGTGGCGCCCGACACGCCAAGTACGATGCAAGGCGTGCAAAATCCGACCGACACGTACCGAACCCAAGTCGAACGACCGAGCCGCACGGAAAACAGCAATCCGGTCGGAAAAACAGGCGAATCCAACCGACCGACACGCACCCGGAACAAATCCGACTGAAACGTACACGCGAACTCCAAACCGCAAAGTACGATGCAAGGCGCGAAAACCACGAGTGAGTCGGACGGAGGACAAGCCGTACGACCGACACGCATACAAAACCGAGCCGAAGCAACACAAAACACCGCGACAGACGCGTACGCAGCATACAAAACTGCACAAACACAGCATGAACGAAACGGAGAACACCGTACGAGACAAATGCAGGGTCCGACTCGGTCACAAGAACGTTTCCAACATGCACAGACAGTACAAAGGAAAAATCACACAAAAAAAGGCCAAACAAGCAATTACAAAGCCAATAAATACTGGGGGGAGGTGGGGACAGAGAACAAAGACACACCCACATCTCCACCCATATAAAGGACACAAATCACAACCATGATCCTTTGCAAATACCATTCCACTGCCAGCACCCAAGAGACAGCAACCACACACCCACAGCTCATCCCTCACACAAGCCACACACCATCAGCACACCAACAAATACCTACCTCACATACACCCAGCAAAACACACACACTCACACACCCTCACCTGTACACCAACACACACATCACTCACCATCACCACCCATCACCATGCCCCCCAAGAAGAATCACAAGTTCCTAGATTGTGAATTGGAAGTCATGGTAGACGAGATCCTCAGGGTAGAGCCACAGCTGTTTGGCACACTGGTCCAACAGACCCCCATCTCCCAGAAAACCAAGATGTGGGAGAGGATCATCAACAGGGTGAACGCACAATCACCATGTCTGCGCACAAAGAGCGACATCCAGAACAGGTGGTATGACGTGCGCAGGAGGGTCCGGGACCTGCTCAAGAAAGACTACCTCCTGAGCCAATACACCGGCAGTGGCCCTCCTGCCAAGCCAATATACCTCAGGCCCTGGGAGGAGAAGGTGCGGGCCATCCTTCCGCCAGTGAGCGTATATGGACTAGAGAACATTCCAGAGCCTGGTGAGTACACAACAAATGTACACAATATTCTGCCACAAAACACACACACATCACTGTCAAGGGGAGAGTCAAACCATGTACTCATAGCAATTACACAGCAACCAGAACAGAATCATCCCAAAATGTGTATGTCAGTCAGATAAACACAACACATGCCATCAAAAAAGTCACATCCAACTGTGCCATCACATGTACAAACACAACTACAACTACAGCTAGGCAGTGGCACAAATAGAACTAACAAACACATCCAGACATGTAGCCACCACAACAACACCAACACACAGTGAAGAACACTCAAAGGAAGGAATTCTGTGTATGCTGGCCAAGTCAGTGTAGCCAATAGCATCATGGGAGTCGCAGTCACACATATTGCCCCCCCCAACTGTCCCATCAACACCACCATGAACCAGGCGCACATCACAGGGAGTGGAGAAGGACTCACAAGATGGCTGACACTGGCTACTGGTGTGGGGAGCACAAGGCCATGCTGGCAACTGTGCACCAACAAACAGCAGGACACCACTGACTGACATCCTGAGAGACAACTTCCACTCCCTGCAATGCAAGCACGTTCCATGGTGGGATATCTGGCTGGCTGGGTGGGAAGGAGGACTTGCAGCACTGACCATAGTCACAAGCACCTCCCCTCACACCCCCTCAACACAAACTCCACAGAACCCACCTGGTAGAATGCAATGCCTCCCATCCTAACTCAAGATCCCACAAAGAACCACCACCCTGGGTTATGTTGTGTGAAGCACAGGGACACTCTTGGGACTTTTAGCCAAACAACTGCCAGGACAACACTCCCAGCCATCCTGTCAGCACAGCCAGCCCACCCCACAGGGAAGCAGAGTCAAAAGGAAGGAAGCATGGGCATGCTGGGAAGGGGGTGGAGGCAATAGCATGATGGGAGTGGTAGTCACAGACATTGCTCAGCCTCACAACTGGCCCATCAACACCACCCTGAACCAGGCTCACATCACAGGGAGTGGATAAGGACACACAAGATGGCTGACACTGGCTACTGCTGTGGGGAGCACAAGGCCCTGCTGGCAACTGTGCAACAACAAACAGCAGGACACCACTGACTGACATCCTGAGAGACAACTTCCACTCCCTGCAATGCAAGCACGTTCCATGGTGGGATATCTGGCTGGCTGGGTGGGAAGGAGGACTTGCAGCACTGACCATGGTCACAAGCACCTCCCCTCACACCCCCTCAACACAAACTCCACAGAACCCACCTGGTAGAATGCAATGCCTCCCATCCTAACTCAAGATCCCACAAAGAACCACCACCCTGGGTTATGTTGTGTGAAGCACAGGGACACTCTTGGGACTTTTAGCCAAACAACTGCCAGGACAACACTCCCAGCCATCCTGTCAGCACAGCCAGCCCACCCCACAGGGAAGCAGAGTCAAAAGGAAGGAAGCATGGGCATGCTGGGAAGGGGGTGGAGGCAATAGCATGATGGGAGTGGTAGTCACAGACATTGCTCAGCCTCACAACTGGCCCATCAACACCACCCTGAACCAGGCTCACATCACAGGGAGTGGATAAGGACACACAAGATGGCTGACACTGGCTACTGCTGTGGGGAGCACAAGGCCCTGCTGGCAACTGTGCACCAACAAACAGCAGGACACCACTGACTGACATCCTGAGAGACAACTTCCACTCCCTGCAATGCAAGCACGTTCCATGGTGGGATATCTGGCTGGCTGGGTGGGAAGGAGGACTTGCAGCACTGACCATAGTCACAAGCACCTCCCCTCACACCCCCCTCAACACAAACTCCACAGAACGCACCTGGGAGAATGCAATGCCTCACATCCTAACTCAAGATCCCACAAAGAACCACCACCCTGGGTTATGTTGTATGAAGCACAGGGACACTCTTGGGACTTTTAGCCAAACAACTGCCAGGACAACACTCCCAGCCATCCTGTCAGCACAGCCAGCCCACCCCACAGGGAAGCAGAGTCAAAAGGAAGGAAGCATGGGCATGCTGGGAAGGGGGTGGAGGCAATAGCATGATGGGAGTCGTAGTCACAGCTCTACATCCCCCACCACATGGCCCAGCAAGCTCACACTCACGCATGCACATCCCACAGAGAGTGGAAAGGCCCATCAAAGATGTCTGACACTGTTGCTGTGTCGTGGGGAGCACAAGGCCCTGCTGGGAACTGCACACCAACCAACAGCAGGACACCACTGTCAGCCATCTTGCCATTGCCCTCACACCCACACACACTGAACTCCCCACAAAAGCAAGTAAGTATGGGAATGCTGGCAAGTGGGGTGGAGGCAATAGCATGATGGGAGTGGCAGTCACTGATATTGGTCACCCCCACAACTGTCCCATCAACACCACCCTGAACCATGCACACATCACAGGGAGTGGAGAAGGACTCACAAGATGGCTGACACTGGCTACTGCTGTGGGGAGCACAAGGCCCTGCTGGCAACTGCGCACCAACAAACAGCAGGACACCACTGTCAGCCATCTTGCCATTGCCCTCACACCCACTGAACTCCCCACAAAAGCAAGTAAGTATGGGAATGCTGGCAAGTGGGGTGGAGGCAATAGCATGATGGGAGTGGCAGTCACTGATATTGGTCACCCCCACAACTGTCCCATCAACACCACCCTGAACCATGCTCACATCACAGGGAGTGGAGAAGGACTCACAAGATGGCTGACACTTGCTACTGCTGTGGGGAGCACAAGGCCCTGCTGGCAACTGCGCACCAACAAACAGCAGGACACCACTGTCAGCCATCTTGCCATTGCCCTCACACCCACACACACTGAACTCCCCACAAAAGCAAGTAAGTATGGGAATGCTGGCAAGTGGGGTGGAGGCAATAGCATGATGGGAGTGGCAGTCACTGATATTGGTCACCCCCACAACTGTCCCATCAACACCACCCTGAACCATGCTCACATCACAGGGAGTGGAGAAGGACTCACAAGATGGCTGACACTGGCTACTGCTGTGGGGAGCACAATGCCCTGCTGGCAAATGCGTACCAACAAACAGCAGGACACCACTGTCAGCCATCTTGCCATTGCCCTCACACCCACACACACTGAACTCCCCACAAAAGCAAGTAAGTATGGGAATGCTGGCAAGTGGGGTGGAGGCAATAGCATGATGGGAGTGGCAGTCACTGATATTGGTCACCCCCACAACTGTCCCATCAACACCACCCTGAACCATGCTCACATCACAGGGAGTGGAGAAGGACTCACAAGATGGCTGACACTGGCTACTGCTGTGGGGAGCACAAGGCCCTGATGGCAACTGCGCACCAACAAACAGCAGGACACCACTGTCAGCCATCTTGCCATTGCCCTCACACCCACACACACTGAACTCCCCACAAAAGCAAGTAAGTATGGGAATGCTGGCAAGTGGGGTGGAGGCAATAGCATGATGGGAGTGGCAGTCACTGATATTGGTCACCCCCACAACTGTCCCATCAACACCACCCTGAACCATGCTCACATCACAGGGAGTGGAGAAGGACTCACAAGATGGCTGACACTGGCTACTGCTGTGGGGAGCACAAGGCCCTGCTGGCAACTGCGCACCAACAAACAGCAGGACACCACTGTCAGCCATCTTGCCATTGCCCTCACACCCACACACACTGAACTCCCCACAAAAGCAAGTAAGTATGGGAATGCTGGCAAGTGGGGTGGAGGCAATAGCATGATGGGAGTGGCAGTCACTGATATTGGTCACCCCCACAACTGTCCCATCAACACCACCCTGAACCATGCTCACATCACAGGGAGTGGAGAAGGACTCACAAGATGGCTGACACTGGCTACTGCTGTGGGGAGCACAATGCCCTGCTGGCAACTGCGCACCAACAAACAGCAGGACACCACTGTCAGCCATCTTGCCATTGCCCTCACACCCACACACACTGAACTCCCCACAAAAGCAAGTAAGTATGGGAATGCTGGCAAGTGGGGTGGAGGCAATAGCATGATGGGAGTGGCAGTCACTGATATTGGTCACCCCCACAACTGTCCCATCAACACCACCCTGAACCATGCTCACATCACAGGGAGTGGAGAAAGACTCACAAGATGGCTGACACTGGCTACTGCTGTGGGGAGCACAAGGCCCTGCTGGCAACTGCGCACCAACAAACAGCAGGACACCACTGTCAGCCATCTTGCCATTGCCCTCACACCCACACACACTGAACTCCCCACAAAAGCAAGTAAGTATGGGAATGCTGGCAAGTGGGGTGGAGGCAATAGCATGATGGGAGTGGCAGTCACTGATATTGGTCACCCCCACAACTGTCCCATCAACACCACCCTGAACCATGCTCACATCACAGGGAGTGGAGAAGGACTCACAAGATGGCTGACACTGGCTACTGCTGTGGGGAGCACAAGGCCCTGCTGGCAACTGCGCACCAACAAACAGCAGGACACCACTGTCAGCCATCTTGCCATTGCCCTCACACCCACACACACTGAACTCCCCACAAAAGCAAGTAAGTATGGGAATGCTGGCAAGTGGGGTGGAGGCAATAGCATGATGGGAGTGGCAGTCACTGATATTGGTCACCCCCACAACTGTCCCATCAACACCACCCTGAACCATGCTCACATCACAGGGAGTGGAGAAGGACTCACAAGATGGCTGACACTGGCTACTGCTGTGGGGAGCACAAGGCCCTGCTGGCAACTGCGCACCAACAAACAGCAGGACACCACTGTCAGCCATCTTGCCATTGCCCTCACACCCACACACACTGAACTCCCCACAAAAGCAAGTAAGTATGGGAATGCTGGCAAGTGGGGTGGAGGCAATAGCATGATGGGAGTGGCAGTCACTGATATTGGTCACCCCCACAACTGTCCCATCAACACCACCCTGAACCATGCTCACATCACAGGGAGTGGAGAAGGACTCACAAGATGGCTGACACTGGCTACTGCTGTGGGGAGCACAATGCCCTGCTGGCAACTGCGCACCAACAAACAGCAGGACACCACTGTCAGCCATCTTTCCATTGCCCTCACACCCACACACACTGAACTCCCCACAAAAGGAAGTAAGTATGGGAATGCTGGCAAGTGGGGTGGAGGCAATAGCATGATGGGAGTGGCAGTCACTGATATTGGTCACCCCCACAACTGTCCCATCAACACCACCCTGAACCATGCTCACATCACAGGGAGTGGAGAAAGACTCACAAGATGGCTGACACTGGCTACTGCTGTGGGGAGCACAAGGCCCTGCTGGCAACTGCGCACCAACAAACAGCAGGACACCACTGTCAGCCATCTTGCCATTGCCCTCACACCCACACACACTGAACTCCCCACAAAAGCAAGTAAGTATGGGAATGCTGGCAAGTAGGGTGGAGGCAATAGCATGATGGGAGTGGCAGTCACTGATATTGGTCACCCCCACAACTGTCCCATCAACACCACCCTGAACCATGCTCACATCACAGGGAGTGGAGAAGGACTCACAAGATGGCTGACACTGGCTACTGCTGTGGGGAGCACAAGGCCCTGCTGGCAACTGTGCACCAACAAACAGCAGGACACCACTGACTGACATCCTGAGAGACAACTTCCACTCCTTGCAATGCAAGCACAGTCCATGGTGGGATAACTGACTGGCTGGGTGGGTGGGAAGGAGGGCCGGCTGTCAACCAAACACAACCAATGCAGACCATGTTCACACCCCAACAAATACATAGAAATGCCCAAATAATGCAGGACAATGTGCCACACCAATATCAACCCCTGACTGTGACGACTTAGGACAATGCAATGTACAGGCCCGCACCCAGAGGCACAGTCACAACTGTCATGTGTGTCAACCATTGATGCCTGCAGAAACATAACATACATTGTGTGTGTCTCCCAAAAACAGGTGATGATGGGGACACAGCAGCAGACGCTGAGGAGTCCCAGGCTCAAGAGGATTTGGAGCTCACTGGTGTCGTACAGCCTCTGCCCTCCTCGGACGAAGAAGACCAACCTGGCACATCCGGTGCAAGTCTACATGCAGCACCAGCAGGACCACCAGCTGCAGCACCAGCAGGACCACCAGCTGCACCCCCTGCACCCACCCCTCCAACGACTGTCAACACAAATACCATCCCTGCCGACATGGACAGAACAAGGAGCAACACCAGCACAGGGACCCTGGACCAACCTGGTGCCATGGACACCACCACCACCAACCCCCAAGGTAGACCAGGGTCATCTGTGCGTGCCACTGCACGCACTGCACATGTCAGCAGGGGTGGTGGGAGGGGTGGGAGACAGAGGTCGCTGCTTGCAGAGGTTGCTGGTGTGCATGTTGACCCACAACTGGTACGCATAGCTGATGCGTACCAGTCCAGCACCGGAGACCTCAGCCAGGTAGTGGGGCTCCTCAGAGACATGAAACAGCAACAGGCTGCCCATCATGCCGGCTTGGACTCCCACATGTCCCACGTGGAGTCACACGTGTCCCGCGTGGACTCACACATGTCCCGCGTGGAGTCCAAGTGGGATGCACTGCATGAGATGACGGCGGTGCACAGGGACATTTTACAATGCCTCTGCCAGATGAACAGCAACCAGTCCACACCTCCCTGTGTGCCAACAACATCTGGTGCTGCCCAAACTGCAACTGCCACAGGGAGGGAGGATGACTCTGGCGGAGAGTCCCCTGCACCGCAGCAGCCTGTACTTGAGGGGCCCCCCAAGAAGAGGGGTCGTCCGAAGAGGGGCAAGTGAGAGGCCAATGGCCAAGTGCAACTCCCAGGAAGCCTGAACCTGTTCTGGATGTTCACCTTTGTGCACAGACTGTTCACCCTGTTGACGGCAACACTACTCCCACACATTGCATGGGGAGTACAAGTTGGACCAATGTGTCAGACAACTGTGGCCCCGATACTGGGGATTCTGTCTACCAGAACTTTCAATTCACCTAGGAACTTGTGATTGCAAGATTTATGTACAGCACTACCCATCCTATGCACTATTCACACAAATGTATCACAATAAACACACTAATACACCATACTTGCCTCTGTTGTGATTCCAACGTGGGTGCTGTTATGGGGATGATGAACTGCAAAATTACACTGTGTATGCGAACTGCAACAGCAAGTACAACACAGGCATGTGAGTAAAGGCAACGTGACACATATGAGGGAGACACACCACCAGGGCTACACAACACATACACACCTAGGCCATCTGACTCATTGCCTACACTGATGTTGCCAGGGAAGACGGTGCAATGCACAGACACCACACCCATTCCCAGTTGTAGTCAAGTAGCCCATAGGTGCAGTAAGCAAATGGCAGTCAAATGTGTGACCACAGACAACGCACATCACAAAGTGAAGCACAGGTTTATTACACAGTTGCAACATGTCGTAACCACTACAGATGCAAGGTAATCCCACCTGGCAGCGGGCACACAGTCAACAACTGTAGACGGAAGGAAGTCCATGGGTGTGGCGCACATCACCTGTAGGGACACAACAGCTACCAGCCTGGAAGTGCACTCACGTCGTCGGTGGACACAGTTGACCAAACGAATCTGAAAGTACCCTGTGAAGGACAGAAATGACACACAGTCAAAAGCAATGGAGTACAGGACAGAACAGCAAAACTCATGCACAATACATGTTACAAGATACCCACCCAGAACCAAGTTAGCATGTCAACACTGTTGGGGAGTACAGCCCACCTGTAAGCACACATCGCAACACACATCCAGTCAAGTAGCCCATGGACACACTCCAACAGCACCAGAGCACCACCTACACATATCATGCCAACTCACATCATTGACATGACACCTCAGGATACTCACATTCAGCTAAAGAAGTTGGTGATGAGCTGTGTGCGGACATCACCCTCATCATCATCATCATCATCGTCACTGGCATCGTGGTCCAGGCCAGGATCCTCCACAGGTGGCGGATGTTGGTCATTGTCATCCTGGATGAGAGGCAACTCCTTCCGCACTGCCAGGTTGTGGAGCATGCAGCAGACGATGATAATCTTGCACACTTTCGCAGGGGCATATGGGAGGGACCCTCCGGTCTTGTCGAGGCAGCGGAAGCGGCTCTTCAGGAGACCAAATGTCCGCTCAATCACTCTCCTGGTCCGACCATGTGCCTCATTGTAGCGCATCTGGGCTGGTGTCACAGGGTTCCTGAGGGGTGTCAGCAACCACGGCATGTTGGGGTATCCCGAGTCACCTACGGACAGACAAGTGCACATTAGCTGACTTGGAAAAGTGGGCGGAATACTACAGATCAGATCACACACAATGGCACAAAGTCAGTACACACCGACAAGCCAGGCACGCTGGTTCTGCATCTGTGCCATCATCCTGGGGATGCGACTACTCCTCATCACAAAGGCATCGTGTGCTGAACCAGGGAAACGGGCACACACGTGTGTGATGGTCATGTCTGCAAGACACACCACCAGTGCATTGACCGAGTGGTAGTGCTTGTGGTTAGGGTAGGCCTGCTCCTGGGCCTGTGGTGGTACCAAAGCCACATGTGTCCCATCAATGGAGCCAATGACATGCGGCATCCTCCCCAGGGCATAAAAGTCACTCTTCACGTCAGTGAGTCGTCGCAGTCTAGGGAAATAGATGTACCGGTTCAGGAATAGCAACATTGCCGCCAAAACATCGCGGAGCACACGGCTCAACATGGTCTGTGACATCCCACCAGCAGTCGCCACAGTATGTTGGAAGGTACCGGTGGCAAAGAAGTGTAGGGCTGCCATCACCTTCACCTTGGGGGTCAGCGCTGTAGGATATGGCCGGCCAGGCTGCAAATGTGGGGACAACTGCACTGCCAAATCCTCAATCAGCTGCCTGGTGAAGCAGTACCGTCGGATGTTGTCCCGTTCCACCATCGTTGCCAGGTCTGGGAATGGTCGATGGACAGCAGGAGCCCTGCAGTGCAGAGGAGAAGTAAGCAAGATTGTCAGTCACCCCACATATGCGGCATTGAACACACTCAATATCCCAACATACATCATTATGAGGCACAACTACATGAAGTGTGCAGTTCCGTGAGGACATGTATGGTACATACATGGCCAACATCTGTCAACACGGTCCAACAAGTGGCATCAATTAGTCCCAGGTTGGCCCATTGGATATCATGAGGCCGTGTCACAGTTCCCATCTCCTGCTGCCGTGTCACAATCACCCCCACAGTGACATGTGAGGACAGATGTGCCACAGGCACCACAGCTCAACGACAGGTACATTCCCAGGGACCCTGTATTGCCACATGGACACTGGCATTACATGGAGTATCATGTAAACATCACAGCAAAACAACCATGACCCCCACAGGTAGTGTTCCCACTTGCCACGGCAGGACAGACATGGACATCTGTGACACACACACGCACAACATCAAAGTCCATGCACACACAACGTGGATGTGGAGACTGTCTCCCATTGTGCACATGAAATCAGAGACATCGTAAACACTACATGCACAAAGACTGTGGAGGACCATCACTATTGTGCCACTGGGACACCCTGGCTCAAACATACCGTCCCACATGGGACTCAGGGGGTATGTGACATGACATACACATACACCACCGTGAAATGTGACCATGGCACATGCACAGATATGAACAGTTGCACATCACAGTGGTCATGTACACGTAACACCCAGGATCCTGTCCCCATGAACAGGTGCACAACCTGGGGGTGGCTGCCCACAGGTGACACCCACAGGAAAACATGTACACCAACATACACACAATAGGAAATGCAGCATTACATGCCTTATGATAAAGTTTGGACAGGCTGTCGTGATGTAGGTGTGCCCCTCACTCCCAGGGAGCTATCTGTGGCTGGCATATGTCCATCTGAGACAGGCATGCTGACATATGCCAGTCACATGTACAGTGATGCGTTGAACAGCAATGGACCGATCGGTGCCCCCGGCCGGCCCATTGCATTCAATGTGTGCGGGTACGCGTTGTACCCCTGTACGCCTTGAACTGCAATGGACCGATCGGTGCCCCGGCCGGCCCATTGCATTCAATGTGTGCGGGCACGCGTTGTACCCCTGTACGCGTTGAACTGCAATGGACCGATTGGTGCCCCGGCCGGCCCATTGCATTCAATGTGTGCGGGTACGCGTTGTACCCCTGTACGCGTTGTACTGCAATGGACCGCTCGGTGCCCCGGCCGACCCATTGCATTCAATGTGTGCGGTGCACGCGTTGTACCCCTGTACGCGTTGTACTGCAATGGACCGATCGGTGCCCCCGGCCGGCCCATTGCATTCAATGTGTGCGGGTACGCGTTGTACCCCTGTACGCCTTGAACTGCAATGGACCGATCGGTGCCCCGGCCGGCCCATTGCATTCAATGTGTGCGGTACGCGTTGTACCCCTGTACGCGTTGTACTGCAATGGACCGATCGGTGCCCCGGCCGGCCCATTGCATTCAATGTGTGCGTGCACGCGTTGTACCCCTGTACGCGTTGTACTGCAATGGACCAATCGGTGCCCCGGCCGGCCCATTGCATTCAATGTGTGCGGGTACACGTTGTACCCCTGTACGCGTTGATACTGCAATGGACCGATCGGTGCCCCGGCCGGCCCATTGCATTTAATGTGTGCGGGTACGCGTTGTACCCCTGTACGCGTTGTACTGCAATGGACCGATCGGTGCCCCGGCCGGCCCATTGCATTCAATGTGTGCGGGTACGCGTTGTACCCTGTATGCCTTGAACTGCAATGGACCGATCGGTGCCCCGGCCGGCCCATTGCATTCAATGTGTGCGGGTACAGCGTTGTACCCCTGTACGCGTTGTACTGCAATGGACCGATCGGTGCCCCCGGCCGGCCCATTGCATTCAATGTGTGCGGGTACGCGTTGTACCCCTGTACGCGTTGTACTGCAATGGAACGATCGGTGCCCCCAGCCGGCCCATTGCATTCAATGTGTGCGGGTATGCGTTGTACCCCTGTACGCGTTGTACTGCAATGGACCGATCGGTGCCCCGGCCGGCCCATTGCATTCAATGTGTGCGGGCACGCGTTGTACCCCTGTACGCGTTGTACTGCAATGGACCGATCGGTGCCCCGGCCGGCCCATTGCATTCAATGTGTGCGGGTACGCGTTGTACCCCTGTACGCCTTGAACTGCAATGGACCGATCGGTGCCCCCGGCCGGCCCATTGCATTCAATGTGTGCTGGTACGCGTTGTACCCCTGTACGCGTTGTACCGCAATGGACCGATCGGTGCGCACCCATTGACAATGGGCTTGCCTGGCAACGGACGCGTTTTCGAATTTCGAACGAGTCGGTTGCTGTAAATTCAGTTGGTCACCCACAACAGTGTTGCAAAATCATGTATGTCATGAAGTTGAAGATTTGAAGGATGCTGTGGGCGTGTTTTGGTGCTGCTATTCCATGGATTGGCCAGATTCAGAAGATGCAAACGACTTGGACCTATCACTTTGGACACAAGGGACAGTATCTGCCTCTCCAGCACATTTATATTGCTGGCTGTTCCCCTGAGAGCTCACTTGCCTGCACTACATGCTCCAGGACGACATCTGCCACTGCACTGCTGCTGTCTCTGCCCCTCTGGACCCTGCAATGGCACGTACTGTGGAGAGAGCCCCAGACTTCAGCCTTGAGGAGAACCAGGCCCTGCTGGACAGCCTACTTCCACAGTACAGCAAGCTGTATGGGACACCAGGGGAGCAGGTGAGTGTTCTGTGCACTGCCTTTCTGAATATGCATATTGTCTGACTAGCAAGGCTGAAAGTCTGCACGCCACTGGCTAGCAGGCTCACTGAGTAGTTGTCACCCCCATAGTGTGTAGTGACATGCACTGGACAGGTATGGTGCAGTGACAGTGCATTTGAACAAGGTTTTACTTCCCATGCAATGATACCATGTAGTGACGTCTGGCAAACTGTCCATGGGCAGCTTTGCACTGCCTGTGTACATCATGTGCCCCTGTGATTGAGACATGTATATACAACTGTGTCATGCACGAATATGTTGCATGTGTAGTAATGGCCTTTTCACTTTGTCATCCTGACAGGTTAATGCCCATCGGAAGCAGGAGATCTGGAAGGACATCGTCCGGGCTGTCCGGTCCGTGGGGGTCTACAAGTGCTGGATCCGCAACTGCCAGAAGAGGTGGCAGAACCTTCGGGGCTGGACCCGGAGGATTGCACGGGTCCAGCTGAAGCTGTCGCATCCTCGCAGGAGGGGCGGAACACGGACCCTGACCCCCCACATGCTCCAGATTCTGGCGGTGGTGTTTCCAGACCTGGATGGGCAGCTGAAGGCCAGACAGCAGCAAGGAGGGGGTGAGTCAAAGACTGCACTGTGAACTCTGTATTACATGCTTTGTGCCCTCCTCTGGCCTGGTTCAACTGCCACAGTGCAGCAGTCATGTTGTCCAGGAGCCATGTCCCTCTATTGTGCACTGCCCACTGCTCATCTGATACCCAGGTGTGGCCCTTACATTCAGGGAATTGTTTCACTTGGGACTGTGTCCTTGCAGTTTGCTTCACTAAAGGTGGGGGACAGCATCTGTTTCCCTAACTCTGTTGTGGGCATCATGGGTGGGTCCATTGTTCACACTACGCCTGTGTTCGGACATGTAATCTGCGTGTTGCTTTGATATGCGGTCCATTTGCTGAGCTGAGCCACCACATGTGCCTGGGGTATGTGGCACACGCCCATGCAGCGGGTGGGAACAATGTTTGGGCCCCAGGAGTGTGCAGATTACGTGTGTCACACATACATAGCCAGCTATCCACTGTCCAGGGCTCATCCCTCATTCATGTGGGGCAGGACAGTCATGCCTACTCCAGGCCATGCAATGCACTCTGTACTCCCACTCCCGTGTATCAGCTGACACATTGTGCGCAGTGATTTGACCCCTCAGGTGTCTGCCTCTGTGTCAGTGTGCTGTGGATTAGTTGCCAGGACTGCTGGGGTGTTTCTTGGTAGGGGCTCAGCATGCCCCTGGAGATGTGACCATAGGAGACGATACTTGTGTGTCACATAGGTGTTTGATCAGCTGCCCGTGCAGACTGGGGTATGCGAATGTGAAGTTCAGGCAGCTGTTCCCCATTCACAGCAGATTGTGAGGGGCTCAGGTTCAGAGGGTAGTGTCACAGGTCTCCCATATGTCCAATAGGTATGACCTGGACAGATAAGGGTTAAGATGATGTGTTGTGTGGGGGATGTACATGTGCACTTGTGCAGCTCCAGGACTTGCATTCCCCATGACCTACTATTGTGACACAGTGCAGAGTGTTGTTGTCTGGCTGCCAAGTCATACATCACTGAGACAGTGATGTATGACTTAGCAGTCATGCCTCCGCCATGGCATGTGTCTACTTATTGGTGATCCTGCAGGGGAGTGACATGTGCTACATGCACACCATTGTGGCGATGGCTATCAGGACATGGGTGCATCATGGTGTCTGTCGCTGGTATGCATCACATGCATTTCCTATTTGACTCTGGGCATCCCTTTCATCCGGAAACCTGTACTGACTCAGTGGCAAGAGCTGTGATGTGTGCATGTCCACATGCCACACCGTGTCCTCTGCACTGTCCAACTACTGTGTACTTGGTGCATGTGTCCACACTGGGGTGTTGCCATCCAACAGACACCAGACAGATGGGTGCAAGGCCATGTGGGATGTGAGTGCCATGGTTGGCATCAGACTGACAATTGGCTTCTCCTGTTCAATCAGGGCACTTTTAGCAATGTACAACTAATGATGCCAGGGCTTGCTCTGTAATGTGCTGTGCTCACAGTGGTGTGTGCGTTTTGTGCAGGTGACTGATGTCTGTCTGTTTCCCCATTGTTTGCAGATACATCCACGGCCACGGAAGGGGACAGCTCCACGGACCAGGAGGAGCCGGAGAGCCAGACTGGGTCAGCAGCCGAGGAGTGGTCGGAGGGACCCAGTGGCACGGAGGGCGAGGGGAGCCACACCGAGGAGTCCTCAGCACCATCCACCTCAGCTGAGGACCAGAGCAACTCGGAGGATGACTCCCTTATGGAGGCGGGTGTCAGCAGCCACCACACCCCAGCTAGTGTTGCTGTCCCCACCACCACCAGCACCACCACCGCCCTCCCATCGGCTCCCATTCCCCAGGTCCGTGGAGGCTCCCATGTTCGGGAGCGTGTCTCCTTTGGGCCAGGCACCGCACCCCCTGCCCCTGTGTCCCCTGCTGCCCTGAGTGAGGAGTCTGTGTACCTCCTTCGCCAGCTCCATGTAGGGCAGACAGCCATGCTGAGTGTCCTCCATGCGCACACCGCTCTGTTGACTCAGCTGGTGTCGTTCATGGAGGGCATCTCATCGGGCATGTCTGACCTACAGAGGGGCAATAGGTCCATGGACTCCTCCCTGATGGCAGCAGTGTCCCTCCTCAGACAGTCCCTCACCCCTCCTGCCTCTGCTCCATCCACACTCCCCAGCACCTTACCCGTCCCAAGCACACACACACCGGCACAGGCACACACCAGCACACACACATCCAGCACACAGACACACATGCCACAAACAAAACGCACATGCACGCACAGTCAGGGGACTGAAACCAGACTCACAGGGGATGGGGCCCTGGTACACACACACGCATCCACGAGCACTGCGCAGTCCTCAGTTGCCTCTCCCTCCAAAACACCCTCCCTTGCCTCACCTGCAACCCCAAAGACCCAGCGCCTCTTCCTCAGTGACCTCAGCCTCTTCCCCTCTGATCCAGCTGCTCCAGCATCCAGGGGGAAGAGGAAGCCCCCACACGGAGCAGAGTGCCCCTCGCCCCCGGACACCCTCCCCAGGCGCAGACAGACTGAGGCCCCCACCCGCAAGTACCCCCGGAGTGGTAAGAGCAAGACCCCACCGCCGCCCTGCAGCTCAGGCACCAGGTCTCCTTCCTCCATCCCTCAGGCCCCCACTCCACAGGTGCCCCCACCACACCCTGCCCCAGGTTCCCCCACCCACAGATATACCATCCCCAAGAGGATCCGGCCTTCTCCCCCTGCCACTTGCTCTCCCGGCACCACACCCCCGCTGCGCTTGTCTGTGCCACTGATGTGGTGAGGGTGTCCTCCCCCTCTGTCCAGCCCACCTTGCCTGTTCCCCATTCTCCTCCCCTGGTGGTAGGCACTGCAGTGGAGTCCACTACCACCCTGTCTGACTTGGGCACTGCAGTGGCGGACCTGTCCACTCCATCTGCAGGGTCCACTGCAGTCGTGCCGGCACCCACACCATCTGAGTCATGCCCCCAGTTGTGCCGGCACACACCATGTCAGACACCTCCACTGCAGTTGTCAGTGGCTCTCCAGCACCCACCACCCCTTCCCTGCTTCCTCCTGGTGAGCCCTGATCCTGTCCCTGCGGTGCCTGGCCTACCCCCGGTTGCCCCTCCTAGTGGATTGTCCCTGGTTTTGTGCAGGCATGCGTAGGGTGACATCAGCCACTGTCACCCTGTTTGGACTTTAACAATGGACTGGCCATTGGCCTTTGTGTTTTTCTGGACTTTTTTTCATTCCACACATATGCTGAATAAAGCAACTTTCTGTTCTCTAGTGCTTATGCTTCTGATGTACATGTTGTTGATGATGCTAACCATGCTCTTGCTGCAGTGATGGTGATATTTGGTCTCATGATAATGAAGTGTTACTGTGCAGGAACCCATGTGGTCCAGGGGGAATGTGTCCTATCCTGTGGTGTATCCATGTCATCCATAGCAGCATCTGAGGGTGTCATGTGTTCAGTATTTGGCAATGGGATTTCCTACTTAGATTAGCTATTTCACATCTGTGGCTTACACCCCTGCACATCTGTTGTGCCTGCCATTGTTCAATTTGTCTACTTCCCTGACCGTGTGGCCATCTCCACTGGACATGCAGGTTTGGGCATCAATGGGGAAGGACTCATCTGTGTTGTCAGTGCAACATTGCTATACAAGTGTGTTGGATCTGTGCTGATGATTCCGTTGGCACTTCCATGACCAGGCTGATGTGACGGGAGCCCTCATTTGGTGCTAATTGTTGATTGTGTGACCAAGTGCTCAGCTGACATGATGGGGCCCTACTGAGGCAACATATGGCACAGCTTTCCTCACACAGGAGTGGAGTCCCCTCATGGCAGTGTGTACTCCTGTGACATTGCCTGCGCCCAAGGTGTGTGTTGTATGAGCATGTCTGTGTGATCACTTCCGTTTAGCTGTGCATGCTGTGATCCCTAGTGTTGTACCTGTTTGTGATGCTTGCTGAGTTGACCTATGTTCCCCCAAAGTCTTCTCCCTGGGTTCTCTGTGATGTGGGTGCATGGCACATTACTGGTCATCAGGGTGTCACCCATAGGTGTGTTTGCTGTCAGGGCTGAGTTTGTGTGCAGACGCAGATGGGTCACAGTCAGGTTTCCCTTGGCACTTGTTGTTTGCCCCTGTCATGTGATTTCCAGTTTGTGTTATCTTTCAGTGATTGTGACACGTTGTGTGTGTGACTGCTGGCACTCCTCAGGGTCCGGGCTGCAATGTTGGTTGTTGTCTATGTGTGTTCTTTGTGGGTGACCTTGGCTTCTTCATTGGTGTGTGACTGTGGCTGGGATCCCATTGGTTGGTGTGGTATTGCCGTCATGTCCATGTACAGCGTAGTGTGAAGTGTGTCAGACATTCAGGAGTCTTGTTGAGTGGCCATGTGTGATGTGTTTCTGCACCTTGGTTCCCACCCACCACCCTGGAATAGTCATGGGTGCATGTGCAATGTCACCAGTGCATGTGTACTTCACTGCTGCACATTGTTGGAGGTCGAGGGGTGTGGTGTTGAGTGTGTGCAGATGAGAGTTGTTGCCCGGCTAGGCCCCTGCCTCCATGTTGGCCTTGGCTTACTGGCCATGCTGATTGATTTGTGCTTGTGTAGGTGTGATGGTAGTTAGTTGCTCAGGACACATGACTGTGGTTCACAGTGTGAACGACATTTAGCTTTGTCATCACAGTGGGATTGTAATGCAGCCCAGGGTCACCACATTGTGGGGGCCCTGGGGGTGGTGCTGTGGTGTGTCTGTGTCTTGCTGTGTCAGTTGCTGTCCCTACGTGCCTGTGTGACATGTGTGATTTGTGCTCCCTCTCATCTGACAATGCCTGCTTGCCCACATAGGGGATTTGGATCCATGAGTTACCTTTGTGTGGCACTGTATGCACATCTGTATGATTGGTATTCAGGTCTCCTCATGTGTTGTGTGGTTGCCTGGGGACACTGGCACCCCCCTCACCTGTTGTGTATGATGTGCAGTGTGGGTCTGCCTGTTTGTGTTTGTGCATCTGCACCACTGCATTGGCATATCTTGGGTGTGCCATTGGCTGTATGTAGTTTGGTGGGTTTCCCTGCTGTCCCTGGGACTCCTAGGTCATCGGTCAGCACAATGATCATGGTTTGTGTGTCCCATTGCTGCCATGGTATGGTATCTGTTCACCTCACATCTGCAGTCTCCACAGGGTATCTGCATTTGTGTGCCCATTGGTGCAAATATGTGGGTCTGCATTCTGATGGTCACTTCTGTCATTGTGTCATTGATGAATGTTGACGGTGTCAGCCCCCATGGGTGTTGTTTGTCTGCACATGGCCAAAGGTATGTCTTATTTGCACTGCAGTATTTGGCTCCCCCAATTTATGTTGCAATGGGACACATACACTACTTTGCCACTGATGTGTTTTTTGTTCTGTGACCAGGAATCATCCATGCAGTTTGGCAGTTGCACCTCTTTCTTTGTCAACACTTACCTTTTGGTCACTGTGATGATGGGGGTTTGGACCCCATTGCCACAATGTTCAAAATGTGCTTCAGCTATGGACCCCACACTTACATTTTGGTCACTGTGATGATGGGGGTTTGGACCCCATTGCCACAATGTTCAAAATGTGCTTCAGCTATGGACCCCACACTTACATTTTGGTCACTGTGATGATGGGGGTTTGGACCCCATTGCCACAATGGTCATGGCCTGCTTGCATTGTGGGTGCCACACACATATATGTGTGGCACATGTGCTAGGGGGTCACATTGTATGTTCAAAGTCATGTTCGGTGTTGTAGGCATTTGACACAGTCTACACACGCTTGTCATGGTGTTGGGGGATGTCTTTTTCTTGCATTCCCTAGGTTGTGGTGTGCTGATTGTGTCATGCATTGTCCATCCTATGAGTGGGGGTGGTAGTAGTGGTAGGCATCCAGCCCCCCCTGGGTGAGGGTGGTAGTAGTGGTAGGCATCCAGCCCCCCTGGGTGAGGGTGGTAGTAGTGGTAGGCATCCAGCCCCCTGGGTGAGGGTGGTAGTAGTGGTAGGCATCCAGCCCCCTGGGTGTGGGTGGTAGTGGTGGTAGGCATCCAGCCCCCCTGGGTGTGGGTGGTAGTAGTGGTAGGCATCCAGCCCCCTGGCTAAGGGTGGTGGTAGGCATCCAGCCCCCTGGGTGAGGGTGGTAGTAGTGGTAGGCATCCAGCCCCCCTGGGTGAGGGTGGTAGTAGTGGTAGGCATCCAGCCCCCCCTGGGTGAGGGTGGTAGTAGTGGTAGGCATCCAGCCCCCCTGGGTGTGGGTGGTAGTAGTGGTAGGCATCCAGCCCCCCCTGGCTAAGGGTGGTAGTAGTGGTAGGCATCCAGCCCCCCCTGGGTGTGGGTGGTAGTGGTGGGAGGCATCCAGCCCCCCCTGTGTGTGGGTGGTAGTAGTGGTAGGCAACCAGCCCCCCCTGGCTAAGGGTGGTGGTAGGCATCCAGCCCGCCCTGGGTGAGGGTGGTAGTAGTGGTAGGCATCCAGCCCCCTGGCTAAGGGTGGTGGTAGGCATCCAGCCCCCCTGGGTGAGGGTGGTAGTAGTGGTAGGCATCCAGCCCCCTGGGTGAGGGTGGTAGTAGTGGTAGGCATCCAGCCCCCCTGGCTAAGGGTGGTGGTAGGCATCCAGCCCCCCTGGGTGAGGGTGGTAGTAGTGGTAGGCATCCAGCCCCCTGGGTGAGGGTGGTAGTAGTGGTAGGCATCCAGCCCCCCCTGGCTAAGGGTGGTAGTAGTGGTAGGCATCCAGCCCCCCCTGGGTGTGGGTGGTAGTAGTAGTGGTAGGCATCCAGCCCCCCCTTGCTAACGGTGGTGGTAGGCATCCAGCCCCCCCTGGGTGAGGGTGGTAGTAGTGGTAGGCATCCAGCCCCCCCTGGGTGAGGGTGGTAGTAGTGGTAGGCATCCAGCCCCCTGGCTCAGGGTGGTAGTAGTGGTAGGCATCCAGCCCCCTGGCTAAGGGTGGTGGTAGGCATCCAGCCCCCCCTGGCTCAGGGTGGTAGTAGTGGTGAGCATCCAGCCCTCCCTGGGTGTGGGTGGTAGTAGTGGTAGGCATCCAGCCCCCCTGGGTGTGGGTGGTAGTAGTGGTAGGCATCCAGCCCCCTGGGTGAGGGTGGTAGTAGTGGTAGGCATCCAGCCCCCTGGCTAAGGGTGGTGGTAGGCATCCAGCCCCCCTGGCTCAGGGTGGTAGTAGTGGTGGGCATCCAGCCCCCTGGGTGTGGGTGGGAGTAGTGGTAGGCATCCAGCCCCCCCGGGCTAAGGGTGGTGGTAGGCATCCAGCCCCCCCTGGGTGATGGTGGTAGTAGTGGTAGGCATCCAGGCCCCCTGGGTGAGGGTGGTAGTAGTGGTAGGCATCCAGCCCCCTGGGTGAGGGTGGTAGTAGTGGTAGGCATCCAGCCCCCCTGGCTGTATGTAGTTTGGTGGGTTTCCCCTGCTGTCCCTGGGACTCCTAGGTCATCGGTCAGCACAATGATCATGGTTTGTGTGTCCCATTGCTGCCATGGTATGGTATCTGTTCACCTCACATCTGCAGTCTCCACAGGGTATCTGCATTTGTGTGCCCATTCGTGCAAATATGTGGGTCTGCATTCTGATGGTCACTTCTGTCATTGTGTCATTGATGAATGTTGACGGTGTCAGCCCCCATGGGTGTTGTTTGTCTGCACATGGCCAAAGGTATGTCTTATTTGCACTGCAGTATTTGGCTCCCCCAATTTATGTTGCAATGGGACACATACACTACTTTGCCACTGATGTGTTTTTTGTTCTGTGACCAGGAATCATCCATGCAGTTTGGCAGTTGCACCTCTTTCTTTGTCAACACTTACCTTTTGGTCACTGTGATGATGGGGGTTTGGACCCCATTGCCACAATGTTCAAAATGTGCTTCAGCTATGGACCCCACACTTACATTTTGGTCACTGTGATGATGGGGGTTTGGACCCCATTGCCACAATGTTCAAAATGTGCTTCAGCTATGGACCCCACACTTACATTTTGGTCACTGTGATGATGGGGGTTTGGACCCCATTGCCACAATGGTCATGGCCTGCTTGCATTGTGGGTGCCACACACATATATGTGTGGCACATGTGCTAGGGGGTCACATTGTATGTTCAAAGTCATGTTCGGTGTTGTAGGCATTTGACACAGTCTACACACGCTTGTCATGGTGTTGGGGGATGTCTTTTTCTTGCATTCCCTAGGTTGTGGTGTGCTGATTGTGTCATGCATTGTCCATCCTATGAGTGGGGGTGGTAGTAGTGGTAGGCATCCAGCCCCCCTGGGTGAGGGTGGTAGTAGTGGTAGGCATCCAGCCCCCCTGGGTGAGGGTGGTAGTAGTGGTAGGCATCCAGCCCCCCCTGGGTGTGGGTGGTAGTGGTGGTAGGCATCCAGCCCCCCCTGGGTGTGGGTGGTAGTAGTGGTAGGCATCCAGCCCCCTGGCTAAGGGTGGTGGTAGGCATCCAGCCCCCTGGGTGAGGGTGGTAGTAGTGGTAGGCATCCAGCCCCCTGGGTGAGGGTGGTAGTAGTGGTAGGCATCCAGCCCCCTGGGTGAGGGTGGTAGTAGTGGTAGGCATCCAGCCCCCTGGGTGTGGGTGGTAGTAGTGGTAGGCATCCAGCCCCCCTGGCTAAGGGTGGTAGTAGTGGTAGGCATCCAGCCCCCCTGGGTGTGGGTGGTAGTGGTGGGAGGCATCCAGCCCCCCTGTGTGTGGGTGGTAGTAGTGGTAGGCAACCAGCCCCCCTGGCTAAGGGTGGTGGTAGGCATCCAGCCCGCCCTGGGTGAGGGTGGTAGTAGTGGTAGGCATCCAGCCCCCTGGCTAAGGGTGGTGGTAGGCATCCAGCCCCCTAGGTGAGGGTGGTAGTAGTGGTAGGCATCCAGCCCCCTGGGTGAGGGTGGTAGTAGTGGTAGGCATCCAGCCCCCTGGGTGAGGGTGGTAGTAGTGGTAGGCATCCAGCCCCCCTGGCTAAGGGTGGTGGTAGGCATCCAGCCCCCCTGGGTGAGGGTGGTAGTAGTGGTAGGCATCTAGCCCCCCTGGGTGAGGGTGGTAGTAGTGGTAGGCATCCAGCCCCCTGGCTAAGGGTGGTAGTAGTGGTAGGCATCCAGCCCCCCCTGGGTGTGGGTGGTAGTAGTGGTAGGCATCCAGTCCCCCCTTGCTAACGGTGGTGGTAGGCATCCAGCCCCCCTGGGTGAGGGTGGTAGTAGTGGTAGGCATCCAGCCCCCCTGGGTGAGGGTGGTAGTAGTGGTAGGCATCCAGCCCCCATGGCTCAGGGTGGTAGTAGTGGTAGGCATCCAGCCCCCTGGCTAAGGGTGGTGGTAGGCATCCAGCCCCCTGGCTCAGGGTGGTAGTAGTGGTGAGCATCCAGCCCTCCCTGGGTGTGGGTGGTAGTAGTGGTAGGCATCCAGCCCCCCCTGGCTAAGGGTGGTGGTAGGCATCCAGCCCCCTGGGTGAGGGTGGTAGTAGTGGTAGGCATCCAGCCCCCCTGGGTGAGGGTGGTAGTAGTGGTAGGCATCCAGCCCCCCTGGCTAAGGGTGGTGGTAGGCATCCAGCCCCCCTGGCTCAGGGTGGTAGTAGTGGTGGGCATCCAGCCCCCCTGGGTGTGGGTGGTAGTAGTGGTAGGCATCCAGCCCCCTGGCTAAGGGTGGTGGTAGGCATCCAGCCCCCCTGGGTGAGGGTGATAGTAGTGGTAGGCATCCAGCCCCCTGGGTGAGGGTGGTAGTAGTGGTAGGCATCCAGGCCCCCTGGGTGAGGGTGGTAGTAGTGGTAGGCATCCAGCCCCCCTGGGTGTGGGTGGTAGTAGTGGTAGGCATCCAGCCCCCCTGGGTGAGGGTGGTAGTAGTGGTAGGCATCCAGCCCCCTGGCTAAGGGTGGTGGTAGGCATCCAGCCCCCCTGGCTCAGGGTGGTAGTAGTGGTGGGCATCCAGCCCCCTGGGTGTGGGTGGTAGTAGTGGTAGGCATCCAGCCCCCCTGGCTAAGGGTGGTGGTAGGCATCCAGCCCCCCTGGGTGAGGGTGGTAGTAGTGGTGGGCATCCAGCCCCCCCTGGGTATGGGTGGTAGAAGTGGTAGGCATCCAGCCCCCCCTGGCTAAGGGTGGTGGTAGGCATCCAGCCCCCCCTGGGTGAGGGTATTAGTAGTGGTAGGCCTCCAGCCCCCCCTGGGTGAGGGTGGTAGTAGTGGTAGGCATCCAGACCCCCTGGGTGAGGGTGGTAGTAGTGGTAGGCATCCAGCCCCCCCTGGCTCAGGGTGGTAGTAGTGGTAGGCATCCAGCCCCCCTGGCTAAGGGTGGTGGTAGGCATCCAGCCCCCCTGGCTCAGGGTGGTAGTAGTGGTGGGCATCCAGCCCCCTGGGTGTGGGTGGTAGTAGTGGTAGGCATCCAGCCCCCCTGGCTAAGGGTGGTGGTAGGCATCCAGCCCCCCTGGGTGAGGGTGGTAGTAGTGGTAGGCATCCAGCCCCCTGGGTGAGGGTGGTAGTAGTGGTAGGCATCCAGCCCCCCTGGGTGAGGGTGGTAGTAGTGGTAGGCATCCACCCCCTGGCTCAGGGTGGTAGTAGTGGTAGGCATCCAGCCCCCTGGCTAAGGGTGGTGGTAGGCATCCAGCCCCCTGGCTCAGGGTGGTAGTAGTGGTGGGCATCCAGCCCCCCTGGGTGTGGGTGGTAGTAGTGGTAGGCATCCAGCCCCCTGGCTAAGGGTGGTGGTAGGCATCCAGCCCCCCTGGGTGAGGGTGGTAGTAGTGGTAGGCATCCAGCCCCCTGGGTGAGGGTGGTAGTAGTGGTAGGCATCCAGCCCCCTGGGTGAGGGTGGTAGTAGTGGTAGGCATCCAGCCCCCCTGGCTCAGGGTGGTAGTAGTGGTAGGCATCCAGCCCCCTGGCTAAGGGTGGTGGTAGGCATCCAGCCCCCTGGCTCAGGGTGGTAGTAGTGGTGGGCATCCAGCCCCCCTGGGTGTGGGTGGTAGTAGTGGTAGGCATCCAGCCCCCCTGGCTAAGGGTGGTGGTAGGCATCCAGCCCCCTGGGTGAGGGTGGTAGTAGTGGTAGGCATCCAGCCCCCCTGGGTGAGGGTGGTAGTAGTGGTAGGCATCCAGCCCCCCTGGGTGAGGGTGGTAGTAGTGGTAGGCATCCAGCCCCCTGGGTGTGGGTGGTAGTAGTGGTAGGCATCCAGCCCCCTGGGTGAGGGTGGTAGTAGTGGTAGGCATCCAGCCCCCCTGGCTAAGGGTGGTGGTAGGCATCCAGCCCCCCTGGCTCAGGGTGGTAGTAGTGGTGGGCATCCAGCCCCCCCTGGGTGTGGGTGGTAGTAGTGGTAGGCATCCAGCCCCCCCTGGCTAAGGGTGGTGGTAGGCATCCAGCCCCCCTGGGTGAGGGTGGTAGTAGTGGTAGGCATCCAGCCCCCCTGGGTGAGGGTGGTAGTAGTGGTAGGCATCCAGCCCCCTGGCTCAGGGTGGTAGTAGTGGTAGGCATCCAGCCCCCTGGCTAAGGGTGGTGGTAGGCATCCAGCCCCCTGGCTCAGGGTGGTAGTAGTGGTGGGCATCCAGCCCCCTGGGTGTGGGTGGTAGTAGTGGTAGGCATCCAGCCCCCCTGGCTAAGGGTGGTGGTAGGCATCCAGCCCCCCTGGGTGAGGGTGGTAGTAGTGGTAGGCATCCAGCCCCCTGGGTGTGGGTGGTAGTAGTGGTAGGCATCCAGCCCCCCTGGGTGAGGGTGGTAGTAGTGGTAGGCATCCAGCCCCCCCTGGCTAAGGGTGGTGGTAGGCATCCAGCCCCCCCTGGCTCAGGGTGGTAGTAGTGGTGGGCATCCAGCCCCCCCTGGGTGTGGGTGGTAGTAGTGGTAGGCATCCAGCCCCCCCTGGCTAAGGGTGGTGGTAGGCATCCAGCCCCCCCTGGGTGAGGGTGGTAGTAGTGGTAGGCATCCAGCCCCCCCTGGGTGAGGGTGGTAGTAGTGGTAGGCATCCAGCCCCCCCTGGCTCAGGGTAGTAGTAGTGGTAGGCATCCAGCCCCCCTGGCTAAGGGTGGTGGTAGGCATCCAGCCCCCCCTGGCTCAGGGTGGTAGTAGTGATGGGCATCCAGTCCCCCCTGGGTGTGGGTGGTAGTAGTGGTAGGCATCCAGCCCCCCCAGGCTAAGGGTGGTGGTAGGCATCCAGCCCCCCTGGGTGAGGGTGGTAGTAGTGGTAGGCATCCAGCCCCCTGGGTGAGGGTGGTAGTAGTGGTAGGCATCCAGCCCCCTGGGTGAGGGTGATAGTAGTGGTAGGCATCCAGACCCCTGGGTGAGGGTGGTAGTAGTGGTAGGCATCCAGCCCCCCTGGGTGTGGGTGGTAGTGGTGGTAGGCATCCAGCCCCCTCTGGCTGTGGGTGGTAGTAGTGGTAGGCATCCAGCCCCCCCTGGCTAAGGGTGGTGGTAGGCATCCAGCCCCCCCTGGGTGAGGGTGGTAGTAGTGGTAGGCATCTGGCACCCCATGGCTAAGGGTGGTAGTGGTGGTGGGCATCTGGCACCACCCTGGCTAAGGGTGGTAGTAGTGGTAGGCATCCAGCCCCCCCTGGGTGAGGGTGGTAGTAGTGGTAGGCATCCAGCACCCCCTGGGTAGGGGTGGTAGTAGTGGTAGGCATCCAGCACCCCCTGGTTGAGGGTGGTAGTAGTGGTAGGCATCCAGCCCCCCCTGGGTGAGGGTGGTAGTAGTGGTAGGCATCTAGCACCCCCTGGGTAGGGGTGGTGGTGCGCATTCTGGCCCCTGTGTGCATATGTGGCATTGGTGATGGGCATCCCGCCCCTATGGTGCTGCTGTTACTGGTGTAAGTATATTCTGCATCCCTCTGTGTGTGTGTGATGTGTTGTGTACGTGTTGTATGTGTTTTGTGGTTGGTGTCTGACTTACCTTCTGCGCCGTACGCGTCCGTGCCTGTTCCGGTAGTAAATGTAGAATATTGGTATGATCGGGACGAAGGGATTCATGGTTGGTTCGTGTTGTTCGTCCTTCTCGTAGCTTCGCGTCGTCCTCGTCGCTTCGCGTCGTCCTCGTCGCTGGCGTGTTCGTCTCGTAGCCGTGGATCGTGTTGTGGCGCGAATCGGAGCTTATGTGCGCCTCTCCCGGATGCTTTGACGTGCCGTGCGTAGCGGCGGGTTCGGGCGCGTATGGGAAGCGCATCGTACTTGTTCGGCCGGACGGAGCTGCATTTTCCCTTCCGTGCGACTCGATTCGGCGTTTCCGGATTCGCCTCGGTCGGGGAACAGGACCTGGTTTGGGTGAGTACGGCTCGGCCGGATTCTGTGCTGTTGTGCGCATCGTACTTACTCGTTCGGTGTGCTGTACGGATCGGTCGGGAAACAGGCTTTCGCATGGCTTTTTTCCCGACCGAATGGTATTGGGTGCGCCTCCGACCGGGATCGGAATCGGCCCCTTTGTCTCTGTATCAGCGCGCAGCAATAGAATCAACATTTGCATATAACATGAAGAGGAGAAAAAAGGTTAAAACACCACTCTAGCATGGCGGGGTTTATAGTTCCATGCCTGACCTCGAAGTGTTGCACTGCCTGTCCTGTAATTATCTCTTAATCACTATGTGTGACGGTATATTTAAATGAGGTGAAACGCGGCGGCCGCCAACACTGAGGAAGGCGTCCTGCTGAAACGCGTTTGTTTGTTTCTTGTTTTTATGCCTAATAAATCCTAAATTGGATTGCCCCCCGTGAGTGCCCGTGATTCTATTGGGAGCGTGGATATATATATATATATATCCACAAAAAATCGCCCTGAGGCAAGGACGACCGCAACTGCAGAGTGCTTACAAAGCCTTTGATTATAGAAAACCGGCATTTCAGCTCCGACAAACTTTAAAATCCTCCGACACGTTTCAGAGCTCACGGGCTCCTTCTTCATAGGATAACGACTGCTACAAACTGAGGTGCTCGCTGGTGCCATTTAACTGCATGCCGATTTGTTAATCCAGCCCACGTGGGCCTCTCAAGTGAGTTACGTGTATTTTTGAGCATGCTGGTACCTGTAGTCTCAATCGAGGTAATTCTTCCACACAGTGTGTCAGTTCGTAGCCAGTGTCCTTTCTTTATATGACATAAATACCCCAGTGGGCTTCGGAATACGCTCACCGGTTTCTCTTTTCTTTATCTCCGCTGTGCCTAAGGTTAGGGAGATTCCAACCTCTTGGGCCCCATATCTTTCACATGGTGGTTCGTCCTTCACGGCCAGGCTGCCGCGCTTCAATATCCACAAAAAATCACCCTGAGGCAAGGACGACCGCAACTGCAGAGTGCTTACAAAGCCTTTGATTATAGAAAACCGGCATTTCAGCTCCGACAAACTTTAAAATCCTCCAACGCGTTTCGTATATATAATTATGGGTGATGTATTTGTGTTTTGGGGAATGTAACTTGTTTTGAGGGTAGGTTTTTCTACTTTAATTTTCAGGTTTTTCTCTACAAACGTGTCCAATGAGCATTGGGAGTTTCCATTTTTTTTTTTTAAAGGAAACCTATTTTGGTTTATAATAAATAAATGCTTTTTACTTTGACCTCCTTTTTTTGGGTTTTCTGAAGGTTTTATTTTTTTGAAGCACCTTTTCAGGTTTTTTTATGGTTACAGCATACTTTGAATTGCTTTGAAGGATTTCTATTGGATTTGTTTTATTTTTGCATTTTTGGGGAGGGGGGTTTGGACAATATTTTTCCAGTTTTTGGTGGATTACTATTTTGTACTAAATGGATACAGAGGAAGATATGCAGCTACAGAACAGTAAGTTTTATTTTTTTCATTTCTTTTGGCTAGCAAATGTGATATATTGTTTGTGTAAATATTATGTGATTGTTCTTTGGAATTTTGTGTTTTATGTGTTGTAATTAATTTAAGTGATGGATCGAATTGTAATATTTTATTAATTCAGTCTCCATTTATTTAGAAATTATATTTACATTTTTGACCAATGTAATAAAATATTAAAGTTATTCTTTATAAATAATTACAATTTGTTATCTTGGTTTGCATTTTGTCATAATATTTCAGGACTTTGGTTGGCTATTTTGTATTTTACATAATGCTTTTGACTTTACATTGTAGCATGTTGCATAGTCTTTTGGTTTGTTTGCTAAGCGTAGGGGCAATCTGGTTAACAGATTGCTCTATTCGTAGTTGTTGGCAGCTTTGCTCTTTTTCTAACACTTATATAAATGTATAGACTAGAGTGTAGGTTGGGTTCTGTCTAGTGTGGATTTGAAGCCATTGTACCATCCTTCTATGTTATGTTATTTTAAAAATGCTTACAGAGCGCACGTACACCACACGGTTTCTTGGCGCTAGGGTCAAGGGAGTCCTGCCGCTAAGTGATTCATTCATCGGCCTGGTGGAATAACCAAGTTTTTAGAAGTTTCCTAACTTGAGGAAAAATTGTCGTGGATCTGATGTTCAGAGGTAGAGAGTTCCAAAAGTGAGGGGCCAGGACAGCAAATCTTAGTCCCCCTAATTTCTTGCGTTTAAAGGAGGGAGTAGCCAAGAGGTTAAGGTGGGAAGGCCTAAGATCCCGCGTGGGAACATATCTCTGAAACCGAGTAGATACAGATTCTGGGCAATTGCCATGGAGAGTTTTAAAGATGAGGCATCCCATCTTGAATGCACAGCGTTCGACTACCGGGAGCCAATATAACTTCTTCATTAGGGGAGTAACATGGTGTCATCTCGGCTAACGATAGATTAATCTAGCTGCCTGGTTTTGCACCAGTTGCAGTCTTTTTGATAGATATGCCGGTAGGCCAAAGTAAAGTGAGTTATCGAAGTCAATATGAGAGTTGACTAAGGCTAAAACAACCTGAATAAGGGCTTCAGGAGTGAGGAATCTGCTAATCTTCCTGATCTTTCGGACCTGAAAAAACAAGTAGAAACCACCGTCCCAATCTGAGATTTCATGGACAGATCGCAGTCAATTGTGACACCAAGCCTTTTAGCAGAACTTGAGGTTAGGGGTGGATTTTCCAACTCAACCGGCCAAAAATTCGAATTCCAAGGGTTTAGGGGCCCCCGATTAAGATGAGTTCCGTTTTGTCTGGATTCAGTTTTAGGTGATTGCTGTTCATCCAGCAACCTATATGTCACATGGTTGTCTGGAAATTAGTGATGGAGGCGGAAGACTAATCGATGGTAAAGATCAATTGAAGATCGTCTGCGTAGTTGAAATTGCATGCCTTCCTAAGGATTGAATTAATGGAAATAAGTACAGATTGAAAAGATGCAGAGACAGGGAAGATCCCTGCGGCACACCACATGTCAATTTGACTTTAGAAGCAGTGAATTGGGAGAGACGTATAGATTTAGAGCACTCATCTAGGGAAGACGTAAGGCACTTGAGGGCCAGACCCTGGATCCCTGCGTCCCTGACTTGGTCCACCAGAAGTTCATGGTCGACCGTGTCGAAGGCAGCAGAGAGATCAAGAAGCACCAGGGCCTGAGTGGTGCCCTTGACTGCTTCTTTCCTTAGTTCATCTAGTACAGTCAGGATAACTGCCACTGTTGAATTAGAAGGCCGAAAGCCCGCCTGATGGGGATCAAGGAATTGAGACTGTTCGATAGAAGAGAAGAGACACTTGGCAACATATGCTTCCAAAACCTTGGCTAAAAAGGTGACCAAAGAAATGGGACGGTAGTTTGTGGGGGCCAGAGAGTCTGCCCCTATTTTCTTCATGATTGGAACTATTTCTGCTTCTTTAAAAGCTTTGGAAACCACACCCTGAGTAAGAGAATTATTCAATAATGAGAGAGGAGGATCGGGACATGTGAGAAAAGCTTCCCTCAAAATGTGCAGGGGACAGCAGTCTGCCGGAGATCCAGATCTGACTTTCGTCAGAAGGTTCAGAAAGGCTTCTCTGCTGATAATGGGGAACTGATGCAGGGAGTGAGAGTTCCTGAGCGCAACTGGCTGAGATTCAGGAGGGGAGTTAACGAGTATACTGGTCTTAATGGTGATGACTTTGTCAATAAAAAAGGTATTCAGGGGGGCGTGGCCAAGTAAGATGGCTGAGCGGTCGTGAGCCGCCTCAGCTCCGGACCCCGACGTTTGCCCCATGAGAATTCCTTGCACCTAGTGAGCTCTGCTTGCCCTGCCTGTTGCCCACAACATCCTAGAAAGTGTCAGGACCCTGGGGATCGAGAAACGGACGAGCGGCGGCGAGTTTTTACCTCCAAGGTCCGCTTGCCGGAGCCTCGAGGCCACCACCGAGATGGCGTAGCAGGACGAGACGGAACTCCTACCATCTCCCACACCCGACGGCGGTGGACACCGGGGGCGCCTTCTCTTACCACGGAGGGAAGCGTGGTCTCCCAACTCTGCGGTCAAGTGGAGGAATGCCGGGGGCGGACACCCTGTCCAGCGGGCCCGATAGGTTTGTGACTGCGGACGACACGTCCCCGTCGCCATTTTAGCACTCCAGAGCGGCCGCGGAGTGGCCGCAGCTCTACGAGGAGTGAAGAGGAGCAGCGGGGAGACAGCTGATGTGCCTACCTCGAGCGGGTCAGTCTCCTCTTTTCCAACCCCTAACACCGTTTGCCAGATGGAGGGGCCGGGGAATGTGGGCCACGAACGCCTCGCCTGACCCTAAGATGGCGGCGTTCAGAGACAAGCGCTAGAGATCACCCTGCACCCTGGGCTTTGAGAGGGAGTTGAACGGCGATCAGCGGGGAGCACCCATCAGCAGTCCCTTAGAATTCGCCTGAGAGGAGAGTGGAGACCATGTCAAGCCTACCAGCCGGGTCGTGCCTTTCTCTGCCTGACCTTAACATGGCGACCAGTCTCATCCACTCTGCAGAGGCCTGATTTCACTGTGTGGGGCGACCACACATTTACTCTGGACCCCAGCATCTACACAGTAGAAAGCCCCAGGGATTCTTGACTTCTCGCCGTGCAGGGCGGCGACCTTATGCCTCCCAAGAAATCTACGAATAAGGTTTCCCGATACTTTAAGTCTGCTGAAAAGGATACTCCCTCAGCGGAGACCAGCCACCCGCAAACTATGACGCTTACTCGTGAGGACTTGGTTGCCGCCCTCCGTGACTTCAAGGCAGAGCTCTGCCTGGAGATCAAACAGGACTTGCGTCATCCGTGGAACAGTTGAAAGCCGATCTCACCGAGAAAATGACGACTTTACGCCAAGATGTGGACGCCGTGGGCTCCAGAGTGTTGGAGGTGGAGGAGCAGACACAGGAGCTGACGACGACCAACGCTAAAATGTAAGATTCCCATCAAGCTCTTCAGGCCCAGCTCCAGCAGGTGCTGTTGAAAGCGGAAGACCTGGAGAATAGAACCCGGCGAGAGAACATACAAATCTGGGACCTGGAGGAGGGGGCGGAGGGGCCCGATCTCGAGGCATTTGTGACGGGCCTCTTTGCGGAGCTCCTGGCCCCCCAACAACTGAAACTCAAACTGGACCGGGTCCACCGCGTGGGTACTCTACAGGCTGGGGGCCGCAAGCGTCCGAGAGACGTCTTGGTTAAATTACACTCGTTTAAAACAAAGGAGGCTATCCTGTCTGCAGCGAGAAAGAAGAAGGAGGTGTCCTTTCAAGACCATAGGTGCTCCCTTTACCAGGATCTGGCCCCCTCCACCTTGGCCAGACGCCACTCGCTGAGACCGATCACCGCCAAGCTACAAGAGGAGAATATTCGCTACCGCTGGACATTTCCTTTCGGCCTCACATTCGAGTATCGAAACAAATTACACCATGTGACAGAACTTCCCGACGGCGTCCGCATCCTCGGTCTCCCTCTCCCAGAAGAGGCTTCCACATCGGGCATCCCGGCGGCGGCGGAGAGGGCCAGGAGGGGCTCCAGGCCTTGGCACACGGTCACGAAATCACGGTGAATCATAATGGGCCCAACTAAGGATCTCGATTCTACATAATTGCCGCACCCCTGGGATTTCAGACCGGGTTAGCTTCCTGGGAGTCGACGGTGCACCCTACGGACAGTACCCTGGCTCAAGAGGCTGCCGGACTGAGATCGCCCGAAACAAAGTTTGATCATTACGGACACTGAGGTTTTTGTTTTCTATTTTCTTCTGCTTCTTATTGAAACGCTCACTAGATACTATGACATGGCAATCGGGGGGTGCAGGCCTTGTCCGTGCTACCCACAATGCTTCCTCTTTTTTTTGGAAGCACCACGAGCCGTGGACCCGTTGGTCCTCCGGCTTTCAGTTTTGGGGGCTGTTGGGGGTTCTTTTTTTGGGGGGGAGGGGTCCTGGTGGTGAATTCTGGGTTTTATTGTCTATTCTTTTAGGTCTCTTTGAACTCAGTGGGAATGGGTGGGTAGACTCTGAGGGCATGGCACCGGCGGGGAGGGAAGTTCACATCTCAGTGAGAGAGGCCACCAACACATGCTTAAGGGAGCTGTGGTCCACAAGGGGAGGGGGTCAATCACTCCGATGACTACTGTAGCTTCGTGGAACGTCAAAGGGCTGAACTCCCCCCAGAAACATCAGAAAATATGGAAATATCTCACAGATCACAAATTTGAGGTAGTGGCTCTCCAAGAGACCCACCTCCAAAGATCTGAAGTCACTAGGCTCCGACATAGGGAGTATCCCCTGATCTATACCTCCTCGGCAACCACTAAACACAATGGAGTGGTGCTACTCTTTCGTAGCACAACTAAGTTTCAGCCCGAAGCCACTAAAACAGATCGGGAGGGGAGATTACTAATGGTTAAGGGACGGCTGAAAGGCACGCAATGCACATTCGTTTCCCTATACGCTCCCAACTCGGGCCAAGCCGTTTTTCTCTCCACTGCTCTCGACCTGTTAGGAGGATTTGCAGAGGGCCCCATTATATTGTTGGGAGACTTTAATTTAACCTGGCACGGGTCACTGGACAGTTCGCACTCGACACGGGCACCTACTGGCTCCTTTCCCAAAGGGGTCAAACTGAAAATACTTGCACTCGGCCTGTGCGATGCCTGGCGCTCCCTTCATACCACCACCAAAGATTACACGCACTACTCACACGTCCACCAGACATACTCCAGGATTGACTATATTTTCATCAGCCAAACCTTGCTGGGGCCGCTACAGGCAGCGCAAATACTGCCGATCTCTATCTCCGATCATAGCCTGATCACCATCAGTCTGGCCTGGAACGGTCCTAAATCTGGTTCTCCCAGATGGTATTTCCCGTCGGCGCTTACACGGGATACGGCCCTCAGGGAGGAACTAAGGGCGACCATCACCGACTTCTTCACTCATAACATTCCACAAGACACCTCCCAGCAGAACAATTGGGACGCCTTCAAGGCAGTGCTACGGGGAAAATGCATCCAACTCAATGCAACCCTAAACAAACAGAGGACGAGAGAACGCATAGCTCTTGAGCAGGAGTTACAGATAGCTGAACAGACACACAAAGCCTCACCCACACGCGTGTCGCTGAGACATCTCACTGCCCTCCGGGGCAAATTACGGTCTATATACACTAATCGAGCGGAGTACACCCTGTTAAAGCTTCGCCAAACATCTTTTGCACAGGGTGACAAGGTGGGTTCATATCTAGCTCGCCAACTCAGGGTGAAGAGGGAACGTGAATTTATTGGGGGCATTTTGGACCACAGGGGCCAACTCACACACACTGACACCGCTAAAGCCAACCTTTTTGGTGATTTTTATGGGCAGCTTTACCGGGGTACTACTCCCGATTCGATTCTACAACAACAATATCTTGACTCTATGACGCTTCCGCAAATTCCCCCTACGATAGCCGACTCATTGGATTCCCCCATCGCCCAGGAGGAGGTGAGGGAAGCTATCACAAGGCTCAAACTACATAAAGCCCCAGGACCCGACGGCCTAACGGCTCAATTCTTTAAATGCTATGCCTCTGACCTAGTCCCCCATCTTACTACTCTATTTCAGGCCATAGCTCAGGATGCACGAGTCTCTAGATCTATGGCTGAGGCTGTGATCACGGTGATTCCAAAGCCGGGAAAGGATCCCCAACTCTGTGGCTCGTACAGACCCATAGCTCTCCTTAACCTGGATGCAAAGCTCTACTCCGCGATCCTAGCGGCCAGACTCGAAAACTTGTTGCCCGACCTAATTCACCCGGACCAATCGGGTTTTATAAAAGGCAGGCAAACACACGACAATATCAGACGCACCATTCATTTGATTGAGAAAGTGTCCAAATTTAAGATTCCTGCAGTTCTGGTGGGCCTGGACGCGGAGAAGGCCTTCGACAGGGTGGATTGGTCCTTCCTTTTCTTAGCAATGCGGAAATTTGGTTTCGGAGACACATTTCTTAACATGGTCAAGGCCAACTACGATCTTCCATACTCACGGGTCACAGTCAATGGTTGTAGATCCCTTCCCATTTCCCTTGAGTAGGGTTACCAGGCAGGGGTGTCCGCTTTCCCCCCTTTTATTTGCTCTCAGTATCGAACCCCTAGCAGCCAAACTTAGGTCAAATGATGAAATTCGAGGCATTCAGTTTAGTGGCGTAGAACACAAGGCATCTCTTTTTGCCGATGACATCTTGCTTACACTTACGGACCCGGCTTCTTCGCTACGGGGGGTACAAGGAGAACTGAATCGATTTGAACGGGTGGCGGGTTTTAAAGTCAATCTGTCCAAATCGTCCATTCTTAACCTTACCCTTTCCACTGCTGAGGCGAATGGATTGAGGAGCCAGACAGCTCTACACTGGGCCAAACACTCTTTGCTTTATCTGGGGGTACAACTTACGGCTAAGCTTAGCGACCTTTACAAGGCTAACTACCCATCTTTGATGGCGCAACTACAGCAGGACCTTAAGAGATGGTCTCCCCTCTACCTCTCATGGCTCGGACAGATTAACACAGTTAAAATGTCAATTCTGCCCAAATTTCTCTATCTGTTCCAAGCCCTACCCATCGCACTTGACCGGAATCTATTGCCACATCTTCGTTCACGGATCACTAAATTCATATGGCAGGGAGGGAGGGCACGCCTACCTTACCATGTGCTAAGGCACCCAAGGAATAAAGGGGGATTGGCTCTGCCTGACTTCGCATTATATTATCAGGCCTCACAGTTAAGAGTGGTGACGGAGTGGTCCGCGAGGGAGTCGCACAAACATTGGTTGCATATGGACCGCTTGGTTGTAGGAAGATGCATTTGGGATGTCCTTTGGAAGCCTAAGGGAGACCGGCCCACAAACGCTTACATTAGCACCCCCACACGTACCACCTTGACCGTCTGGGACCAACTCACAAGGCGGGAGGGTTGGACTTCATTTCCCTCCCCCTACACTCCAATACATTTTAACCCGGCGTTCCCACCAGCGCTACGCGAGGGGCCCTTCGATTGCTGGAGGGAGGGAGGTTGCATAAAACTCTCAGATTTGTTCCATAACCATGACGTACTAACATTTGACAGTTGTAAGAGAGAATTCGCGCTTCCTCATAGTGAATACTACCACTATCTCCAGCTTAAACACTGGGTTACACTCCCGCACATTAGAGAGGCAGCTACTAGGGAACTAACACCCCTGGAGCGGATGGTGATCCACAAGGCGGGTACCATGAAAGGCGCTATCTCTGCCCTTTACGACATGCTTCTGACCACGTTGCATGCACCCCGTGCATGCTACATGTCCTTCTGGGAACAAGTCCTAGGCAGAGAGGTCACCGAAGACGAATGGAAACACATCTGGGGCGACATTACTAAACACAACAAGTCCATGGCCCTACGGGAAGCCCACTACAAGACGCTACATGACTGGTACTTGTACCCTACCAAGCTATGACGAATCTTCCCTGATACCTCTGATCTTTGTTGTCGGGGTTGTGGGCTCCGGGGAGACTTTCGCCACATCTGGTGGGACTGCCCGAGAGTTCGCCCCTTCTGGGAGGAAATTCTCTCCCACCTTAAAGACATGCTGGGATATCCCGTTCCCACCACTATAGAGTATGCCCTTCTGGGCATCAGGGACCCGGCTTTGGAGCACCAAACAAACGCTGACAAGACGATCATGTGGACATGCTTGGGGGCGGCGAAACTCACCATAGCAGCTGCATGGAAAAAGACAGAAACACCAGCGATATCGTTGTGGCACGCCCGTTTATGGAGGATCCTCTCCATGGAACTTTTGGCAGACATCTTTAGGGATAACTATAAGGGCTTCAAACACAAGTGGGGCCCACTGGTCACCTTCTTATCCCAAGGTTTGCCCTCTGCAGTATGTCCACCCTCCGTACGGGCTATGCACCTTTTTCAAGTCTAAGATGGCCTCTGTCCGACCGGTAGTAGAGTGGCCCCTAAGGCTCGAATGGAGGAGGCCCCACGCTGCATATTTTAACCCACGTCATCACTCCTGCTTCTCAGGTTATACGGAACACTTTCTTCACCACTGGGACGGGGGCGGGGGGTATGTTTTAGGGGGAGGGCGAGGGTTATTTTGAGGGTAGGTTCTAGTTTGGAGACCTTCCTCAGGGGTTTGTTTTTTTCAAAAAATTAGCATCATTTACCTTGCCGAGGGTCTTGGCATGCCCTAGGGTTATTCGAACCTGAGACCCACAATGGCTGAATGTTCTGCAACCTCGGGGCCTGTGCGCCCCTCTGAGGCTATGCTGTCATTGTGATTTTTTCTTGATGCTTAATAAAAAGAATTTTGCACAAAAAAAAAATAGGTATTCAGTGAGTCACATAGTACCTGGGTAGTAGCAAGTTTGACCATGACTCTGTCCGGAATCGATAGCTCAGCAACAATTGCAAATATTTCTTTGGATTTGTTTGTTGAACTCAAAATTTTGTTCGAAAAATAAGTGGCCTTGGTTTGTAAGATAGAACTTTTATACTGTTTGAGTTGAGCTTGGTAGATATCTTTTTATCTGGAGAGTAATTTCGTCTACAGTTACGTTCAGCTCGGCTTAGGGCTAATTTTTTAAGTTTTAGCTCTTCTGAGAACCATCTCTGAGCATCGCAGCATCAAGCCGTTTTGACTTTCCTAAAGGGGGCATGACTATCACTAGCGGCCACTATCCAAGATTTAATACTTTCTTCATGTTTGTTGATCAGAGACTGTTCAATCGGAACCGTAGTAGCTAGCATATTACAAAAGGCGTTAATGTTGATACGGCTCCAGTTCCTCGCCATGCGACTCACTTTAGCTTGGGATTTGGCTACAGTCAAATTGGTAAGGGAGAACTTTATAAAAAAATGATTGGACCAGGTGCATGGAGAAACTGTCAGATTAGATATTGTAAGGTTGGAAGTCCAGATTTGGTCAAAAGTATGGCCTTTTACATGAGTGGGAGCTGTCACATGTTGAACACAGTTCAATCCGTTAAGTAAATCAGTCAACTCAGATGAACTTGAGCCACCCATCTCATCATTAGCCCAATAGTTGAAGTCACAGATTAATAGAATTTTAGCATAGTTGACTACTAAGTGGGATATTTTTTGAAACAACAGCTGGGGAAAATTAGACATATTGTAGGGGGTCTGTAAATTAGCACACAAATCAGGGGGGTATGAGAGGAGTCTAGTTTCATGATTAAGCTCTCAATTGAGGTGATGTCGAGAGCAGTGAGGGTAGTGAGCTTTAGCTTTTGACGAATTACAGCTGCAAACCCTATCCCTGTTTTCCCTGGAGCCCTATTAGCCTGGAGAATGTAGTACTACTACGTTGTTTGTTGTGCCAAGGTGCTGCCATAGACATTACACCATGGTATTTGGATTTTGGGTTGCCTTCTATGTCCAGAGCAATGCAGTCTGCCAACACAAGTGTCTTTGAAATAATCCATTAGGGGGATTAGTTTGTCTTTATTTTGTTGGTAGTAAGGACTTTCTATTAGTAAACTGTAATGGTTGGCTACATCTGTGACAGGGATATAGGCTAGTGCTATAATTTTTTTTATTTCAAGTGCAAATTAGTATGATTTAAGGTATATAATGTATTGGGTTGATTGCTAATGATTTTGTTGATGTAAATAATTTATACTTAAGTTTAGAATGTGTATAAAATGTCTTAGGTTTACTTCCAGTAATTAGATTATGACAAAGGTATTGTTTTATATATTTTTAATGATTATTTAAATATTGTGGCGATAATATTGAAGTTGATATTGTGTGAATCGATATTTTTGATATATTGTGTTTTGTTAAAGGTAACAATATATTTGTTGCCAATATTTCTGTTTTGGATATAGTTAAAATCAATATTTTAACAGCAATATTTGTGTTGTTGATATTTGTGGTTTTACTAGTGCAGTATAGGAATTTGATATTTGTGTTTCCATATTGTATGCATCAATATTGTGTGAGTGATCCAAAATTTAAGTCCCATGTTTTGTCTTTTTCCTATCTGGGCACCTTTAGCACCACCACCAAGGGCCCAGTACAGTAAGGGCACCACTTGGGGGGTTAGGACTCACACAGATAGGGTCCAAGTGCAGTTCAAGATGGTTGGAACCTTTTCTATCCCTGGCGCTCTGATCAGGAGGTCAGCTAACTAGCCCTTGGGGCCACTCTGGCAGTCCTGGGTTCAAATGATGAAACAGGGCTCAAGCAGCAGGGCAGGTCTCTGAGGGTTTAAGGCAGGCTCCAGGTATCAAAGCAGTCCTTCCAGGTGCAGCAAAGCAGTCTTGTGGTGTACACAGCAGGCCACAGCAGCAGGCAGTCCTCTGAGACTTCTTCAGCAGTTCCAGAAAGTGAACTAAAGAGTGGGTCTGAGGGTACTATTTTTATACCAGCTGTCTTCTTTGAAGTATGAGAAGTTTCTAGAGAATTCCCTTTGAAGTCCTGAAGTTTCCTGACTCCCCTGGTCTGCCTTCAAGCTGGCTGCATGAACAATGCAGGTGTGACAAGTTCTTTGTGTGAAGGCCTATTCATTTGCAAGTGGGCTGTGCCCAGCTCGGACTTCCCATCCTGCCAGTTGTTGGCCAATCATCTAAGCACACCTTGCCCCTCTATTGTGTGACTGGCTGAGAGGAATAAACAATGTCCAAATGCCAAATACTGCTAGTCATGTGAGTCAGAAACAGTCTGCAGGCACAAAATAGCTAAGGCAGGAAAATGGCAACTTCCTAAAAGTGGAATTTTCAGAATTGTAACTTAAAATCCGACTTTACCATTAAAGAGGATTTTTATTTACAATTTCTCAGACGCCAAACATGAAATGCTTACCTGTTCCCAATTAAAATTTTAGCACTTATTAAACGTAATAAGTCAACACTATGTTATCCTATGGGAGAGGTGTGCTTAACATTAGTCCAAAGCACATTTAGGAGTATTTCACAACAAGGATATGTGAAACTTAAAAGTATATGTCCAACCTTTCAATTACAATGCACCCTGCTCTATGGGCAATGCAGGGCCTACCTTAGGTTGTGATCTATATGCAATAAAATGAGAGTTTAAGACTTGAAAAGTGGGTTATATTGCCAAGTTGAATTGGCAATTTAAAACTGCATTCAGGCTGCAATGGCAGGCCTGGGATATGTTGTAAGGGGCTACTTAAGTGGGTGGCACAATAAGTGCTGCGGGCCCCAGATATTCTTGACTCCCCTCCTGGGCAGCCATGGACCTGGTGGTCGCACAGACCCACTCAGGTATCCCCAGTGGTTCCAGGTGTGATTTGAGCTCCACTTCTTTCCAGGAAGAGTGTTCCAGATAATTTCCTAATGGTCCATGGGCATGGCAGGGCTCACAGCTACCCTAAGAGAACCTGAGACCCCCCCAACTCAAAGAGAATCAGAGCTACAGGGTACTGGGTCTCCCTGTTGCTTGAGGCTACAACCTGGTGGAATGTGCTGGGTATCACTTGCTCTGAGGACACCAGATGGCACCTGACAGTAGTCATGCAGGCTTCTGTGTCCCTCAGAGCCTCCACCCTCTGCCCACTTATGGTGACTCACTGCCTGTACTTTGAACTATTAGAAGGCATGTGAGCTTTGGACACCATCTCTCTCTTCTCCTCTCCAAGCGCTACTCTAGCCAACACAGAGGGCTGCCCACCACTGGGGCCTGTGCCCACTTGGGACACTTGGCATCACCCATGGTGTGCCCAAACTGGTAACATTCATAACACTTAGGGACAAACGTACCAGTGTTCTCACCCAAATATCCCTTTTTTCTTGTCAGATTGGGACTGGGACCCTTTCCCCTGAGTACCTTTTTGGGGGCCTTGAGGTTTCTCCTTCCTGTTTTTATCCACTCCTCCTTCTTCTGGTGGGAACCCTGACCACCATTTTGGGAGTCCCCCTAGATGCCTTTTTGGACACTCTGGTGCTGCCCCAGATGTTGGCCTCCTCAGCAAACTTCCTGGAGTCAGTAAGCCTGCTATCAGTATCCACTAGTTGCTGATGCAGCTCTGTAAAACTGGTATTGAGCATTTGCTCACTCAAAATCAAGCTGTACAGGCCAACATAATCATCAGCTTTACTGCCCCTCACCCAGCAATTCTGTCCCTTTCTGAATCAGTCTAAGATATCCACCCAAGATTGGTTTGGGAGTCTGTGGCCTTCCCTGAACCTCTGATGATACCTCTCAGGGGTCAGCCAAATTTAGCAACAAGTATGACTTTCATGGGGCATAGTTTGTCTGGTCACCGACTTCATGTGTGAGAAGTGAGCCCCTCCCCACAGTAGGCATGCGCTTCCCTAAGCTACCTCCCATTACTCCTGTGGGACCTTGTGTACCCTCATAGCTACCTCATATGCAGAAAACCATCTGTCTATATCATCTACCATGACCTAATTGGGTACCAGGTCTTGTGGTATGCAGACCCTCACCTCACCAGTAGACATTGCTGGTATGCTGCCACCATCACTGCTGGATCCTGAAGTTTGCCTGGCCTTCAGCTCCAGCTCCTTCATGCTCTTCTCATGCTCCAGCAGCAGTTTCCTCTCAGCTAAGGCTCTCTCAGCCTTCTCCTTTGCCAAGGCTCTTTCATCCTCAGCCTTCTCCTTTGTCCAGGCTCTCTCAGCCACAGCCCTCCTCTCCTCAGCTTCCAGCTTCATCTTGACCAGTTGCAGCTTGAGCTCCTTCTCTGCCTTCCTATCTGCCAGTTCCCCTGGGGACAGGCTCCGGGCAGACTCACTGCTCCCTGCCCTCTCATAGGGCTCCTCTCCCGGGAATGAGTGGTGCTCTTCCTGCAGCTCAGGACCCATTCCTGGGTACTCTTCTTCTTCCTCATCATTCAAGTCCATTCCCATCCTCTTCAGGGTCATCCTCTGCTGGGGTGGGCTGCAACCCTTTAACTTCCTCATAGGCCTTGAGGGCTATCTCGAGATCCTCTTTGGAAGCTTTCCTGCCTGCATTCAGCCACCCTTCCTTCCAGAGGCTCTATAGTTCAGGTCTACTGAGGGTATCAATGTTAAGCAACTCCAGCTCCATGGTACAAGAAGAGAGGCAAGGTACTTCAATTTAGAAAAAGGAGGAACAATCCAATAAAAACTTAGGAGAATTTAAAAAGAGGTCAACTTTGGTGTCAAATTCCTTACCCTTTTGGACGCAGCTAACTCTGTCACCAATGGGTGGGGTATCCATAGCAAAAAATGTTAATTCTTTCCTGACTGATTTACTTTTTTGCAGTGCTTCCAGTGATTTTGAAGACACTTTTCTTTTTAGAGCTCCAACAGCTGCTTACTTCCCTGATTTGGGTCACTAAAAGACACAAAGTGGTGATTGGAACAATGACTCCGACGATGAAGGGGGAGGCCTGAGCGCCCCCAATTAAGAGTTTTATTACGCTGCTGTCCAACTTCAGTTGCCACTACGTTCACTACATGATATGTCCTGTCCCAAGAGAGCCTCCCTGGATCTGGATTTGGTAGATGGCTCCCTATTGGGATGGTTCCTAATATGTCCCTCCTACCGTACAGTGCCAAACATTTTGGTGAAGGTGGCAGTGTGGTGTTGGAGGAAATATATATGCAAACGATGCAGAGGTGTGCCATACGCACCCAGCTTGTCCCTATGGGAGCTCCCACCTTGTAGGGCCCTGAAGGCACTCCACCTGGTAGATGCTTGGGAGACGGTGGGATAAACTAAATGGGTTGATCTGGTTGTGGTGGGGGGGCTGCACACATTCGTGGACTTGATGGAGGGGTGAGACCTGAACCCGGGGCAGTTTCTATTGTACTCGTCTCTCTCCTTGAGGTGGCTGGTAAAATATGTGACCTAGAGAGAGAATTACCACAAGTGAATCACCCATTAGAATTGATGTTAACAACGAATAGGTCGAGACGAGCAATCTCCGTAATTTACGGATCTCTAAGTTGTGATCCTGACCCCTACTTCCAGACTCTCAGGGAGTGATGGCAAAACGGATTGTCTATAGAACAGTCAGACACAATGTGGTTGAGATGTTTGGGGTATGTCAAATTGATTACACGGAACACTTGGTTCTGCTTTACCCAAATCCATTACTACATCACACATACCTTTCCCCAGACAAATGAGGTAAAATGTACCCAAGTGCACACATGCACTGTCACAGATGCCAGCAAATAGGAGCGGACTTTCTTCATATTGTGTGGTTATGCCCGGTGGTCTTATAATATTGGCAATCGGTGTCCTCTTGTATCTGAGATATTATGAATTCCATTCTGCCATACGAACCCACCACTGCTTCCTGCACACGGGGTGGTGACAAAAAAGTCAAAACAATTGGTGAGCTTCCAGGGCCTAGCGCTTCTCCTTCGGAAATGTCATATTGCCATGTCTTGGAAAGCAGTGACTGCCCCCTCACTCATGGCATGGTGGAATGATGTTATAAGATGGGCCTCAGCTGAACAATCGACAAGAGCTGGCACGCAAGCTAGAGATGGGAGGTGTAACCTTATGGAACAGCGGGATGACTACTTAACTGAACTGAAGGACAGATTAGACTGGGATGACTGATGTCTGGCTGCACATGTAGGAGGCTTGTGTCTGCAGTTGCTTTCATTGTGCGACCCATGATGTGTGTGCTTGTGATTTCCAAAGGGGGAGGGGGCGGCATGAGAGGGGGTACTGTCAGGCTTAGATTTGTTGAAATGGTTGATTTAATGCCTGTACATCTTGGTTCCCCATATCCTCATCCCAAATGTGGGAGGAAACATTGTTCAATACTTTTGTACATGCTAATACCCCTGATCTGCCCCTCGAACTGCTAAATCCGTCCATGGACAAAAATGTGATGTATCTTTACTGTGATTCTACCTTTTGATGTTTATGGCTGGAATCCATTGTACACGGGCTCTTTTTTGTTGTACAACCAATAAAAAAATTAATTAAAAAAAGCTTTGGTGTCAAATTGTTTATATGGGATCTCTGTGTCTCGCAAATCCCTGTATGGCACTGCACAAACACAAGTCCTGAGCCACTCTGCTTAAGTCCAATGTGAGAAATTGGGTTGTTGGTTGAATGTTCAAGCAACAACCACAATCCCTGTCAGGATGAACCACAAAAGTCACTAAATAAACATGTGCTCAACCCTCAGGTAGCTTGGCAGAAAAGCAGTCAGGCTTAACTTAGAGGCAATGTGTAAATTATTTATGCAGCACACAAACAGCAATAAAGTAAAAGCACAACGTTTAGATATTGGGCTTCTGGATGGCAGAGGTATGACTCCTGTCCAAGGAGTAACCACAATCCTAGTTAGGGTAAGTCACAACACACCCTAAATTATCCTGTGTTCACCCTCTGATAGCTTGGCACAGAGCAGTCAGGCTTAACTTAAGAGGCAATGTGTAAAGTATTTGTTCAACACTTCAAGCAGTAACATAGGAAAAATACACAAAAAGACTCCACACCAGGTTAGGAAAATAGATTATGATTTCATAAATAAACAAGACCAAAATGACAAAATTCCAGTAAGTGGAAGTTCACTGTAAGTAATCTTTATTGTATATAGTTTATGAAAACCATTACAAAAAAAATGCAGAACCAATGAAACCACTCAATTTTTAGAAGGTAGGTGATTGGCTACAGCGTTGCAAGTGAAATCAAATAAATAAGTGTGAATTGCCAAAGTAATCTAAAACCAGTGTCCTCTTTGGCTTTTCCCGAGGCAGAATTTTTCAACGGTTACCAGGAGAAGCAGAGTTCATTTGATGGTTTATTGCAGTGTGTGTTCATAGATTCATGAGATTTGCTGTGCAAAAAAGCAAAGAGGATAGCACTTAAAAAGGGGTGATGCCTCTGAGAGAACAGCGGATTGGTTTCTGTCCAGTGGTGTTAAAAGAGCAATACAAACTGGTAAGTTGTTGGCAGAGATAGTCCTCAGCAGCAGCGGTCTTTGGTTGAAGTCTTAATTCCCGCAATCTGTTAAGGCAGGAGAGTAGTTGTTTTTGCGAGTTTGGTGTGGACGGCCTGGGACATCCCAGAGGCCGTGTCAGTTCTAGCACTTGACAGATTGTTTTCTACCAGTGCTAACATTTGACTAGTTTGTGGTTTGACTGCGGCTCCACTGGTTTGAGTCAAGTTATTGCAGCCTGTCTTCCACTTCCAGATCCTGGTGTGTGCTCATAGATGAGTTAGCTTTGCCACATAAATAAGTCAAGTGAGTCACAGTTTTAAAAGGAGGGCACCTCCAAGGGAACAGAGGGGTGATTTCTATCCAATGGTGTGGATAGAGCACAAAATGGCAAGCTGTTGAAGGCCAGAGACCTCAGCAGCACTGGTCTTGGTTTGAGATTTTTAGTTCACATAGACCTTCGTTTCATGCCAGAAGACTAGTTATGTTTTATAAGTTAGGTGTGGGCGGCCTGAGGCATTCCAGAAGCCATTTCTGCACTTGACAGTTTGTCTTCTACCAGTGCAAATTTTTTTACTAACTTGCAGTTTATCTATGGGTCATCTGGTTTGAAACAGTCTATCACAGCCTGTCTCTGCATGTGTATCCCACGCTGGTTGAACTTCTGTTTAAGCAGATGAGACCTCTCCTCCTTCAGGCTGATGCATGTGCAGATCATGTGTGCCATGTCCTCTTTTCCGTTGCCACATAGGCGGCAGTGTGATGGTATTTGGCCCCTCAGCCATGGTGGAAGATGCGGGATGGCTGGGAGTTTTCCCAGCCGATGTTTCAGGAATTTCTCCTTGGAGTACCTGGAATATCCCAGGCTGAAGTATGGCTGTGGACTAAGCGATGTGTAGCCATTTATTGTCATCCAAGCATGGCTTCTTGCTAAGAAGGTGGCTTTGTCTTCTACTAGGGAGAGGCTCCTTATTGCCTCCTGCACTACTTTTTTGAAAATTGCATGCCAGAGGTGGGTGAGCCCAGTGTTTGTGAGGGAATCCTGTAAGAATTTTCTTGCCGGTGATGTCGTTCTGTGCTGGAGCTCTTGCCAGAGTAGGTGGTTTAAACTGTTTGGGGAGGCGTTCCTGATTTTGTGCCAACAGGTTATGTAGGCCCCCTGTTTTGCTAGCTGTTGTTTAGTGAGGCTGAACTCCAGCCGAATCTGTGCTGCAGAGGCATATGTCGGAATGTTGAACATGATTCTATAGGCCCTGATTAAAGTGCTATCCAAGGTTTTGAAGTCTCTTCCTCTTAGGGCTTCACTACCATATGTTATAGTGGAAAGTATTGTGGATTGTGCAACCTGGAGGAGAGGGGAGACTGTGTGGCCTGTCAGCTTGGATTTTGAATGCCTTAAAGTTATCTCTATGGCCATCCCTTTCCTTCTTATCATCACAGCTGGATAGAAAATTGGCCTCCATTATCAATAGTAACCCCTAAATGCTTGTAACTGGTTGTATTCTGAATTTGGGTGTTAGCCAGGTGCCACACATGGGGTTTTGCCCTTCTCTTTTTTATGGACATTGTTTTGGTTTCCTCGAAGTTTACTTCAAGAAGATTGTCTGTTGCATATCCATGCAGAGTATTTAGAAGACGTTGCATACCCACTTGCATCTGGCTGACTAAGACCACTTCATCAGCATATAAGATGCTAGAGTCTTGCCACCGATCCTTGGAGCGTGTGCATTGCATGAGTTAAGGGTCTGTGTCAGGTCCGCCATGTAGAGATTGAACAAGGTTGAGGCCAGCACGCATCCTTGTTTGAGCCCTTTGGTGGTAGATATGCGCCTTGATAGATGAGTGCCATCACCCAGTTTTACATGCACCCAGGTGTCTGTACGTAGACATATTAGCATGTCAAGCAGCACTTTCGGGATTTTCCAGAATGCCAGCTTTTTCCAGCGCTTTGTTCGGTCTATGTTATCTAATGCTGCCCTAGAGTCTATAAAGCAGAGGTGGAGTGTCTGTTTTGATGACTTTGCCATGTCCATAATCAGCAAGATAGTTAGGATATTGGTTGTTGTCCCTGCGGCTTTAAAGAAGCCAGTTTGATTGAATGGCATGGTTTTTTGCTATGCTGTCCAAGCCTGAAGTTCTTCTAGTAGAGTGCCAGTGAAGTACTTTGCTTCATTATCTAGTAAGGCAACAAGGCGGTAGTTCTTTAGTACAGATTTTTCTCCACTCTTGTGGATAGGAGCAATGATGGAGCCCTTCCAGGAGGCCAGTAGTTGTCCCAGCTGTCTGAGTTCCCAGTGAGTGAATCTAAGGACTCTGCCCAGAAGTTTGATTCTTGCCTAAAGAGGGCTGGCAGGATCCTCTTTGGTCCCAGTGCTCCTTATCTCCTGCCTTTAGCAATTTGACTCTTGATTGTTGTAATGTGAGATGGTATGTACACTTCCTGATGGTTTGTGGTGATTTTGGAAATGTCATTTTTCTGGAGTTCTTGGATTGTTCTTGAGCCGTGTTTTGCTGTTGCCAGTCTGCTCCCAGTTTGTTGATTGAAATAGGTTGAGAGAAAGTCTGACCATGTCTCTTCGGTGATGTGTGATGTCACTCCTCCATGGGATGGGCGCATTATTATTTGTTTTTTCATTACTTTTTGTTGATTCTGTTAAACGCTGGGAAGCCATCCTGTTTCCATTAGATCGTGAGGCGGTCTCTAATTGACTGTATTTGAAAAAGCGCTTGATAGAGTGGTGGTGAATGTTTCCCATTTGCTTATGGGACTGACTGTGCGGTCAAATTGGTTCTTTGCAACTTTAAGTACCTCACCTGTGCTTGCTAGAGACAATTTGATTCTTTTAAGGTTGATTGTGTGACTGGATTGAGGACCCCCTGGCAGAGATTCAAAGGTTGGTGCAGTTGCCAGAAAAATTACCTCCTGTGACCAATCATCACTGTCCCCCTTATCTCCAAGATGAAATTTGGCTACGCAGTGAAAGAATGGAAGGGAGAGTAGTATGAGGCTGCGGGTAGAGAGTCTTCAAGAAATCTGCCATTAAGTGCCCTAACGTTAATGTGTTCCAGGTCTTCCAGTAGACATGGACCACATGACCCATGACTTGAATGTTTGATGTTCGTCTAGAACTTTGTTGGCCAACAACACTGATTTCCGTGTGGAATGGTGGTTTCTCTTTCCAAGTGTGCGTCTGTCCTGATAAATTCTATTGAAATCAGGTCAGTTGTTTTTATGTCTCTTAGAACTGGAATAGTGGATATTAACTGTAAAATGTTGCCTATATTCAAGACATCACAGCTCCCCTTTGACTTGAATTCAGGTTTCAGGAGCATGGTACATTGGACTGGTTGCTGTCAGGTAGAGCTGTCCCTTGTGTGATCTTTTCACCTTGGGTGCTGTCTTGGTGATTGCAGGTTCGGTGTCCCATCATCATAGTTGGGTTGCACCATCGATGTCGGGTGATAGATGATATATTGAGGTCCAGTTCCTATCGACCGCCGACCAGATGGACCTTCTGTGCTGGCCGCTCTGGGCACTAGTCCCCCTGTGTTGTCTGGCAGAATTGGGTGGCCAGGACAGGGTTCATGGGTGTCTGTGATCCTTGTGCCCCAGCTCCTATGGTTTATCTGTCCTGCTGTTAAGGCTGTGCTTTCCCTCTCACTATCAGTTACTTAGTCTCTAGCGACTGCCAAGTCTCTGCTAGGGTCTCCCTGTATGAGATGAGCCTGCACGTTTGGTAATGTGTTAGTTGTAGTTCTTAGAGTTCTTAGTTCTTAGAGTTCTAAGTGGAGTGGCTTGTGCCCCGTTGGGGGATTTGGATCTCTACCTTGTTTGCCTATTGTGGATCTTTTGGCTTCTTTTTCTGGTTTGAGGTGGTCTGCTTGGTGGCCTTTCTTTGATCTCTGATGATGGGGTCTGCCCCCTGGCTGGAGGCTACTATTTTGCTTGATGTTTGAGAGGTTGCACTTGAGTGGGATCCAACCGTGTTTCGAGCAGAAAAGTGGTTAATTGAGTTGTTTCTGGTCTTTTGTTGCTGCCTTTTCTCCTGAGTTATCGCCTTCATTTGGCGTTTTGGGCTGGGACCGCTTCGGGTTGAGGTGGTGTTGATCCAGTGATGGAAGCTTCACTGGACGAGTTTCCCGTTTTTACTGTATGTGGGGTTTTGACATGTTCTTCTATGCACATATATATATATATGTGCATAGACTTATCTGACATGTTCTTCAGGATTGAAAAGATTCCGCTTTCACCACAGTGCTACTCATTCTGAAAAATAGAAGATAAAGGAAAAAAATGCCAGTTCATTGATTCTGCCATGCTAAGAAACATGTACCAGTATTACAAAAAGGCTCTACACATTTTTGGTGTTAGTTTTGTTTTTTGACTATGTTACTAGATTTGAAAATACAAGAGGACATTGTATAAATATATTTTCTCCAGGCTTTGGATATTCTACGCTTGGTGCAGTTGTAGTTGCAATTGAGCCTTAATTATCACTTGCTACAGAAAGCTTAGGCATGCATATAAACATACATGTACATAAGAGTAATGGTTTTATAGATAACCGGTCTCCCTCTAAAACCTATACTTCCCCTTTCATTTCATAGATTGAATACCACTCCAGTGTATGCAGTCACTTATCTAATTTACGGAAGAGGGGAATTATGCAGGTATATCTATATACGTGCAAATTCATGTTAGAACAGTTGTATGATATATATCTAGAGATTCCACAGACACCGATTCCACTGTTCTCTTCTTTAAATACAGGAGACATATGGAGAATTCTGGGCACCGCGTACTATCCTGCTCTGCCTCCGTGGGACCTGTGTTTTTTCTCTTCCCATCCCCTCTTCCCCATTCTGCCTAGATTAGCTTTGACTTAGGTGGGCGGTCTTGGTGGCGGGTGAAAGTTGGGAACTTGCTTCACTGCCTTCCTATCGCTCCTGCAGAAACACAGGTGAGATTTGACAGTATCACCTTGATTAGCTTAGAGGTTATTGCATGAGAGATGGAATATTGACTCACCAGAGATTACTCTTTTACTTTCATTAGAAAGACGATTTGTTGGTCTAGGGTATGGGCTGGCAGTACTGTTAAAACAATGATATCCAAGCTGAGCTATTTTCAGGGCCAGTGCCCTTGGCTAGTACCTCAGGTAGCCATGCCCATGGGCTCTCTCCTTCATGCCTACCAGGTGCAGAGATCTCCCCATCAAATGTAATTATCTTCACAGTTCTCCTGTTTCTCTCCCTTTTCACTGTCAAGTTTTTGGCCTTGCTCTTGATGTAGCTAGCCATCCTAAATACTCTTTCTGGTCTAGGCATAGTATAATTTAAATTTTAAGGTACATTTAAAATTGCTTTTTGTTGGGAGTACCAAGTGTTGCTTCCGAGCTTTCATTATAGGGATCAAATTGATGCCCATGATGTGGAGCTGATCAATGTTTTCCATTAAAAGGTTAGGGATGGTGGAGGAATAGAATCCCACCTCTGTTCTAAGCTTGATCGGCTTGCTGTTAGAAATAGAATTCATCCTGTGGTGTGTGCTAGGATTAACAAGTTTTATATCTTGTGAAGTGAACAGTGTTAGAGGTGACACCATATAAACGAGATCAAGTAGGTGGAACCTATTGAGTTGGGCATTGCTCACTGACTCCAAAAAATTGACTGAAAAAAATAAACCTTATCTTTTAAAATTGAGCGATCAGAAGTTATCACTGTCCTGGGAAGTGACTCCTTCTGTACTGGAGCAACTGTTTCTGGTTGATAGGGCTCTGCCAGTGGATTCAGATAGTCATTGGCATTTAATACCTTTGCCAAGTTGTTGGAAGGGCTGCCATACATCGCATCTTCGGCCAATTCATATACTTGCTCAGAATTGCTTGTGCCATAATCAGACATCTCTACCAGATTCTGAGTTTCCTGGGTAACACTCTTCACCCTTTCTTGGGTCTTCCTGGTTAATCTCGGCTTTTTATAAATCCTTTTACCTCTCCTCTTTCTTTTTGCTTTGCGAGTCGTCTTAATTTTTGCCACTTGTGCCTATGCATGTGTGCCCCTTATGGGAATTTTAATCCCTAGGAAAAAAACATGGGGTAAATCTGTTGCACGCCTTTACCACTAGTATTGGGTTCCTTAAATAGTTTCCTCAAGCAATATACCCGGTCGTCACGTGGCCCAAGTACTGTACTTGATCAAGATTCTTGGGACACTGTTTCTACATTTTTGTTCTTCTTCTCCTGTATGTCAGCGAAAAGGAAAATGCATTAGTTGTAGGTTGACTGGGAATATTTCCGGTAGGAACTCCATTTGTATTTAAGATTGCAGGTTCTACATTTCCCACCTTGCTCATAAGCAGGGTCTGTGCATTGAGAAGACCTGTATTAGTGCAAAAGTCACATCCATCTATTGTCACCATAGCAGCCTCCAAACTCTACTTTTTTGCTCGCTTTGTTAATTACTTTCGAGTTACTGCTATATCTTTCACCACCCTCAGTGGGCCTACATCACTATTCATGGAGGGGTGTACATTTAACTCCATGACTGCTCCTACTTCATTGCTCTTATGATGTTGCAGGGGAATATCTGTCTGCATTGACGCAGGTGTCATTAAACGCTCTCTTTTGGCCAGGTCTTCCAGAACTTGAGTCAACAGGTCTGAAATGTGATCCGAGGATTGAATTTTCCAGCAATAACAACACTGAGCCAAGGATCCTCTTTTGAGCTTGTAAAGCTTTAGAAATCAGAATATCCTGGTCCACTGGATTGATCACACTATGATCCAGCGCACAAGGATGCCAAATGCAATGCAGTGCGCGCAACGAAATTCGTTTTATTTATTTAAATGTTTACTTACCTGTATTCGGCCGTAATCCGTAATTTACTACCCCCCACCCTGCCCCTCCTCCGCCCCACATCACCGCCCGGCCGGCACTCCTACCACGGTCCGCTACTGGTTAAGACATTTCTTTACCAACATACTTCCACCCAAAGAAGATACACAAGAAACAGAATTTCTTGAATTCAAACCAAAAAGTAGTTTTCAAGCTCCAATTTCACATAAAATGTTCGATTCCTTTGAGATCTTAGTTAAAAAAGATATACAGAAATTGAACCTCAGAACGAATAGAAGGCAGAATTTTACTAAACATGAAAGAAACACAGTGAGGTCACTTCCCAATAACCCTGAAATTTTCATTCAGAATGCAGACAAGGGAGGCGCCTTAGTGGTTATGGACAAGGAATACAACCAACTGAAAGTTAACCAACATGTCTCAGATGAATCAGCGTACCTTGTATTGAATCAAGATCCTACCAACAGAATGATCAAAACACTGGAAGAGATATTTAATAGAGCCTTTGAAATGGGTTGGATCAGTACCACCACAAAGTCTTTTTTAACAGTCTCAAATCCACAAAGACCACGTCTTTACATGTTGCCGAAAATCCACAAAAGCATTCAAGATCCACCATTTAGACCCATTGTAACAGGATGTGGATCATTGTTCGAACCATTAGGTCAATATCTTGATTGCTTTTTGCAACTGTTTGTGCAAGGATGGGCATCTTATGTGAAAGAGACGACAGATTTTCTACTAAAATTACAGCAAGTAACGAATCTGAAGAGAGTGGATTGTACATTATGTACTATCGATGTCAAATTGCTTTATACTTCAATCCCACATATGGAAGGAATAGAAGCTGTAGAGTGGGCACTGTTAAAACAACCAAAGATTAGAGCAGACAAAGTATTCCTACTGGAGTTATTACATTTTTGTCTCCATCACAGTTATTTTCAGTGGGAAGATCGGTTTTATTTACAACTGACTGGTACATCAATGGGCTTTGCAGGAGCCCCAGCCTACGCAAATACCTTTATGGCTAAATTTGAGGAAGACCATGTATATGGGGATTCAGAATGGACAGATAATCTACAACTGTATTGCAGATTTATTGATGATATATTCCTTATGTGGACTGACTCACAATTGAAACTTGAACAAAAGATTGAACAACTGAATCATATGATGATCGTATCCAATTTACACACACAATCAGTGACACTTCTAATGCATTTTTGGATGTACTTATTGTTAAAACAGAATTGGGACTACAAACCCAAGTATACAGAAAAGAAACAGATAAAAACAATACGCTTTTGTACACAAGCTTCCATCCTAATAATCTCATACGCAATTTGCCATACTCTCAGTTTTTGAGAATGAAGAGGATTTGTTCAGAAGCAAACACACTGGAGGAAAATGTGGCAATACAGAAAAAGAAATACATTGAGAGGGGGTACCCCAAGAGTATTCTGGATGAAGCAAAACATAGGATAAAGCAAGAAGACAGAAACACACTCTTGACAAAACAAACTAAGATTAGATCTCAAGGACAGGTTTTTGTTTCCAAATATTCAACCAGTTCGGCAAAACTAAGGAAAATAATCAACGCAAGATGGGATTTTCTTCAGAGCGAACCAGATTTTAAAAAAGGTATTCAAAGAAAAACCATTATATGCGTACAGGAGATCTAAGAATCTCAAAGAATTGTTAATGACACTGAAACATGACAAGCCATCAACACCACAGGGAACAAAGAAATGTCAAAACTGCGTACATTGTAACAATGTTATAACTGGTACCAAAATCTCACATCCAAAAACTGGAGAAACTATTGAGTTAGCCCATACCACAGATTGTAACTCACAAAACATGATTTAAAGCATTAAGGGCCCGATTCCGATTGGAAACCGTACCGACCAACACGGACCGGGACTGGAGTCCGACCGACACGTACACGCACCGTACGTCCGGCCAAGTGCGATGCAATGCGTGTTAAATACTAACAACACGCACGGAGCACAATCCGCACGACCGAAACGTATGGAAAATCGTGATTTGGCCGGAAACTGACCGTGAAACATTCCGAACGACACAGACCCGGAATGGGTCCGACCGACACGTACACGCGCTGTATGTCCGGCCAAGTACGATGCAATGTGTGTGAAATACTGACGACTCGCACGGAGCACATTCCGCTAGACCGAAACGTACGGGACATACTGACTACCACGTAAAAGAGCCCGTCGCGATCCACGCGTACGCGAACGCTGCAACATAGCATAATGTGAGTGTGACAGACTCGGATTAGGCCGCAATTGCCGCTGTAAGCGTCCGTCCCGCACAACTGAACGTGTCCGTCATGCACACCAAAATGACATAGAAACAAACGGAAAAAGACCAAACAAGCATTGCCAAAGTCAATAAATAAAAAATAAGAAAATGGAACAAAGACACACCCACAACTCCACCTACATAAAGGGCCAAAATGACTACCATGATCCTTTGCAAATTCCACACATATGACAGCAGAGAACACCACCACCCTGCACTCAGAGACACACTCACAACTCACCCACCACACAACCTTCACACCATTTGCACCTCTCAAAAACACACTCACAAACACCCAGACAAACTGACACCCACTCACCCTCACTTTCACCCTCACACACACATCAATCTCCACAACCACCCATCACCATGCCCCCAAAGAAGAATCCAAAGTTCACAGATACGGAGTTGGAAGTCTTGGTTGATGAAATCCTCAGAGTAGAGCCACATTTATTTGGCACATTGGTCCAACAGACCCCCATGTCACAGAAAACAAAGATGTGGGAGAGGATTGTCGACAAGGTGAACGCAGAAGCACCTTGCATGCGCACAATGGAGGATATCAAGAACAGGTACTACGATGTGCGAAGGAGGGTCAAGAAGCTGATTGCCAGAGACCATGCCCTGAGCCAGCGGACCGGCGGTGGCCCTCCTGCAAAAGCAACACACTTCACTTCCTGGGAGGAGAAGGTGTGGGCCATCCTCCATCGGAGGGCATACATGGATTAACAGGAATACCAGAGCCTGGTGAGTACATAACCAAGTAGCCAATATTGTGAGGCAATACACACACAGACATCACTGTCAAGATGACAGTGAAACCAATCACTGTTAGCAAAGCCATAGCAACTGAAAGCTAATTACCCTGCAATGTGTATGCCACTTAGATAAACACAATACCTGCAATATCAGAGTAATATGGAACTATGTCATAACATGTACAAACTTACTAACAAATACAGCAAGGCATTGGCCCAAAACACCAACAAACACTGTCAGCCATTTTGCCAGCACTATTTCACCCACGTCACAGGGAAGCAGAGTCACAAGGAAGGAAGGTTGGGTATGCTGGGAAGGTGGGTGTAGCCAAAAGCATGATGAGAGTCGCAGTCACAGCCAACAGTCCCCTCCCACATGGCCCATCAAGCCCACCCTGAACCATGCTCACCTCACAGGGAGTGGAAAGAGACCGACAAGATGGCTGACACTGGGCTCTGCTGTGGGGAGCACTAGGCCCTGGTGGGAGTACTGCTCAAACAAACAACAGGACACCACTGTCAGCCATCTTGCCAGCACTGTTACACCACCTCACAGGGAAGCTGAGTCACAGGAAGGAAGTCTTGGTATCCTGGGAAGGTGGGTGTAGCCAATAGCATGATGTGAGTCGTAGTCACAGCCAACAGTCCTCCTCCCACATGGCCCATCAAGCCCACCCTGAACCATGCTCACCTCACAGGGAGTGGAAAGAGACTGACAAGATGGCTGACACTGGCCTCTGCTGTGGGGAGCACTAGGCCCTGGTGGGGGTTGTGCTCCAATAAACAACAGGACACCACTGCCTGACATCCTGAACGTCAACTGTGACTCCCTGCAATTGAAGCATGCTTCATGGTGGCCCATCTGGCCTGGGGGGGAGGAGGAGTGCTAGCTCTGACTACATCTACCAGCAGGCCCTGACACACACACACACCTCCGACCAACACCAAACAACACACCTGGGAATATGCTCTCCAAGAGAGTGAGTCAAAACCCACTTCCAAGATGTCTGTCACTGGGCTCTGCTGTGGGGAGCACAAGGCCTTGCTGGGAACTGTGCACAAACAAACACCAGGCCACCACTGTCAGCCATCCTGCCACCACTGTTACACTACCTCACAGGGAAGCTGATTCACAGGAAGGAAGGTTGGGTCTGCTGGGAAGGTGGGCGTAGCCAAAAGCATGATGGGAGTCGCAGTCACAGCCAACAGTCCCCTCCCACATGGCCCATCAAGCCCACCCTGAACCATGCTCACCTCACAGGGAGTGGAAAGAGACTGACAAGATGGCTGACACTGGGCTCTGCTGTGGGGAGCACTAGGCCCTGGTGGGGGTTGTGCACCAACAAACAACAGGACACCACTGCCTGACATCCCGAATGTCAACTTTGACTCCCTGCAATGGAGGCATGCTTCGGGGGAATGACCTGGGCTCTGTGGGTGAAGGAGGAACTGCAATGACTCCAAATACTATCAAGTCCGGCTCAACACACACCTCTCAGCCAGAACAAATAGCACCCTTGGGACTAGTCACCCTGAAAGTAAATGCCCTGGCAAGATGGCTGACACATGGGCCTGATGTATGAATTGGCTGCAAGTCACACCTAGGCACTGGCCCCCCAAACACGATCACACCCACAGCCATCGCAACTGTATGTTTCCACTCACTGTCTGGGGAAGCAGTGTCCCAGGGGTGCCCCCTGGCCTGGCTGTGAAGGTGTGTGGGTTACATGACAATTGGGGAGATGCAGACATAGCACATATCAAAACACACACACAAAGCTACATATACATCATTGACAGGGGACATATGACAGTGAATGGAATGGCCACAGCAAGATAGCTGACACTGTTGCATGGTGTCATGTACAGAAGGTGCTGTTGTGAGCTGCATTCCACTCCTACATCATGCAGCGCTGTCAGCATCCTTGACACAACACTCCCCTCACTGTCATTGACACTTGCAACACAAGGAGTAATCTGGACTGGGTAGGAGGAGGCATACAACTTACAGCAGCATAACTCAAACACACAAACCTCTGGCCCTCACTGTCATGAGCATTGAAAATCAAGAGAGCTGCCTTGGTTAACTCCTCTTTCCATGGAGGACATTGACAAGATAAATGACGTTATCACGTACAAAGCTCAGCAGCAACATCATTTGCTACGGTAACACCATCACATGTGTGCAATGAGATGTAAACCAGGAACACCGTACATCAATATGGTAGCTCACAAGAGATCTCAGACATACCGGACTGTGACCATGTTGTTCCGACACACTAATGTGACTCAAATAAACATGCACAAAGGCCAGCACACATGACCCCAATCTTGCAACACATCGTAAGAGGAAGTGCACGTATGTCCTTGTCAAACCACAAATGATGATAAGGAAAACACACCTGTGTCAGGCACGGGATAGCACTTGAGCAGCAATGGCCATGTACAGTACTTGAATCAATACATGAGCTGACCACGCACACAGCTCCAACTGCCCATCAAAACGCTTCAGGTTGCCATGACAATGTGCTTAACGAATACAGTCCTCTGTCTGTGACAATGGAGGACAATGCAATGTACATACACTCATCATGAAGTACAGTAGCAACTGTAATGTGTGTGATCTGTTGATGTGTGCTGAACCCCAACATACATTGTTTGTCTCTTCCACCCACAGGGGATGCTGGGGACACTGCAGGGACCGAAGTAGGATCCCAGTCCCAGACTCAGGTTGACCCTGAGCTCTCCGGTGTGGATGTCTCTCAGTCCTGGCACCTCCGGTGTGGCTCCGCGTCCAGCCCCAGCAGCTGTAACATCAGCAGCCCCTGCCACCACTCCTGCCACATTTGAAAACACACCAATGACCTCTGCCGACACGGACAGACCAAGGCAACAGAACACCGGCGGCACAGCTACACAGGGCACCCTGGAGGTGACGGACAACACCACCAGTGCCAACACAGAAGGGGGCCCAGTGTCGTCTGTGCCTGCCACGGCAGGTCCTGCCCATGTGGGCAGGGGTGGTGTGAGGGTGGGCAGGCTGAGGCCACGGCCTGCAGATGGGGCTGGACTGCAGGATGATCCACAGTTGGGACGCATCATAGATGCTTACCAGGAAAGCACCGGAGGCTTTGGCCAGGTAGTGGGGATCCTCAGGGACATAAAACAACAGCAGGCTGCCCATCATGCCAGATTGGACTCCCACATGTCCCGAATGGAGTCCAAAATGGACAAAATCGATGAACTCACGGCGGTGCATAGGGACATACTCACATGCCTCCGCAAGATAGCTGACACCATGACCACACCTCCCTGTGTGCCCACAACATCTGTTGCCACTACATCTGCAACTGCCACAGGGAGGGATGAGGACTCTTGCGGAGAGTCCCCGGCAACGCAGCAGCCTGCATCTGACGGGCCCCCTGAAAAGAAGAAGAGGGGTCGTCCGAAGAAGGACAAGTGAGAGGCAGATGGCCATGCATACCCCCAGGAAGTGAATACCTGTTCCAGACATCCTCCATTGTGTGCAAAGCGTTCACCTTGTTGACTGTCGCTAAACTCCCACACATGTGATGGAGGGTCTAAGTTGGACCAATGTTTCAAATGACTGTGGACTTTACTCTTGAAATTTCATCTACCAACACTACCAACTCCTCTGTGAACTTTGGATTCCTATCGCACTGTACAGCACTTTCATTTACGTATACTATTCAAACACATGCATGTCAATAAATTCACAATCACACAAAAATTGCTTCTGTTGTGACTTAAACTTGGTTTGTGTCATAGAGATGATGACCTGCTAAAAGAATACTGTGCATGAAAACTACTACAGCAATGTAAACACAGTTATGTGAGTCATGGTGATGTGACACATATGAGGGAGACACAGCACTACGTCAACACAACACATACTTACCATGGCCATCTAACTCATCGCCTACACTTTAGTGAACTGAAAATACAGTGGAATGCACATACACAACACCCATCCTGAGTCAGTGGCAATCAGCCCACAGGTACAGTATGCAAATGATTGTCGGATGTGTGGACACAGACAAAGCACAGTCCAAAGTGACGCACAGGTTTATTACACAATCACTACATGTAAACTCCACAACAGATGGAAGGTAACCTCACGTGACAGTGAGCACAAAGTAACAAAGTGGTAAACAATGAAAGTCCAGGGGTGTGTGGCACATCATCGGTTTGACAACGACAACTTGCACTCTGTCACAGGAATCCTTGTTTTGGGGGTCACACGTGACCAAACAACAGCCAAAGGACCCTGTGAAGGACAGACATACAACACTATTAATATCATAAAATAACAGCATCCATCTCCAATACACATGCCAAACACAAATCTTAAGATACGTGAACACAACCTAGTAATCATGTCAACACTGTTTGTGAGTACATACTAACTTAAGGGACACATCACTGCAAGCATCCTGTCAAGTAGCACACAGCCACACATATGCAGCAACATTGCACCACCTACACATATCAGGCCATGACAAAACGTAGACAACACATCACTGTATACTCACAATTATGTGAAAAAGTTGTTGATGAGCTGTGTCCGAACATCCCCCTCACCCTCATCATCACTGGCAACATGACCCAGAGCAGGATCCTCCACGGCTGGCGGCTGTCGTCCATCATCATCCTGGATGAGAGCCAACTCCTCCCTCACTGCCAGGTTGTGTAGCATGCAGCACACAATTATGATTTTGCACACCTTCTCAGGGGCATATGGGAGGGCCCCTCCTGTCCTTTCCAGGCAGCGGAATCTGCTTTTCAGTAGACCAAATGTCCGCTCTATCACTCTCCTGGTCCGCCCATGTGCCTCATTATAACGTATCTCCGCCGGTGTCACAGGGTTCCTGAGGGGTGTCAGCAACCACGGCATGTTTGGGTATCCGGAGTCACCTACATACAAACAAACAAACATTTCATGGGTCTGAAAAGAGGTTTACAGAAACTTTTTACCAAAAACACACAAGGGAAACAGATATTACACACCGACAAGCCAGGCACGCTGGTTCTGCAGCTGTGACATCATTGTTGGGATCCAACTAGTACGCATGATGTAAGCGTTGTGTGCTGAACCAGGGAAACGTGCACACACATGTGATATTGTCATGTCCGGCAGACATACCACCAGGGCGTTAATGGAGTGAAAATGTTTTCTGTTCCGGTATGTCTGCTCATGTGCTTGTGGTGGTACCAAAGCCACATGTGTTCCATCTATGGAGCCTATGACATGTGGCATCCTTCCCAGTGCATAAAAGTCACTCTTTATGTCAGTGAATTGTCCTGGGGTTGGGAATTGTATGTACCGGTTCAGGAAATGCAACATCGCCTCCAGAACATTGCGAAGCACACGGCTGAACATGGTCTGTGACATCCCACCAGCAGAAGCCACAGTGTGCTGGAAGGTACAGGTGGCAAAGAAGTGTAGGGCTGCCATCACCTTCACCTTGGGGATCAGGGCTGATGGATATGTCCGGCCAGGTTGTAAATGTGGGGCCAACTGCTCTGCCAACACCTCAATTAGTGGTCTTGTGAAGCGGTAACGTCGGATGCAGTCACGTTCAGCCATGGTTGCAAGGTCTGGGAACGGTCTATGGACAGCTGGTCTCCTGCAGTACATAGGTGATCAAAGAAAGATTGTCAGTTCCCCTACAAATGTGGCAATGACCATGCTAAATATCACATGCTACATCATAGCAAGACACAATTACTTGATGTGTGTGCTGTTGGGCATGGACACATATGTCAGATATGTGCCCCTCACCTGACATCCCAGCTCAACATGGTTACACAACAAGTGCAATGCTGCGCTGTGAACAATCTATGGAGTCTGTCACAGTTAGGCCTGGGCGGAAAACTACGCTACGCTCGCGTAGTTTGCGAAGTTTGCGCTACTTCGCACAACGCGAATTGCACGTAGCACAGTGCAAACACGTGTAGCGTAGCGTAGCGTAGTGCAGCGGTCATTTTTTGCTTGCTCGCGGTCCTCAACATCAAGTTGGCGACTGCGAGCAAGCAAAATGACATCCCGGCGAGACTTTTTCCTCGTTCGCGATCAGCAACACAAGTTGCCGATCGCGAGCGTGGAAAATAAACCTCCCGGCGAGATTCTCAACGCGGGAGGTCAGGTTTCTCATTGCGAGTGGTCGCGTATGCTCGCGACCGCTCGCGATGAGAAACTACCAGTCCGCGTTGAGAAAGCTGCCGCTCGAGTAAAAATCTACTCGAGCGGCAGTAAAGACAGCTCGCACTGTGCAAGATGCCGTTTTCAATGATTGCACAGTGCGGACAAGCATCCGGCACTGTGTAATCATTGCGAACACGCACTACGCAGTTCGCGTAGTGCTACGCGAAGCTCGCGTAGTGCGAACTTCACTTTGCGTAGCTTCGCAAAGCGCTACTTCGCGAACTACGCCCAGGGTTAGTCACAGTACATCTGCACAAATGTCACATACCAAACACACACCTCAGTGACTAGTAAGGATAGATGTGTTCCCCACATGACAGGTGCTATTTAAAGTCACACACACAAGGATCTTGTCGTGCCACAAGGACACTGTCATGATGTAGCGTCTGATGTACACGTACCAACACACCCATGAAACCCACATGATGTGCTACCAGATTTGTACTCAGGGCATACATGGATGTCTGTGACACACAGACACAACAGCAACTCACATGGCCAAATCACATGGATGTTGTAAACAATTGACAACTACCACATACAATCAGAGACATGTGTGTAGCACAATATGAACATACTCTGGATTAACCAGACAATGGTAGCTCTGGGACACCCTGTGACACACAGTCCATTTCACCTATGAGTCAGGGTGTATGTAACATGTCATCACACAATGTGCACCTTGAACTGTGTACAGGCCTCGGGGTTTGATCGGCAAAGTTGTCACTCACAGTAGTGATGTGCCTCACACACAATGGTTTTTGTCCACATTAAACATGGCATATCCTGGGAGTGTGTGCCACTAAGTTCCACGTCCAGTATGACATGTGGAGCCATATACCCACACATGTCATGAAGCCTGAAATGTTATTCCATATACTGTGTGACAGGCTGTATGTTTGTTGTAGAGAACCGGAGTCCCTGCCAAGATATTGTGTGGGCATCCTTTGGCTCTTGACTGTAATGGGGACAGACGCGTGTGACTTTCCAAAAGACGCGTCGTACATTTACGGGCCGAGCCGGGCACACGCCTTGGCTCCTGACTGTAATGGTGACAGACGCGTGTGACTTTCCAAAAGACGCGACGTACATTTACGGGCCGAGCCGGGCGCACGCATTGGCTCTTGCATTTACGGGCCGAGCCGGGCGCACGCCTTGGCTCCTGACTGTCATGGAGACTGACGCGTGTGAGTTTCCAAAAGACGCGACGTACATTTACGGGCCGAGCCGGGCGCACGCATTGGCTCCTGACTGTCATGGAGACTGACGCGTGTGAGTTTTCAAAAGACGCGACGTACATTTACGGGCCGAGCCGGGTGCACGCATTGGCTCTTGACTGTCATGGAGACTGACGCGGTATTGATACTTGTACGAATGGCGTTCAAAAAATTCCGTTGGCACCCAACAACAATGTATCAAAGTCAATGGTGTCATGATGGGGAATATTTGAACGATGCGGAAGGCGTGTACGAAGCGTGCAATGCAATGGATTGGCCAATTTCATAAAAAAGCAAACGTCTCGGACCTATCGCTGTGGACGCATGGGACAGATTCTGCCTCTGCAGCACAGATATAAGGCTGTCTGTTCCCCAGAGACTTCACTTGCCTGCACTACATGCCACAGGACTACATCTACCACTACCACTGCTGCTGTCTCTGCATCCTCTGGCTACTGCAATGGCACGTACTGTGGAGAGGGCCCCAGCATTCACTGAGGAGGAGAACCAGGCCCTGCTGGGCAGCCTCCTGCAACAGTACAGCAAGCTGTTTGGGAAACCAGGAGAGCAGGTGAGTGTGCAGTCCACTGCCTTTCTAATTGTGCATGTTGTCTGACTAGCACACTAGCATTGTGTTCACCAAGGGCAAGCATGCTCACTGAGTAATTGTAAGTCTCCAAGTGTGTAGAAACAAGTAATGTACAGGTGCAGTTTCTAAGAAATGGCATTTTGTCTTTGCTTTGGATTAACATGCACTGTTATCATGTTGTCAATGCTGGCTTGCACACAGGACATCTGCCCATGTCCATAGTCGCACTCCCTGTTTACATCATATGCCCTTCAGCAAATGACATGTATGTCCAACTGTGTGATGAACAGACATATTGCATGTGTGGCAATGGTGTCTAACTTTGTCATCCATGCAGGTTGATGCCCATCAGAAGCAGTAGATTTGGCAGACCATCGTCCGGGCAGTAAGATCTGTGGGGTCTTCAAACGCCGCATCCGCCACTGCCAGAAGAGGTGCCAGGACCTTCGTGGCTGGACCAGGAGGATAGCCAGAGTCCAGCTGAAGCTGTCGCCTCCACGCAGACGGGGCGGACGATGGACACTGACCACCCACATGCTCCGGATACTGACGGTGGTCTTCCCTGACCTGGATGGGCAGTTGAAGGACAGACAGTAGCAAAGAGGGGGTAAGTTCATGCTTTTTTGGTGAACTATGTCTAACATGCAATTTGCACCCCTTCAGCCTGGTAACACTCCCACAGTTCGTCTGTCTGCTGAGACAAGACTCATGTGGCTAAATTTGGTGATGCCACATTCTCATCTGATACCCAGGTGTGTCCCTTTCGGTCTGTGACTTGTGTCACTTGGGTTGTGTGTTCTTGCTGTTGTCCAAGGTTGATGTTGGGAACAGCATCTGCTACAGGTGCATTGATTTGGGCTTCATGAGTGGGGCTATTGTCTGACGTGTGTCAGCACATTGACAGAAATCTGACCTGTACTCTGTGTGGGCCATACATAAATGTTCTAATTGCTGACCTGGGTCACCATAGGTGTCTGAGGTATTGACCACACACCCATGCAGCAGGTAAGACCAATGTTGGGGCCTCAGAGCAATGAAATGCATGCATGTAACTGATGCATAGCCACCTGCCAAGTGTTCCTGGTAATCCCATGTTGCACATGGTCCAGGACAGGTATGGCAACTCCGGCCATCCGAGACACTCTGTCCTCCTAATCCTGGGTGTCATCCAACATCATGACCATTGGGAAATGTGCAATCAGGTGTCTGACTCTGTGTCATTGTGGAGTGGCATAGCTTTTTGGACTTCAGGAGTGGTAAAATGTTTATGATGTACTGACATCTGATTTGAGGCTGTTGGATCTGCACATAGGGTAGAACATATGTGTGTAATCACTGGACTGTGCCTAATGGTGTATTCCACATTAATGTGCAAGCAGCTTTACTTTGTTCTCGTCAGCCTGTGATGTGTTCATGTATACTGATTTGTGTTATCACACACTCAAATGTCTCATTTGGTTAACGTGTGATCATCAGATTCCTTCTAATGTGGGTAGCATGGGGTGTACATGTGTACTTGACCATTACAGAGCTTGCATTCACCGCAAAAACATGAGTGTGACACAGTGCAGACTGTTGTTTTTGGATGCACTGCCCCTGTGACAGGAGCCAGTAATAACTCATTGGCCAGACAGGCCTGTGGCATGGTGTACCACATGCCATTCTGGAGCTTGCAGCATTGTCAGTTGTTCTGCATGAACTCCATTGTAGTATTGACTATCAAGACATGAGGCCATCATGGTGTCTGGGGATGGAAGCATATCCATCATATCAACAATGACTATGGGCAGCCCATTTGCTGACACAAGTACTGAGTCACTGACAGGAGATGGTATATGTGTGTAATGACACATTACACTCACAATCCTTGCAGATAAGTAAACTGGCAATGTGGTGCATGTTTGCACATATCATTAGTGACATCATACATGCACCAGACAGATGGGTCCATTGCCAGGATGGGTACGAGGAGCATGGTTGACTGGCACACTGACAAGTGCCTGGTTCACATATGTGTCATTCATTTAAGCAATGATTTTCTGTTAATGCCAGGGCTTGCTCTGTGATGTGCTGCAATTACAGTCATGTGTCAAGTCAATACAGGTGACTAATGTGATTATGTTTTTCCTCCTTGTTTACAGCATCATCTTCGGCTACTGGAGGAGACAGCTCCACGGACCAAGAGGAGGCGCAGAGCCAGACTGGGTCCGCTGTGGATGAGGCGGAGGGACCCAGTGGCATGGAGGGTGAGGGGAGCCACACTGAGGGACACTCAGCAGCAACCACCTCAGCTGAGGAACACTCCAGCTCCAGTGAGGACTCCCTTGTGGAGGCGGGTGTTACAGGACCACAGGCCACAACTAGCGAGTCTGTCCCCGCCACCACCACCATCTCCACCCTCCCAGCTGCTCCCATCCCAGATGTCCGTGGAGCCTCCCGTGTTAAGGAACATGTCTCTTACAGTCCAGGCACCGCACCCCCTGCCTCTGTCTCCCCTGCTGCCCTGAGTGTGGAGTCTGTGGACTTGCTGAAGCAGATCCATGTGGGGCAGACATCGATGCTGAGTGTCCTCCATGCTCACACCGGTCTATTGACACAATTGGTGTCATTCATGGAGGGCATCTCAGCAAACATGTCTGCCCGACAGCGGACCAATCAGTCCATGGCCTCCTCACTGACGGCAGCAGTGTCCCTCCTCCAACAGTCCCTCACCCCTCCTACCTCTGCCCCATCCACAATCCCCACTACCCTACCTGCCCAACGCACACTGACACAGGCACATGCACGCACAACAACAGACACAAGCAGCACACAGCAATGTCAGTCCAAGGCAAAACGCGCAAGCACGCACACTCAGGGGACTGATGGCACACACACAGGGGATAGGGTACAGACACACAGACAGGCATCCACAACCACTCCGCAGTCCTCAGATACCTCTCCCTCCAAAACTCCTTCCCTTGACTCACCTGCAACCCCCCCTTCCCAGAAGCTCTTCCTCTGTGACCTTGGCCACTTCCCCACAGATCCATCAGGTCCAACTCACAAGGGGAAGAGGAAGTCACCACACACAGAGGTTAGACCCCCCCCACGCACACCCTCCCCCAGGAGCAGGAACACTGAGGCCCCCACCCGCAAATCCCCCAGGACGAGGAAGAGCAAGACCCCACCACAATCCCGCACTACCACCACACAGTCTCCGTCCTCCAGCCCCCAGGCCACCACTCCTAGGGTTCCCACGCCACACCCTGCCCCAGGTTCCCCCACACACAGGTACACCATCCCCAAAATGATTAGGCCCTCCCCCTTCCACATGCACTTCCACCACAACCTCACACCCTCAGCCTGTTCCTACGACTGCTGTGGAGACCGTGTCCCCCACATCTGACCTACCCACTTCATCTGAGCCCCAAACAACACCTTTGGACATTGGCACTGCAGTGGGGACCCCGTCCACTCCGTCTGACTTGGGCACTGCAGTGGTGACGGCGCCCACTGTACCAGACACATCCACTGCAGTTGCCACTGACACTCCTGCACCCACCACACCTCCCCTGCCCCATACTGCTATCCCCTGATCCTGTCCCTGTGGTGCCTATCCTGCCCCTATGTATGCCCCTCCAAGGGGAGATGTCCCCTGGCTGTAGCAGTGCAGGCAAGCAATGTGTGACGAGTAGTCATATGTCACACGGAACGGACAATTGCAATGGACTGGCCATTGGCCTTTGGATTGCTCCTGGTTTCAAAGTGTTTATTTTTGCAGGCTGAATAAAGCAAATTTTTGTTATTTGCTAGTTTTGCATTTAATGTACATGATGTTGCTGATGAGTGTCATTAAGTTGCTGTTGCTATTGTGTTTGTTGAAGAAAAGTGATTTGGTGATGGGATGGACTGCATGTGGTCCATGGTATATGTGTCCTATTACAGTATGTAGCCATGTCATCCTTTGCTGCAAAGTGAGGTAGTCATGATTCCAATAACTTGGCACAGGGAGTGTCACCTTCTTTTCACAACTTCACATCTTTGGCTTACACTGTTGCACATATGTTGGGCTTAGATTTGTGCACATTGTACTTTTTCCTGACTGTGGGCCCATCTCCACTGGACATGCAGATTAGCGCATCAATGATGAACAAGTCATCTGTGTCATCAGTGCAACTTGCTATACATGTGTTTTGATGTTGTGCAGATGACTTAAGAGTCACTCCTGTACACGGGCTGATGTGACCAGAGCTTTCAGGGTGTTGTAATTGGTGGCTCACTGACCAAGTTTTACGCTGACATGACAGAGCCGTGCACAGACAACGTTTGGCACAGCTGACCTTACACATGAGTGGAGTCACCTCATGGCAGTGTGTTATTCCGTGACATTGACTGAGCCCATGTTGTGTGTTCTGTGAGCATGTCTCTGTGTGTTCCCTTCCCTTTTTCTACACAGCCTATATTCCCTGCAGATGTTCCTGTTTGTGATGCTGGCTGAGTTGTCCTGTGTTTATCCAGCATCTTTGACCTAGGTTTCTGGGATGTAGGTGCATGGAAAACTACTGGTCATTCGGGTGTCATCCGTGGGTGTGTTTGATGAAAGGGCCTGGAATGTGGGCAAACGCACATGGGACATATTGAGGATTCCCCAAGGCACTTTTGTGTTTCCAACATCAGGTTGTTTTGACTATGTGGTGTCTTTCTTTGACTGGGTCACTTGTATGTGTGTGTGACTGCTCACACTCATCAGATCCTAGCCTTCAATGTTGGATGATGTCAACATGTGTTCTTTGTGGGTTTTCCAGGGCTCTTCATTGGTCTGGGACTGTGACAGGGATCCCAATGTGTCTGATACGTTTCACGTCATGCACATGTACCTCATGCTATGCAGTGTGGCAGACATTCACAATGGTTGTTGACTGGCCATGTGTGATGAGTTTATACACCTTACATCCCCCCTCCACCCCTGGGATTGTCATAGGTGCCTGTGCAATGTCACCAGTCCATGTGGGCTTAGCTGATGCACATTGTTGCAGATCAAGGTGTGTGGTATTGAGAGTGGGAAAATGTGAGTTGTCTCATGTCTGGGCCCCTACCTACATGGTGGCCTTAAATTACAGGCCATGCCCAGTGAGTTTTCTGTGTGTGAGTGTGATGGAAGTTGGTCTGTCACAACATGACAGAGTGCGCACATGTGACTGTGCTCCATATATGGGCAACATCCAAATTTGTCATCACAGAGGGATCATCATACAGGCTACTGTCACCACAATGTAGGGTCCTTGTGGGTACTGATGGAGTGGGTCTGTCTCTTGCTGTGTTGGTTGCTGTTCCGCCCAGCTTATGTCACATGTGTCTGTTGTGAACCCACTCATCTTGCAATGCCTGATTGCCCACAAAGAGGTACCCAATCCATTTGATACTTCTGGATTGCACTGTGTACACATATGTCTCATTGGAGTTCAGCCCCACATCATGTGTGTCGTACTAGCCTGGGTACACTGAGACACACACACACATGTCGTGTTCGATATGCAGTGTGAGGCTGGCTGGTTGTGTTTGTGCATCTGCACCCATGCATTGGTATAGCTTTTGTGGGCCATTGGCTGGATGTTGGTAGTAGGTTTTTTCCTACTGTCCCTGGGACTCCTACCTCATCAGTCTGCACATTCATCATGGCTAGTATGTCCCATTGCTGCCATGGTATGGGACTTGATCACCTAAAAGCTGCAGTCTACACGGGATTCCTTAGTATGTGTGTCTGTTAGTGAACATATGTGTGTATGCATTATGTTGGTCACTTCTTACATTGTCTAATTGGACATTGGAGGCATTGTCAGCCCACATGTGCGATTCGTTTCTGCACATGGCAGAGGGTTTTTTAGACGACACAAAAATCTTTCACTAAACAGATCTATGTTTGTTTGCTACACAACCACTACTTTGCCACTACGTTGCTTGTGGTGTTAGGACCAGGAATCATACATGCTGGTTTGCATATGCTGGTATTTTTAAGCCCGCACTCACCTTTTGGTCACTGTGGTGAGGGGGGATTAAACCCCATTACCACAATGTTCCAGATGTGCTGGTGTTTTGGACCCCACACTCACCTTTTGTTCACTGTGGTGAGGAGGGTTTAACCCCATTTCCACAATGTTCCTGATATGCTGGAGTTTTGGACCCCACACTCACCTTTTGTTCACTGTGGTGAGGGTGGGGTTTCACCCCATTACCACAATGTTCCTGATATACTGGTGTTTTGGACCCCACACTCACCTTTTGGTCACTGTTGTGAGGGGGGGTTAAACACCATTCCCACAATGTTCCTCAAAATGCTTGGGGTTTGTGCCCCACATTCACCTTTTGGTCACAACTGTGATGTGAGTTACAGTATGTGTTCCCATTCAGTGTCACTGTTGCAGGCAGTTTCCACACAATACACAATCTTGCCATGGTGGTAGGGGGGTGTGTTTGGCCTACAACCCCTATGCGTGGGAATGTTAGTGGGGTTAGCCATCCCCCCCTATGAGTAGGGACTACTGGTAGTGATAGTCATCCACCCCCCTATGAGTAGTGACTACTGGTAGGGATAGTCACCCACCCCCTGATGGGTAGGGACTGCTGGTAGTGATAGCCATCCAGCCCCCTATGGGCTAGACAATGCTGGTGGTGGTAGCCATCCACCCCCTATGGATGGGGACTACTGGTAGTGATAGCCATACCCCACCCTATGAGTAGGGACTGCTAGTAGTGATAGCCATCCAGCCCCCTATGGGCTAGACAATGCTGGTTGTGGTAGCCATCCACCCCCTATGGGTGGGGACTACTGGTAGTGATAGCCATCCCCCACCCTATGAGTAGGGACTGCTGGTAGTGATAGCCATCCACCCCCCTATGGGCTTGACAATGCTGGTAGTGATAGCCATCCCCCCCTATGAGTAGGGACTACTGGTAGTGATAGTCATCCACCCCCCTATGAGTAGTGACTACTGGTAGGGATAGTCACCCACACCCCGATGTGTAGGGACTGCTGGTAGTGATAGCCATCCAGCCCCCTATGGGCTATACAATGCTGGTGGTGGTAGCCATCCACCCCCTATGGGTGGGGACTACTGGTAGTGATAGCCATCCCCCACCCTATGAGTAGGGACTGCTAGTAGTGATAGCCATCCAGCCCCCTATGGGCTAGACAATGTTGGTTGTGGTAGCCATCCACCCCCTATGGGTGGGGACTACTGGTAGTGATAGCCATCCCCCACCCTATGAGTAGGGACTGCTGGTAGTGATAGCCATCCACCCCTATGGGCTTGACAATGATGGTGGTGATAGCCATCCCCCACCCTATGAGTAGGGACTGCTGGTGGTGATAGCCATCCCCCACCCTATGGGCTAGACAATGCTGGTAGTGGTAGCCATCCACCCCTTATGGGTGGGGATTACTGGTAGTGATGGCCATCCCCCACCCTATGAGTAGGGACTGCTGGTAGTGTTAGCCATCCTCCCACCTATGAGTTGGGACTGCTGGTAGTGATAGCCATCCACCCCCCTATGGGCTGGACAATGCTGGTAGTGGTAGCCATCCACCCCCTATGGGTGGGGACTACTGGTAGTGACAGCCATCCCCCCACCTATGATTTGGGACTGCTGGTAGTGATAGCCATCCACCCCCCTATGGGTTGGGCAATGCTGGTGGAGAGGGATATCCACCCCCTATGTGTGTGTTGCATTTTGCAGGTTCGTGACGTTTGTTTGTGTGGTGGGTGTCTGACTTACCGTCTGTGACGTACGCGTCGGTTCCTGTTGTTGATCCGGTCATAGATGTACAGTACAGGGATGACCTGCTCGAGCGGATTCATGGTTGGTTCGTCTCGTAGGCGTAGATCGGTGGTTCGTCTCTTAGGCGTAGATCGTGTTGAGGCGCGAATCGTTCCTGATATACTGCTCTTCCGGATTCTGTGACGTGCTGGAGGTGGCGACCTGTTCGGCACGTAGGACGTACTCATCGTACTTGGCCGGCCGGAAACTGCTGTGAAAATTGCTTCCGGGCGACTCTATTCAGCATTTGCGGATCTGGCTCGTACGGGGAATGTAGCTGGAATCGGAGCGTACGTGTCGCTCAGGATTTGGACACATTTGCGCATCGTACTTCATCGTTCGGACGGACCGGCTCGAGCGAGATCAGAATCGGCCGCTAAGTGTCCATGCGGACTACTTTTTGTTGGTAAGACTGAGAGAAAAATAAAGACATGTATTTCAGAGCATAAAAGTACCATACGGACAGAAAACAAAACCTCTAGCTTAGCGGTACATTGGTTTACAGAAAGACACACTATATCTCAATTACGCTTTCAGGTAATAGAAACCGTATCACCCACTCCAGGGAAAGATGTAACTAGATCTTTATTACAAAGAGAGATCTTTTGGATCAAAAAATTGGACACACAGCAGCCAAGAGGGCTTAGTGAAAAGATTGACATGAGTTGTTTTTTGTAACCCTATGTGACGTAAGAGTGGACATCAGGAGTCATATTCCATCACTCACACAACAGTTGGTGACCACGTTGATGTGTTAGACACTTGAATATTTTGCATGCTGGAACATGTACTAACCTCAACCACATCATAGTGACTAGATTGGAGAGAATGTTGTTCGCGGTACATCTATAAAGTTTTGAAATTTCAACATTCTCAGAGTTATGTAGAACAGTGTTTGGATAGCGTTTGGTTATAAACTTATTAGGTTTTATAGAGCTTAGAATCATTGTCTCGATACGATATTCACTGGTTTGAAGTAGGCGCGTATAAACCTAGGCTTTTAATATGTTGAGCATGACCTCCCGTCAGGACGAACAGAGCACTGGAGAGTCATAGGACCTTTTGCAGACCAATTGCCATTGGGGCATTTAAATAAGGTACATTAGTTAGAGCGTCAGAAATTGAAACGATTGCTTTTGAGTTTGTGATATTACATTCGGTTACGTTTTAAACCCCTTTCCAAGATGGCGGTTATAGTTTCGGACATCATGCGCTGATGCGCAGCAGTACGTCATTGATATTTCATCCGCACTGTTTGAAAAGTGATTGCTAGCATCGGGTCTTACAAACGGTCGAGTGTTTAAGAGTTGTCAGAATCTTCACATACAGTGGCTCAAGTAAGCGATAGTGGAGTAGCATTTTGTAATGTCTCTGTTTATTGAGTACTTGACAAAGAGGACGTTGTTTGTTTCACCATGAGAGGTGACGAGTCAATTGTTTTGATATTACAGAAACGGGCAACAACTCTTTGAATGTTTATCACGGAATCGGAGGATTATACTTTTTTCAGGTCAGTCAAGAAGTACGGTTTGATTTAATCTGGAGGTTTCATTGAGTTTTGCGTTGATTTTAAAAATAAGGGTCACTTTGATTTATAGATCGAGTTGATCTCATTATGAACCGGAGTGCAGTATCGGTTTCTACATTGAGTAAGTTGTGTGTGACTAACGAATTTATAAGCACGGTATGGGGAGAGGTGATATTTAAATTCATAGACCCATTTAGTTCACAAACATTGAAACGCCCAAGGTGCATCACATGTGGATTAATGACTGATATATCGCAGCCTGGGATTTGCACCTCAAGACTCAAACAACACCACATAACAGTATTATTACCGCCATGCCATCATGCATGATATTGAGTTGTTTTAGAACACCAAGTAGTAAGACTTTGCCTATCAGGAAGACAAATGGTACACCCTGCACATTGTCATTTGATATTCATTTTTGTTGTTTACAGATTTGGCCCCTGACAAAGGGACGCATGTCCCGAAATGCATTGGGCATGGAAGAACAGAATACATGTATATAAATAATTGAATGGCATAATTCTGTGATGTGAACAGAATGAACATATGTATTAATGTATACTTTGAAATTTAAAAAACCTGTGTATTTGTACATGTTTTATGAAGATTTGAAGTGAAACTATCTTAATTAAATACAAATCACTTTGAGTAGAAAGAATTAAGTGTGTAAGCATTTGTATTTGCAATAGTGCACATTGGAACAAGTACTAGTACTTGAAATATGATTTTGATGTTTAAATAGACATGCTAGATATCATGCCTACCAATGTAGCACACTAAGGTTAAAAGGATTATTTTCATTAAGAAGGTTTAGATTAGGAGTGCTCTACTATCATTCATTGAGATTTTTGTCGTCACGTCATCATACAGTTGAACAGAGAATGGATATTAACAAATCAGGGCCAAATGTACTAAACTATTTTGTGGTTGCAAAGTCTGTGATTCACAAAATCACTGGCATTGTCACTGCTAAACTATAAACTATAAAACACAAGAATCCCTTTTGTGCTAGATGTTAATTAATAAATCTGTCCTCAAACAGAGTGAACTGAACCAGAATACTCTCAAAAAAATATATTACCTTAAAAACTTTTGAAAATCTGTTTCCTCTATCAATATTTCTTAAAAAGTTTATTATTTTAATTATTAATCAATTATCTTCCAATCCAATCATCAAATATTGATTTCATATTCATACATTTAAAAAAAGGAAAATTCAAAACATTGTATATATACACAATAGTACATTCACAATATCAATTTACACATATAAATAAAACATTGCTCCAGCATATGTTTCTTTCACATAAAACCTCTAAAACATTTATTAAAGTAATTCATCTACTTCTTTCCGTAAAACTAGTGTCGACGCGGCGTTTCGGCAGATTACCTGGTCATTCCCCGCCTTCTTCAGGACAAATATTCTTACAACACGAATTTAAAAACAATAATTAATCTGGGAAACAGAAATGAATAAAAACCTGATTAGATACACAACATAATTAAATTTGGTAATCTGTTCAGTGCACACTATTGACTAGAAGGGTTACTACCTTATATTGATTATATTCAATATTTATCTTTATTATTCTATTATTGTTAAAAATTGTAAATAAAGATAAAAATTTAAAATTTAAAATTAAATTTTCTCCATAGTTCCTTCAATGTGGAAATCTCAAAAATATATGTAACTAGTCCATCTATTCTTTACTTTATCGTCTTATAAAGTCATGGATTTCTTTTACTTACACTTTCAAACTGCCTCACAGAGCAATGGGTATTGTCACTGCCAAACAACAAGCCGCATTGTACAAAAAGAATTTTGCAAGCCGAGAATGTTGTTCCAATTCAAAGTACACTTTGCAAACTCATTTCAAATCAGAAGTTGAAGGGGGAATAAAAAGGACATCCCCTCTTTCTACCAATTCGCAATACAATGTATCAATGCTTTGCAGCTATATAGTATTGGGAACACATGACCATCTTTTAGCTATTGTCCATTACAATCTGGCCATACAGATGTCCTATATATCACAATAGGACTCCATGATAAAGAGAATCAAAGAACCTGATAGGCAAAACATGACAAGGGCTCAAATTAGGCTTCTGTTAGCAGCTACACTTGATTTGCTTGAAACTTTAAGTTTTTGAAAGCTTTGTGGCAGGCGTGTGGAACGAAACCTGAAGTGGAACGTCTGTCTAAAAAAGGATCAAGGATTTGATTGCAATCACCACCAATTATTAAATTGTCTGAGGCATATTCAGAAACAGTATGTGACAGACTCCATCAGAAATTTGGATCTGGGTGAGTTGGACCATATAGATTAAGGATAGTAAAAGTACTGTTGTCAATTGTAAGTGTAACAAATATTCAGCAGCCTTCCGTATCTTGATGTTGTGAAATTGTGGTAATTGTGAGATATTTATGACAGAGAACAGTTACCCCATTTTTGTTTGTGGTAGAGGGAGAATAAAAAACTTTGCCAACCCTTTGTTCTTTAAGCTTAATTGCTTCTGAATCATTCCAAGTAACTGTTCTAAGTTGCATCACAAGAAATATTAATGTACAACTGCTGTGACAAAGAAAAGACTAGGCATATCAATTTTATGAAAGCAAAAAAAAGGAAAGAAACAGAATAGTAATAGGAAAGAAACGGAGGAAGATGGCCTCCGGAAGTTCTGTAGGCCTGAATGTGGCAATCCCGGGACTGGAGTCCACAAGAGCTAAAAGAAGCAAAAGAGAAAAAAGAAATACCCCGAAGTGTAGAGGGATAGCAGAGCACCTGAGAGAGACAGGCAAGAGTGACTTCAGAGCGAAAAATTGATATTAGATATTAAAATAGATGAATGCGAGGTTCAGTGAGGGAGAGCACATTATATACAAGACAGACATACCATTCTGAGAGACCAAATAATGTAACAAACTGCAATAAATTAATGAGGCAATGGATAATAATAACAAGATCTAGACTTACCAGTGGAAACATGTAGAGATAGAATTAGGATGATGTGAAGGGGATACAATAGGGGTAGGTACATGAGGGTTCCACAAATGGTGTTGTATCTGTGAATAAAAAAAAGAAGGGAAACAATCAATATAGAATGCTAAATGTAACAATTAAAGTTAAAGTGTTATGAAAAAGAGAACATTAGAGTCATAATAAATTAGATCTTCAAGTGATTGCTGAAGCTCCTAGTTCAATGGCCTCTGTTTGTGTTGATTGATGAAGATTTGTAGTTCCGCAGGTTCCTCGAAGGAGTGGGATTTGTCCTTGAATGTGATTTTGAAGAGGCATGGATGGAGGAGCCCATATCTAATATTCAAGGATTTAAGTTGTGGACGTAGATCCAGAAATTATTTCCGACGTGCAGCTGTAGCAGAAGAGAAATCTTGTGTGAAGAAAACCTTGTGACCTGACCATAGGAGAGATCCCACCTTTTTGGCTTCGGAGAATATCTGCATCAGGTCAGTAAATTGGAGAAAGAAAATAATTTTTCCTCTGGGTCATGCATGAGGGCCTGTTAAAGTCCATGGACCTAAACAATGTGCATGTTGAATAGAAAGAAGAGAAGCGGTAGGCAGACGAAGAATAGAAGGCATCGCAGTTTGAAGAAATGCAATCATGTTAGAGCCTTCTGAATGCTCTGGGATCACAGAAAAGTTGAAGGTTGTTTCTCCTGTTCCTGTTTTCTCAGTTTTCGGTAAGCCTTTCAAGTTGAGCTATGTCCCTGGAGATCTGAGAGTTGACAGGAGGGGAATCTTCAAGGTTACTAACTCTCTGTTCCAGTGTAGGAATCTGTTGTTCGTGTAAGGACCATTTCTCCTCAATACTTTGAAATTGTTATATTTCATATAGGTACCCCGATATAGGTCTAGGCAACATCATAACCCTTCACCTACATTCTCTCCTATACTACATACATAACAGATTTGAAGGACTGACCTTTTACCCAGTTACAATACTACACACAAGTACGTAGGGTTTTTCCCTGGACACTGGCCTCATAAATTATGCATGAGGATTCTTAGTTTCTTGGAATCACAGCAGGACCATCATCTCCTGCATAATAACTGTGTACAAAGTTCATTCCCTATGTCATCCTAAGTCCGACACTGACACAGCAAGGTAGAACCCCTGGGGATACGTTAGGGTATATAAACACCACATCTTGCTGAGATAGTTAGAGGAGATCAGGACTTCCCGGCCAACACACTGACGCAAGACACTGAGGTTCCTGCATGCAGATACTCCAGCTCACAGTGGTCTGACATCCCTTGCGGGGTGTTCAGCCCGAGACCAGAACGGGTTCCCGCAGTCTCACATCAGGTAATGGGGTTGGTTTTATCCTAAAGGGATTCTTGGCTTTACACCTACTCACATGCTAGGTACACCTAGGTACATCTAGTTAGGGTGCATCGTAGGAGTACGCATTCTATTGCCATGTATTTTATATACTTGCCTATATTTATGATTTTAGAAAAATGGTAGAAACCTACCACCTGTTTACTTTCTTAGTGCTGCTACTCATTTATATATGCCACTGTCTACTGGTGATTTCAGTGCATTTATTTTACGCTAGAATAACGACTGTTCAATAAATACTTATTGAAAACGTCCCAACCGTTTATTCTGTGTATCTCTCTGAGAACAAGTGAGCACGAGTGACTGAGCAAAAAGTAAGTTACTGTTTCCAGGGTCCTGAGGGATCAGGGTTGTCATGTTCGATAGTTGCCAAGAACTATTCTCTCCTTGGTAAGAGGAGGTTATAGTGGCATTGCGAGCTAGCTGGTACACAGGCCAACATACCCGGTAGGGGTGTCTGGAATCAGTCTGGACACCAGTCCCGCAGTGTATGTTGTCTAAACGCGCAGATTCTATATAGGCCTTAAGAGAACTACACGACATGGCGCCGCCAAGGTTGGTATTGGCACTTATTTAACAGTCAAATCTGAGTAGTTCAGTAGTGCTATTCTCAGAGACCCCTACTCACATTTCCCCAGAGATGTCTGGAGTGGGAGGGAACAAAATCCGCCGCAGCTGAGTAGAAAAATTCCTGTGTATTGGCTGTTGGTTTGATCAAGCTTGAAGGATACAGTGTTCCTAATTGTGCATAACACCTTATCTCAGTTCCCTTGAAACGTTCTCCTTTCTAAAAATAATGACTGAGCAGGGAGACGTAGATGAAGGGAATGCACTAAACTTCACAACAGAAGAATATGATGCAGAAGCAATATACATTGCAGAAAATGTTAGAAATGCTGTAACCCTAAAACTTGCAAGTGACTTTTGTGATTGAGGCACACGAATCATATAGAACAGAGGTATTCTATTCATGGATTAGATTCCCGCAGGCAAATGCTTTGACAAAAACATTTCACTACTATGTCGAAGATGACATACCAGACGCATATAGTCCATATGAGGACATTGAAATTCCACTCACTTACCACGAACATTTTTACTGGTTTAAAGGCACCCTCCCCCATACAAGAAATAGAGTAAGACTCGGCCTGCTCGGAAGAGACGGAGCAACTTGGCCAGTGCTAGCGGCCTACACACCACATCCTGACATTGACACAATGCCAGGAGGAGACTTACTAGTACAGCATAAAGAATTAATAAGACTTTACAGAAACATGACACAATTTGTGATGAGAACACTCACACTTTAGCCAACACCGGCTACACAACCAGGACCAGTCCAAAATAATACAACCAAAATTACACCACAAACACTGCACACAGTGATGGGTAAAATGCCCACTAAACGTGAACAAATGCCCTTCTGGATAGCACAAAAAATAACACAGCTGGAGGCAGTGTTTCCACACACTGGTCCTAAGGAAAAGCATAGATTACTGACGATTTGCTTGCCAATGGGGATAGCTCCCTCTACAGAAGATTGTACCTCTTGGGGTACAGTTTTCGCTGCAATATATACCAGGACTCATGGTATCCCTTCTTTAGCGGTAATACCAGATGTATTAAGACAAATACAGAACGAGTATGGAGCAGAACCTGCTCTAAACTTTGGGATGAAGTTGTTAAATAACTTCGCCTAGGTATCTGCGATAATATTAGCAAATATTAAAGGGGAAGCAGTATCAGTGGCAATACACCAACGTCTGAGAGATTTCACTCCTTCACAACAGCAGACAGAGCTACCGCAAATAATTGAAACTGCTTATGCGGAATTAGGTAGAGACAGTCTGGGAGCTAGACCTGTAAAACCTCAACTAGTGGGAGGTACAGATAAAGAACAGGCAAAGCAAACACCGGTTTCTTCCAAAAAGAAATGGGACAATAATAAACAGCAAAATAACAGATCTCTCTCCAGGGGAAGGTCTCCTCAACAGGAGCCCCCAGAAAGGAGATATAATCTTAGGAATAGAGATAACATTAAAAAAACCTGACAGGTATCAGGACACTGATACACGTTCCTCTCGTTCTTTTCAGGGTTCATCAAAAAACTCAGAAAGGGAAGGACGGTCAGAACAGAGACAAGAAGAGCGTACAAAGCCCAGAAACAGGCAACGCACTTCGGACTACGCTTCAAAGAAAGAAGAAAATCCCAAAGCAAAACCTCAATTTAAAAAGAAGAAGGTAGCAGATCTTAAAGTTAGACATGCCCAGAATTCTAAGGACTCAACTACTGAACGGGGAATGGGCTCTGACGATGCTAGACAGCGCAGCAGAAGTAACAATAGCTCGCCGGAACCTGATGGAATTTCTGGTGACAGCGGACTTGAGTGAGTATATCACGGTGGAAACACCTGATACTAGGGTGAGTGTCCCACAAAAGTTACATGAAATAACACTCCAAATGGAGGGGGACAAGCCGAGACAAGTTAAGGGTCTCTTTTGGGAGAACCTGACTTCTGGCTACGACATCCTATTAGCAGAAAAAGATTGGCCGCTTACTATTTTTATGGAATGTCCAAAGGGAGAAACTGTGATTTTACCAGCTTTCTTTGACCTAGTCCCCGCACACCTAAGACAGACATATGCGCAGGAGTGGGCAGTAGCCCTTGCTCCAGCATTATACCGCAACCACGTAGGGTGGGATGAAGAGTCACCCCACCACGTAATTCCAATAAAAACAAACCCAACTCCACAAAGACAGTATCCCATAAAACAGGAAGCTAAAAAACAGGCCAGGGAGATCTTAGATCAACTTGAATACCAAGGTGTAATTGAACCATGCACCTCATCAATGAATAATCCTTTGTTTCCCGTAATGAAACCCGACAATTCATATCGTCTAGTTTTCGACTATAGACACCTAAACTCATGTACAAAAACATTTGCAGTTTAGAATGCACATAGTGCCGCATTAATGAATAACATTGTGCAGAAAAAATACAAAACAACATTAGATATCTCAAATGGATTTTTCTGCCAAAACATAGCGCCTGAAAGCAGATATTTGACAGCCTTCTCAGCGCTAGGGTCCCAGCATCAATTTTGTCGACTGCCCCAAGGGTATAGGAATAGCCCGGGGTTATTCTCAAGGAGGGTAACAGAGTTACTACAGAATTTGGATGAGGAAGCATTATCCTATGCAGATGATATTTATCTAACGAATGATGACTTAGAGGAACACTTGACCAGGGTGAGCACCATAATTTTGGGTTTCGCCTCTGAGGGTTACAAATTTAATTTAAAAAAATCGAAAATAGCCCACCTCAATGTCCTATTTTTGGGATATGAGCTTTCTAGTGAAGGCAAAAGCCTGGCAGCCCACTTTTTAGAACAGTGCTCACTGCTGCAACCTCCAAAATTATGTGAAAATTTATAGTCCATACTGATATTTTTGAATTTTGGCAGAACATACATTTTGGATTACGCAGAGAGAGTAAAACCTTTCTACGACCTAATAAGACCCGACTTTTCAGTTAGACAATGGACACAGGAACACACAAATATACTTCCTTTCCGACAAGCTGATATGATATCATCAAAACACTTACAGACACGCGTAAACGTACGCAACCTGGTGATCCGCGTAGTCGCAGGTCAATCAGTGTACACTTACTTAACCTTTAATGAAGGTGAAACAGTACCAATTGCATATAAATCACATTTGTAAAATGCGTTTTGCACCAACAGAAAAAATTCTGACAGCAGTACAGACTGCTGTAGTGAGAGAAAGAGCACTGGCTCAGGAAACGAATAATTGTCGTGACCCCGGTACCGGCCTTAGAGGCTGCCACAAAGGCAAGCATCCCAAATGCTAAAGCGTTACATCCAAGATGGATACAATGGGCTAATTCTCTCACTGCAACAGATGTAGAATACAGATATGACCCTAATCTAAAAACACAAGCATTCCTGCAATATGAACAAGAATATCCTCTACCAAATGAAATAATGCCTCTAGATCGGTATGAATACATTATTTATCCTGACGGATCTGCTCAACCGGCCATAGGGAGTAAGCAACAATACAGTGCAGCATGCGCTATTGTAAAAGGTATGATGCAGGACGGCAAGTTCCATCCAAGCTGTACAAAAACGCAGTCTCCAAGACTGCGCGGCTCAGTTGGCAGAATTAAAAGCACTATTACTGACACTGATAAATACGGATCCAGAATTCCCCACACTAATAGTGTGTGATTCCTTTTACTGTGTCCAGTCGTACAACGAATACCTCCACTATTGGGGACAAAATGGGTTCAGAGATTCAAAAGGTGGCACAATCAAACATAGGAAACTATGGGAACAGGTAGCAGAGTTAAAGAACGAACTACCAAGGGCTCACATGATACACACGCTGATTCATCAACGTGATGGCGTTCATGTTGAAGGGAATTCATTGGCTGATGAAGCCACAAAGGGGGCAGTACGCACTGCGTCCGTAGCTGCAATCACCCGTTCAAAAACTAGGGTAGACGGTAGCACAATGGTAGCTGTGATTGCTTTGTGCAATATCAGCAAAGCACTACCTAAAGGTTTTCCACTCAAGTACTCCTACAAGTTAGATGCAAACAACGTTCCATTTGCTCAGATTCCTGGAGTGGGGGATAGAGTAATACCAAACATGGATCGCAGGTTAGGTTAAATCTTGGCAGCACACAAGGGTCTGGGTTCTGCTCATACAGGAGTTACGGCGACAGTTTCTTTACTGAAACAACGCTATTGGTGGCCAGGGTTAACAAAGCAGACCAAAGACTTTGTCTTAAAGTGCGAAATCTGTCAACAGATAAATGGGGTCACCGTAGCTCGCCCAGTGCAGATCCCATTATTAGACAGCATCAGACTGACCGTTCGCGTGCATTTACCTGGACCACTGCGGCCCCTTAAAATGTGATGGGGCTTACAAGTATATCATGGTTGCAGTGGATTACTGTTCAAGATTCTTATGGGTATGGACTCAGCGCTCGGCTGACGCCCGAACTGTTATAAAAGATTTGCAAGTCTTCATAGGGACATACGCAGTTGGCACATTACATTCTGACCGTGGCCCCGCGTTCAGCTCTAGGGCTTACAAGGAAGCCATGGGAAGTTTGGGTGTAGCATTGCGGTACTCCTCTCCGTACCATCCAGAGGGAAATTTGGTTGTGGAGAGGAAAAACCGGGACTTAAAGCAATCTTTAACAGCTAGGGTATTAGGCTCGGGTGGTAGTTGGGTCAATCATCTTTATGGGGTCCAGCGAGCCCTTAATAACCAGTCAAGAAGCTCTGTAGGGGGTGCCACTCCTTACGAGGTCCTGTTTGGGACAAGAATGTGCGTACCTGATCTCGATTGTGAAGGCACAGTGGCGGATGAAAAACCGTTTGACATCAATAAACGTTTGGCTGTTTTACAGGATCTGAATGAATCCAGAGCCTGCTTAAGTAACGTCGAGACAAAAAGAACCGCCACTGGGGAAGTCAAGTCAGCCACGGCAAGACCTGCCGGGATTCCTAAAGTTGGGGATCTGGTCAGAGAAAAGATTGTGGACAAGAAAGAATTCGGGCCATCCTATCGAAAGCCTGTACCTGTCCTGGCAGTTGAAGGTACAAGAACTGCACTTCTACCGCCTCTTGCCGGAATAGAAAAGAGATTCGTCTCAATCGATCTGATCAAACCACACTATGTGGCCGATACTAAATAGTAGGCCTCGTGGGCTCCTGGGTACCTGACGTCCTCCTCTCGCTACAATACAGGAAGTTCAAACTGAAAGACTGATAACATTTGAAGAGTCACCTTTACAAAGCAATGGCATCAATAATAAAGCAATGCAACTAGGTCCCCTTGACACTAACTCTCAAAATCAAAATGAAAGACAAATTTCAATTCAACCTAATAAGGATGTCTACGTCAACATGCCTCTTCAAGAGCACTCTACAAGTTCAAAAAAACCTGCTGAGCTACCAAAAATAGATCAAACTGCATCTGGCTATTTCATTGACTTCGATACCTTTTCATTGGATCCAAGTGAACCTGAAACGGCGCCAGCCCAGATTTCTCGCAAACAACGGATCAAAGACTTTTTAACTTTCTTACAAGGACTTATTTAGTATCACCTTGGCTAGAACTTTGGATAATCACAGGTATATTATTTTTTTCTTTTTTGCTTAGGATTAGTAATCACTTTCCAATTGCTCATCAATGGAACTTATCTTCAACAGAGCTCTGGAACATCAGAAGTAAACTTCATTTTAAAACCTCATGTTTCATCTCATCGTGAACAAAGAGACTTGTCCTTCGTGAACATTTCAGCAGTTCCTATACCGGATGGAAAGTAAATTATGATATATTTGGACTGACCGAGCTTTTAAAAATTCCACATTTATTTAAAATTTCATTGAACGATATCATTACCTCCAGTACATTTTCTGATGATTGGGATTTTGACACTGTTAATAACTTATTGTCTGATTTGGAACAATCTGCCGCATTTTCTAGCACTGAAATGTTAGAGGACACATCAGATTTTGACAAAATGTATTGTTACCAACATTATGGTCATCATTTCTTGCATAAATCTAGCAAACCTAGAAATGTTTTCACATTCCACCTGTGGGAACATTGCCCTACACCACCAAAAGGTAGTTCAAAAACATTTGCACAGAAATTCTCATATTTTTCAGGGTTTAACACTTCTGACCCAACCTCGTACTATTATAAGGTTGTGCCCATATCTGCACAGAAAAATATGTTAACAAACACCAAACAGATTTACTCTGCTTCCTTTATTTCCCAGCTGTCTGAACAGGGTTTTGACTTATGGATGGGCACTGTAGACTTGAAATCAATCAGGGGTTGTAGGGACTGGCAAGTCCAGGGTACAGAAGCACTATTTAGAGCATGCCTCATTCCACAGCAGATGATTTTTCTGAATGACACTGTACAACAGACTTCCTGTCTTGGAATAGCCAAGAATAGGGACTTGAACACGCCTCAAATTCCAACACTTTTAAACACCGAGGGGAATTTTACATCAGAAAGAGGGGCTAAGTTGTATAACATATTGCAATACAATAGATCAGACCCCAATTGGAAGGGATGGTTGTTTTGGCCCACAGACACGAACAAATGTCAGGAAAGATTCAGGGGTACCACCGAAGGGTTTAGGCTCCATAGGCCAGACCCACGTTATGTACAACGAGAACATACGGGGGTAGTGACATCATAAAGTGTTGGGAAGTTGTGCCTTGATTGGCTAAAGACCTCAACACTACCACAGGTAAATCAACACTTGTCCTTACTCACAGAGGATGTGGACCTACGGGATTTCTTGTTAGGTCCCAGAAAACCATGTCAGAAGCGTTTTTTGTATGCTGTCTATAACGAAATCTGGAAAATCTCCCAACAAGAAGCTGCAGAGAGATTAAGAGAAATAGCTAGAGTTAACCTAGAAAAGGCGTTAGCCGTAGTTGACAATGGTATGACTACATTAACATCCAGGATATAGTCACTGGGCAACATTGTATCTTCTGCTATCGATGTAATAGAACAGGATTTGTCCATATTGCAACACGGACAGTGGCAGTTACGTTCTATTATTTTGTTAAGCTGGACGCTGCAGTCATTGCGCGCCGGTTATGTGCCTTGGCGTTTTATCAACATTACGTCATTATTTTCTGCATACAATCTAACAGAAAAACAGATGAAAACGGCACAGAGGGGAGCAAAATATACAATGCTGCGTATTGAGAAACTGGATAGGTTACCCTTTACTATGGCAGAGTCACCGTCCACAGAGTGGTTAATCCACGGCCATATAACATTACCGGTCGCAACTTTTCAGTTTCAATATTGCCTAGAACAACAACAGGCAGGCAGATATGAGAAGATGGGTAAGGAATTCATCAGGGAATCCTGGGATTTACCATACAGATTTTGATGAAGGAGTGGGGATCTGGAAGTGTTTCTAAGTGGAACTAACTGCGAGAACGCTTTAAGTGGATCTCTCATATGCCAGGATATTATGCTACACGGGGCTTGTAATGGGTCTGTGGCGAACTTGTCCTGTCACTTGAGGGGTACCCTGGCAGCTGTGATTAATCCAGTATTCAGGCTTCTCTTGAATGGGAGTTACTTGACGCAGAATGATCAAGGTTGTTGTGGGATGCCTCCGGGCATGGCATATCAAGTCACCGTGAGCTCCAGGGTTACTTGCTGTATGCAAGTATTGTTTCCACCAACACATACATTCAGGGAGGCGCAGTTATGGCCTTCGCTAAATATTTCCTTTATATGGTTTGATACTCTGAGCAGAATGAAAGCCATGCTTTTACAACGAACCGTGCCCTTAACCTCCGCCCGGGAGACTTTTGATCTCCAGATCGCAAGGTCCTCGGCTGAGATACAGGCACTTATACGTACAAACTGCCCCTTCCATTTCACAGAAATGGTAAGTCGTATCTTTAACATGTCTGATACGACGGGTATTGTACACCTATTTTAGACCATAGGTTCTGGACTGTTAAGCACCATTCAGACGGTCCTCGGAGTTATACCGAACTTTATACACTCCGTCTTTGAAAGCATTTTTGGAGGGCTTCCGCTGATCCTGTTTCTAATAACAGGAATCCTGATTGTTACCTTTCTGCTACGCAATGGACGTCCCAGCCACCAGGGAGATAGCAACAGCTCTCCTGGAGCGCAAATACCGTGATCACATGGTACAACATCTGGGCACACCTCGCCTACGGGAACTGAGCGCCTCTTGGTTCCTGTCATTTAGACCAGTCTGGATGGGCTGTGTCCTACCTGTTCTCCGATGCCTGTTCTGCGGAGAAGAATGCGTGTTGGACCTCTGTCTGACACTTCCATCGGTTGCGCCACCAGACGTTGATGCTTTACTGGACCCGATAACGGCCCATATTCTGCAGTGTCCTCAGCGCATTCCCATGTTGTTGGCAGCATTCTTAGAGCCACCACAGGTAGTTTCTGCTCCTGTTGGTATGGACACCGGCTCCTCCAACACTCAGGCCTTGGATGTAGCACAGGCTGCCCCGGCACCTGCTGCAGGCAGTACGGAAGATCATCTGTGCTCAATTGACATTCTTTGTGAGGTGTTACAGGGATCGTCAGCTGCGTATGCAGACAGCAGAATTGTTGCGTCTACCAGCAAGGACACATAGACATTTGGCATGTCGCACGCTGGGAAGATTTGGCTTTTAACTTTTTTCGAACTTCGAAATTGAAACCATTTGACATGCATGGCTTTCAAATGCTTGTAGTTGTTCGGACTATATAAACGGACACCTTAGAGCCACTACTTGAATGATTTTTTTAAATAGAACACTTTTATAGGGTTTTTTTAATGCTTTTTAACTTCTCTTAAAAAATGTTTTATTATTTGTTGCGTACAAACCTCTCGACGCCTTGGTAGTACGCTAGATCTTAGTAATGTCGTCCAGTCAGATGAGGAGTGGGTGTTATATTTCATATAGGTACCCCGATATAGGTCTAGGTAACATCATAACCCTTCACATACATTCTCTCCTTTACTACATACATAACGGATTTGAAGGACTGACCTTTTAACCAGTTACAATACTACACACAAGTACGTAGGGTTTTTCCCTGGACACTGGCCTCATAAATTATGCATGAGGATTCTTAGTTTCTTGGAATCACAGCAGGACCATCATCTCCTGCATAATAACTGTGTATAAAGTTCATTCCCGACGTCATCCTAAGTCCGACACTGACACAGCAAGGTAGAACCCCTGGGGCTACCTTAGGGTATATAAACACCACATCTTGCTGAGATAGTTAGAGGAGATCAGGACTTCCCGGCCGACACACTGACGCAAGATGCTGAGGTTCCTGAATGCAGATACTCCAGCTCGCAGTGGTCTGACATCCCTTGCGGGGTGTTCAGCTCAAGACCAGAACAGGGTCCCGCAGTCTCACATCAGGTAATGGGGTTGGCTTTATCCTAGAGGGATTTTTGGCTTTACACCTACTCACATGCTAGGTACACTTAGGTACATCTAGTTAGGGTGCATCGTAGGAGTACGCACTTTATTGCCATGTATTTTATATACTTGCCTATATTTATGATTTTAGCAAAATGGTAGAAACCTACCACCTGTTTACTTTCTTAGTGCTGCTACTCATTTATACATGCTACTGTCTACTGGTGATTTCAGTGCACCTATTTTACGCTAGAATAACGACTGTTCAGTAAATACTTATTGAAAACGTCCCAACCGTTTATTCTGTGTATCTCTCTGAGAACAAGTGAGCACGAGTGACTGAGCTGAAAGTAAGTTACTGTTTCCACGGTCCTGAGGGATCAGGGTTGGCATGTTCGATAGTTGCCAAGAACTATTCTCTCCTTGGTAAGAGGAGGTTATAGTGGCATTGCGAGCTAGCTGGTACACAGGCAGGCCAACATACCCGGTGGGGGTATCTCAAATCAGTCTGGACACCAGTCCTGCAGTGTATGTTGTCTAAACGTGCAGATCCTATATAGGTGTTATAGGAACTACACAACACAATGAGGCATTGGTATCCATCAAAAAGGGTTTTAATGCTCATAATTCCTCCATGATGTCATCCAGGGTTAGATGTGTAGGTTGTTCTGTGGGAGAGTCGAGACCTTTTTTGTCGTTTGACCGAGGTGGTGTTAGATGACTTTTTCGCAATGGCGCCAGCAGTGTGAGAGGAAGAGGAGCTGTCTTTTAAAAAGTCTATATTGCATTCAATTATAATAGTTGATGGTAGAGAGGATTTTGCAAGATGCATGCGCACAACACAAAGGGGAGTGGTAGTCTTGGAAGAAGAAGATGACTGGCTGCTATTCTGAAACTTGTGAATTCTCCACATATAGGGCAAAAGCAAATTAATCAGAGAAAAACACTGTTAAGCCTGGTGGATATAAATTAAGATGAAGAGTCAAGAACTTAACTGCAACATATATAAACAATTGCTGTCTCACTTTGAAGGACACATATATGAAGAAAAACCCTCAGCTAGGAATAGCATATTGAAGGGAAAAATTTAAGAAATGTGCAAAGTATTGACTTTCCCATTTAAAATGTCCTTCACGTGTGGAGATGAAGAGTATTCCATATAGGATAACAATTGAGGGCCTGAGGACCTTGAGGCAAGCAGGACACATGACGTGCAGTAAGAAAAACAATTACCTCAGGCACGTTGTGAAGTGTTAAGATGGCGACCTCTTAACAGTCTGTCAAACTTCATGCTGTAGCGGAATCAGCATTGCCTAAATCAGCACATTACTGACATGGTCGGAAAGCCGCTGTGTTCTGAAGCTCAAGTTCATCTGCCAAGTAAGAGAGGATAAACCTGAACCCCGCAATTCAAGCACAAAGCGCCGAAGCCGCAGAGAGATCTAAGGAGCTCTATGGAGCTGAGGCCATCTTGCGCGGGCCCAGCCACGCCCCCTACTTCCCTCTGCCTTGCCAAACAAAAGTAAACACTTTGGTAGAGCTGATGGACAGACAGAGGTTGCAGAGTCTTCACCGTCCTGTATTTCCCAGCTCCTGTTTTTCATCTAGGTTAAGTTTGAATGTGTACCCTGCACTAAATGAATTAATTAATATTCAAGTCCGTCATCGAGGCAAGATGGCGGCCGTGCTGCTGGCCGAATTAGCTCTTGCAGCAGATCGGTCCCCCTACCTTCTCCCATTCAAGCACGGCAATGAGGCTGATTAACTGAGCATTACCGCTGAATTCCATCCGGCGGTGTACAGCATGATGTGGGATCTGCTCACGGTTCGCTAGGCGGCGGTTTGTGGTTTGCCATCGGTGGTCCCATGTGCTCGGCTGGTGTGGTGCCTCCCACGGGGACTGTGTCAACTCCCGGCTCGGTCTGTGGCAGGCGGATTGGAAATGCCGCCGAGGAATGCTCGTGAAAGCAAGACACACGCAGGAGATTCCTCTGGGCTGGTGAAGCCCCCGGAAACGGCCCAAGACACACAATGACATGGAGTGGTTGCAGGCAGCGGAGGTGCTTCGAGACATGAAAGCAACCGGACTGCTGGCAAAGAAAGTTACCCCTGCAATTTTTTTGCCGGCCAGAAAAGGAAAAAATGCGAAGCAGGAAGGGAGCCTGATGGAGGAAGCTGCTGTAAACGAGCGACTGGATGAGGTGAGCCTCGGTAATCCAGGGGTTGCGGGACTTGTTGCTGATCTGAGTCAAGGGAGGCAGGACAATATTTTGGGCAATCCCTCAGTGCGCACCTCAGGGACCAATGTGGCTGAAGTGTCTGATGTGTCGGGGGGCAAATACATCAAGTACAGAGAGTATCTGTGAAAGACGCGCTAGAGCCTGCATCTGCCGGTTTGGAGGCAGAGGTAAACAAGTTGGATGGGGACATACACCAGTCAATGGAGGGGAATAATCCTATTCCCACAGATCAGTCTGAGGCAGATGCTGGTGACACCTGCAACCACTTTTTTTCTCTATCAGATCACTCAAACTCATCAGGAGATGAGTCACTTCAGATGTCAGAAATGCCCTCAGGGTCACCAAACGGTCAGTGGAGCGAGACCAGTAGCACCCATAAGGATGAGGAGTGCCCGGGGAATCGGACCATGACATCTGGCATGGGCACTGTACGAAAGAAGTTACCAATGTCTGTATCCGGAGAACATGGTGATTCAACCGCTGCACTTGCCTGGGACCGCCCTCTCTCTTCAAATTTGGGCACAGGCTCAGGCCCAGAAGGGATAGCGAGACAAGACCTGCACAATCCATCAGAGTGCCTGGGAGATATCTCTCTTACTGTTATCTATGAGTCCATTATGTTACTTAGAGATGAATCTCAGGCTGAGAGTCAAAAGACACAAGGCACCTGTCGTAAGCTCCAGCACTCACTTCGTCGTGTCGCAAAGTCCTGCTCAGAATTTTCTGAGAGGATATCGGAAGCATTGAATAGGATCTCTACACTTGAGGACAACCTGATCATGCAGAAAGCTGCCACTGATGCTCTGGCATCCCAGAAGAGTTACATTGCATGGAAGCTCGAGGACATGGAAAATCGCCTTCGGCGTAATAATCTAAGAGTCCTTGGCGTACCGGAAGGTGTTGAAGGCTCTGATCCACGGAAGCTTATTGTGGGACTTTTCACTGAAGCTTTCCCGGAACTGGCACACTGGACCTGGGACATAGAGATGCAACGGGCCCATCGGTTTCCTTTTCGACAGAGTACCAATCCAGGGGCTAGCCATTCCACTTCGCGACCCAGAACAATATTGATATGCTTGTCTAACTTTTTCTCTAGACAGGTTTTGTACAATTTGGCGAGGCCAGATAGGAAGAGAAAGGGAAATGCGTTTGAGTTCTTTGTTCGTCCAGACTACTGCCACATAACGGTTGAAAAAAGGTGGCAGCTTCGGCAGTTAATAAGTCTATTCCAGGGCAAAGGCGCTCAAGCGTTTCTTTTGAATCCCGCCAAACTTAAGATAATATATAAAGATAAAACTCAATTTTTTGCATCTGAGCTTACGGCCGAAGAATTTTTGCAGGATGTTAATCTTAGCTAACGGGTCAGCACTAATACAAAATTAGATGGACTCTGGTAATGTAAGCTGAAGTCAGCCATACACCTATAGCTCTGAGCTGTAAACTTTTCTAGTGTGCTGTGCTTTATCTTTTTTGTATATAATGGATTGGGTTGGGTGAGTTGGGAGGATGGGAGGATGGGGTGATTGATCGGCGTTGCTGCGAGGCTTCCCATCACACAAGACCAATGGGTCTTTCAGCCTCCATGTTTGGGGTGTTGGGGGGGCTTTCGCTGGCAGAGGAAGCACTGGGGTGGGCGTGGGGGGGTCTTCTTGGGAGGGGGGAGGCTACTGCTGGGTCACAGGGGGTGAAAATTCAAAATAATCCAATAAATGATTTAAAGCAAATAAGAGTAAAGGATGTGACATGCTGGGAGAGAGGGGGCTGTTGTTGTAGCTCAAAATGGATCAATGATGGATAGATTGTCTATTTGCACGTTTAATGTACGCGGTCTTAATGACAGAGCCAAGCGGCAAATAGTAGCACAGGAAATCAGAGTTATATCTCCTGACGTGGTCTGCCTTCAAGAGACACATATCCCTTGGAGTAAGCATAAGGTGCTAACAGAGCTAGGGTACAAGTTCTTGGTGTGTACATCGCAAAGGACCACTACAAGAGGTGTGGCTATTCTTGCTAAGACAAGTATTTTATCGGTTGGTAGGACCCTTGCGGATAAATATGGCCGGTGGGCGATAATTGAATGCACAGCTGCCAATAAGAAATTCACAATATGCTCTGTATACGGATCTAACTATGACGAAGTACAGATATTAGATTATCTGAATACAGAGCTGGCCTCCTAGGTATCCCTGTTGATATTGTGTGGGGATTTTAATATTCAACTGGAAGAAGTCACTCCATGTGCCGTTGGAGATAAATATAGTGGTCGGAAACCTAAGGTCTATAAGGCCTCGCAGCAACTTCTGTATGATCATGGCCTAGCCGATGCCTGGCCTGGGTTAAAACATCCTGACCAAGGGTATACGTACTACTCTTGCCCGCATCAAAAGCTCGTAAGGTTAGACTATTTTTTATCACCAAAACATATCTAGTGGAGGCACAGATGCAGGTTTTCCCAAGGGTCACCTCAGCTCATAACCCACTGTTGCTGAAACTTGTAATGCATGGTGTGGTTCGACCTTGAGGGACTTTTTCATTCGACAGAAAGCTACTGCTTAGTGAACAGTTTATCTCCCATATTCGAGAGTGGTTAAATCAATTTCTCTCTATCAATCGTAACTCTACCACTAATAGCATGGTTTGGGATGCTCTGAGCTTTGGATTATATGATCAAAAAACAGCAGCGGCAGGTTATACAGGGGTTATACGAAGACCTACAGAATGCTGAGTATACTTTAATACAAGCTCTGCAGGGGAATTTTGACACTACTCAGGTGCAAAATGAGGTAGAGATCTGTAAAGCCAGGATAAATGCACGGTGGGCTAAGGACATTGCTAATAAATTCCACCTTTATAGAAGGGAATGTTATGAGTATGGGGAGGCAACTGGCAGATGCCTGGCTAAGAAAATCAGGTGCAAGGAGGTTAAAGACGTTATTACTGCCATTGAAGACTCAACTGGAAGACTAGTTGAAACACCCGTGGAAATCCTGGAGGTCTTCATGGCCTTTTATGAGGAATTGTACACGGAAGATCAAATCAGCCAGTATAAAACTGAGTCTTTCTATAAAGATCCATACAGGAGGATGCTGAGCCTAGATGAACGGGGGTATTTGGAAGAGCCTATAACCTTAGAAGAGCTTGTGGAGGCTGTTGGGTCTTTAGCAACAGGTAAAGCAGCCGGGTTGTCGAGTTCCCAGCCCATGTACTCTCTATGGCTTCACAGGCACTTACAGCATTAAGGAATGGACCTTAATATTGTAGGGGCATATCTGCTCATGCAGTTATGCCCTCACCTGTGGTATAGTGCACCCTGCCTTAGGGCAGTAAGGTCTGCTAGAGGGGTGACTTACCTACACCTCCAGGCAGTGCCGGCTGGCATGGCAACCAGGCAGGGTGCCATGTTGACTTTGTCATTTTCCACCTCACAGGGGCATGCAAGCTGCAAGGGCAGTGGCATGGTCCCAGTGAGGGGGTCCCCGGGGACCCTCTACAGCTCCCAGGCCCTAGGTACCCAGGGTGTCACTTACCAGGGACTTACAGGGGGCAGAAGTACCAATTGTGGATATGTTTTTAGGGAGGAAGCACTGGCACGGGACCTGGATGGCAGGGACTCTGTGCACTGCAATTGAAACCACATCAAAACCAGGCCAAAAAGTGGTGGCTAACCATGCAAAAAGAGGCACTTTCTCACAATCGTTCTGTCTCTCTCCATATAATTTAGAACATTGCATACTCAGAGAGTGTAATATCTAATAGCACTATAGATCTCTTCCTCAAGCTTCATGTGTCGTTAAAGGGCCTCTTACCTTGTTATAGGCCATCGCCTGCAGCTCTCAGATAAAAGAACTTTAATAACCAGTAGAGCACCTGTCAGTCGGCCACAATACTATAATATCTAGAATTAATTGCATTATTTCTTTTTTTTTTTTGCTTCTTGTTGAATGTAATGAACGGAGGATGATTCAGCGTGGTTGGTCATTATAGCTGTGCACCGCCTCAAGGCCATTTTTACCTGTTCTACCCCTGCCGTCTGGAGACCGGGGGGAGCGCCAGGATATCTTGCAGTGCCCACGTCATCCCGCTAGCGCCAGAATGCGCTCCAAAACCGGCCGCGGGCTCCCGCAGCACGGGACGCATGCAGGCGTGCCCGGGCCGTGTCCAGGCGAAGCCCGGGCCAAGGGCGGGCCCGTCTGCACCTGTCCGTGTCAGGACAAGGCTGGGCTGGGCCTATCCTCTTGGTTTTTTGTTTTTTAACTGCATCGTTTGGTCCTAGCCCTACTAAAGCTGCGAGAAGGTAAAATACTCTTGTTTTGTCTTTTGCCTGAATTGTCTAGATATTCTGTATCATGGGAAAACGAAAAGTCACTCCTACTTCTAAGACAGTGGACACAACTTTGGATGGATATCTCCAAAAGGCAGTAGGGGCTTTAACTAAAGAAATAGAAATTGCGGAGCGAAGACTCTCACTAGCCCCCTGCTCAGTTATAGCAGTTCCAATCATTTCCCAAGCAACTAACCTGGAACTTGTAACGGACCAAAGAGCACCTCCTCCTTTATCTCCAATTGTAATCATTTTAAGCCAGGACGCTACACATACCCCCAATAAAGGAGCTGAGCCAACAACCTGTCCAGAAATGAAAGCAACTGGGCCGTCAACTGCTCCCGGAGGGAAACGAAAACGAACAGATCTGGCGGGGGTGACAGTAAAGTAAAAGGTCACTCTCCGAGTGTCAAGAGAACCAAGCAAACTCACCTAGTTGGAAATATTGCTAGGACTCGGTCAGGTGGTGGGAAAAGCAGCACAACAAATGAACTAGATAAGGTAGAATTGTACAGGAGGCTCTGGCACCCATCCTTTCTAGATTAGATTGTATCGAAGACCATCTTGCCCAAGTGTTGTCGGGTCAAGGTACTAAGATGGCAACCAAACAACTTGATAATGTTTCCTGTCCAGGAAACTTAAACCTAAATTTTAAACTTAATGAGGTAATCCCTAGTGTCATAACGAACTGCACAACCCCTTTGAGCATACCATCATGTGTAAATGGGAACATTTCGGGTGCAGAGCCCCTTCAGCATAGTGCCAGTATTAATTCTATGGCCTCCACAACACAGGATTCGACTCTGGCTGGGAACCCCTGCAGGAATACTGAAATCCCGGGTCAGGGGACCATAAACCAGCCAAGACCGATCATGAAAGATAGGGGTAAACCTTCACACGGGATTTCAAATACAACTGGCCCAGTGCAGGACCTAAAGATCGGGAGGAGTGAACATGATGTCTTAAACGTACCCCCGGAATGTACACTATATACTGTGATTCTGAAAGGAGTGCCCTGTCTGGCTCCTGGCCAGCAAGAAACTTGCCAAAGCCTTATTAATAAATCGACTCACTGGTGCTATAAGAAAATTTCGCCAAAGTTAAATTGGTCAGAAAAAATTATAGGCGAGTGAGCTGGATAGGTCACACGATTAAACATGGGGTTGGGGACTGTGTGGTGCTGAACTTTAGTAACGCATGGTGTGCTCGCTTTGCCCTATCGCATTTTAGTGATTGGTATGATGACTCGATAGAGATCCAGCCTTTGGGTTCTTTTTATCCCCCATGTCATGATGTTATTGCAAGAAAATTGCCAGTATGGATGGAATCAAATTTACATCCTCCTATACAACCCCCCTCATTCATTAACCCTAATCGGTTTGATGTTCTTTCAGGGCTGTCTGAAATTGACTAACTATTTGGGCGTTCTAGTCAATCAGTTGCTGTATTTGGACTGGGTATGTACTGTAATGCTCAAGGGAGAGGAATTCTTTTAGACGAGTACAATAATAGGGGTTCGATGGAATCATTAGAATCCCCCTCTTTTAGAAGAATTTCTAGTAGGGAGAGCCGAGATAAATATGTAGTCGACCCACCACCTAATAACTTGACTCTAAATGCTACTACTTCTAGTCAGGAGTCATACCTGTCTCCTACTGCAGTTGAGCAATCTGCGGACGACAAACTAGTGGGAGTGGTAAATCAAGGCCATATAATGACTCCAATTGAGACCATTGAGACCATTATTAGCCAAGTGCTGCAATCGTTTGTTACAGTAGGTGAACAAACCACAGTTGATGAATCAGCGGGATTGATCAATCGGGGTCACACAAAGGTTTCACTAAAATGTATTTCATGGAACATAGCAGGAATTCGTTCCAAAATTACTGATGAGATGTGGCTAAATTATATTAGAGGCTTTGATGTTATTTGCCTACAGGAGACGTGGTATAAGGAAGACATAGTGCTGAATGGTTATTGCTCTTACACGGTTCACGCAACACCTTCCCCAGCAGGAAGAGCTAAAGGAGGGTTGGTTGTCATGATTGCAGTTAAATACAAGGCCATAAAAATTACCCCTGTTGTCACAACCCCCTGGTACCAATTAATTTTAATTGTTAATATGTTACAGGTTAAGCTTTTAATTGTGAATTGGTACTACAATATTTTTAACCAAAACAATTGTCAGGTTATAGAGGCCCTGCAGGATGAAATTAACAAATCCTCTGAGAAATGGCAACCTTTATGTATTCTTTGGGTAGGTGATTTTAACTGTTCTTCCTGCCCACATAGTTCTAACTATGCTTGCGGATTGCTAAATACAGAGGGGCAGCCCCTCCGCATTTTGTTCATACTCCCCAGGGTGAGGCCCTAAATTCTATCATCATGGAAAATGATTTGGGCCTCATTAATGATTTAGCTAGCAACCGCTCAATACAGTGTCCCACTTTTGTTGGAGGGGGTAAGGAAAGTTGTATTGATTTTATGTTTATTTCGCAGAAGTTTTTAGTACTTGTTGATGATTTTAAGGTGGAGCCAAAAATGCCAGTGATCACAATCTCCTGACAGCTACTTTTAGCATAATAGCCCAGCCTGGGAAAGTCGATGATTGCCCTATACTTTTTAATCCTAATAAAGGGGTAAGACTCAACTGGAATAAAGTAAACCCATCTGATTTTGAGTCAAAAATTGTTAGAGTTAATTATGACTCAATCATGAGGTGTCTCCATTATGGGGTGTCCCCAGCTGAGATCATTCGTGATTTCGAACTGATATGTGCAGATATAGCAAAAAACCTGACCAAATCAATTAAGGTCAGGAATCTCCCTGAGACAAGGTGGTTTAATGCGGCTTGCTCTAATGCTCAAAAAATACTAAAATCGGCTCTCCACGCTAATCCTCGTGACTGGGCACAAATTAAAAGTGCCAGGAAGCTTTACAAAACCACAGTTAAGCAGAGGAAGGAAGAACTAAGGTCATTAGCCTGGGACGACCTGGAGAGAGCTAGCTCCCTCAAAGACTCCAAAAGCTTCTGGGAGGTTATAAATCGTCCTTTTTTCAGAGAAGAGGTGAGGAGGATAGATTCCTTGATCACAGGGGAGGCTTGGGAAACTAATTTTTCGGCCATATTTAATCCTCATGGCCGCCATCTAGATGCTCCCAGTGGGGATTTGCCTTTAAAGTTAACCTCGGCTTCCAAGTTAAGTTCATCTATCTCAGTGGCCGAGGTCGAGGAAGCCATAGCCAAAGGAGTTTGCATGAAGGTGCCAGATCCTGATGGAGTGCCCTTAGATCTTTTTAAAAGTAATCCCCAGTTATGGGCTCCATTGCTGACCAACGTTTTCAGGGCAGTGATTACTGGCCCAATCCCAGTATCCTGGAGAGAGGCCGTTGTTGTCCCCGTATTCAAGAAAGGTAACCGAAGTGACGCCGCCTGCTATAGGCCAATCTCCCTTATTGACACTACGGCAAAGTTGCTGGGGAGGGTTGTCCTTGCCTGACTTGAAACCTGGGAGCGACAGACAATAGAGTGTTGGCAAGAACACAACATGGCTTCAGAAGATGGATGGGCACCACTGAACAGTGCCTTAACTTGTCACTGGTGATGGGCAAGTACATGAGGCCCAGGAAGGGTTCTATCCACCTGGCCTTCATGGACTTGTCCAGTGCTTTTGACACCGTAAACCGGGAGAAGTTTATTTTATTTATTTTTATTTTATGAGTTTTATATAGCGCTGGCTAGACCCTAAGGTATCAGAGCGCTTTACATGAGGATACATTATTACAAAGTTACATCAGTTACAAGTTACACATTGTTCCAAGTATAGACATAGGAGAGAAAACATGAGGTTATACAATAATATGAGTTATTAGCATGTATGATAGCCAGGAGAACACATCTTAAGGGTAAAGGTTGGTAGAGGGGGGATGGGAAACAGGAGGGAGGGATGCAGATTGAGTCAGGGAGAAAGCCAAAGAATCAAGGAAGGAGGAGGAGGGGGAGGGAAGGAGACGCAACAGGGAGACGGGGAAAACAATGTCGGATGTCCGGCTGGGTAGGTGACGGCCGAGGGGGTGAACCTGAGCCAGACTCCTCTATAGCTGCATAGGACAGCTCCACCGGGCATCGGCCAAGGTTGCTTAGGCTCCGTGTTCAGAACAAAGTTTTTTTTTTGTTTTTTTTTATGTATCCGCCCGGGGGGCATCATCATAGGTCATCGGGAGAAGGCCCACCATGTCCTGGGGCAGGCCCGGTGGGGGGGGAGGGGGTATTGCTGCCTGCTCAATGTATCATTGGGGCCCCCTGGGGAAGGCTGGTAATCCGTTCAGGCAATTGCCGGGGGGAGAGTTGGTCCTGGGGCATCACTGCTGGGCATTCTGTTGCTGTCTCTGATGGGAGCGAGGGGGGACACTGTCGCCGGCCCCACGGGGGCGAGAGGGTAAAAAACTGCATGTCTTTGCGGTGGGGGAGGGGACGAGGGTATCCCCGCTCTCTTACCGCAAGCTGGCTGGTATGCTCCGATGAGGTCGTATCGAGCGCTGCGGGCCCGTCGGGAGGTCATCCTGACCGCCACAGGGAAAGGCCAGGGTCGTCGCCGAGAAGGCCTTGCTATCGGCCGGGATCACCGCCCTGGTGTTGCTGGTGCTTGGACTGAGGCCAGTGGAGCAACCCCGGGCCCCTACCCAGCGACCGCAGGTCAGCCCGCCGAGGGGGGGGGGAGCGGAGAGTCAAGAGCACGGCCGCTCCCGCCCGGAGCTTGTGTGTTGTGTGTTGAAGTTGTGGGTAATGATGGGGAACATGGGTGTGGAGGAGGCTTTGATTTCCCTTCTTCGCAGGCTCCATATATCGACCTCTGTTGTAATAAGATATGGCCCCCAAGGAGGGAAAACTAGGCCCATAGCCTCCACGGAAGGTGTATGGCAGGGATGTATTTTGTCCCCCTTTCTTTTTTTAATTTACACCAATGGTTTGGAGGCCCTTTTAATAGACAAAGGAATTGTCCGCGTATTGGAGGCACACAGGTCCCGCTACTCTCTTATGCGGATGACACCGTGTTAATGGCACTAACAGCACTTGGCCTCCAAAAATTGCTTAGTGATTTTATGCTGGCTCTTGACCTAAAAGTGAATTTTATAAAATCGTATATTATGGTGTGTGGCCCTAAAATGACAAAAACAAGGAAATACACGGTGGGAGACAAGAACATTGATAAACTGAATAATTTTTACTATTTAGGGAATGTTTTTAATAATAGGTTGAGTTGGGACCCGTTAGTTACGGCAAGGGTGCAACAGGCAGACAGGGTAGTTGAGGGGCTTTTCCGTTTTGCCAGAAAGCTGGGCCATAAGCCGGTGTCTGAGTTGGTTAGTCTGTATAAATCCAAATGTGTGCCCGTTGTAACATATGGGGCAGCAGTGTGGGGATACCATAACAACCGACAGCTTCAAGTTATGGAAAACAAATGTATTAAAAGATTATTGATGACTCCTAACAGTGCCCCCACGATCTTCTGTCATCAAGAGCTGGGGCTTGATTTCGTAGAAGATCGCATTGAAATTGCCCCTCTGTTATTATGGGCCAAAATTTGGTTGTCCGAAGAACTAGTATTCTCTAGAGAGGTTATTAAGGACTGTATTCATTTAGATGGAGCACTTTCTATCCCTTGGCTTCGATCCGTAAGGGATAGCTTCTGTAAGTTAGGTTTGGGTCATTATTTTGATTGTCCAGACAGCATCCCTGAAAACGCAAAAAATATTATAAAAGAGGTACACTCTACAGGGGCATAGGTATCACGTTTTCACCATGACGTAACAGAGCGCCTTTGTTTATCTCTGAATCAACAGCAATTTTATCTACATTTTACGACAAATGTACAGACTCGATTTTATTTAACTAGATTACGTTTACTTACTTTGCATTTTTTGGTGGCTTTCCCAAAACAATCAGGGTGGGAGGACAAACTGGTGCCTTGCCCATGTGATAACCTGGCAGCTCAGAGCACTGTGCACTTTATGCTATTTTGCCCCCTTTACAAAGAACCAAGAGGAAGATATTTAGTCCCGATTTTAAAAGAAATTAGGCTGTGTTCTTATATAGAAGGGTTTTATTATCTATCTTCTTTAGCCACTTATGATATATGCATTAGGGTTTCCAACTATATCAAAGTAGCTTTGGCGATTAGGAAACGGTATTAGGCCTTGCTACTGAACCTGATTAGAGTAACTTTCTAACACATAACTCTAAGCACTGATGTACCTTTATGGAGGGAGCCACATAACCCGTTATGATGATTTTATGAACTTTTATGGTCTTTGTTTGAAATCGAATAAGGTTATCTTAACTTGACTGATGAGATTGGTATGAACTGCCAATTCTGCTGCTCTGTATATAGATTTTTGAAATAATAATTTGTTGTGATGATTTTATGAACTTTTATGGTCTTCGTTTGAAACCGAATAAAGGGGGTCATTACGATGGCGGGCGGAAGCACAACCGCCGTGCTGGCGGATGCAAAAACCACCAGTTACCGCCGGCACGCAGCAGTCCACACGCCCGCCCAATTACGATGCGAAAGTAGGCTAAACACCGCCGGCAAGCCAGCAACACCGTCCGCCATCAAAGTGCGCCCGTACACGTAGCGGCGCAGCCCAACTGACACACACCGTCCGACGAAAACACGTCCCGCCCGGCGTATAAATTACGATGCCGCAAACAAACGGCTCCCACGGCCAAGAGATACCGTACGACAAACCGAAGCGGTAACACGGACGCCGAGCACGGACAACGAAGAAGCGGCTCCCCGAGCATGAATCCAGCACTGCAGGCCCTCCCCATGCTCTTGCTGATGCACCACCAAGGACGCAACGTACCGCGGAGACGCAGGTAGGCACACACACAACAAGTGCACGCAAACAGCGCACACAGTGCAAGGGCGGAAAAGCGGACAACCCCCCCCAGCGCGTGTACACTACACATCCACCATTGCATCCACATATGACACACAGGCCAAATCGTAACATCGCGTAACACATGTGTACACACCACCTGGGACTAGGAACCAACGACCCCGTCACGGCCCCAAAGCGGCGATGACGCCGCCACACATGCGCACAACGCAGAGGCCAACCGCAGCGCCATGCATGCGTCGCACACAGACACAGGGACACAACCAAGCAGCACACACATCAGCCCCACCCCGAACGCACATGACACGTGACAGGCCTGCCACAGACATGTCCCCAACGCCCAATTCACGGACAACACCCAACGCCACACAACCGACGCACACATGTCAGTGAAGTCACGCAACAGCAGGACACACCCCAGTGTAACAAACATGGCGAAGCACACAGCGGCGGCAACACCAACTAGGAGAAGCAGGGCTCCTTCGGGAAGAGGAACGCCAGTACCACACTGAAACACCCATACCACCCTGCACATATGAACAAGACATATAAAACGGAACACCAAAGAGCCCGGGGACCGACAACAGGTGGCCCAAGAATAACATTCACACACAAGGCCCAACGCAGAGCGGAAAGGCAGCCTGCCGCCCACACAAGGGAGAGCAGACAGCACTGAATGACCTTCCATTCCAACTCCGAAACCACAGCCCTACGAAAGAAGCCGGTGAATACAGCCATTGTCCAAGAAAAGACCAACACAGGCATGCCGAGGAGACCGACCACAGGGCAGATAGCGCATATCACAGAAGCACACAACGGACGGGGAAGAAAGAAGAAAACACTCCCCATGTCGGCCACATGCAAGTTAATTGGAAGGAGTCACACATCACTGACCTTGAACTGTCTGAGAAGCATGTGGGATGAGGGCCCGTATCCTCCAAACAAGCCAACAGAACACAAGTCCTGTCTCCCTACGACTACACAGAGCTCACAGCAACCTCGGAGCGTGCACATTGCAGACTGCACACACAGCCGGAGCACGCCACCACAACGCACCGCTGCGAAATGGCAACCGCAACACACCTACCCAACTACGCCGGACAGCTCAAGCTGTACAAAACCAACCTGATACATATATTGGGATGCGATCTCCTGTCCCTGCTGAACGTAAGCTACCGACTGACTTACCGCATCACATTGTTCAGCTGCGTCATGCCCGTCTTCTACTGTCGGAGGTGTCCCTACCAGCATCCCGTGGAGATATGCCTCTCCAACCCGGCATGTCTAAAGGCGGACCTGCTACCACTACTCCTCCCTCTGGACGCACACGACAGGGCCTGCTCTGCCTATGGGGGCATGGCGTATGTGGCCAACATCGCACCCGCACTGAAATGGGACCACTGTGCCTCCACACGACGGATCATCGAGAACAGCTACATCGAATGTCACCCAGCATGCCCCATCATGGTCCTCCAAGGGACAACTTACGAACAACACCTTGACAGCCACCATCCGCTACATTGGCTGGCAAACATGTACACCACCAATGACATGGAAGCCCTGCTGGACGGCATCGCATACCTGACAACCTGTAAATTCGTCGGACCACAACGCAGGTTCCCCGATTGACCTATGATGTCCAACCCCGCACCCATGCTTAGCTTCCGCACGGACTGGCCAGTCACCACCACAACAGCCATACCAAACGACCGGCAACTGTTACCACACCATCAACGACATCGCCATGACATCGGATATGACCGGGACATGCACACTGTTCCCCATCACATCCAGGAACACCGCATGCATCGTGGGAGGCAGTGGCATGGGGTCTGTGTATCGCACCCACATGGACGGAACTGCACGAACAACCAGGACACGACATGGATCCAGCGCCCATGGACACACACACCGCTCAGTGGACATGAATAGGTCGCCTGGAGTCTGTGGGTGCTGCACCCCTCCCACCCCGCCCGGGAATCCCATACCAGGACCTTTGCATGGACGACAAGTGCATACAACAACAACACGACCCCAGTGACTGTGACATGTCCAGTAACCACCACATTGCAACAACAAGTGGCACGCCGCTGCATGCACGCAAGCACATGCCCTGATGTCATCTCACATGCACGCGTGCATGAGGAACAACCGCAGCAAACCTGTCACATGGAACTGAGATGGACTGTGCCCATGATGCCAAGCGGTCTGGTAGGCTACATGTATACCGTCTGTGTCAAAGTCCGCAGCTCCGCAGCTATACGTAAATGTACATTAGCACAGCCTTGGCCAAGCAGATGTAACTCTGAAGCCCACATCCCACATGCAACAGCCAATCACATGTAACCCCACACCCTATCCCATTTGCAATCATGCTCAGTATATCCTCAACATGTATTCCGCTGCCAGTAGTGTCCTCTATACTGCATCACAGAGGACAGAAGACTCAATATAATGTTTGAAACCAAAACTGTCTCCGCTGACTCATTTCACAAGTACGAATGAGAGAGGATGAGAGTATGTGAAGTACACGGCAGTCGTGACATGACCATGTAGTCCACTGGTATTGGATGTCAACGCAAATGAGTAGCACAACTGTGGAAGACACACATGTGTCGTGTGAAGTCGTATGGACGCAGTGCTCAGGTGGGTGGGTGTGACGGGTAGATGCGCACATGCCAAGTTGGAGCACGCCGTGTCGGGAGGGGTCATGAACAGTACACCACCGCTTCCCTGGGCATTGTGAGAGGACACCTGTCGGGGGAGTGAACACGTGTGTGCACAGCAGCCGGGCACACGTACAAAGCGGTACCAGGCGCACCTCAGCCCACCCTCTGTGGACAAGCTGGATCCTGTTGTGCGCCCGCCATGCCCCTTGACAAGGCACACACAGCCCCAGTCGACCAGGTGTAACCCCAACATAGTCAATCCGCACAGGCGATACAGGTCACGGGATGGCAGTGGAGCATGGTGTGTGAGAGGTCTCCTCGCGCTCCTCCTGGTCATATCACGCAGGCAATAGAACCTCAACGTCTAGCATGGCACAAGTCAAATGGAAGTGTAGGGGGACGCACCACAGCACGAGCAGCACTGACGTCACGGGAGGTGGCTCGCACCATCCCATCCATTGCCCATTATACCAACCACGCCACATGCCATTGCGACTAAGTGCAAGCGCGTGCGCCACCACCCCCGAGCCCTCCCCAGAGAGGCCAAAGAGTGAATGTGTGGGCCATCAGTCACAGACGGACGCGGCATGGCCACAAGGGCAGCCACAGCCACTGGGTGTCGCAGGTGGCAGATCCGGAAGGCGAAGACTGTGATGCATAGTCCATGCAGGCCGGGTCTCCATTTGGGGCACCACGCAGGTGGACGGCGTCCCGCAACACATCATACCCTGAGACAGCCCACTCGTGCAACTGGACCCACACATACACTCCTTGCCCTCTCTGGTGCGAGCTTGGGGCTGCCTGTGCAAGCGCTAGCCTCGCAGGTGCACATGCATATTGGGGGAGCGAGGGGAGGTCATGAGGGCTGGGGCGAAGATGACTGTATCACTGTCAGTGAGTACAAGGGATGACCCAGATGTGGAAAGGAAGAGACGTGTCCCGTGTGTACTGCAACTAGTCGCCAATCCAACTACCCCCATGTCCGGAATGTAAGCCCGCACCTAGGCCCGCCCATCCGCCACATCGAATATACCACCAGCACGACAACCTTCCCATTCGAAACACTGACTGGGGGTGGCGACCAGTGAACAATCATGTGTAGCCTACCCACGCGTACATGTGGGCCCTCCATGATCCATGTCACCTGCGGCAAAGTCATGACATGCGCAATGAGGGAAGTGAGGAGAGCTGTCCGCCCCACGCACAGAAGGTGCATCAGCTCCACAGACCCAGCAGCGAGTCCAGCAGGGGTCACATGTGCAGGGGCAGCTGTGCCTGGTGTGAAGGCACATGCATATAGACAGCACATCGACCAATGTGTAGTCTGCCCACATCTACAGTCCATCATCATGCGGACATAGGAATTGAACACAGGGCAACACATCTGAGTGGGTGCACCCACCGTGACCAACAATGCGCAATCATCGACGTACCCGCCCTGTGCATGGCCCCCACCCAACGGAGGCACATCCAGTGCCACCATCCCACACACACAAGCCTTCCACGGAACATGCTGTGTCCAATGGTCAGTACAGAGTCAGCGCCCATCTGGTGGATCCTGAACAGGAGACACATGCACACACATGCCAGCTCACACTATGTACGTCTGCCACCTGGCACGTGCAATGTAACCTCTCACCTGTGACGTGTGACTGCAAGCACACAGCCGTCTTGGCATGGGGCTGTCAATGTGGACACCTGTCAATGTTTCGGGAGGTGTGATCCGTACAGTGCTGTACATAGGGTGCAGTGCTGACACCTACTACTGTCTCATATCCCCTCGTGCCACAGGTCCCACTTGTTTTGGCCGCTCAGCCTGTGCCCACATCGTCGTCGTCGTGTGCCATACTCATCCAGCCTCGGAAGCAGTTCCATGCTCAGCAGACATTCATGTTGCCGTGGCGTTGCCGCTTGACGAATATGCAGTCAGTCCCCATCAGCACGCCCCGCAAGTCATTGGGGCCTAGATCCCCATGTGCATGCACATGGCAGTGGTTTGTATCACTAGCCATTGCCATTGTTGGGAGACCTGTGTAAGTGTATTGTGGCCGTGCCGTCCCAGCTTGACAGCTGGGCTGTGGCTCATGTGCTTGCTCAGTCATGTCAGTGATGTGTATGCGAAATTGCTATGTGTTGTGTTGCTTTGACATGTGTCCACTGCCATTTTCCCTAGGTGGAGACCGAACATTGACCGCCCATACCAATTGCTGGCGGACATGGACGATACAGAGGTCATTAGGAAGTTTCGGCTGGACAGGCCAACCCTGCATCGACTGTGTGCCATGTTGGAACCCCATCTCCGTCCCCGCAGGGTGTATCCGACAGCTGTCACCCCCACGGCTAAGGTGATGGCCGCCATGCATTTCTTCGCCACTGGGTCATTCCAGCACACAGTGGGCAGTGGAGGAGGGATGTCCCAGCCCATGTTCAGCAAGGTGCTGAGGGATGTACTGGCAGCCATGATGCTGTACCGAAACAGGTACATCCGCTTCCCCAGGGCTCGTGAATTGGCGGCAGTGAAGGGTGCATTCTATGCCCTTGGCAGAATCCCACACGTCGTTGGAGCCATTGACTGCACACATGTTGGCCTTGTTCCACCACAGGCCACTGAGCACCTGTACCGCAACAGGAAGCACACGCACTCCCTGAATGTGCAAGTGGTGTGCCTTGCGGACATGGTGATCACCCACGTGTGTGCAAAGTTCCCAGGCTCGGCCCATGACGCACACATAATGCGCAACAGCATCTTGCCACGACTGATGTCCAATCTGCAACAGGATCGTGGCTGTATTGTCGGTGAGTATGTGGAGTGGTGTAGCGTGCTGGTTGTGCGATGCTGTCCCCTGTCCAGTTGGAATAGCAACGGTTCTCTGTGTCCCTCACACCCAGGTGACTCTGCGTACCCGAATGGGGCATGGCTGCTCAGTCCATTGAGGAATCCTCGCACCCCAGCAGACGATCGCTACAATGAGGCACATGGGAGGACCAGACGTGTGGTCGAGCGTACCTTTGGCCTCCTCAAGTCCAGGTTCAGGTGCCTGGACCGCACCGGGGGTGCGCTGGCGTACTCCCCACAGAAGGTGTGCCAGATAGTGGTGGCGTGCTGCATGCTGCACAATCTGGCCATTCGGAAGCAGATCCCCCTCATCGTGGATGACGGAGATCAACCAGGGCCCCAGCCCGCAGACCAGGACAGCTCGAGTGAGGAGGACAGCGGAGAGGAGGAAGCTGGTAATGTGCGGCAGCAGCTCATCGCCCACTACTTCACTTGACGGTGAGTGTCCATGTACGACGGCTGATGTGGCTGTATCTGTGCAGGTGTGTGTGTGCTGTGTCAGGGTGGCCGTTTGTTCACTGCGTGCTGTGTGTCAACGCTCCATGGCCAGGGTAGTATGCCACTGTTGGTGGCTGTGGCATTGTGCCCTATTACTCTGTGCGATGTGTGTACATTGCTTGTAGTTGTTGACATGTACTGTGTGATGGGTGTGTGACACACTCATTGAATGTGCTCCTGTTCTGTCTCCCACCCCTAGGTCCCTACAGGCCCTCCGGTTCCATTGCCATGCCACGCATCAGGTGCCTTTCCGCCCAAGGTGGCCGTTGTATTCCGTACAAATAAAACACAGGGCACAAACAGCAGTTTGTGTAAGAGGTGCATTTATTTCAAACTGTGACATGTGATTGTGTGTAAGGTGATGACATAAGTGGTGCGTGCAGTGACAATGAGCTGTCGGTCATGGCTGCGTGATGCTCAGGGTGTACCCACTGGTTCTATGTCCATAGTCCAACACACACATGCCATCCAGATGGCTGTGTGGAGTGGGATCGTAGTCCAAGTCAATGCAGTGGGTGGTCAAGGAAGGCTGGCTGGCTGCCTCACTTGCGTCTGGAGCGTGCGAAGTCCTCCCGGGAGATCTGTTTCCACTTCGGACGGCCCCTTCCACGTTTGCGAGGGGGTGCCTGCTTGCGACATGCTGGTGGTTGAGGTGTGCTCACTGGCTGTGGACGCAGGGGAACTGGACACTGCTGCTCGACCCTGCGCCCCGGCAGGTGGTGGCGGAGGGGAGCTGCTGTCCCTGGCTGTGATCTCTCCGCCACCACCAGCTGGCCCATGAGGTCCACGAGTTGGCCCATACGGGCGTCCATGGACCTCAGCACCCCCAGCACCTCCCGCGTGTCTGAAGCAGACCTGACCCATTGTTCTTGGGCCTCTTCATAGGCCCCAAGGACTCTGGCCATTTGAGGCAGGGCATGGCTCCCAGGGAGACTTGCGTTTCCCTGACCCTGCTCCTCCTACCAGTACTGCTGCCACCGGCCTGCCCACTAGCCACATTGCTCACCACGGTCCTCGCTGTGGCTCCCAGGGTGGATCCAGTCGGCCGGGCCACCACCTGCGCTGGGGCTGGTGCCAGCGAAGACGTGGTGGTGGTGGCGGCGGTGGTGGTCGGTGCGGCGATGGTGGCGGTTGCGGCAATGGTAGTGGCCGCAATGACCGTGGGTGTGGCCGCAATGACCGTGGGTGTGGCCGCAATGACCGTGGGTGTGGCCGCAACGACAGTGGCAGCAGGGGGCTGGGAATGTTCAGCAGCCCTGGATGATGGGTTGGTGGGTAGGAGGGGTCCTGGGGAGCGGCTGGGCCCTGCCATACCAGATGGGCCTGCTTGGTCGTCCGTGTCCGAAGAGGAGGACAGATCCTCCACATCCGTGTGTCCTCGTTGGGGGCTTGTAGGCTGGCTGTGCTGGCTGCTGTCTCCATCCCCAGCATCCAGCAGTTCGTCACCTGTGGAGAGAATGAGATTTGTTATTGTGTTGCACCTGGCGAAGTATGTATTTGTCGTCTGACATTAACAGTTCGTGCAATCTCGTACATGGGTTTCCCGGAGGCGTGTGTGTGGCTGTAGCATTTGTAGTTGTGTGTGCTTGGCAATGGGACTGTGTGCTGTGCACATGTGGCATGGGACGGATTGGCCATGCCGATGGGTGTGTTGCTGTGCCCCTACTTATTGTGACTCTGGTGTATGCGGGCTCCTGGCCCATCCTGGGTCTGGTTTGTACTTTGCTTTTGGTGTTCAGATGGGACGCTTAGGAACGCATATGGCAACATGGGGGCCATGCCCCAGATTCGCATTTGGGAGGGAATATGCTTTTGGGGTTCAAATGGAACGCTTAGGAACGCATATGGCAACATGGGGGCCATGCCCCAGATTCGCATTTGGGAGGGAATATGCTTTTGGGGTACATGCTGTGAGCCATGGGTGCCGAACGTGACATGTGTTGTGGCAGCATGACAGTGCATGGTCTGAGGTGTGTGCATGCTTGACATGGCCTGCATATTTGCTGTCTGTTGTGATTACTGGACATGGCATTGGACGCATCGTTATGAGTGAGTGATGGTTGTGTGCCAGCCAACGTATTGCAGTTGTCCCATCTCCTTGGTGTGCGTGCTGCCCTGTGCCATGTGCATCACTGCAGTGCTCGGGGGGTGGCTCATGTTGTGTGTTGTTGTTCACAGTGTGTCGTGCGCTTCATTGACTTCTGGCACATGGTTGGTCATGGGCATGTATCTTAGCGTGACTGCTGTATGTGTGGCAGCTGTGCGGATGACATGCCTTTCATGAGACTGGGGCTGACGGATGGGATGGATGGTATGTTGTATGTGCATGCTGTGTCTGTGTGTTTGATGGGTTCAGTGGTGTTCGTGTGCATTTATGTTGTTCCGCTCTGTTGCGTCTAGTGTTGTTTGTCTTACATAGGCGTAGTTGTGGGGTGTGTGGTTGACAGGCAGTAGGGGCTACATGGACAGGACTTCAATGGTGTTTCGGTTGTGTGTGATGGGTTGCACAGTGGCTGCCGTGTGGTACTATATTCAGTGTGGCTTGTGCATGCAGACGTGGCTCCTTGGGTGTTGCTGTGTTTGTGATGGGTCATGTGGGGTGTGAGTCTGTGGTTCATGTCCGTGTGCACATTGTTCACTTGTTCGTGACGGTGGGCGGTGCTGCGTGTTCGTCTGCTACGTGACATGTCCCATGTGTTGGTCGTGTTACGGTCCTCATGCCTCCAGTAATCCAGCCCTGTCCAGTTTCCCACCTGCAGGTTGTTCGTGCGTGCACTGTACTGGATGCCACATGGTTCTAAGCGGGGGTGCTCCATGTTGCAGGTCTGTGGGGGTGGGGGGGTGTTGTGGGTCGTGGTGGTGACTGGACACCCACTGACACCGATTGCTGTGGACCGTGATGTCTACCTTTCGGCTGTCGTTGTGCACTGCGGTGGCTGGCACGTGGCTGTGGGGTGTGGGGGATGCTCCTCCTTGCTGTGCTGTGGGACTAGGGGCCTGGTGTGTTTTGTACTTGGGCTGTCCACCCTCCCACCCACTGCACTTTGTGTTCCTGCCACTTACCTGTTACTTGTCGGTTAGTGCAGCTATGGCGGACAGATGGGTGTGGTGGGTGCTCGTTGTGGCGCTTCTGGCATATTTGGGGACCTGTTGGTGGTTACGTGGCTGGCTGAGTGTACACATGTCCCCATGCATCTTACAGTTGTTCGGTTTGGGCTGTGTGTGGTGGTGTCTGTTGCATGTGTGTGTGATGTGTTGTGTATTGTGTGCTGGACATGGGGGTGTTTGTCCCTGGGAGCTGTGGCATGGTGGTAGTGCATGTGAGTACATAGCGGTGTGCTGGTATACATTAGTTTGTACTTACCAGCCTCCACTCCCCTGCTAATCTGGCGAGGATCTCGGGATGTATGATGACTCGCACCTTCTCCTCCCACGCTTTGAAGGTCTTGAAGAGCGCGGGATTCCCTCCGCCAGTGACGGCAGCCAGCTCTCTGTTCTTGCTCTCCTTCTTCTTGACCAGGCTCTTGACGTCATTCCACCGTTTGTTTATTTCGACTCTGTTCCTGGGCAAGGTCCCGACTGCATTGACCTGGTCTACGATCCGGTTCCACATTCTCTTTCTGGTGGCTAGTGGTGTGTGCTGGACCAGGTTCCCATAGATTTGTGGGTGCACCTTGATGATCTCGTCGACCATGACCGTCAGCTCCATGGGCGTGAACTTGGGCATTCTTTGTGGTGCCATGGTGTTTGTGGTGCTGGTGCGGTGTGTGTTGTGTAATGTGCAGGGGTTTGTGGTGCCGGTGTTTGGTGGTGGTGGTGGTGGTGGTGGTTGTGATGTGTGCGTTTCTGTGGTGTGCTGCTGTCCTTGCTGTGTCACTGTGTCCTCTCCTCTCCTCTCTAGTTTGCAATGTTGCAAGGGGTTGTGGTCTGTGGGAGTGCTGCTTTTGTACTTACCTATGTGGGTGTGTCCTCATGGTCTGTTGTTTTCAGGTGTGTTGTGTCTGGGGTTCTGGCCTTTGTAGTTTTTGTTTGTCCAGGGGGTGTTTCCGGGATGTGTACTGTGCTTGTGTATTTGTGCGTGCCTTGCTGTGTGGACTTGTTGGCCATGTTGTGTGCGATTGTTTTTGTCAGCGGATGGTTTCTGTGCAGGGACGTGGGCGCCATGGCTTCTGCCGTGTCGATTCTCATCGGCGTTGTTTGCGCTGGCGGGCGGTATATTTGTAGTTTTCCCGCGCTCATGGCGGTGCGATCGTAATCTCACGTGCGGTGTGTCGGGCGTGAGGGCGGGCGGTTTTTGTGTTGTCGTGCGTGTTTCCGTCCGTGGCGGGCGGTTTGACTCCGACTCGGACGATGGCGGGCGGTATCTTGTGTGATTTTTCGCCGATGGCGGTTTTCGGTTTGTGTAATCGTAATGGCGTGGTCGGTGTTCAGACGGTGTGTGCGGGCGGATTTTTGCCGCTTCCATGCCTGGCGGATTTTTTTACGCCGGGTATCGTAATGGGCCCCAAAGTTACCTTGACTTGATTCAACGTTCCTTGTGATGTTAGGAGTATAGAAAGTTTGAAGGGGAGGCACAACATGATTAAAAACAACCTTTTCAGTCGAAGGTTATTGCTTCACAGAACAATGAGATGCATGCAATGGAAAATGCCGTTAAAAAAGATTAATTCTGCCGGCTTTTCTGAATCTCAGAAAATCTGCTTGTACTCAAAGGGGTCGAGGAATTCAGTGCTCCGTTGTGCAGTAGAAAATCACTTTGATGACGGGCCGAGGCAATACCCTGTGGATTATTAAAGGCCACAAGGCAGCAAATCCTATTCTACTCCCTGTTATGCAGCAGGTGCTAAAATTGATTCATTACACCATTAACTACCCACTTGCATTTAATTACGTACCCCTCAGGGGGCCAGCAACAATTTCAAACAATAGGAAATAATGACGGCATTTTGTCAATGCAATAGTGGGTAATTATCCATGTCCTTGTATGCTTGGTTCCCCACTAAGAGCATGGGTGATAATGATGTAAGTGGAGCTGTTAAATATTCACACAACTTAGCAAAACCGACATCTAAGCATTTCATGTATTTGATGGTATTTATAAGATGTCATTGTATAGTCATGTCTTATACGCTCTGAACCACAGGTGTCTAAAACCAGTTACAAATGAGCAGTCAGTGGTTGTAGATGCTGTTTCTTTTAGCATACCAACCACCACACTCAGAACCAAGCACTCAGAAGACAAATAATGGTTGTAGGCGCTATAAAAAAACTTTAAACTAAACAAATAAGATATCACATCAAATAACAGGTGTGGAAAGTTACCAAATGTTTCTCTCTCAAACTTGCCTAAGTTCTTGTAAGTGCTGTGCATGCCACCCATAGGTTGTCTCTTGATTTAGTTTTCGGGTGAAAATTGCGACTTTACCTCTTGTATGTTATTGTGAGAAATAAAAATAGCAACATCCACATATTATAGTGAGAAAGACGATTTTTAAAGTTAAATCTTGAGAAAATTGCACTCTTGTTTTCAGATGGGCATATTTATGAGAGCCTTGCGTCACGTTTGTATCACGCAAAGTGCTACATGAGTGACGCAAGGCTCTGAGTCAGATTTATGAAGCCAAGCAAAGCCACATTGTGTGGCTTTAAGTGGCTTCATAAATCTTAAGTAAAGTAGCGCAGAGCAAATTGCTGCATCGCCTTACTCTGTGCAAGTGAGGCGTTTCATTGGCATTGCTGTGAGTGTTTCCACACAACTCCCATGGGTTTTGATGCATTCCCAAATTTACAAAGACTTGCAAACCTGGGAATACATCAAGATCGTACATCTCCCCAAGGCAGGCATAACGAGGAGAAATACCTTTATTTCTCCTTGTTCTTTCCTCTTTCTATGTGTGCTGCCTTTTGCAGCGCACATAGAAGGAGGAAAACGCCTCCATGGATTGGTCTCGTGCAGGAAGGGGGCCCTTTCTGTACAAAAACAATCCTGCCTACAACGCAGGCACCTTTGCACCATGGTGCGAGGGTGCTTGCGTTGGCGCTAGACTGCCAAAACAGAGGCAGCGCAGGGAGAAAGGACAAGAGTGCACCGTATTGGATAAATACGGTGCATTCTTGCCCTTTCACTTTGACGCAGGGCAGCGCAACAAAGTGACCTGCTGCGCTGCCCTACGCCAAAACCCCATAAAAGAGGCCCTGAGTGTTAGAAAATATTACCAGTTTGCAGGAAAAACTACACCAGGTCGTTGCGGTAGTAAAAGCGGAAAGCTCCTCAAACTATGGGTAGACCAATAATCAGAATCTACGCAGACTTTACTCTTGTGATAAAAAAAAAATCTGCAAACAACTGTTGCCATTTGTTGTCAATCACGGGGAAACCTGGTATAAAACGATGTTTTGTTTGAAAGAAATTAAAAAATGCAAAACTAGATAGTTTCCAACTGATTTCATCCTAAAAATGTTACTCATCTCTTATTACGCTCAAATAATATTTTCGACATGTCTCAAACCCATAATTTCCAGGGGCCAATACTTTTTTCAAATAGAATACCATTTGTCGATGTGTTATTAGCAAAGCATTAAACCTTATAATTTATAACGAGATTGTGAAATCCAAAGCAGAAAAAAACAGCCATGATTGCTAATAGATAACCTTGACAGCTACAAACTATTCTTAACAGTTTACATAAATATTACATAGCTCATTCTAGGAATGGTTACATTAAAATGCGACACAGATAAATCTAAATCCAAGTATACTTTACTTGAAAACGGGCGTAATTAGTTAGTACGGTGATTATTAACCTGTGGGCTGCTGACCCCTGGGGGACCGTGACTCCTACGTAGGTGGTCCAAGACTGTGTACAAAATGAAATAATATTAGAAGCAGTGGCGGCGGGCATGGATCGGGGCAAAGGGGCGGGGAAAGGGGTGAGGGGGTTAAAAAGAAAAAGAAAAAGAACTTACCTGATTATCTGGTCTCTCCTCTGTTGTCCCTCCTTCGTCTCTCCAGGCCTGAACAGGGAAGCAGGAAGCACCTAGCTCCCAGGCTCCCAATAGCCAATGACAACACTGCAATGCAGCGTTGTGATTGGTCTGAGCGCTGTAGTTCGGCGCTCAGCCAGGGAATGGGGGCCTGGGCACGTTCTCCATGCAGGCTGTAATGCAGCCTGCATGAAAAACATGCAAAGTGCGCATGACTGTTTGGCTGGCCCGAGAGGGCCGGCCAAACAGTTATGCGCACGCAGGGAGTACAAACCACTCCTCCCCTGCCCTGCTCAGAGCCCCACCCACCTGCAAAGCTTCCACAGCAGGGAAACATAAAATGAAAATAACAACGAGTTATTATCATTTTATGTTTCTTTTATTTCACTGCTGCAAATCAGTAGGGCGAGCCGCCCCTGATTAGAAGATTAATAAAATATTTATAAATCAAACAAAGTAAAAATTGAAAACCCTCTAAGTGAAAAGGAATTTGAAACTGGAGGATAAAAATAAGTTGATACTGTTATCTTGTGTCAGCTTTCGTAAGCTCGAGCATATAGAAAATGATTACTCAACACTGATTTTTATTTCCGTTAAAGTGTCTTTATTGAGCAATCTGTTGCATAGTTCTGATGGTGTTTATGACTCTCCATATTCTTCTTTTGTAGGTCTAGGAACTGGGCTTCGGAATTCTCCCCGCTGACTCTCTCTGGATAAGAGAACAAGAACAGCAGGTAAGTCACTGAACCAGCTATTTCTTTTATTACTTTCACGAGATTAAGTCACCATAAAGTGGGGTTTTAGGGACGGGGAGTGAGTGCGCAGAGGGTGAAATGCACACTCAAATGCATTTTTGTTACGTTATTCCTATTTGTTACCCAGATAAATCACTATTTAACATGTGCCCCAAAGTAACCTCTTTGTTACTATCTCTGGCGGCTTTTGACATACGACCAGTAATATGACATAATAGTGGTCTTCAAGCAAGATTAGTGTCCCGTGCCTTTGCGGTCCCTCCAACCCCACTTCTGGCACCCCCTGCTCAAGCCACGCTCTTTCAGGAGCATGGTTGGGACTTCCAGCATGCCAACAGAGTTATCCTTCTCTCGAATTCTCTCCTGGTGGGAATGTTAGCAGGCAAGAAGGTTGTTTCAGTTGTACCACTTCGGCGTCACCTTTTGAGGTCATTGCTTTGACCGGCTGCAGTTCTTCCTCCTGCAGTGTTTTGGCATTCCGCGTCCACTGCAACGTCTCTGATAGATACACCTCCTCAGTTGATGAACAAGACTTGATAGTCATAGGCTTTGGGATATATGGAATCTCCTGTATGACGCAGCACTTCCTCCAGGGTTGGTTCCATAAAGGTCCAGCGTACAGAATCCTGCGGACAAGCAAAACGTACATCTGTAGATGTTGGAGATGAAAGAAGCCATGGTAGACATTTGGTTAAGTCCTCCTCCTCGTCACACCTTGATTCGTTGCAGCAGCTGAATTACAGCAAAATTAATCAAATATATCTGATTGGTGACCTCAATTGAAGCCTGTGACACAAAGAGAGCATACATTAGGAACAATATATAGGCTATCATATTGATTTATCTTATAAAAATAAGAAAAAAAATTAAAACGCTCCATCCAAACATCCATTAAAAATTTTATTTCTGTTTTTTGTTCATTAATAAAATTTTAAAAAATCATAGTTTTTGTATTTGTTTGATGCATACTTGTTTCTGTATTTTTGAGTATTGCTTTACAATTCAAATCATAAAAAAAGTTTAGGGATGTGTACCTGGCTTCTAGTTACGATTCAGTGAAAGTTCACAGAAGTTAAAAGGTTAAGAACCGTTGAGTTAGTAGTTAACTCAGAGATGGGGCTGCAAGCCTCTGTACCTTTCACAGATCACCCAGCATGTCAGCAGCCCATCACTGTCATGCTGTTTCCATTGAAACTTGTCAGGGAGGGGACACAATAACTCAAAGAACCTCTTAATTCGCTACAGCAGATCCCATAGGGCCAGATTATCAAACATTGCATTTACAATTTAATGTATATATCAGGAGTAACTCACAAGTAACTCACACCTACTCACTCAAAAATATTTGTGAATTGGACCCCCCTCTCTAGAATCCATTAGAAAACTTTAAAGGTGGTATCTTTTCTGCGTCCTAGCCAGGCTGACCCAAGTTGACTCAAATCCCTGCAGGTATGTCTGAAAATGCCTATACTCAAGTCCCTTCCCAGTTACCTTCATCTCTAGAAATTGCCAGATAGGAGAATGTGATGTTCATCTAGCATCATCATCATTTTATTTTATGATTTTATATTGTCAATGAAGTTGTCATAAGTCTGTCATTTTTCTGCAAAAACAACCAGCACGAACAATGACAGATGGAATTAACAATTCACAGGTAATAGCCATAGCAAACTAAACAACCCTTGCAGTTAAAACAAAACAAAGTGGAGCTTTCAAATATGTAAAGTAATACTATCTTAGTACTCTCTTAAGTACTCTTACATGCCTTTGTGAATTGACCACAAAACATGTGAAATTGGTGTAAAATGGTAATATTCAAGGAATAATCATATGCAGTTAGTACAGTTAGAAGTAACTGTGCCCTGATTGAACTTTCATTAATGAGGAGTTGGACCTTTCATGGTTGATTCACAAACACATACGAGAAGACTTAAAAGAGCGCTTCTGTAATACTACTTTCCATCCTCATATATACTTTTGTAAATTGCATTTTAAATTAGTACATCACATCCACCTGTCACACCATGGAGGACTACATTTTGCTTGTGTTAAATTCGCAAAACAAATTCGAGAAATTCATTGAAAAGTATGAAAAAGTACTCAATATTTTGTGAAATTCACTTCATGGTATCCCTCATGAAAATTGAATGCAAGTAGCATACCTCACTCCAAACGTCAGGTGAGATTCCCGCAAGCAGATTAGTTATTTGTCTCTTTATTCAACTCTTCCAGGTTCCCTTTAATCCCTGCTTTCTCCCTTTCAAAGGTTTTCCTGTTTTTTCATTTGCTCTTTCTTTCTCCCTTCTATGCTTTTCTCTCGCTTACTCTGTCGGGGTCATAGTTTGATGATGTAAAGTAAGTTCCTGCACATTTTGCACAATTATCAAAGACATGGCCTGCAAAGCACAGTTTTATACACAAGATGTGCGCAAAATATTTCAATAATTCATGATCTGCTGACTGAGCCCAACCCGCCAACTGGCATTTATGTGGACTTCTTCCCTCAAGAACCTCTTTTAAAAATGAGATCAAACAGCATTTTAAAGCACAGTTTTTAGGAAGTGGCCAAAAGGGATGTCTTCTGTTCTTTTCTCTCTCCCATACACTGAGAATGTGGATTATTAGTTGAAGTGTATGGCGGTGCTCTTCAAATAATAATGGCACTATTCCTGAGTAGTCCACTTAGGGCTAACTATTTTAAACCCTGAGCTCAACCCTTGGTAGTTGTAGCACATAGCAGAAATGTCTTAACTTAGAAGAAATGTGTAAAGCATTTCTCAGCTCCAAAACAGTCAAAAAGTAGAAAACACAACACAATAAAAATCTCACTCCAGTTTATAAAAATATAGATGTAGGGAACAAGAGATGTGACTTTCCAAAGTTTTAGAAGTTTTTAGCACCAAAAAGCACAAATCATCAACTATAAGTATCTAGTCGAACTAGATCAGGACAAAGTCTAAAGTTAAGGCCGACCACAGAAGAGCACGGGTGAGCTACAGGGACAAGGTTTGGTCCAGTGGAAAGTTTTACCCTCTGACTTAGAAACTTTTTGGGAAGTTAAAGATCCTCAGCTGGGTAAGGTAGCAGACTGTGGCCAAATGGGTTTCCACGAGGCCGGATAGCCGACGGGTGAAGTCCTGTTGAAGCCATTGACTTTTGGTGGGAAAGCTCAGAGCAGGAGAAATTCTAATTTTGCACCTAGGGAAGGTCCCTCATGGGCTGGACACTTTCAGCGTCTTCTTCCAATGAAGAATTCTACCTTTGGACTTAGAAATGATTTTGAAAGTCAAAGTTCTTTTAACGGGGCAAATCACTAAGTTGAATCTTACCAGTGATGCAATGTAGGTGGCTGTGGTTCGGTGTGGTCCAGTGGTCACCTCTAGTTCTTTAGGCAAAAATCCTTGGGAAAGTTCTAAGTCCCATCTTTTAGGTTTAGGCAGGAGGAGTACATTCTGACACTTATCCAAGGGTCCCATGTACTTAGGGTCACCACTTGGGGAAAAGGACTCACTCCAGGAGAAACCACAAGCAGGGTCGAGGGCAAGTTCAGTTGAAGCTGGCCATCTGGGCTCTTCAGTAAGGTGGGCTTCTTGCAGCTTTTTCTGACCCTGTAGCTAAACAGGAGATTAGCCAAATAGCCCTTGCAGGCCATTGTCTGCCCTGTGTTCAGCCGGGATAATGTCCAGCCCTTGGGGTTTCTCTCCATAGGGTACAACAGGTGAAGTCCTCTTTCTGAAGACAGGATTCAGCAGGTGTAGTCCCTCTTCTGTCTTCCTCAAGTCCAGCAGTTTTCTGAGGAAGGCAGCCAGGGGTGTCACTTTTATGCCTGGCTCTAGCGTGTGGGTGGGGGGTGACTCCCTAATCAATAGGGAAAAAGTCCCCATGTGCAATCCTACACAATTTGACATCACTTCCTGGGGGTTTGGCCCTAAACAATCCCGCAATGGTCTACACTGCTCAAATCCAACGTAGCATAATCTTTCCTTTCTTGGTCAGTGCTTTGGGCATACCCCTGAGGTGTGTCTAGAGAAAGAGGAACTCCCCCTGCAAAACCAGTTCTGGGACAGGAATTCAACCCACATCGATTGCTGCCACTCTGGCTACTGTGACAATGGCAGGGCCAGACTTAAGTATGAGTTACATCTGCCTGTGACAGGGGCTGCCTCTTTGAAGCTGGTTCATTCGGTGGCCACATCCCCCAAGCCATCCTGTCAGGAGGACGTCACACTTCTTCCCAGTCAAGAACCATTTGTTCCCTTTGTGGATAGCAATTCACACCTCCGGCAGGCTGCAAGCTGACAGCTGGGGATTATCTCCGCAGGGGCTGCCAGAGACTTTTAGAAAGGAAAATGCAAACTTTCTAAAATGGCATTTTCAAAATAGTAATGTAAAATCCAACTTTACTATCAGGTTGAATTTTGAATTCCAATTAATTTGAGCGCTTGATTCATGGTTCTATCTATTCCCAAACTGAAGGTGTCCATTATAAGATGTTATAATATAGCACACCACTTTTCTAGGGGAGAGCCAGCCATGCCACAGTAAAAAATGGCTTAGGAGATTTTTTTACTGTCAGGGCATGTAAAACTTAGGTACACATGTCCTAGTTTTTAAATACCATACACCTTACCCTATAGGCACTTTGGGCCTACCTTGGGGTTACTTATAGGTATTAAAAAGGATGGTTTAGGCCTAGCAAATGGGTTTATTTTGCCAGATAAAATTTGAAGTTTTAAAATCTCAGGCTGCGGGGGCAAATGTGAAGGCATGCTCTGCATTGTCACTTTTGCGGTGGCACAACAGGTGCTGCAGTCCACCAGCGACATTCAACTTACAGGTCCTGGGTTCACTGGGTACCACAAAACTAGGGATGTATAGGTAAATTAAATGTACCAAATAGGGTTTTGTCAATTCTGCATGTTTTTAGGGGTCAGAGCACATACATTAGGTGCTGGATGTCAGCACCCCAGCTTGCAGAGTCAATAAACCAGCACTACACCCAGTAAAAGGTAAAGTAAGTAAGTAAGTCCGTTTTTATATAGCGCAGCTACTCACCCTTACGGGTCTCAAGGCGCTGGGGGCCGTAGTGGAAATTAAGTGAGCTATTGCCCAGAGTCACATGGTGCTGAGCTGAGCTGCCGCCGGAGATCAAACCGTGAACCCTGTGCTCCGAAGTCAGCTGCCCTGGCCGCTGCACCACACCTCTCCACTAAAAGGTGAGGGCTAAAAGAGGTGGTGATCCTGCAAAAAGGCCATTTCTCTCACACCTTCACATCCTCTCTCACAACTTATCTCTCAGAGCACACTGCCTCACATACACATACACTCCCTCCTTCACAACTTCTTTCTCAGAGTACACTGCTTTACTCATCCAACTCCTGCCTATTCACCAAAGTATCCCCTGCAGTGGGTGGTGGTGACTGCCACCTTAACCCTGCTCTGACTCCCTGCCTCCTGCAGCCCCTGGAGCTGTGCTTTCATTTCTCATTCTTTGCTGCTTCCTTTCTGCATACCTCAATTTATCCACTCCTTCCTGAAGCCACTGCTGCCATCTTCACTTCGGCTTTTAACACTCATCCTTTCTTTAACATTCATCTTACACTCAATCCGTGCTTCTTCACTCCTTCTATAGCTAATTTATCTCTTCTTTCTCCTACAGGCAACTCACCCACACTTGTGGGTCTTACTGTTTTTATTCTCCAAAAACCTCCTTCCTCCTTCGCCTGTATAAACCTTTATGCTTTCCTTTTTGCGGCTGCATTGTTGTCATCTATCATATACCTGACGCAAAAATGTTTTTTTAAAGACGTAGATAGTGATCGACATCAGTAACTTGCATTCTTTTTATGTACATGCATATTGCCTGCAGAGCCTTCCCTTGCTGTAGTGCTTCCCCCTTGTCCTCTGCTCCCTGTTATATTCTCAAGAAATATGCAAATTAGTTGGCATACTGGGAGCTCAAATCTATGGCTGCCAATAGGAAACTATGGTCATTCTTTTGACCTGTGCTTGTTTATCAAAGGCTTTGATCTCATGCCTAGGGTATAGTCGGGAAGCCTAGAAAAGTTTCCTTAGTCTGCGATCAGGAGGGGTTTGTGGGTTCAAGTAGCTACTCTGTGGATTGGGCAATAAATTGATACGACCAAGGCAGGCCATAATAGTTATGTATTTCACTCACCTGCATATGTGGGTCTTACTCTTCTGTTTACGTTTGAATCTGTTTGACCCGAAGTAAAATGAAGTGCTCCCCAGCCAAGGCCTACTGTCTTGCACATGTGAGGAGGAAAAGCAGAACCCCTGGTACACTAGTGAGAGATAACTGCATGTACTGTGCGATAAGTGTATGTAAATTTGAATAGTACAAAGTGCAGTGCGCTCACTGGTTGCATTCAGAATGTGTGGCTGTTCGAATTGAATCGAAAAAAACACTTTATTCGGCTCATGGCCATAAAAGCAGAATACAGATAGATTAGATAAAAACATATACAAATTCATTACAAGAAAATAAAAACAGATATAAATTCACAGCATTACAGAGGTCCCGTAAAACTTTCTTATGATAAGTGCTACCTCAATAAAATTTAAAACAGCATAACATATATTATCGGGTGATGGTAATTTCTGAAAATATCATAGGGCAGCATAATGTTGTTCGATTTTAGCAGAGCGCAGATGAGGCACCAAATTAGTCTGCGCAGAACGCTATAAATTGCGCAAAATAGCATAAAGTGGCTCGTGCTGTGAGTGTGGGGTAGATCGCAATAGCACATAGGGAGCAAATCAAACCACCTGCCCTGTGTCGGGAAAATGATAAAAAAAAAATGCACAGTACTAAGTCTAAAACAAGTGAGATAAAATCTGTATTGAAAATTTTGGATAAAAGTCAGGTATGGTTCTAGCCCTGCAGACCAACCTAACACAAGTCACATAGACTTGACCTCTGTGCACAATTGCTCAAAAGTAGTTACCACCAATTCTTGTAATAAATTGTTCAAAACTTTTTAGAGACCTGCTTATTAATGCACTTAACCAATTTTAAACACTGGCGAATTCAAACAATACAATCTCAAAAGCTTTTAATCAGCTTTACATTATTTAATACATTCCTTCATAAATAATGTACAAAATCATTTGAAAAAATCATTTGAAAAACAAATGCTTCATGAATTCATTCCAATCTTTCAAAATGCACAATGCATTTCGGGCCGGTGGCCCTTCTTCAGGGGCCTTGAATCTACAAAATACATAAATGTAAGGAATCACTGACTAAATATCGAAGGTCACAATATCGACCTACAAAAATATCGCAGCAAAAATATCGAAGACAAGAATATCGACATCCTATCTACATTAAGGTAAGTACAAAAATATCGAGAAAAAAATATCGATGTCAAAAATATCGTTGTTAAAAATATCGTTTTTAATTTAAGTTAAAAAATATTGTAAAATAAAGTGAATAATACATATAATTAAAAGAAACATAGTTAAAAATATTTTAAAATGCTTAAAATTATAAGTAATATATATAATTTGATAATACATTAAACATATACATATAATATATATATATATATATACTTACTTATTAATATGTTTTAATATTTATTTTAATAACTTATATTTTGTTTAATTTATTTTTATAAATTATAAATACATCTATACACATAAAACAATAATATAAATAAAAATTAAATAAATATATGTAACAAATTTAATTTTTTTTTTATTTTAAATCTTTTTAAAAAATAATTATACAGTACATTAGCTAAAAAAAATACAAAATATTAGATAGCGGAGGAAATCAAATTACTATTCCCACTCCAGTGAGTGCAACAGTAGGGAAAGTGTTGGATAGCGTAGGGGTTAAAATGACTATTCCCACTCCAGTGAGTGCAACAGTAGGGAAAGTGTTGGATAGCGTAGGGGTTAAAATTACTATTGCCACTCCAGTGAGTGCAACAGTAGGGAAAGTGTTGGATAGCGTAGGGGTAAAAAATAGTATTCCCACTCCAGTGAGTGCAACAGTAGGGAAAGTGTTGGATAGCGTAGGGGTTAAAATTACTATTCCCACTCCAGTGAGTTCAACAGTAGGGAAAGTGTTGGATAGCGTAGGGGTAAAAATTATTATTCCCACTCCAGTGAGTGCAACAGTAGGGAAAGTGTTGGATAGCGTAGGGGTAAAAATTACTATTCCCACTCCAGTGAGTGCAACAGTAGGGAAAGTGTTGGATAGCGTAGGGGTAAAAATTACTATTCCCACTACAGTGAGTGCAACAGTAGGGAAAGTGTTGGATAGCGTAGGGGTAAAAATTACTATTCCCACTCCAGTGAGTGCAACAGTAGGGAAAGTGTTGGATAGCGTAGGGGTAAAAATTACTATTCCCACTCCAATGAGTGCAACAGTAGGGAAAGTGTTGGATAGCGGGGGGGTAAAAATTACTATTCCCACTCCAGTGAGTGCAACAGTAGGGAAAGTGTTGGATAGCGTAGGGGTAAAAATTACTATTCCCACTCCAGTGAGTGCAACAGTAGGGAAAATGTAGGATCGAGAAGGGGTTAAATTAACAGACATAAATTATTATTTTTTAAAATAAATAACATTAATAATTATTTAACAAAATAATTATTAATAAATACCTATTAAATTAAATTAATATTTACTTAAATAACATTAAATTACTTCCCACCCTATTCCCCTATAAACACACAACGCGCTACACATAAAAAAATAACACAATTAATTTAATTATCAATTAATCAATTAATAAAAATTTATTACCAGTTAATAATTAATCAACAATAAATTAATTAACAATAACAATAAATAAAAATAATAATAAATTAATTATCATTAATATAATTTTTTATTAACCAATTAATAAAAAATTATTACCAACTAATAATTAATTAACAATAAATTAATAATCAATAACAATAAATATACACATATTAACTAATTAATTATATTTAAATTACTTTCCACCCTATTCCCCTATAAACCCACAACCCGCTACACATTAAAAATAACATAATTAATTTAATTACCAATTAATCAATGAAATAAAATTAATTACCAATTAATAATTAATTTACAATAAATTAATTAACAATAACAATAAATAAAAATTAATAATAAATTAATTATAATTAATATAATTATAAATTAACCAATTAATATAAATTAATTACCAATTAATAATTAATTAACAATTAACAATGAATAACAATAAATAAAAACATGTTAATTAATTAATTATAATTAAATTACTTCCCACCCTATTCCCCTATAAACCCACAATCCGCTACACATTAAAAATAACATAATTAATTTAATTACCAATTAATCAATGAATTACAATTAATTACCAATTAATAATTAATTTACAATAAATTAATTAATAATAACAATATATAAAAATTAATAATAAATTAGTTATAATTAATATAATTATAAATTAACCAATTAATATAAATTAATTACCAATTAATAATTAATTAACAATAAATTAACAATTGATAACAATAAATAAAAACATATTAATTAAATAATTATAATTAAATTACTTCCCACCCTATTCCCCTATAAACCCACAACCCGCTCTGATACTAAAACGCAAAATTACCTTTAAAAAAAAATACTATTTTCTAAACATTTAATACATATATTTAAAAATAATGAAAAAACTTTAAAAAAAATGTTAAACATACATATAAAATACATAACAGTAAAAAAAAAAAATCGATATTATTTACAACTATATTTTTGCTAACGATATTAATGACTTCGATATTATTTACTTCGATATTAAAAAAATCGATATTACTTACCTTAAAGTCGATATTCTGGTCAACGATATTCTTGACTTCGATATTCTGTCCCTACGATATTAAAAACTCGATATTAGTGTAGGTCGATATTTAAAATTCGATATTTTGACTGCCCACCAAACGTAAGAACATGTTTAAACTTTTTAGATGCATGAAAACACTCCTACTGTGCAAGAAGATATCAACACAAAGTACATACAAATTCTACTTTGAACGACTCGTGAGTGATTACACTTCCCTGAATTTTCATAATGATTGAAAATAAATAAAAGAATAAATACAGTGATGAATCGAAACAGACGATAGAAGTGTGTGGTTCAGTGCCACAGAAATAACTGAAAGCCCATCTTAACTGTGCTCACACCACCAGTGTGTAAACCTCTGATATTAATCCGACACTCAAACCAACCAATTTATAGTTACATTGAAATAGTCCTCTTACAACGTACCAGCTCTAAAACCGAAATAAAGCATGGCATTTAAAACCAGCATCAACCTTTATAGTCTTTCCCAAATGTTCTTATACCAAAAAAACTACCCACCTTACTCGCAAAACTTGCTCTCTGAAAGTTGTATCAGCGTTCTACAAAACAATAAGGACACACTGATCAGAGATCCCGCTACAACAAACAGCGTTGTGAAAACTCTACTTCGACCATTACACCCCGATCTCACCTGCTACACTCTCTCGTATATCATTCTACACTCCTTAGAGGCTGGATGCCGTAAACTCCAAAACGGTATCCTCTTGCTCAAAAACGGCGCGTTATAACCATGTACCGCCCGGAAATGCACCTCGGCTCCCGCCAATGTAACCAACGACAGACTTAACCATGCCACACTCAACGGTCACCATCTTGAAATGACTGACAGAGGGTACTTGAGCCCCGACAATAATAACTAACAACGGACTGCCACACTGCTCGAGCGCCATCTTAACGGCACGTTTTAACCACGTAACGCCTGGAAATGCACCTCGGCTCTTGCCAATGTAACCAACGACGGACTTAACCATGCCACACTCAACGGTCACCATCTTTAAATGACTGTCTAAGTGTGCTTAAGCCCCGCCAATGATAACTAACAACGGACTGCCATACTACTATACTCCTCAAGCACCATCTTAAGTGAACTTTCCAAAGTCACAAATGCTGTACACTGCAAACAAGAACTCAAATATATCTGAATTCTTCCTCAAACTACACGCGGCGAACTTAACTAATTTGCATAGCTGAATTGAGGAGTTCAACTAAACACCTCCTGACCATAACCCGTTATCATGGTGGGAGAGGCACCCTCCACACCCTTAGTTCTCAAAGTCATCAAAAATTATCAAGAGAACACTTTAATGCAATGATCAGTGTCAGTGTGATAAAGATAAATAGAAGAAACAAGAAAAAGATGTGTGCTCAAAAAAAATTAAATAAATAAATGAACTAAAAACCTAACACATCAGGGATAATAATTACATGTTCCAACATTGAAATGCAGTATACCAGCTTATTTTCACAACATTGTTGGCATTATAAAAAACATGTGTAATCAATTGAGCATCCTAGAAGACCTCGACTTTATATGCTCCCTAAAATACACAAAAATCTTCACAATCCCCCCATGCGGCCGATTCTGACAGGGTGTGGGACCATCTTTGAACCTTTGGGTCAGTACATCGACTACTTTCTTCAACCGTTCGTCCAACAATGGATTTCATATGTTAAGGATTCAAAGGATTTTCTATTAAAATTGGGAGCTGTGAAACTGGAAAGGAAAACCTTACTCTGTACAGTAGATGTCAAATCTCTGTACACATCGATTCCTCATTTAGCAGGCATGGAAGCTGTGGAATGGGCGCTGTTATGTCAACCCACTATCAGAGCTGACAAAGTTTTTTTGCTTGTGATCCTGCATTTTTGCCTGTATCACAGCTATTTTCAATGGGTTGAACACTTTTTTCTACAGCAGACAGGAACATCCATGGGTTTTGCGGGGGCGCCCGCATACGTGAATATTTTTATGGCTAAATTTGAGTCTGACTACATTTACAGTGACCATGAATGGAAAGATCACCTACTGTTTTATTGTAGGTTCATAGATGACATCTTCATGTTGTGGACAAGTAGTCAAGAAGCACTTGAACAAAAAATAGAGCAATTGAACAGGTATGACGATCAAATTCAGTTCACACATAACATCAGTGACACCACTATATCATTTCTGGATGTTGCAATAACCATAGAGGGATTGGAAATCCATACTGAAGTATTTCGAAAGGAGACAGATATGAATAACGCACTCTCATTTCAAAGTTTTCACCCTCAAAATCTCAGAAACAATTTACCTTTTTCACAGTTTTTACATATTAAACGGATCTGTTCAAAAGAACTTACTTTGGAAAGAAATCTAAGTATTCAACAACAGAAATACATAGCCAGAAGCTACCCACAAGACATTTTGGAAAATGCAAAAAAACTCGTCAGGAAATATGATCGTAATGATTTGCTAAAACAAAAGCCTAAGAAAATGACTGAGTTCCCAGAAGATCAAGAGTATTATCAATCATCGTTGGGAATTGTTGCAAAATGAGACAGATTTTAAGGATATCTTCAGACACAGACCTATGTTCGCATATACTCGTTCAAGGAACATTAAAGAGATTTTGATGGCTCCTTCAAAAAATAAGAGGCAAGATTACAAGGGGATGAAAAAGTGTTTAAATTGCGTACATTGCAACAATGTTATATGTGGAGCTACGCTTCAGCACCCCCAAACAGGAGAGTCTATTAAACTGTTCCATGATTCAGATTGTAATACGTGTAACTTAATCTACTACATCAAATGCCCCTGTGGCAAGTTATACGTTGGCAAAACAGAACGGAAGTTGAAGATACGTATATCTGAACATAAAAGCAAAATTAGGACCCAGAATAAAAACAGTAGCTTGGCTGCTCATTGGACAGAGTCTCGACATAGTATAGCCCAATTACAATTTGCAGTGATTGGCCATGTCTGAACTGGGGTGGTGGAGTGAGCTAAAGAATGATGATGGATTAAACCCAGATCAGTTGACTGGGGGTGAGTGTTTGATTTGCGCTAGCGCTCCGTCCATCATCCCCTTTGGTATCGCTTTGTTTGCCCTAAGTTGGCAGGGTATGCCCAGACGTGGGTCCCTTGCTCACTTTGCCACTGGATTCAAGATAGCCTGGCTGATGAGGGTTTTGAACCCGAAACCGGTTCCAGGATGCTTGTTTCCGGTCCAGGGAAGACATGGCTTGGCAGTTCGGGCTGGACTGTTCCCATGAGGCACAGGGTCAGACTGATTTGCACATGGCCATGTCTGAACTGGGGTGGTGGAGTGAGCTAAAGAATGATGATGGATTAAACCCAGATCAGTTGACTGGGGGTGAGTGTTTGATTTGCTCTAGTGCTCCGTCCATCATCCCCTTTGGTATCGCTTTGTTCGCCCTAAGTTGGCAGGGTATGCCCAGACGTGGGTCCCTTGCTCACTTTGCCACTGGATTCAAGATAGCCTGGCTGATGAGGGTTTTGAACCCAAAACCGGTTCCAGGATGCTTGTTTCCGGTCCAGGGAAGACATGGCTTGGCAGTTCGGGCTGGACTGTTCCCATGAGGCACAGGGGCAGACTGATTTGCACATGGCCATGTCTGAACTGGGGTGGTGGAGTGAGCTAAAGAATGATGATGGATTAAACCCAGATCAGTTGACTGGGGGTGAGTGTTTGATTTGCTCTAGCGCTCCGTCCATCATCCCCTTTGGTATCGCTTTGTTCGCCCTAAGTTGGCAGGGTATGCCCAGACGTGGGTCCCTTGCTCACTTTGCCACTGGATTCAAGATAGCCTGGCTGATGAGGGTTTTGAACCCGAAACCGGTTCCAGGATGCTTGTTTCCGGTCCAGGGAAGACATGGCTTGGCAGTTCGGGCTGGACTGTTCCCATGAGGCACAGGGTCAGACTGATTTGCACATGGCCATGTCTGAACTGGGGTGGTGGAGTGAGCTAAAGAATGATGATGGATTAAACCCAGATCAGTTGACTGGGGGTGAGTGTTTGATTTGCTCTAGCGCTCCGTCCATCATCCCCTTTGGTATCGCTTTGTTCGCCCTAAGTTGGCAGGGTATGCCCAGACGTGGGTCCCTTGCTCACTTTGCCACTGGATTCAAGATAGCCTGGCTGATGAGGGTTTTGAACCCGAAACCGGTTCCAGGTTTCTTGTTTCCGGTCCAGGGAAGACATGGCTTGGCAGTTCGGGCTGGACTGTTCCCATGAGGCACAGGGTCAGACTGATTTGCACATGGCCATGTCTGAACTGGGGTGGTGGAGTGAGCTAAAGAATGATGATGGATTAAACCCAGATCAGTTGACTGGGGGTGAGTGTTTGATTTGCTCTAGCGCTCCGTCCAAAATCCCCTTTGGTATCGCTGTGATTGAAAGAGTAACACAGATCCCTGGTAAGGATCTAACTAGATCCTTGCTGCAAAGAGAAACGTATTGGATCAGAAGGTTAGATACCCAGGATCCAAAAGGCATGAACGAAAAAATTGATTACACGTATTTTTTATAATGCCAACAATGTTGTGAAAATAAGCTGGTATACTGCATTTCAATGTTGGAACATGTAATTATTATCCCTGATGTGTTAGGTTTTTAGTTCATTTATTTATTTAATTTTTTTGAGCACACATCTTTTTCTTGTTTCTTCTTTTTATCTTTATCACACTGACACTGATCATTGCATTAAAGTGTTCTCTTGATAATTTTTGATGACTTTGAGAACTAAGGGTGTGGAGGGTGCCTCTCCCACCATTTAACGGGTTATGGTCAGGAGGTGTTTAGTTGAACTCCTCAATTCAGCTATGTAAATTAGTTAAGTTCGCCGCATGTAGTTTGAGGAAGAATTCAGATATATTTGAGTTCTTGTTTGCAGTGTACAGCATTTGTGACTTTGGAAAGTTCACTTAAGATGGTGCTTGAGGAGTATAGTAGTATGGCAGTCCGTTGTTAGTTATCATTGGCGGGGCTTAAGCACCCTTAGACAGTCATTTAAAGATGGTGACCATTGAGTGTGGCATGGTTAAGTCCGTCGTTGGTTACATTGGCAAGAGCCGAGGTGCATTTCCAGGCATTACGTGGTTAAAACGTGCCGTTAAGATGGCGCTCGAGCAGTGTGGCAGTCCGTTGTTAGTTATTATTGGCGGGGCTCAAGTACCCTCTGTCAGTCATTTCAAGATGGTGACCGTTGAGTGTGGCATGGTTAAGTCCGTCGTTGGTTACATTGGCGGGAGCCGAGGTGCATTTCCGGGCGGTACGTGGTTATAACGCACCGTTTTTGAGCAAGAGGATACCGTTTTGGAGTTTACGGCATCCAGCCTCGAAGGAGTGTAGAATGATATACGAGAGAGTGTAACAGGTGAGATCGGGGTGTAATGGTGGAAATAGAGTTTTCACAATGGTGTTCGTTGTAGCGGGATCTCTGATCAGTGTGTCCTTATTGTTTTGTAGAACGCTGATACAACTTTCAGAGAGCAAGTTTTGCGAGTAAGGTGGGTAGTTTTTTTGGTATAAGAACATTTGGGAAGGACTATAAAGGTTGATGCTAGTTTTAAATGCCATGCTTTATTTCGGTTTTAGAGCTGGTACGTTGTAAGAGGACTATTTCAATGTAAGTATAAATTGGTTGGTTTGAGTGTCGGATTAATATCAGAGGTTTACACACTGGTGGTGTGAGCACAGTTAAGATGGGCTTTCAGTTATTTCTGTGGCACTGAACCACACACTTCTATCGTCTGTTTCGATTCATCACTGTATTTATTCTTTTATTTATTTTCAATCATTATGAAAATTCATGGAAGTGTAATCACTCACGAGTCGTTGAAAGTAGAATTTGTATGTACTTTGTGTTGATATCTTCTTGCACAGTAGGAGTGTTTTCATGCATCTAAAAAGTTTAAACATGTTCTTACATTTATGTAATTTGTAGATTCAAGGCCCCTGAGAAGGGCCACCGGCCCGAAATGCATTGGGCATTTTGAAAGATTGGAATGAATTCATGAAGCATTTGTTTTTCAAATGATTTTTTCAAATGATTTTGTACATTATTTATGAAGGAATGTATTAAATAATGTAAAGCTGATTAAAAGCTTTTGAGATTGTATTGTTTGAATTCGCCAGTGTTTAAAATTGGTTAAGTGCATTAATAAGCAGGTCTCTAAAAGTTTTGAACAATTTATTACAAGAATTGGTGGTAACTACTTTTGAGCAATTGTGCACAGAGGTCAAGTCCATCTGACTTGTGTTAGGTTGGTCTGATTTTGAGCACGGTTTAGACAAACATGTCCCCACTGTAGCACGCTTTATAAATAGTTTGGAGAGGTTTAATCGTTCAAAAAATTACAAGGAGTGCTTCTCACATCTATAGATCTAGCCCTGCAGAAACACATTGGGCCTGATGTGCAGCCACTGTCCTCAAAGGTCGATTCCGATCTCGGCCGGTAGGGCACCGAATCGGATTCGGCTTTACCGGATCCGATTCGGAGCCCTCTTTCCCGACCGATTCGTACGTGCGTCCGGGCGAGCGAGTACGATGCGAGCGCACGCGAAATCGCCGACCGACTCATTCGTGGGACCCGACCGCTCCGACCGACTCGCACGGAGACGACTCGCACCGCGCAATGGAGACATTCTCCGGCCGGGTAAGTGCAATGCGCGCCTCGAGCAGTCCGACCGACACGTGCAGTCCGGCTCCAAAGAGCAGTCGGAGCTGCACTTTGGGGGTCCGTGTCGGACCCCCCTGAACGTGTAGCCGTGCGAGTCGCACACAGGGGGGACCCATGGGTCCCCCCTACCTGTGCATGTACGGCGCGAATCGGTTCGACGCGTACCCGCTGTAGGGGGCGCCCTTGTTCGCCTCGCACCCATTGAGTCAATGGGAGCCCGCGTACGCGTTGTACGACCGGCTCCCATTGACTTCAATGGGAGTCCGACCGAATCGAGTCCGATAGCATACGGACGCATCGTACTCGTTCGGTCGGGCTGCTAGGGTCCGATTCGGTCGGAAATCTCTCCGGGTCCGGCTCGGTCGGGGAGATTTCCGGCCTGAATCGGAATCGGCCCCTCTGTCTTTAAACTACAAATCATTAAGTAATCATCCAGGCCATTCATATAAAGTAAAAATTGTAAAGGGTGCAAAATACTTCCTTGCCTGACCCCTCGAAAAGACTTGATACATGAGGTATAGTCAACATCTTGGGAGTAACACACCTTCATAAAGATGTCTCAGTGCAAGCGACAAAGAAGATCAACCAGCGCTTGTCCAATACCCATGGATCTTAGCAAGTCCCATAATTTGGCTTGGTTTACAGTGTCAAAGGCACAGGAGAGGTCCATAAAGGCCATATGAATGGCACCTCCCCTGGCCTTCACATACCTCCCTAAAATCAAAGACAGATTAAGACACAGTTCAGTCGATCGTCCCCATACACTGATGAAAAACAAATTAAATGTCTAAAATTCTGTTATTATTTATCTCCTGTCCATTTCTCCAATCTAAACAACAAAATGCAACCCAATATTTTAGAAGAGGAATTGAGTAAAGATATGGGATGGTAACAAGAGGGATGATTTCTATACCCCTTCTTAAATATGGGGACAATGATTTCCTCTTTCCAGGTGTACGGGAGTGGGCCAACAATTACTGCACAGAACTCATTTACCAATAAAGGCCCCATTAAATGAACATTGTTCTTAAAAATATCGACCAGGACCCCATCAGGTCTAGGGGCTTTGCCAGAGCCAGTCTTTTTAATGGCATCTATTAATTCACTGAGACTGAGTGACTGACTAAAAGGAAGGGCAGATGCCATATTCACATTGGGCAGTACGCCCTCATCCAATGGCGCTTTTCCCACGGCAGCGTGATGCACTGCTATAAAATGTTCCTCTCAGCTATCCGCACTAATATGACATACAAGTTCGAGTTCCTTGTAATGCAAAAAAAAGGCCTGTTAATAACTGCCCAAAAGCTCCTACTGTCCCTTGCATTTCCTGCCTCTATCAAATCAGCTGAAACCTTATGTTTAATTCCCTCCTTCCTGGCTTCTAAGTCTATTTTATATGCCTCGTGGGCTTTTCATACATCAAAGGCACACCTAGGAGAGACTTTCAAAGCTTTTATCAGGAAATTATGGGCTGCTGAGCAAGACTTGTCAAACCATCTTCAAGGATGAGAAGCATTTGCTCCCTCTTTAGGTACAAGCATGCCTGTGATACTCTGACACAATAATGAGAAGTCTTCCTAATAGTACTTGTGCCCTCTGCGGGCAACAAGCAGGCTCCAAAGGCAAGGGTATTGCCTGCAATCAGTTTACTCAAACAAACGGTTTGGGTCTACACGGTCCTAGCTGGTGGACATAACTTTGTTGTTCGAAAACATGATAGATCTATTCGAGGCGGGGTTGTGTGTCATAATGAGATCAAGATCCATAACTATACACAAAGGATTATGGTCACTTGCACAATGTGCAATTACCTTGAATTCTAAAAACACGGGTATCAAACCTCTAGTATTACAATAAAATCAATTGTACTGGAAATATCATGACTTTTATATGTGGGTTGTTAGAAATGGGGGTCTCTAGTTGGCAGAGGTAGGTACCTTTGTCCAAATAGGGACCCTTGCTTCTAGTCAGGGTAAGGGGATACACACTCTAGCTAACCCCTGCTCACCCCCTTGGTAGCTTGGCACGAGCAGACAGGCTTATCCCTAAGGCAATGTGTAGAGTATTTGTACCAACACTCACACCACAAATGGACACCACACCGGTTTAGAAAAATAAAGTATCTTTATCTAAACTTAACAAGACCAAAACGGCAAAAATCCAGCATACAAGTATTAAGAAAAATGACTTTCAAAAGGTTTTAGCAACTGGGTCCATAGAAAACTATGGGGTCGATTCCGATTCGGGCCGGAAAACGTACCGACCGACTCGGAGCCGGAATTAATTCCGACCGACACGTACCGGTGCAGCCCGACCCGCAAAGTACGATGAGAAGCGTGCAAAACCCAACCGACTCGTACGGAACACAAGCCGAGCGACCGAGCCGCACGGAAAACAGTTATCCGGCCGGAAAAACACGCGAATCGAACCGACCGACACGCACCCGGAACAATCCCGAACGAAACGTACCCGCGAACTCCTACCCGCCAAGTACGATGCAACGCGTGTAAAACACGACCGAGTCGCACGGAGGACAAGCCGTACGACCGACACGCATAGAAAACTGCGAGCCGAAGCAACCCAAAACACCGCGACCGACGCGTACGCAGCATAGAAAACAGCACAAACACAGCGTGAACGAATCGGAGAAGCCCGTACGAGACAACTGCAGGGTCCGACTCGGTCACAAGAACGTCTCCTACATGCACAAAAAGTACAAAGGGAAAATACACAAAAAAAGGCCAAACAAGCAATTACAAAGCAAATAAATACTGGGGGGCAGGGAACAAAGACACACCCACAACTCCACCCATATAAAGGACACAAATCCCTACCATGATCCTTTGCAAATTCAAAATACCTGCCAGCACTCAACAGACAGCAACCACACACCCACAGCTCATCCATCACACAAGCCACACACCATCAGCACCCCAACAAATAGCAACCTCACATACACCCAGCAAAACACACACTCACACACCTTCACCTGCACACCAACACACACATCACTCACCATCACCACCCATCACCATGCCCCCAAAGAAGAATCATAAGTTCCTAGATAGTGAATTGGAAGTCCTGGTAGATGAGATCCTCAGGGTAGAGCCACAGCTGTTTGGTACACTGGTCCAACAGACACCCATGTCGCAGAAAACCAAGATGTGGGAGAGGATCGTCGACAGGGTGAACGCACAATCACCATGTTTGCGCACAAAGATAGACATCCAGAACAGGTGGTATGACGTGCGCAGGAGGGTCAGGGTGCTGTTGAAGAAGGACTACCTCTTGAGCCAACACACCGGCAGTGGCCCTCCTGCCAAGCCAGTATATCTCAGGCCCTGGGAGGAGAAGGTGCGGGCCATCCTACCACCAGTGAGCGTATATGGACTAGAAAACATCCCAGAGCCTGGTGAGTACACAACAAATGTACACAATATTGTGCCACAATACACACACATCACTGTCAAGGGGAGAGTCAAACCATGCACCCTTAGCAAATACACACCAACCAGAACAGAACCATTGCCTTCAAAAGGGAAGTTAAAACTCTACTACTGAACAAACTCTTCTAATGAACTCGGCGCTGAACCCGATGTTTTCTCCTATTGACTCTAAGTGACCGTTTTTGTCTGGTATGCTCTTGAATGTATATTGCCCTATTTGTAGCTTTCACCCATCCTGCTTCCTCTGCACTCCCCAATTTCATCCTGCTCCCGTTGTATATTGTCCCACCCTTTCCATGATTTCTATCACCTTGCTGCTTTCCTTTGTCTACCTAAACTTATGTAAAGCGCTCTGATACCCACCTGGGTCATGTTCGCGCTATACAAAACTTTAAATAAATAAATAAATAAATAAATAAATAAATCCCAAAATGTGTATGTCAGTCAGATAAACACATCACATGCCATCTCATAGTGACATGTAACTGTGTCATCACATGTACAAACACAACTACAACTACAGCTGGGCAGTGGCACAAATATAACTAACAAACACATCCAGACATGTAGCCACCACTACAACACCACCACACAGTGAAGCCCACTGAAAGGAAGGAATACTGTGTATGCTGGGCAAGTCAGTGTAGCCAATAGCCTCATGGCAGTGGTAGTCACAGATATTGGTCACCCCCACAACTGTCCCATCAACACCACCCTGAACCATGCGCACATCACAGGGAGTGGAAAACAACTGACAAGATGGCTGACACTGGCTACTGCTGTGGGAAGCACAAGGCCCTGCTGGCAACTGTGCACCAACCAACAGCAGGACACCACTGACTGACATCCTGAAAGACAACTTGCACTCCCTGCAATGGAAGAACGTTCCATGGTGGGATATCTGGCTGGGTGGGAAGGAGGACTGACAGCCCTGACCATAGTTACCAGCAGCGTTTCTCACACACACCCCTAACACAAACTCCACACAACTCACCTGGGAGAATGCATTGCCTCACACTCCAATCAAATATCCCACAAAGAACCACAACCCTGGGTCATGCTGTGTGAAGCACAGGGACACACATGGGACTTGTAGCAAAACTAACCCCAGGATAACACTGTCAGCCATCTTGTCAGCACAGGCACACAACCCCACAGGGAAGCAGAGTCAAAAGGAAGGAAGTATGGGCATGCTGGGAAGGGGGTGGAGGCAATAGCATGATGGGAGTGGTAGTCACAGCTCAACATCCCCCACCCACATGGCCCAGCAAGCTCACACTCAAGCATGCACACCTCACAGGGAGTGGAAAAGAACTGACAAGATGGCTGACACTGGGTACTGCTGTGGGGAGCACAAGGCCCTGCTGGGAACTGGGCACCAACAAACAACAGGACACCACTGTCAGCCATCTTGCCATTGCTGTCACACTCACACACAGTGAAGTCCACTCAAAAGGAAGGAAGTATGGGCATGCTGGGAAGGGGGTATGGGCAATAGCATGATGGGAGTGGTAGTCACAGCTCAACATCCCCCACCCACATGGCCCAGCAAGCTCACACTGAAGAATGCACACCTCACAGGGAGTGAAAAGCCACTTCAAAGATGGCTGACACTGGTGCTCAGTTGTGGGGAGCACAAGGCCATGCTGGGAACTGGCCACCAACTAACAGTAGGATACCACTGTCAGCCATCTTGCCATTGCTCTCACACTCACACACAGTGAAGTCCACCCAAAAGCAAGTAAGTATGGGCATGCTGGGAAGTGGGGTGGAGGCTATAGCATGATGGGAGTGGTAGTCACAGCTCAACATCCCCCACCCACATGGCCGAGCAAGCTCACACTGAAGAATGCACACCTCACAGGGAGTGAAAAGCCACTTCAAAGATGGCTGACACTGGTGCTCAGTTGTGGGGAGCACAAGGCCATGCTGGGAACTGGCCACCAACTAACAGTAGGACACCACTGTCAGCCATCTTGCCATTGCTCACACACTCACACACAGTGAAATCCACCCAAAAGCAAGTAAGTATGGGCATGCTGGGAAGTGGGGTGGAGGCTATAGCATGATGGGAGTGGTAGTCACAGCTCAACATCCCCCAACCACATGGCCCAGCAAGCTCACACTCAAGCATGCACACCCCACAGAGAGTGGAAAGCCCCATCAAAGATGTCTGACACTGGTGCCCTGTTGTGGGGAGCACAAGGCCATGCTGGGAACTGGGCACCAACTAACAGTAGGACACCACTGTCAGCCATCTTGCCATTGCTCTCACACTCACACACAGTGAAGTCCACCCAAAAGCAAGTAAGTATGGGCATGCTGGGAAGTGGGGTGGAGGCAATAGCATGATGGGAGTGATAGTCACAGATATTGGTCACCCCCACAACTGTCCCATCAACACCACCCTAAACCATGCTCACATCACAGGGAGTGGAAAAAACTGACAAGATGGCTGACACTGGCTACTGCTGTGGGGAGCACAAGGCCCTGCTGGCAACTGTGCACCAACCAACAGCAGGACACCACTGACTGACATCCTGAAAGACAACTTGCACTCCCTGCAATGGAAGCACGTTCCATGGTGGGATATCTGGCTGGGTGGGAAGGAGGACTCACAGCCCTGACCATAGTTACCAGCAGCTCTACTCACACACACCCCTAACACAAACTCCACAAAACTCACCTGGGAGAATGCATTGCCTCACACTCCAATCAAATATCCCACAAAGAACCACAACCCTGGGTCATGCTGAGTGAAGCACAGGGACACACATGGGACTTGTAGCAAAACTAACCCCAGGATAACACTGTCAGCCATCTTGTCAGCACAGGCACACAACCCCACAGGGAAGCAGAGTCAAAGGGAAGGAAGCATGGGCATGCTGGGAAGGGGGGTGGAGGCAATAGCATGATGGGAGTGGTAGTCACAGATATTGGTCACCCCCACAACTGTCCCATCAACACCACCCTGAACCATGCACACATCACAGGGAGTGGAAAACAACTCACAAGATGGCTGACACTGGCTACTGCTGTGGGGAGCACAAGGCCCTGCTGGCAACTGTGCACCAACCAACAGCAGGACACCTCTGACTGACATCCTGAACGACAACTTGCACTCCCTGCAATGGAAGCACGTTCCATGGTGGAATATCTGGCTGGGTGGGAAGGAGGACCGGATGTCAACCACATACAACCAATGCAGACCAAGTACACACCCCAACATTCACATAGAAATGCCCAAATAATGCAGGACAATGTGCTACACAAATATCAACCCTTGACTGTGACAACTTAGGACAATGCAATGTACAGGCCCGCATCCAGAGGCACAGTCACAACTGTCAGGTGTGTCAACCATTGATGCCTGCAGAAACATAACATACATTGTGTGTGTCTCCCAAAAACAGGTGATGATGGGGACGCAGCAGACGCTGAGGAGTCCCCGTCCCAGGCTCAAGAGGATACGGAGCTCACTGGTGTGGAACAGCCTATGCCCTTCTCGGATGAAGAAGACCCACCTGGCACCTCCGGAGCAAGTCATCATGCAGCACCAGCAGGACCACCAGCTGCACCCCTGCACCCACCCCTCCAACGACTGTCAACACACATACCACCCCTGCCGACATGGACAGACCAAGGAGCACCACCACCACCAGCACAGGGACCCTGGACCAACGTGGGGCCATGGACACCAACACCACCAACAACCCCCAAGGGGGCCCAGGGTCACCTGTGCGTGCCACCTCAGGTACTGCACGTGTCACCAGGGGTGGTGGGAGGGGTGGGAGACATAGGTCGCTGATCGCAGAGGGGTCTGGACTGCATGATGACCCACAACTGGCACGCATAGCCGATGTGTACCAGTCCAGCACCGGAGAGCTCAGCCAGGTAGTGGGGCTCCTCAGGGACATTAAACAGCAGCAGGCTGCCCATCATGCCCGCTTGGACTCACACATGTCCCGCGTGGAGTCCAAGTGGGACACACTGCAAGAGATGACGGTGGTGCATAGGGACATATTACAATGCCTCCGCCTGTGAGCAGCAACCAGTCAACACCTCCCTGTGTGCCCACAACATCTGCTGCTGAAACAACTGCAACTGCCACAGGGAGGCAGGATGACTCTGGCGGAGAGTCCCCTGCACCGCAGCAGCCTGCCCTTGAGGGTCCCCCCAAAGAAGAGGGGTCGTCCGAGGAAGGACAACTGAGAGGCTGATGGCCATGCACAACCCCCAGGAAGCCAACACCTGTTCTGGATAATCACCTTTGTGCGCAAACTGTTCACCCTGTTGACTGCAACACAACTCCCCTACATGACATGGGGAGTACAAGTTGGACCAATGTCTCAGATGACTGTGGACTTGATACAGGACATTTCTGCTACCAGGACTTCCAATTCATCTAGGAACTTTGGATTGCAATCAAAATGTACAGCACTCACCATCCTGTGCACTATTCACACACATGTATGACAATAAACACACTAATACACCATACCTGCCTCTGTCGTGATTCCAACGTGGTGCCTGTCATGGAGATGATGACCAGCGAAATTACACTGTGCATGCTAACTGCTACAGCAAGTACAACACAGGCATGTGAGTCATGGCAACGTGACACATATGAGGGAGACACACCACCAGGGCTACACAACAAATACACACATAGGCCATCTGACTCATTGCCTACACTGATGTTGCCAGGAAATACGGTGCAATGCACAGACACAACACCTATTCACAGTCTTAGTCAACTAGCCCACTGGTGCAGTAAGCAAATGTCAGTCAAATGTGTGACCACAGACAACGCACATCACAAAGTGAAGCACAGGTTTATTACACATTTGCAACATGTTGTAACCACTACAGATGCAAGGTAATCCCACCTGGCAGCGGGCACACAGTCAACAAGTGTAGAAGGAAGGAAGTCCATGGGTGTGGCGCACATCACCTGTAGGGACACGACAGCTACCACCATGGAAGTCGAATTACGGAGTCGGGGATCACAGTTGACCAAACGACTCTGAAAGTACCCTGTGAGGACAGAAATGACACACAGTCAAAAGCACTGAAGAACAGGACAGAACTGCAATACTCATGCCCAATACATGTCACAAGATACCCACCCAGAACCAAGTTAGCATGTCAACACTGTTGGGGAGTACAGACTACCTGTAAGGACACATCGCTACACGCATACAGTCATGTAGCCCATGGACACACTCAAACGTGCTGTTTGAGTGTGTCCATGGGCTACATGACTGTATGCACCACCAACACATATCATGCAAACTCACATCATTGACATGACATCTCTGGATACTCACATTCAGCTGAAGAAGTTGGTGATGAGCTGTGTGCGGACATCACCATCATCATCATCATCATCACTGGCATCGTGGTCCAGGCCAGAATCCTCCACAGGTGGCGGACGTTGGTCATCGTCATCCAGGATGAGAGGCAACTCCTTCCGCACTGCCAGGTTGTGTAGCATGCAGCAGACAATGATAATCTTGCACACCTTTGCTGGGGCATATGGGAGGGAACCTCCTGTCTTGTCCAGGCAGCGGAAGCGGCTCTTCAGGAGACCAAATGTCCGTTCAATCACTCTCCTGGTCTGACCATGTGCCTCATTGTAGCGCATCTGGGCTGGTGTCACAGGGTTCCTGAGGGGCATCAGCAACCACGGCATGTTGGGGTATCCGGAGTCACCTACATACAGACAATTGCACATTAGCTGAGTTGGAAATGAGGGTGGAACACTACATTGCAGAACACACACAATGGTACAAAGTCAGTACACACCAACAAGCCAGGCACGCTGGTTCGGCATCTGTGACATCATCCTCGGGATGCGACTACTCCTCATCACGTAGGCATCGTGTGCAGAACCGGGGAAACGGGCACACATGTGTGAGATGCTCATATCTGCAAGACAGACCACCAGTGCATTGACCAAGTGGTAGTGTTTGCGGTTCCTGTATGCCTGCTCTTGGGCCTGTGGTGGTACCAAAGCCACATGTGTCCCATCAATGGAGCCAATGACATGCAGCATCCTCCCCAGGGCATAGAAGTCACTCTTCACGTCAGTGAGTTGTTGGAGTCTAGGGAAATAGATGTACTGGTTCAGGTATATCAACATAGCCTCCAAAACATCGCGGAGCACACGGCTGAACATGGTCTGTGACATCCCACCAGCAGTCGCCACAGTGTGTTGAAAGGTACCGGTGGCAAAGAAGTGTAGGGCTGCCATCACCTTCACCTTGGGGGTCAGCGCTGTAGGGTATGGCCGGCCAGGTTGCAAATGTGGTGCCAAGCGCACTGCCAAATCCTCAATCAGCTGCCTGGTGAAGCGGTACCGTCGGATGCTGTCACGTTCCACCATCATTGCCAGGTCAGGGAATGGTCTATGGACAGCTGGTGCCCTGCAGTGCATAGGTGAAGAAAGAAAGATTGTCAGTCACCCCACATATGTGGCATTGAACACACTCAATATCACATGATACATCATTATGAGGCACAAGTACATGATGTGTGCAGTTCCGTAAGGACATGTATGGCACATACATGGCCAACATCTAACATCACAGTTCAACAAGTGGCATCGATAAGTCCCAGGTTGTGCCATTGGATACCATGAGGCCGTGTCACAGTTCCCATCTCCTGCTGCCACGTTACAAACACACCCCACAGTGACATGTGAGGACAGATGTGCCCCAGGCATCACAGCTCAACGACAGGTAGATTCCCAGGGACCCTGTATTGCCACATGGACACTGGCATGACATGGTGTATCATGTATACACCACAGCAAAACAACCATGACCCCCACAGGTAGTGGTCCCTGTTGCCTCGGCAGGACAGACATGGACGTCTGTGACACACACACGCACAACATCAAAGTCCATGCACAAACAACGTGGATGTGGAGACTGTCTCCCATTGTGCACATGAAATCAGAGACATTATAAACACAACATGCACACAGACTGTGGAGGACCACCACTATTGTGCCAATGGGTCACCCTGGGTTAAACATACCATCCCACATGGGACTCAGGGGGTATGTGACATGACATCCACATACACCACCGTGAAATGTGACCATGCCACATGCTCAGATATGATCAGTTGCACATCACAGTGGTCATGTACATGAAACACCAAGGATCCTGTCCCCATGAACACGTACACAGCCTGGGGGTGACTGCCCCCAAGTGACACCCACAGAACAACATGTTCACCCCCATACACGGAATAGGTAATGCAGCCTTACATGCCTTAGGATACAGTTTGGACAGGCTGTGGTGTTGTAGGTGTGCCCCTTACTCCCTGGGAAGTATATGTGGCTGGCATATGTTCAATAAATCAATCAATCAAGCATTTGCATAGCGCGCTACTCACCCGGAGGGTCTCAAGGCGCTTGGGGGAGGGGGGTCCGCTACTGTTCGAACAGCCAGGTCTTGAGTTGCTTCCTGAAGGAGAGGTGGTCTTGGGTAAGGCGGAGGTGGATGTTCACCTGTGACAGGCATGGTGACATATGCCAGTGACTTGTACAGGGACGCGTTGGACAGCAATGGACTGATCTGTGCGAACACATTGGCCATTGCATTCAATGTGTGCTGGTACGCGTTGTATTCGCAATACGCGTTGGACAGCAATGGACCGATCTGTGCGCACACATTGGCCATTGTATTCAATGTGTGCTGGTACGCGTTGTATTCGCAATACGCGTTGGACAGCAATGGACCGATCTGTGCGCACACATTGGCCATTGCATTCAATGTGTGCTGGTACGCGTTGTATTCGCAATACGCGTTGGACAGCAATGGACCGATCTGTGCGCACACATTGGCCATTGCATTCAATGTGTGCTGGTACGCGTTGTATTCGCAATACGTGTTGGACAGCAATGGACCGATCTGTGCGCACACATTGGCCATTGCATTCAATGTGTGCTGGTATGCGTTGTATTCGCAATACGCGTTGGACAGCAATGGACCGATCTGTGCGCACACATTGGCCATTGCATTCAATGTGGCTGGTACGCGTTGTATTCGCAATGCGCGTTGGACAGCAATGGACTGATCTGTGCGCACACATTGGCCATTGCATTCAATGTGTGCTGGTACGCGTTGTATCCTGGGTACGCGTTGAACAGCAATGGACCGATCGGTGTACCCGGCCGGCCTATTGCATTCAATGTGTGCGGGTACGCATTGTATCCTGGGTACGCGTTGAACAGCAATGGACCGATCGCTGTGCCTGGCCGGCCCATTGCATTCAATGTGTGCGGGTACGCGTTGTATCCTGGGTACGCGTTGAACAGCAATGGACCGATCGGTGTGCCCGGCCGGCCCATTGCATTCAATGTGTGCGGGTACGCGTTGTATCCTGGGTACGCGTTGAACAGCAATGGACCGATCGGTGTACCCGGCCGGCCTATTGCATTCAATGTGTGCGGGTACGCATTGTATCCTGGGTACGCGTTGAACAGCAATGGACCGATCGCTGTGCCTGGCCGGCCCATTGCATTCAATGTGTGCGGGTACGCGTTGTATCCTGGGTACGCGTTGAACAGCAATGGACCGATCGGTGTGCCCGGCCGGCCCATTGCATTCAATGTGTGCGGGTACGCGTTGTATCCTGGGTACGCGTTGAACAGCAATGGACCGATCGGTGTGCCCGGCCGGCCCATTGCATTCAATGTGTGCGGGTACGCGTTGTATCCTGAGTACGCGTTGAACAGCAATGGACCGATCGGTATGCCCGGCCGGCCCATTGCATTCAATGTGTGCGGGTACGCGTTGTATCCTGGGTACGCGTTGAACAGCAATGAACCGATCGGTGCGCATCCATTGGCTATGGCCTGGCCTGGCAACGGACGCGTTTTCAAATTTTGAACGAGTCTGATGCTGTAAATTCAGTTGGTCACCCACAACAATGTTGCAAATTCATGGGTGTCATGAAGTTGAACTTTTGAAGGATGCTGTGGGCGTGTGTAAGTGGTGCAATTCCATGGATTGGCCAGATTCAGAAGATGCAAACGACTTGGACCTATCACTTTGGACACATGGGACAGTATCTGCCTCTGCAGCACACATATAATGCTGGCTGTTCCCCTGAGGGCTCACTTGCCTGCACTACATGCTCCAGGACGACATCTGCCACCACCACTGCTGCTGTATCTGCACCCTCTGGACCCTGCAATGGCACGTACTGTGGAGAAAGCCCCAGCCTTCAGCACTGAGGAGAACCAGGCCCTGCTGGACAGCCTCCTTCCACAGTACAGCAAGCTGTATGGGAAAGCAGGGGAGCAGGTGAGTGTTCTGTCCACTGCCTTCCTAAATGTGCATGTTGTCTGACTAGCAAGGCTAACAGTCTGCATGCCACTGGCTAGCAGGCTCACTGAGTAGTTGTCACCCCCCATAGTGTGTAGTTACATGCACTGGACAGGTTTAGTGCAGTGACAGTGCATTTAAACAAGGTTTTACTTCCCAGGCAATGATACCATGTAGTAACTGCTGGCATACTGTCCATGGCCATCGTTGCACTGCCTGTGTACATCATGTGCCCCTGTGATTGAGACATGTATATACAACTGTGTAATGCACGGATATGTTGCATGTGTAGTAATAGCATTCTCACTTTGTCATCCTCACAGGTTGATGCCCACCAGAAGCAGAAGATATGGCTGACCATCGTCCGGGCAGTGAGATCCGTGGGGACTACAAGCGCCGGATCCGCAACTGCCAGAAGAGGTGGCAGGACCTTCGGGGCTGGACCCGGAGGATCGCACGGGTCCAGCTGAAGCTGTCGCCTCCTCGCAGGAGGGGCGGACACCGGACCCTGACCCCCACATGCTCGGGATCCTGGCGGTGGTCTTCCCTGATCTGGATGGGCAGCTGAAGGCCAGAGAGCAGCAAGGAGGGGGTGAGTCCATGACTGCATTGTGAACTATGTCTGCCATGCTATGTGCCCTCCTCTGGCCTGGTTAAACTTCCACAGTACATCAGTCATGTGGTCCAGGACCCATGTCCCTCTATTGTGCACTGCCCACTCCTCATCTGATACCCAGGTGTGGCCCTTACAGTCAGGGAATTGTGTCACTTGGGTACTGTGTCCTTGCAGTTTGCTTGACTCAAGGTGGGGGACAGCATCTGTTTCCCTAACTCAGTGGTGGGCATCATGGGTGGGTCCATTGCTTACACAATGCCTGTGTTCTGACATGTAATCTGCGTGTTACTTTGATATGTGGTCCAATTGTTGAGCTGATCCACCACATGTGCCTGGGGTATCTGGCACACACCCATGCTGCGGGTGGGAACAATGTTTGGGCCCCAGGAGTGTGTATATTACGTGTGTCACACATACTTAGCCAGCTGCCTACTGTCCAGGGCTCATCCCTCATTCATGTGGGGCAGGACAGTCATGCCTACTCCAGGCCATACAATACACTCTGTACTCCCACTCCCGTGTATCAGCTGACACGTTGTGCTCAGTGATTTGTCCCCTCAGGTGTCTGCCTCTGTGTCAGTGTGCTGTGGCTTCGTTGTCAGGACTGCTGGGGTGTTTCTCGGTTGGGGCTCAGCATGCCACCGGAGATGTGACCATAGGAGACGATACTTGTGTGACACATAGGTGTTTGATCACCTGACCGTGCAGACTGGGGTATGCGAATGTGAAGTTCAGGCAGCTGTCTCCCATTCACAGCAGATTGTGAGGTGCTCAGGTTCAGAGGGTCGTGTTACAGGTCTCCCATATGTCCAATCGGTATGACCTGGACAGATTAAGGGTTCAGATGATGTGGTGTGTGGGGGATGTACATGTGCACTTGTTCAGCTCCAGGACTTGCATTCCCCATGACCTTGGATTGTGACACAGTGCAGACTGTTGTTGTCTGGCTGCCCTGCCCATGTGACTGGAGACAGTGATGTATGACTTAGCAGGCATGCCTGTGCCGTGGCATGAAACTTCCAATGAGTGATCCTGCAGGGGAGTGACATGTGCTACATGCACACCATTGTGGCAATGGCTATCAGGACATGGGTGCATCATGGTGTCTGTCGCTGGTATGCATCACATGCATTTCCTATTTGACTCTGGGCATCCCTTTCATCCGGACACCTGTACTGACTCAGTGGCAAGAGTTGTGATGTGTGCATGTTCACATGCTTAACCGGGTTCTCTGCACTGTCCAACTACTGTGTAGGTGGTGCATGTGTCCACACTGGGGTATTTTTAAAGAGTAAACAAGTGCACACCGATTCTTCCATTTTTTCATGTAGTTTAAACCAACTTTTGAATTGTTTGCGCGCAGCTCGGCTGCGTGGTCTGCCCAAGTACCACTGACTTGTAGACTGGGGTATTGCCATCCAACAGACACCAGACAGATGGGTGCAAGGCCAGGTGGGATGTGAGTGCCATGGTTGACCATCAGACTGACAATTGGCTTCTCCTGTTCTGTTTGGGCACTTTTAGCAAAGTTCAACTAAGGATGCCAGGGCTTGCTCTGTAATGTGCTGTACTAACTGTGGTGTGTGCATTCGGTGCAGGTGACTGATGTCTGTCTGTTTCCCTATTGATTGCAGATACATCCACGGCCACAGGAGGGGACAGCTCCACGGACCAGGAGGAGCCGCAGAGCCAGACTGGGTCAGCAGCCGAGGAGTGGTCGGAGGGACCCAGTGGCACGGAGGGCGAGGGGAGCCACACCGAGGATTCCTCAGCACCATCCACCTCAGCTGAGGACCACAGCAGCTCGGAGGATGACTCCCTTATGGAGGCGGGTGTCAGCAGCCACCACACCCCAGCTAGTGTTGCTGTCCCCGCCACCACCACCACCACCACCGCCCTCCCATCGGCTCCCATTCCTGAGGTCCGTGGAGGCTCCCATGTTCGGGAGCGTGTCTCCTTCGGGCCAGGCACCGCACCCCCTGCCCCTGTGTCCCCTGCTGCCCTGAGTGAGGAGTCTGTGTACCTCCTTCGCCAGCTCCATGTAGGGCAGACAGCGATGCTGAGTGTCCTTCATGCCCACACCACTCTGTTGACTCAGCTGGTGTCGTTCATGGAGGGCATCTCATCGGGCATGTCTGCCCTACAGAGGGGCAATAGGTCCATGGACTCCTCCCTGACGGCAGCAGTGTCCCTCCTCCGACAGTCCCTCACCCCTCCTGCCTCTGCCCCATCCACACTCCCCAGCACCTTACCTGTCCCAAGCACACACACACCGGCACAGGCACACACCAGCACAGACACGAGCAGCACACAGACACACACGCCACTAACAAGATGCACACGCACGCACAGTCAGGGGACTGAAACCACACGCACAGGGGATGGGGCCCAGGCACACACACACGCATCCACGAGCACTGCGCAGTCCTCAGTTGCCTCTCCCTCCAAAGCCCCCTCCCTTGCCTCACCTGCAACCCCAAAGACACAGCGGCTCTTCCTCAGTGACCTCGGCCTCTTCCCCTCTGATCCAGCTGATACAGCATTCAGGGGGAAGAGGAAGCCCACCCATACAGAGCGGAGTGCCCTCGCCCCCGGACACCCTCCCCCAGGCGCAGACCGACTGACGCCCCCACCCGCAAGTCCCCCGGACCCGGAAGAGCAAGACCCCACCGCCGCCCTGCAGCTCAGGCACCAAGTCTCCTTCCTCCATCCCTCAGGCCCCCACTCCACAGGTGCCCCCACCACACCCTGCCCCAGGTTCCCCCACCCACAGATACACCATCCCCAAAAGGATCAGGCCTTCTCCCCTGCCACTTGCTCTTCCGGCCCCACACCCCGCTGCGCTTGTCTGTGCCACTGGTGTGGTGAGGGTGTCCTCCCCCTCTGTCCTGCCCACCTTACCTGATCCCCATTCTCCTCCCCTGGAGGTAGGCACTGCAGTGGAGGCCACTATCACCCTGTCTGACTTGGGCACTGCAGTGGCGAACCTGTCCACTCCATCTGCATGGTGCACTGCAGTCGTGCCGGCGCCCACACCATCTGAGTCATGCCCCCCAGTTGTGCCGGCACACACCATGTCAGACACCTCCACTGCAGTTGTCAGTGGCTCTCCAGCACCCACCACCCCTTCCCTGCCTCCTTCTGGTGAGCCCTGATCCTGTCCCTGCGGTGCCTGGTCTGCCCCCGTATGCCCCTCCGAGGGGATTGTCCCTTGTGTGTAGCAGTGCAGGCATGCGTAGGGTGACATCTGCCACTGTCACCCTGTTTTGACTTTCAGAATGGACTGGCCATTGGCCTTTGTTTCTTTATTTCTGGACTTTAACTTTTGAACCCACATATGCTGAATAAAGCTACTTTCTGTTCTCTAGTGGTTTTGCTTCTGATGTACATGATGTTAATGATGCTAACCGTGCCCTTGCTGCAGTGATGGTGATTTTTGGTCTCATGGAAATGAAGTGTTACTCTGCAGGAACCCATGTGGTCCACGGGTAATGTGTCCTATCCTGTAGTGTATCCATGTCATCCTTAGCAGCATATGAGGGTGTCATGTTTTCAATATTTGGCAATGGGATTTCCTACTTACATTAGCAATGTCGCATCTGTGGCTTCCACCCCTGCACATCTGTTGTGCTTGCCATTGTTCAATTAGTCTACTTCCCTGACCGTGTGGCCATCTCCACTGGACATGCAGGTTTGGGCATCAATGGGGAAGGACTCATCTGTGTTGTCAGTGCAACTTGCTATACATGTGTGTTGGGTCTGTGCTGATGATTTCGTTGACACACCCATGACCAGGCTGATGTGACAGGAGCGTTCATTTGGTGCTAATTGTTGACTGTGTGACCAAGTGTTCTGCTGACATGATGGAGCCCTACTGAGGCGACATATGGCACAGCTTTCCTCACACAGGAGTGGAGTCCCCTCATGGCAGTGTGTGCTCCTGTGACATCGCCTGCGCCCAAGGTGTGTGTTGTATGAGCATGTCTGTGTGTTCACTTCCATTTTGCTGTGCATGCTGGGATCCCTAGTGATGTTCCTGTTTGTGATGCTTGCTGAGTTGACCTATGTTCCCCCAAAGTCTTCTCCCTGGGTTCTCTGTGATGTGGGTGCATGGCACATTACTGGTCATCAGGGTGTCACCCATAGGTGTGTTTGCTGTCAGGGCTGAGTTTGTGGGCAGACGCTGATGGGTCACAGTCAGGATTCCCCTGGCACTTGTTGTTTACACCTGTCATGTGATTTCCGGTTTGTGTTAGCTTTCATTGGTTGTGACACGTTGTGTGTGTGACTGCTGGCACTCCTCAGGGTCAGGGCTGCAATGTTGGTAGTTGTCTATGTGTGTTCTTTGTGGGTGACCTTGGCTTCTTCATTGGTGTGTGACTGTGGCTGGGATCCCATTGGTTGGTGTGGTATTGCCGTCATGTCCATGTACAGCGTAGTGTGCAGTGTGTCAGACATTCAGGAGTCTTGTTGAGTGGCCATGTGTGATGTGTTTCTGCACCTTGGTTCCCGCCACCCCCCCTGGGATTGTCATGGGTGCATGTGCAATGTCACCAGTGCATGTGAGCTTCACTGCTGCACATTGTTGGAGGTCGAGGTGTGTGGTGTTGAGTGTGTGCAGATGAGAGTTGTTGCCCGGCTAGACCCCTGCCTCCATGTTGGCCTTGGCTTACTGGCCGTGCTGATTGATTTGTGCTTGTCTAGGTGTGATGGTAGTTTGTTGCTCAGGACACATGACTGTGGTTCACAGTGTGCACGACATCTAGCTTTGTCATCACAGTGGGATTGTAATGCAGCACAGGGTCACCACATTGTGGGGGCCCTGGGGGTAGTGCTGTGGTGTCCCTGTGTCTTGCTGTATCAGTTGCTGTTCCTACATGCTTGTGTGACATGTGTGATTCGTGCTCCCTCTCATCTGACAATGCCTGATTGCCCACATAGGGGATTTGGATCCATGAGTTAGCTTTGTGTGGCACTGTATGCACATCTGTGTAATTGGTATTCAGGCCTCCTCATGTGTTGTGTGGTTGCCTGGGGACACTGGTACCCCCCCCCTCACCTGTTGTGTTTGATGTGCAGTGTGGGTCTGCCTGTTTGTGTTTGTGCATCTGCACCACTGCATTGGCATATCTTTAGTGTGCCATTGGCTGTATGTTGTTTGGTGTGTTTCCCCTGCTGTCCCTGGGACTCCTAGGTCATCAGTCAGCACAATGATCATTGTTTGTGTGTCCCATTGCTGCCATGGTATGTTATCTGTTCACCTCACATCTACAGTCTCCACAGGGTATCTGCATTTGTGTGCCCATTGGTGCAAATATGTGGGTCTGCATTCTGATGGTCACTTCTGTCATTGTGTCATTGATGAATGTTGACAGTATCAGCCCCCATGGGTGATGTTCGTCTGCACATGGCCAAAGGTATGTCTTATTTGGACTGCACTGTTTGCCTCCCCCAATCTATGTTGCTATGGGACACAAGCACTACTTTGCCACTGATGTGTTTGTTGTTCTGTGACCAGGAATCATCCATGCAGTTTGGCAGTTGCAGCTTTTTCTTTGTCAACACTTACATATTGGTCACTGTGATGATGGGGGTATGGACCCCATTGCCACAATGTTCAATATGTGCTTCAGCTATGGACCCCACACTTACATTTTGGTCACTGTGATGATGGGGGTATGGTCCCCATTGCCCCAAAGTTCAAAATGTGCTTCAGCTATGGACCCCACACTTACCTTTTGGTCACTGTGATGATGGGGATTTGGACCCCATTGCCACAATGGTCATGGCCTGCTTGCATTGTGGGGGCCACACACATTTATGTGTGGCACATGTGATAGGGGGTCACATTGTATGTTCAAAGTCATGTTCAGTGTTGTAGGCATTTGACACAGTCTACACACGCTTGTCATGTTGTTGGGGGGATGTCTTTATGTTGCATTGTTTATGTTGGTGTGTGCTTGTTGTGTCATGTATTAGCAATCCTGTGAGTGGAGGTGTTGTTTGTGGTAGGCATCCAGCCCCCCATGGGTAGAGGTGGTAGTAGTGGTAGGCATCTGGCACCCCCTGGGTAGAGGTGGTAGTAGTGGTAGGCATCTGGCACCCCATGGGTAAGGGTGGTAGTAGTGGTAGGCATCTGGCACCCCCTGGGTGAGGGTGGTAGTAGTGACAGGCATCTAGCCCCCATGGGTAGAGGTGGTAGTAGTGGTAGGCATCTGGCACCCCCTGGGTAGAGGTGGTAGTAGTGGTAGGCATCTGGCACCCCTGGGTAAGGGTGGTAGTAGTGGTAGGCATCTGGCACCCCCTGGGTAGAGGTGGTAGTAGTGGTAGGCATCTGGCACCCCTGGGTAAGGGTGGTAGTAGTGGTAGGCATCCAGCACCCCATGGGTAGAGGGTGGTAGTAGTGGTAGGCATCTGGCACCCCTGGGTAAGGGTGGTAGTAGTGGTAGGCATCCAGCCCCCCATGGGTAAGGGTGGTAGTAGTGGTAGGCATCTGGCACCCCTGGGTGAGGGTGGTAGTAGTGACAGGCATCCAGCCCCCCATGGGTAGAGGTGGTAGTAGTGGTAGGCATCTGGCACCCCCTGGGTAGAGGTGGTAGTAGTGGGAGGCATCTGGCACCCCTGGGTAGAGGTGGTAGTAGTGGTAGGCATCTGGCACCCCTGGGTAGAGGTGGTAGTAGTGGTAGGCATCTGGCACCCCCTGGGTAAGGGTGGTAGTAGTGGTAGGCATCTGGCACCCCCTGGGTAGAGGTGGTAGTAGTGGTAGGCATCTGGCACCCCTGGGTAAGGGTGGTAGTAGTGGTAGGCATCCAGCCCCCATGGGTAAGGGTGGTAGTAGTGACAGGCATCCAGCCCCCATGGGTAGAGGTGGTAGTAGTGGTAGGCATCTGGCACCCCTGGGTAGAGGTGGTAGTAGTGGTAGGCATCTGGCACCCCCTGGGTAAGGGTGGTAGTAGTGGTAGGCATCCAGCCCCCATGGGTAAGGGTGGTAGTAGTGACAGGCATCCAGCCCCCATGGGTAGAGGTGGTAGTAGTGGTAGGCATCTGGCACCCCCTGGGTAGAGGTGGTAGTAGTGGTAGGCATCTGGCACCCCCTGGGTAAGGGTGGTAGTAGTGGTAGGCATCTGGCACCCCTGGGTAGGTGTGGTAGTAGTGGTAGGCATCTGGCACCACCTGGGTAAGGGTGGTAGTAGTGGTAGGCATCCAGCTCCCCATGGGTAAGGGTGGTAGTAGTGGTAGGCATCTGGCACCCCCTGGGTGAGGGTGGTAGTAGTGACAGGCATCCAGCCCCCATGGGTAGAGGTGGTAGTAGTGGTAGGCATCTGGCACCCCTGGGTAGAGGTGGTAGTAGTGGTAGGCATCTGGCACCCCTGGGTAAGGGTGGTAGTAGTGGTAGGCATCCAGCCCCCATGGGTAAGGGTGGTAGTAGTGACAGGCATCCAGCCCCCATGGGTAGAGGTGGTAGTAGTGGTAGGCATCTGGCACCCCTGGGTAGAGGTGGTAGTAGTGGTAGGCATCTGGCACCCCTGGGTAAGGGTGGTAGTAGTGGTAGGCATCTGGCACCCCTGGGTAGAGGTGGTAGTAGTGGTAGGCATCTGGCACCCCCTGGGTAAGGGTGGTAGTAGTGGTAGGCATCCAGCCCCCATGGGTAAGGGTGGTAGTAGTGGTAGGCATCTGGCACCCCCTGGGTGAGGGTGGTAGTAGTGACAGGCATCCAGCCCCCCATGGGTAGAGGTGGTAGTAGTGGTAGGCATCTGGCACCCCCTGGGTAGAGGTGGTAGTAGTGGTAGGCATCTGGCACCCCCTGGGTGAGGGTGGTAGTAGTGGTAGGCATCTGGCACCCCTGGGTAGAGGTGGTAGTAGTGGTAGGCATCTGGCACCCCCTGGGTAAGGGTGGTAGTAGTGGTAGGCATCCAGCCCCCCATGGGTAAGGGTGGTAGTAGTGGTAGGCATCTGGCACCCCTGGGTGAGGGTGGTAGTAGTGACAGGCATCCAGCCCCCTGGGTAAGGGGTGGTACTGGTGGTAGTCATCCGGGCCCCTATGTGTATATGTGGCATTGGTGATGGCCATCCCGCCCCTATGGGGCTGCTGTTGCTGGTGTAAGTAATTTCTGCATCCCTCTGTGTGTGTGTGATGTGTCGGGTACGTGTAGTTTGTTTTTGTAGTTCGTGTCTGACTTACCTTCTGCGCCGTACGCGTCCGTGCCTGTTCCGGTAGTAGATGTAGAATATTGGTATGATCGGCACGATGGGATTCATGGTTGGTTTGTCTCGTTCGTCTTTCTCGTTGCTTCGCCTCATCCTCGTCGCTGGCGTGTTCGTCTCGTAGCCGTGGATCGTGTTGTGGCGCGAATCGGAGCTTATGTGCACCTCTCCCGGATGCTTTGACGTGCCGTGCGTAGCGACGGGTTCGGCGCGTACGGGAAGCGCATCGTACTTGTTCGGCCGGACGGGGCTGCATTTTGGCTTCCGTGCGACTCGATTCTGCGTTTACGGATCCGGCTCGGTCGGGGAACAGGACCTGGATTGGGTGAGTACGACTGGGTCGGAATCTATGCTGTTATGCGCATCGTACTTGCTCGTTCGGAATAATGTGCGGTTCGGTCGGGAAACAGGCATTCGCATGGCTTTTTTCCCGACCGAATACTGTTAGGTGTGCCTCCGACCGAGATCGGAATCGGCCCCTATGTATGCGTGATTTCTTGCAAAGTACCTGTCGTTGCGACAAAATTCACCAAGCCAAACAGCCGCAGCAATGGGAAGCGTCAAAAAACAAAGAGATGCGTTGATTCCTGAGACCTTCGTGGATGCGATGGGACAGTTCCGCTGGACACTGGGGAGCGGTGCGTCGGGTCCGGTCTGTAGGGGGAAGCGATGCGTCAATTCTGAGAAGACTCCGATCCGTGAGTGATGTGTCGGGGAAAACTTGCCACACAGGGATGATGCATGGAAATCCAGGATGCGTCAGCGAGCGATGCGGCGGCATTGAGCGGCGCTGCGGCGATTTCTTGAGCCGCGATCCCTCGAGGCATCGATTCTTGCAGCGGCAACAGGCGCTGCGTCGGTTTCAGCAGCAGCGCGGCGGTGCGGGGAGATTCTTCTTGCACCACGGCGTTGCGTCGGAAAAACTGTTGCAAGAAGAGCGATGTGTCGATTTTCTTGTTGTTGCGTTGCTTTCCAGCTCCCAGTAGCAGAAACAACCTCCAGAGGCCACACACAGCCACAGGCACTCCTGGCAGGTCAGAACCTCCAGCAAGGAAGTTCAGGGGATCTGGGGGTGAAGTCTTTGTGTTTCTGAGACTTCAAAACAGGAGTCAAGCTCTACTCACGCCCTTGGAGACATTCCTCATGCAGGAGACACAGCACACAGCAAAGTCCTTTTCCTTTCCTTGGCAGAAACAGCAACTGCAGGCCAACCCCAGTCACACAGCAAGGGCAGTACTTGTCCTCAGTTTCTCCAGCTCTTCTCCTTGGCAAAGGTTCCTCTTGATTCCAGAAGTAGTCTAAAGTTCAGGGGTTTTAGGTCTAATACTTAAACCCCAAAATGTCTTTGTTCTCTTTGTGCAAGGGGCTCTGAGCTCAGTTCAAACCAGTTCTGGGGGGCACTTTGCAAGTGCACAACAACATCCATTGTCAGTGTGAGCCTTGGCTCCAGACACACCACGGGGGGCGGAGCCAGCATTGTGGAAGGCAGGCACAGCCCTATTCAGGTACTGGTGCTACTCCTCCCACCACTCCAAATGCATATCAGGCCTATTCAACCTAGTGCTGACTCATCGAGACTCCTGGAGCCACTGCACCTCCCCAGCCCCTGTCACTCCAAAGCCAGACAGTCAATCCACACACAGGCAGAGGCACACAGGATGGTTGAACAAGAAAATAGCCACTTTCTAAAAGTGGCATTTTCAAACTCAGAATGTAAAAATCACCTTTCCTAAAAGATGCATCTTTAGATTCTGAGTTCAGGCATACTAAACTTTATTTTGCTATCTGGTCCCAATGGTAAGTTATGTTTATAAGATGTTATAAATTAACTCCCATGCTTTCCTATGGGGACAGATAGCCTTACAATAGTTAAAAACGAAATAAGCTGTATTTCACTATCAGGACATGCCACACACATCAGGGTATATCCTACCTTTCACATACACCACACCCTGCCCACAGGGGTACCTTGGGCCTACCTTAGGGGTGACTGACATGTAAGAAAAGGGAAGGTTAGGGTCTGGCAAGTGGGTGCAATTGACAAGTCGATATGGCAGTTAACAACTGCGCAGAGACACTGCGGTGGCAAGTCTGAGTTACTGTTTCAGGACTACTCGTGTGGGTGGCACAATCAGTGCTGCAGGCCCACTAGTAGTATTTGATTTACCAGCCCTGGCACACTCAGTGCAGTCTACTAGGGACTGACCAGTAAATCAAATATGCCAATCAGGGAGAACCAATCACAATAACAATTTACACAGAGAGCGTATGCACTTTAGCACTGATCAGCAGTGGTAAAGTGCCCAGAGTCCTAAAACCAACAACAACAGGTCAGGAAAAAATAGGAGGAAGAAGCAAAAAGTTTGGGGATAACCCTGCAAAAAGGGCCATGTCCAACATGGGTATTATTTGCAGAGTACGAGAATCAATTTCCTGAGCCATTGCCAAATTATTTATAGAAGTACCTTGTTAAGTGCATGCCCATAAGGGGAATGGCTAAATTGTAATAAACCTCCTGGATCAGATTTGTCAGGCCACATACCCTTTGATCTGAGAATTTACGTGATACAATGTTTAAGTCCCCCACCCATTTAATACACATTTGAGAGCCAAGATCTTCCACAAACCAAGTTAAAGAATCATCAAGTTGTGGTTCTGATTTTAGTGTTTCAATAGAACACAGTCGTGTCCAGTGTTTGACTGCCTGGCTACTGGCTAAGGCTCTTAGTGTATAAGTTAACGGTGCTAAATATAAATATGTGTGACTAAATATAAATTACAGGCCAGTTTATAGTATTTCATATTGTTTTTCTCATCTAAATACTGCACATTTCTTGACAATGTAAAATGATTAGTTGCAACTCTTCTTGAGACAGTCGCTCTCACCAGTCACAACCCGTATCTCAGAAAATAAAGAGAGTAGAAACTAGAAAATTGTGGACGCTATAAAAAAGGCACTCAAAAAAGACTGAATCGGTAACGTAACATATTCACAGTTTGGGTTGACAGCATTGTTTGTGGTTGTGCTGGGGATTCTGAGTGTACATATCCACCATGGTCAGGGTTCAGAGTCAGACAGGGATGTGAGCAGCTTCCCTCTGCCCATCATATGGGGTTTTCACCCATTTGCTGAAAGGAGATGGCACGAGCCACATTCTGGCTCCAACTTTATTAAGCAGTGCGCTCCTAGGGGGTTTCTGAGCCCTATTTGTCCACCCTGGCACCCTGGCATGAAAAGTGTCTTTTTTGCGCTAGGCAGAACGACCTAAAAAATGTAAAAAAATCCTCTGTAACCTAACCCGACATGTGATGTACCCTTGGCTGCCAGCGCTGCTGACTTTGGAGCTGGGGAACCAGGTTTGAGTCTCAGTGTTGGCTTATCCTCCTGTGATTCCGGGCAAATCACTTAGGGGCATATCTACAAGGGCCGGCGATAATTATCGCTCAGCGCTCTTAGCGTGAGGATAATTATCGCCGGCCAACTCTGGATTTTATCGCTGAGATAGCGTGCTATCAGCAACGCTTATCTCCAAAGCGATAAAAATCAGAGCGCAAGCCGCCAACTGTGCGATTATCGCTGAAATCCAGCGATAATCGCACAACTTTTGGCGTTAGCTTGCTGATAGGGCCACACATACTTAGCCATGATATCCACCTTACATAGGATATCATGGCTAAGTCAGCTTCAAAGCAGGCGTAAGAAATGTAGCGATAACAGAGGTTATCGCTACTTATCTTATCGCTATGCTTGTTAGCGATTCCCTTGATAATTGGAGAAATGTCGGTTAGCGACATTTCTCCAGTTATTTCGGGCAAGGAACACCCACTTTGCATCTCATTAGAGATGCAAAGCTGGGCGATAAGAAAAGGGCGAAGAAGCATGGATTCACGCGTTAGCGTGTCCTTGCTAATAGGGCGTTAAAATTATCGCCGCTTTTCGTCCGAAAACGGACGCTAAAGCGGCGATAATTTTATCGCCAGCCCTTGTAGATATGCCCCTTAATCTCCCCAGGCCTAAAAAGTTAACTAATGTGTCCTTTTGTAACGCAACTGGTGCTCATGTAAAGCGCTCTAATACCTTCTTACACCCTGGCATGAAAAGTGGCTTTTTTTTCTTTTTTGCTAGCATTAGGGCACCCATAAGCGCGCAGTGCTGCCCGTGATTCAGGCACAGTAGAGTAAATTACAGTGAATGACTGTGCGGCGCTTTGAAGTCCACCGTGCATGAATATCAAGGCTCTAGGGGGTCTTCGAGTCCCCAGATTGTTCATCCCTCTTAACCCTCTGGCATTTAAAGTGTTTTTTTGCTAGGTCGTGGGCACCTGTAAGAGCGCAGTGCTGGCGGTGACTCAGAAACGCTAAAGGAACTATTTAAATGACAGTTAATTAATGTCTGCACAGTGCTTTGAAGGCCACTGTGCATTAATATCAAGACTCTCTGGTCTGCGTCAAGACTGCGACTCCAAGAACCATGCAACTGTAGACAGATTGTGGCATCATGGCTGGCAAAGCTAATTAATTATGGTAGAGACTAAGGGGCAGATTTACAAGCCCCCTGCGCCACCAGTACGTCACTTTTCGTGACGTACTGGTGGCGTAAGGGCTCCTCGATATTTACAAGGAGAGGAAAAGCCACCATGCGTGACTTTTCCTCTCCTTGTAAATACCGTCCCTTCACACGCAGCACTTTGCGGTGAAGGGCGTTCCATGGGTGTTGCTGTGGGTGTTCCCACGCAACACCATGGAACAAGACACATCTCCAGAATTACGAGAAATCGTAACTCTGGAGATGCGTCTGAAAGCTACGCCACCCTAGAGGTGGCGTAGCGAGGCGCACCGAGGAGAAATGTTTTCATTTCTCCTCGTTTTTCCTCTGCCAATGCGTGCTGCATTCTGCAGCACGCATTGAAAGAGGAAAGCCTGTACTGATTGTTTTTGTGCAGAAAGGTGCCCCTTCCTGCACAGAAACAATCTCCCCATGGCGCAGGCATCCTTGCACCATGGTGCAAGGGTGCCTGCGCCGGCGCTTGGCAGCTGTTTGTGCGCTAGCGCAGGGGAGAGACACAGGAATGCGACATATTCTTGTAAATATGTCGCATTCCTGTGCTCTGAAAGTGCCGCAGCGTGGCGCAGCCAAAGGGCTTGCAGCGCCACGCTGCGGCACTTTCTTGTAGATCTGCCCCTGAGAGTCAGATATCTGGCAATTTCGAATGTGCTGCTTAATTATAAATGAATTGATTCATTGTGATTGACTGACATCCCTGAAGCTAAGCTGAGCTTCTCTGACCAATGCCGTGTTTAAATCAAAATCTTCGCGGTCGGCACACATGGGCTATTACTAATTACAATCGGCACTACAGCACGCCGGGTTGAGTTCCAAAATGTCAGCACACGTCACTGCTGTTACTTTCAGCTCAGAGACAGACTGGTAGAAAAATGTTGTTTCCAACTCTAATGAAAATGCCAATGAGAGAGGATGTAGTGTTTCTGACTGTCATGCTTTCTTCGGTTTATTCACATCTTACTACTTTCCACTACACATCTTGGGGCATATTATCAAGAACGGCGTTAAAAATTATCGCCGGTTTAGCGGCAGAGCGGCGATAATGGGCTTGATAATATGCCCTTGAGAATACCAATAGAAGCCCATGTTCTGCTGTGATCCTGGGCTTCTATTGGAATTCTCAAGGGCATATTATCAAGCCTATTATCGCCGCTTAGCAGCAGTTTTCTGCCGCTAAACCGGCGATAATTTTAACGCCGTTCTTGATAATATGCCCCCTTATCTTTTAGACAGCCCGCCTATCTAGGTGCTCTGTCACCGTGCTGCTACAATTCTTAAAATAAATTGCCAAAAGCGACCAGTGTAAACTATATGTTACAGCATCATAGAAGATAGATAGAACCCCTCCTCCATACGCCCACAAACACCATCTCTGTCATAATTCCTGAAGTTTACAAGTTTTTCAAAGGAAGAAAGACCTGATATCTTTTCCAACTTTTGTTTCAAATCCACGACTTTTTTTAAAAATTTTGTGATATGCTGCTTGCACATATGAAGAAATAAAACATGTAAAATTCACAATGGACTGTCGTCCTGCGTTTTACAGTCGGTCCTGCGAGTCCTGTATTTATGGCCTGACAACTGGCTTGTAGCTTGTAATAAACCTGGTTTGTCAAAAGCGGGCTCTTGAGCCCCGTCCAAATGCAAGCAATAAATTCAAGCCATTTTTCAGGACATAAACTAAAACACGGGCTGACTGGTAACAGATCAGAGGCATTGGTCTGTAGTTTGCTCTGTTGTAGAATCACCTTTTGGAAAGAAAGTCCTGGGAGGACCCATTTGCCTTTGATCATGCACACAAGTGTGCTCTTGTGACCAGGCCAGGGAGTCAGTAGATGAGCTGGCAGTGCAGCTAGCTTGATATGCCACATACAGTGACAGAATACATACATCTGTATAACTTATAAGTTATATTCTTATACCGATATACCTTATAAGTTAAATATTATGCAGAAGTGGTGTCTTACTTGCAAGCAATTATAGAACATCGTCCAACCTCTTTGTGCCTTTTGTAATGATCATAACTACTAGCAACTGTTGTAAAAATTGCATCTCTTGTAATGAAACCTGTTTTATTGTAAAGCACTCTAAACCCTGTGGTTAATGTTGCACTTTATAAACCTTCTTGCTTTCTCAAATGTACTTTAAAATGCCCAATTGCTCACTCGTTTTTTCAAAATTTTCCCAGGGAGCAGAACCCTGAACCCTCCTTATGGTGAGTGGGTTCGCTTCACTCACTCACTGCGCAACATTCATCTTCAACTTTTATGCCTCACCACTTTCAATTACCACCGGCCACCACTGGGCTACAGGCTTTGTAAATTGATTTCTTTGCATTGTTTTTATGTGTCCCAAATTGCTTGCTGTAGTCTGGAGTTCATAGGAAAATGAAGCAGTTCAATGTCGCGAGTGTGAGTCTATTCTATTATTTTATTTACTTAGAATCTGTGATGTGCAGTCCCGTGTTTTTTTTCTTGGCAATCTATGATTTGTAGCTTTGTGTTTGTAATGTGAAAGGCAAAACCGAAAGTAGTACCATACTTCAAAGACTAAAATCATCACTGGAGAACCTACTCATGGACTGTTGTATGACAGAATAACGCAGGTAAAATCATTGCAAGCCTTTCCAACGCATTTTTTACCTTGCATGCCATTACCATGCATTATTAGTCTAGGGTAAGAAATAGTAAGATAAGTTTTATATATATATATAAATATATATATATAAAACATAAAACCGCCCAACTCTCCTTGCTCTCAGCAGTGCGGGTGCGCAGTTCGTGTAGACGGCAACACGAAAAATATACTACTAAACAAAGTTTCCACAAAAGAAACAAGACTTCGCACTCCAGCTCGATCGTGCAAGTTCTTTTATTCCAGTTCCAAGAGGAAGACTAACACACGCGTTCCGGCACCCTGGCCTTCGTCAGTGTTAGTTTACTACACATTTCACCACCTTTAAATAACAGGTTTCCTTATTCGTCAGCAAGTAATCTTACATTGACACAAAGAAAGGACTTTAAGGTACATTATCCTTGCTCGCGCTTGCGTGGCGGCCATCTTAACACGATAAAAATTTCACAGATTTCTACCCGATATGTTCTCATTAATATACAAACTGATCAATTTCATTTTTAATCAATGGCAATAAATTATTAACAGCAGGAAATAGTTATATTATTAATACCACTTCAAATGAATTCCTGCATATAATTAAATGCTCACTGTTCGCAAAATTGAGCCCTCAAATGGGCTATGTTTTTCTACCATGATTACAAAAAATGTTAATTCACAATATTTCCAGGGTAGCCTATGTACCGTTTATCCTAATAGTCATTGGATCTACCCAGGGATGTCGTAATCGCTACTAAAAATAATGCTAATAAAAAGAGAAAATCATTTTTTAATCTAACTAAGCAACATGTATATTGTCCTACAGTTACAAGGGGAAGGCAATATATCCACATGCACGGGATGAGAGGATCCTGTTCCTCCTATATTATTGGCTACAGCTCCAGAACTTATGCTCACATGTCTCATCCGTGAACATATTTAACCAACGAAGGACCACAGTTCCTCTTCACTATTCAACCCCCTGGGTGTGCGTGTTTGCAGCTCAATGATGTATCTTGCTTTCAGCTGACGCAACAGCTTCACCCTATCTCCTCCCCTTTCAGTCACTGGGACATGATCCAGGCAAAAATATCTTAGCCTATCACTACGTGATTCATGCACTTCCGCGAAGTGTCTAGCCACTGGATAGGCATTATCAAAATTGGTTATTGCCCGTGTGTGCTCCAATACCCGTTTCTTAGCTGGATGAATGGTACTTCCAACATATTGGAGACCACACGGGCACACCAAACAGTAAATAACAAAACTCGTGTTGCAATTCATTAATTTGTCTATACTACGTCTCCACTTCCTTCCTGGGATTGGATACTCTTTTACTTTCACACTGTTTTTACAGGCCTTACAGGAAGTACATGGATAAAAACCTGCCACTGTCGTTTTGTGTACCGTCTCTATAAAATGGCTACGTACTAGCAGATCTTTTAAAGATTTACTCTTCCGATACGTAATATCGGGTCTGCTTGGTACCAATTTTCCAATTACCGTATCTGTCTGCAGCACTTTCCAATTTCTCTCAACCAGCCTTCTAATAGTGCCTGACTCAGACGAAAACCCCAAAATCAATCTCACTTTTTCCACATCATCACTCTCTTGGGTCTCCTTTGTCTCTTTATATTCCAAGAGTGTCTGCCTTTCTGTTGTCTGCACCCTCAGGGCAGTCTCATGTAGTAGACGTTTGTGATATCCCCTCTGCCTAAATCTCCCTAATGACTCACTCGCTGCTTGTGTGTAGTCTGTAGAGAGTGTGCAGTTTCTTTTAAGCCGCAACAGCTCCCCATAGGGGATGCTGTGTATTAAGCTTCGAGGGTGTTGACTTTTGTAATGCAAAACTGTATTGCCTGCAGTGGGCTTCCGATAAAGTTTCGTGCATATCATGTCATTTGCCACAAACACTGAAAGATCTAAAAAAGGTACTTCAGTCCTACTCATATAACTTGTGAACCTTAAATTCAGTGTATTGTCATTCAGTACTCTGATGTAATCTGCTGCCTCTTCTGGTGTGCCCCTCCAGACAATGAAAAGGTCGTCTATATATCGCGCCCATAGGGCAATCTTCTCGACCCACCTTTCGTTGTCTTCCGCCCAGGCTACGTGCTTCTCCCACCAGTCCACGAACAAGTTCGCGTAGCTGGGGGCGAAGCGCGGTCCCTTGTGTTTGCAAATAGAGCTGGCCACCAAAAAGAAAAATATTATTACATAGACAGAATTCCGCAATTTCAAGCAACATCTTACTATGCATCTGAAACTTAAGAGGCCTCGTTTTTAAAAAATGTTGAAGAGACATAAGACCTCCATCATGTGCTATACAAGTATATAAACTAGTTATATTCATAGTAATGAGGAGGAAGTCAGGTTCCCACTGAATATCTTGGATACGCTTTATGAAATCAGTTGTATCTTGAACAAAAGAGCTTAAATCTTTAACCAGTGGAAACAGAAAATGGTCCACATAAATGGAAGCTTTTTCCAGCAGGCTTTCTTTGCTTGAAACAATAGGACGCCCTGGTGGTTTGAGGGCGTCTTTATGTACTTTAGGTAAGTGGTAAAATGTAGGTAATACAGGACAGTCCACCTTCATGAACTGGAACTCGTCCTCTTCTAAAATGCCACTTATCCTCCATTTATCGTGTTAAGATGGCCGCCACGCAAGCGCGAGCAAGGATAATGTACCTTAAAGTCCTTTCTTTGTGTCAATGTAAGATTACTTGCTGACGAATAAGGAAACCTGTTATTTAAAGGTGGTGAAATGTGTAGTAAACTAACACTGACGAAGGCCAGGGTGCCGGAACGCGTGTGTTAGTCTTCCTCTTGGAACTGGAATAAAAGAACTTGCACGATCGAGTTGGAGTGCGCAGTCTTGTTTCTTTTGTGGAAACTTTGTTTAGTAGTATATATATATATATATATATTTATCATTATGGGGGGAGACCCCCCAAACCCCCATACTTAGCTGAAATGCGTGGTAAAGTCATATGTGGTAAAGGCCTATACGTGGCTAAAACTAGCATTGTAATATATGCATGGTAAAGGCAATGTGATGTAAAAATCACATTGTAAAGACTGTTTCCCTGCATGTACGTGTGACACTGACAACCAGCACTGGATTACTGGCCATCGTCACTTGGTATGTTGTCAGTTTCAAGCCAAAAAACACCTCATGTGATCAGTGAAACTCCCAGAGTGCAAAGTGGTTTTGTGTAAAAACAATTAGTGGTTGCTGAGTTCACAAATACTATTGAGTTGAATTGTCTTTTATGCAAATCATTTCCGAATTTGAAAGTTCTCAGAGATATCTTATCCATTCATCAACGCCCCTGCTAATGAGACTTTGACACCCTTTGACGTGGCTCAGTAGTCATTATTGAAATTAATTAATTACCTTTATATAAAAGCAAGCAACTCTCATAAATCATGTGTGCCAAGGTTGCTTTCTGCAAGCCTCATGCCCAGCATGTCATCACCTTCGAGGCTGAGCTCATGAAGTTTAACTTGAGACCATGGCACTTATACATCTGCTGTTGTTGAATAATGGTCATTCCATTATCCACAGTAGAGTAATAGTGCGCCATTTCATTTCAAACGCCTCTTGTCAGGTTTTTATTCAACTGCGCAAGTAGGCCCTGCTAAAGTTGATGGTAACTCATCCAGACCTAGGACTGCTGTGGGCCTGCAACAAAAAAGATCTGAGAGAACAGGGGCCATCTCATGATGAGCTTTGCTAGTGCAATCCAAAGCTGTGCACACCCAAAGCCGTGCACCTGTGTAATGTTCCTGTGGTAGGTAAAGTGGATTAATTCAAACCAATATTTTTCTCAGTTATTGCTGTATTTTCAGCCAGTACATTTTGGAAAAAGTGAGCAAGAACCTTTTACTTTTGTGTTCTCAAATCAACTGAGTTCAATTCAAACAGTGAAAAGGATCCCCATAATAGTTCAGTACTGCCCTTGCTATCTGTGAGCTGCTGCCCTTGCCTCCCACTCAGCTATCCATGACTCTGGAAGCTCGGCAAGATCAGAAAATCATTGTGTCAGCCTTGAGGGACCATCACAGGGCACTTGGCTGGTTTATGCCCTCTGTCTTTACATCAAGAATCCGGAAATGTTAGGGTTGTACTTTGTCAATGTTGGACTTGGCCCTTTTTGCAGGGTCATCCCAGAACTTTTTGCCTTCCTCCTGTATTGTTTCTGGCCTGTTGTTAGTGGTTTTATGACTCTGGGCACTTCACCACTGCTGATCAGTGCTAAAGTGCATATGCTCTTTTTGTAGATTGATGTAATGGATTAGTGATTCCATGATTGGCTGATTTGATGTACTTGTTAGACCCTAGTACAGAGCACCATGTGTGCCCAGGGCCTGTAAATCAAATGCTGCTGGTGGGCTTGTAGCACTGATTGTGCCACCCACAGAAGCAGCTTGTAAAATGTGACTCAGGTCTGCCATTGCAGAGCCTGTGTGGAGTCTGGGACTGCCATGTCGACTTGGCAAGTGCACACACTTGCCAGTCCCTAAACCTTCCCTTTTCTACATGTTAGTCACCCCTAAGGTAGGCCCAAGGTACCCCTGTGGGCAGGGTGCATTGTATGTGAAAGGTAGGATAAGCCCTGATGTGTGTGGCATGTCCTGATAGTGAAATACTGCCAATTTCGTTTTTCACTATTGCAAGTCTATCTGTTCCCATAGGCCAGAATGGGCAGTTTGTTTATAACATCTTATAAACATAACTGACCCTGGGAACAAAATAGGAAAATAAAGTTTAGTATGCCTGAACTCAGAATGTTAAAGTGTATCTTTTAGTGTGGGTGATTTTTACATTCTGTGTTTGAAAATACCACTTTTAGAAAGTAGGTATTTTCTTGCCTAACCATCCAGTGTGCCTCTGCTAGGTTTGTGTATTGCATGTCCGGCTTGTGAGTGACAGGAGCTGGGAGAGGGCAGCGGCTCCGGCAGTCTGATGAGCCAGGGCTGGGCTGAATGGAACTTGGGTTGAATTTAGAGTAGGGGGAGGAAATTTCCTTTCACCTGCCTGGGCCAGGTCTGCTTTCAACAATGCTGTCTCCACCTCCTGCCAGGAAGCTGCACCAGTGAGGACAGAACTGGTTTTGGCTGGGTACAGACACTCTCTGCCTTCAGAGAACAAAAAATGTGTGTGTATAAAAAGGGGGACCCAGAACTTCAGATCACTTCTGGGAAATCAAGAGGAACCTTTGCCAAGGAGAAGAGCCAGAGAAGCTGAGGAGGAATACTGCCCCTGTGTTGTTTGCTGTCTGGGGTTGGCCTGCAGTGGCTGCTTGCTGCCAAGGAAAGGAGAAAAAGGACTTTGCTGTTTGCTTTGTCACCTGCTTGAAGAAGAAGATCTCCAAGGGCTTGAAACTGAGCTTGCCTCCTGTTCTGAAGTCTCAGGAACACAAAGACTTCACCCCTTTTATCTTCCTGCATCTAGAACTGCTGTTTTAGCTGCTACAGAAGGAAATTGCAACACCGATGCTGGCGAGCGACGCCGTAACCTGCCCAAAGCCGTGAGCGCTGCTCCGACTTGCGACGTAGGCCCAACGCCAGCTGCCGTGCCATATCGATGCCAGTGAGCGACGCCGTAACCTGCCCGAAGCTGTGAGCGCTGCTCCGACTTGCGACGGGGGCCCGACGCCTGCTGCTGTGCCGCATCGACTCCGAAGTCGACTTCGTCATCGCGGAGCCGATCCTCGACGTGGGTGACCCATGAATCCATCAACATCGCGACATCGTAAGGAACAGTAGTTTCGGCGCCATCGTGACGTCACCTCCCCGACGCAGTAAGGAGCCGTCGTCTCGCCTCCCCTGCGCTGCAGTAAGGAACAGAGGATACACCTCCCCTGGGGTCGTAAGGAACTGACGCCGCGCAGCGCCTACGAAGCTGCACCTCCCCGACGCCTGAACTGCCATCTTTGTTTTCATCGCTTTTCCAAGGTACTGTTCTTTGTGGGTCTGTTTGACTCCGGGCCCGACGCCGCACATCTCGCGGTCGGCGCCGTACTTTGTGATTTTGATCTGTCACGACATCGTATAACTCAAAGTGGAGTTATTTGTTGCTACAAGCTTGATTTAAGTGAATAACCTATTTTTAAGGATATCTTGAGAACTGTATTGTGGATTTTTGTGGTTTGGTCTTGTTTTGGTTTGGATAAAGATTATTTATTTTTATAAACTGGTGTGGTGTCCATTTGTAGTGTTTTCACTGTGTTACTGTATGTGTTCACAAATGCTTTACACACTGCCTCTGAGATAAGCCTGTCTGCTCGTGCCAAGCTACCAAGTGGGTGAGCAGGGGTTATTTTAGGAGTGTATCCCACTTACCCTGACTAGAAGCAAGGGTCCCTATTTGGAGAAAGGTACCTACCTCTGCCAACTAGAGACCCCCATTTCTAACATTGGTGGTCAGCGGTAAGGATCCTGGACTTGCATTTGTGATTTACATACAGTGATTGGTGTACACTACTAGTGAGTGCAGACCATTACGCAACCACATACTGTTTTTTCTGTTTTCTGGTGTCCTCCTGGAAGTATTTTTTTTATACTGAGACTTTGGTTAGTTGTTGCAAAATGGAACTTGACTTCTGGCACATGTTCATCTTGATGGCTTCTGGCTTGTGAGCAGAGGGTGAGAGAGCTTGATGAGGAGCTTGAGAGGGCTGAGACCAAGAGGGCCTTAGCCCAAGAAGAAGAAATGTATGAAGCTCAGGAAGTGAGCTTGGCTGAGTTGGAGGTGGAGTCCAGCTCAGATGGTGGCAGCAAAATTGAGTTATCTAGTGCTGAGGGAGCAGTACACACACCCAGAGATGTGGCGCCTGACTTGAAGGAGGGGGTTACCATACACCAGGGGGTTCAAGGATATGAGGTAGCTCCAGTGGTGCGCAGTGTCCCTGAGGTAGATTGGGGAACTGGCACAGGGGTTCATAGTCCTAGTGGTAGGAGGGACACTCTACTGACTCTAGATGAGAGGTGCAGGGAGAGGGGTTCCCCCATGGTTGAAGTCCTGGTGTGTGAGTGTGAAGAACACCCAGAAGAGTGTGGGTTGAGTGACAGAGACAGTCAGATACTGTCTTGCCAATCTCAGGAGAGTGGTGTGGGGTGCGTGTGCGAGGCACTGGATGGTGAGGTGAAGGATAGTTTGGTGAACACCTGTGTGGGGCTGTGTGATTCAATTGTGGGAGAGCATATTGGAAGACCCTGTTTTACAGAGCTATGCCAACACCTGTTGGAGTGCGAGTTCTCTGACCCCAGGGAGCTCACACTGGAAGCAGACCTTTTGGTGGATTCCAGAGGGTCTGAAGAGGCATTGGGGAGTGACCCTAAGAGGAGTGACTCAGGTATTTCCTAGCCCAGAGTGGTGGGAGAGGTTCAGAGTAGCCCAGCTAGGTCCCGGTGTAGTGGGAGGGTTGTAGGGCCTCACGTCCTGTCTCCAAGGAGAAGGAGTGAGACTGGGATGCGTCCCGAAGTGCCCCAACCTCAGTCTCAGGGCCTGGAGGGTTCCTTAAGGGAACACCAGGTAGGGAGCCTAGGCTGTACTGGTAGGCCATCCGTTGAGGGATCTCCTAGTGTCAGGAGAACTTCGGAGTGTCTGTAAGCAGACCTCCATCAGTTCTGGGGTCTGGCAGTGCCACTCCTAAGTGGAGGGTGCAGAAGTCCAGATGGAGGGGTGAGAGGGGGATGCGTTCCCCAGTGGAAAAACCAGTGGGTCAGGGGCCAGCCATAAGGGCTGAGCCTCCTAGGAGTGACCATGGTGACACCACTTCTGTCCTGGGGGATCTTTGCGCCCTGTCAGATGGACAGGGGTCGGGGAGATCTGCACCAGGCAGACTGTCACACAACACATGAGTCATGTGTTACCCTTGGGGGGGCCTGCGTGCTCCCCAGGAAGTCCTGGTATGCCAGGCGGGTGCTCAGCCGCAGGGTTTAGTCCCTGGGTTGGGAAGCCAGGTTCAGGTGTTGCCTGACCTGGAGGGAAGGGCTACTGCTAACAGTGCCCCTACCGGTTTGTCTTCTGGGGGCACCGCTCCAGGTGGGAGGGTGCAGGGGACCCAGTAAGGGGGGCAGGGAGAGGGCAGCCTCACCCCTGACCTCTGCCCAGTCTAAGGGTACAAGCCCTAAGCTGGGATCCCAGTTGCAGGACAGAGCCCCTGAACTGGTCGGCGAATTGTGCAGGACACCTGCCACAGGTGCCCTGACAATTCTGGAAGGGGGTACCGCTCCAGGTGGGAGGGTGCAGAGCCCCAAGGAGGAGGACCGGGTGTGGGAAAGCCCACCCCAGTTTCCTGTCCAGCCACCGGGTACAGGCCAAGGGCTGGTGGGTCAGTGTCAGGATGTCATACCTGACCTGACAGGAGGGAGAGTGGACCAAGGGTGCCAGGCACCTGGGGCTACTGCCCCCCACTCTCTGACGCCACAGAGGTTGGAGAACCATAAAAGGCCTGGGGCCTGGTTCTCATCACTGACAGCTGTCAGTGGCCACTGTGGCTTGCTGTCCTGGTGGACAGAGTTGCCCCTGGGAGGGGGACAGGAGTCACACCCCGGGGGTGGACTGGGCCACACCTTTGTGTTAGCCATTTGGGTACTGTCTGTCTGTTGGGACACACCTGTGAGCAAGCTAAGGTTAGGTGCTGCATAGATGGTGTCCACAGGTGAGGAGAAGGGTTCCCCATGGGTTAGCTTAGTGGGCCCTGAGAGTATGGACAGAGGGATCCAAATGGAGTTCAGACTGGCGTGAGGAACTGGAGTGTGCCCCTGCAGTTGCGGGCCAGGGTCCATGTTCTATCGCCCCAAGCAGGGAAGCCTATCAAGGTATTGATTAGTCTACCCTGGCTTTAGGCTGGAAGAGGGTTGTGTTGGACTTGGCCCTTTTTGCAGGGTCATCCCAGAACTTTTTGCCTTCCTCCTGTATTGTTTCTGACCTGTTGTTGGTGGTTTTATGACTCTGGGCACTTTACCACTGCTGATCAGTGCTAAAGTGCATATGCTCTTTTTGTAAATTGATGTAATGGATTAGTGATTCCCTGATTGGCTGATTTGATTCACTTGTTAGACCCTAGTACAGTGCACCATGTGTGCCCAGGGCCTGTAAATCAAATTTTGCTGGTGGGCTTGCAGCACTGATTGTGCCACCCACAGAAGCAGCTTGTAAAATGCGCCGGGACACTCCGTGGAGTAGCTGCGCGCTTTATAAGTGCCCAGTAACATAACATAACATAACATAACATAACATAACTCAGGCCTGCCATTGCAGAGCCTGTGTGCAGTCTGGGACTGCCATGTCGACTTGGCAAGTGCACACACTTGCCAGTCCCTAAACCTTCCCTTTTCTACATGTTAGTCACCCCTAAGGTAGGCCCAAGGAATTCCGATTCCGATAGTGTGGAGGAGCGCTTAGCATCCTTCAATGCTAGTATGAAAACCACTGTCAATCACCTAGCCCCCTTAAAACAGTGCTCACTATCTACCAGACACCACCAGACAAGTGGTACTCTGCCAAACTCCGGACTGAAAAAAGTCACTGTAAAAAAACCGGAACGCCACTGGCGCCTCTCACATGACTTACAAGACAAAGAAATATTCAAACAAGCATTGACTCAATACCATAAAAATCTGAAATCCGCCCGTAAAATGCATTTTGCGTTGCAACTTGAACAAGCAGCGAACACCCCTAGAATACTCTACCAGATTTTAAAATCTTTTACGAATCCTAAGGCGTGCGACACCGAAGAGGCTACAGCCCAAGCCCTATGCGACAATATAGCAAATCATCTCACCCAGAAAATTGAAATGATCTATAACAAAATCACCTCAACCAGTGACTCCCAGAAAGGCACTAAAATAGACTATCCACTGACTATTCCTAATACTGTAACACTGGAGAATTTCCCGGCACTTACGCCTGATGAGGTAGAATCCCTATTAAAAATAGTTAAATCAGGGTCCCCATTAGACCTTATCCCTGCTAAACCACCTCCCTGCTATCCAAACAACTCCGCGCTGCCCCCATCTGCTCAATTCTTAACAGCTCTATGAAGGGAAGGTAGTCTCCCTCTAGAGTGGAAAGGCAACGCAGATTATCCCCATCAGGAAAAATCCTAAAGCCCCCTTGGAAGATGCATTCCACTATCACCCTATCTCTTTGCTCCCCTTACAGAGCAAACTCCTGGAAAAGCACATCAACAAGCACCTGTCTGAATTTGTCGAAGCCTCAAACTGCTTTGATCCTTCTCAGTCGAGGTTCCGACCCAGACATAGTACAGAGTCTGCACTGGTTGCAGTTACTGATAACATCAGACTGTCCCTGGACAACGGTCAAGCAGTACTTTTGGTGCTGCTTGACCTATCTGCAGCCTTCAAATACCATCTCTCATCAGACCCTACTCAGGAGACTTAGGGACATAGGCCTCCAAGGGAATGCTTTAAAATGGCTGTCCAATTTCCTGTCTGATAGAACCCAGACCATCAACCTGGGCCCTTTTCGTTACGCGAGACCACAAAAGTGACCAAGGGAGTACCTCAGGGCTCCTGTTTGAGCCCTACTTTATTTAACATTTATGTTACTCCCTTGGCGGGTTTACTGAGGAAATTAGGATTCATTCCTGTCTCCTATGCTGATGACACTCAGCTTCTACTCTCCTTCGACAAAACTAACCCTAACACTCAGACCACCTTTACGGAGGATATGAGGTCATCGCTGCACTGGATGAGGGACAACTTTCTCCAGCTTAACGCAGGAAAATCTGAGATAATGCTGTTCGGAGATGCTGTGACGAGATGGTCCCCTAGATGGTGGCCAGAGGAACTGGGCTCTGCCCCAATTCCAAAACAGGTGGTTAAAAATCTAGGAGTCCGTATAGATCAAAAACTAACACTAGAGGAGCACGCCACCACTATGGCTGGGGCATGCTTCCATACACTTAGACTCCTCCGAACAGTTTTTCCTTTCTTACCATCCTCCAAGCGGAAAACTTTGATTCAGACATTAGTGCTAAGCCACCTGGACTACTGCAACGCTCTGCTGATTTCAGCCAAAGAAGTTTCTTTAAATAAATTGGAGGTCGTCCAGAACACTGCGGCCCATCTGGTTGCCAATGCCCCTCCTAGAACAGCTTCTCTTCCCATACTTCAAAAGTTGCACTGGCTTCCGGTACGGAAGAGGATTAAATTCAAGATCTGCTGCATTGCCTTTAAATCTCTAAACGACCTGGGCCCCAGCTATCTATCAGCCAAATTTGTCAGGTACCTGCCATCCAGGTCCCTCCGGTCAGGGTCCAAAGCACTTCTGCACATCCCACGCTTTAAAAAAGCTCGCATGGGTGGCAAAGCTTTCTTCCATCTAGCCCCTCTCTATTGGAACCAACTTCCTATTCATTTACGCCAATGCACAGACTACCTGATATTCAGAAAGCTGCTGAAAACCCTAATGTTCTGAGTCGTCCCTCCCTGGTTGGTTACAGCAGTCATAGCGCGGAGATACCCCTGATGGGGTGATTCGGGCGCTTTATAAATGAATAAATATCAAATATAAAATATCAAGGTACCCCTGTGGGCAGGGTGCATTGTATGTGAAAGGTAGGATATGCCCTGATGTCTGTGGCATGTCCTGATAGTGAAATACTGCCAATTTCGTTTTTCACTATTGCAAGGCTATCTGTTCCCATAGGCCAGAATGGGCAGTTTGTTTATAACATCTTATAAACATAACTGACCCTGGGAACAAGATAGGAAAATAAAGTTTAGTATGCCTGAACTCAGAATGTTAAAGTGCATCTTTTAGTGTGGGTGATTTTTACATTCTGTGTTTGAAAATACCACTTTTAGAAAGTAGGTATTTTCTTGCCTTACCATCCAGTGTGCCTCTGCTAGGTTTGTGTATTGCATGTCTGTCTTGTGAGTGACAGGAGCTGGGAGAGGGCAGCGGCTCCGGCAGTCTGATGAGCTAAGGCTGGGCTGAATGGGACCTGGGTTGAATTTAGATTAGGGGGAGGAGATTTCCTTTCACCTGCCTGGGCCAGGTCTGCTTTCAACAATGCTGTCTCCACCTCCTGCCAGGAAGCTGCACCGGTGAGGACAGAACTGGTTTTGGCTGGGAACAGACACTCTCTGCCTTCCAGAGAACAAAGAGATTTGTGTGTATAGAGTTGGGACCCAGACCCCAGAACTTCAGATCACTTCTGGGAAATCAAGAGGAACCTTTGCCAAGGAGAAGAGCCAGAGAAACTGAGGAGGAATACTGCCCCTGTGCTGTTTGCTGTGCTGAGTTGGCCTGCAGTGGCTGCTTGCTGCCAGGAAAGGAGAAAAAGGACTTTGCTGTTTGCTTTGTAACCTGCTTGAAGAAGAAGATCTCCAAAGGCTTGAAACTGAGCTTGCCTCCTGTTCTGAAGTCTCAGGAACACAAAGACTTCACCCCTATTGTCTTCCTGCATCTAGAAGTGCTGTTTTAGCTGCTACAGAAGGAAATTGCAACACCGACGCTGGCAAGTGACGCCGTAACCTGCCCGAAGCCGTGAGCGCTGCTCCGACTTGAGACGTAGGCCTAACGCCAGCTGCTGTGCCACATCGACACCAGTGAGCGACGCCGTAACCTGCCCTAAGCCGTGAGCGCTGCTCCGACTTGCGACAGGGGCCCGACGCTTGCTGCTGTGCTGCATCGACTCCGAAGCTGACTTCATCATCGCGGAGCTGATCCTCGACATGGGTGACCCCTGAATCCATCAACATCGCGACATCGTAAGGAACAGTGGTTTCGGCGCCATCGTGACGTCACCTCCCTGATGCAGTAAGGAACCGTCGTCTCGCCTCCCCTGCGCTGCAGTAAGGAACAGAGGCTACACCTCCCCTGGGGTCGTAAGGAACCGACGCCGTGCAGCACCTACGAAGCCGCACCTCCCCGACGCCGTGAACTGCTGTCTTTGTTTTCATCGCTTTTCCAAGGTACTGTTCTTTGTGGGTCTGTTTGAATCTGGGCCCGACGCCGTGCACCTCGCGGTCGGCGCCGTACTTTGGGATTTCTATCTGTCACTATGTTGATCCAGCGCTTACAATAAAAATATTTTCTCCTACTATGTTTTTGGGTCATCCAGGTGCAATTATTTCTCTAACACACACACTATATCCATATGACGATGGGGCCCGTAACACCGCATATACATTTACTTACTCATTTATTTCCCTGGATTTTCCTCCGACATGAAACCTAGGAGAAAACGATTTGCTGGAAGGAGACGGGATACCTCTTTTATAATGACACAACAATTCTCATTTTACTTTAAAGGTATTCCGCTCATTGGTCGATGGACCAACTAGTAGGAATCAGTTGATGGTGATTAAGACCAGCTCAATCACAATGAACTCTTTTACCAAAACATTATTAATCATTATGCTAAAGAAAGTCACTGAGTCATTTGTTTAAAGAATAATAAAGTTTATATAAAGTTTTGAATGAAGAAAATTCAGGATTAATTTATTATTCAGATCATTGCATTTATCATCATTATAAGAATATTTGTAAATTGCATGACACTTTTATTAGACCGAAATGAGGTTATCATACTAAAGACTCTATAGATCAACCTATCTATCTCTCGGGAAATCCTAATAATTCTAATATAAATCTTGTCAAATGCTAGTTCTCCTAAAGCGGCATTTCATACTCAACTGGAAAAGGAAAATAACAGCAGCAGCATCAGCTCGTCAGCATCAGCAACCGCAAACTCTCCCATCTACAGCATCTAACTTCTTCAGCATCTCCCGCAGCATCCCGCAGCATTCTAACTCCCTCCCACCAAGAGTAGGTCTTCTTATACCCTAATTCTAGCTTACAGCATAAAATGTTTCTTCTTACATGGCGCGATTCATTCTCATTGGTCAAAAACTCAGGTCCCTATACATTCTAATCAAACTTCCTGGTCTTAACTAGTTCCGTGAGGAATGTCCATGCAAGCATCGTTTCCCACAGTTCATGCACTTGCTCATCCGTTTCGATCAGTCCAAATTGTTTCTTTTTCTGCAACAAATTGTATAATAGAGTTCTTTCTATTGATTCAACCAGGCTTCTCACGCTTCTTGCTGATCATCTTGGCACACATCTGCTCAGAAGGGTCACAGCAGCCTTGACCATACTTTCATCTCAGCCTCTCGACATCAGCACGTGATCATCCCTTTGCAACAGCCTCTCTCCTCTATCACATGGTCGAATCCGCTCCTGCGCACTCTAGTAACTTGCGGCCATTTTATATTACTGCTCAGCAGGCCTAAGCGCACTTTTTTCTAAAGAAAACAAAATGTTATTAAAACAATGAAATATAAACCCTTTTGTTTCCCTCCCGTCTTTCTACGTACCCCAATTAGGTATTACCTAGCAGAAGCAACATATAAAGCTGTCCCTTACTTACCATCGCTTTATTTTGCAACCACACGTTTTATTCAAAGCACAAAAACATGCATTTTATTATCATTTCAGTACGCAAAATATTATGTTATATTAGAAACGTAAACAACTATTAGTTCATTACTTTGCACATAAAACTGCGTGTTATCCTTTCCCAGACATACATTGTTGGTTATTTACTTGAACGAACATGTTTATTATTATTATACGAAAATATTAGGAGGTTAAAATTTTTATATTTACCCTGCTCCATCAACTCCCCCTTTGGTGATTTTTAACATCACCACACAAACCCAAGTTATACAATTTTCTCAGACAGCATATATCTTTTATCCATTTGCTTTTGTTAGTTTTATACTTCTGTATCGCTTTCAACTTGTCTCTTTGTTTTCTTGTACAGGTTCTCTTTTATTTCTTCTAACTCTATTTCACCTATTTCTCTCTCTCTCTTTGTTTATCATATTTTCTTTTTCTAACTTATTCTGCTTTCTTCGTCTCTTTATACATGTTACTGCAAGCTTCAATACTAATATTATTATTATTATCATGGTTGCTATTATTATAACTTTCCCTATTATTAATCCACTCATTCTTGTTAACCAATTTGTTACAGAAGAAAACCCTTTACCAAGTTTTCCCCAAACACTTTCAACCTCCAGTGGTACTAGCTCTTTGTGCAAATTTGTAATATTTGTTATATACTTCTGTATATTTTCGCTTTTATCAGGAATGTAAGTGCAACAATGTTGGACTTTCAGCATTCCACAGACTCGCCCTCTTTTGCCAAAAGAATGTCAAGGGCAAGACGATTTTGCATCACCATAGCTCTCATGGCAACCATCTCGGTATTTACCATTAAGAACCCTCCAGCAGTATTTGTAGATAAACGATCTACTACTGTGGATAATTTCCAATTCTAAATGCATTCAAAGATATTCCCACTGCTGGTATCAATTCACCAAAAATATCACCTACTATTTCTGAAAAACTTTCCTTTTTCTACGTGTAAAGGTATTTATCATTTTGTGTGTTCCTTTTTCTTTTCTATCCACATGAAAAATCTTTGGAAAGACCAGGCCTAAGTAGCATGACCCATACCAATGGTCCGGCAACCTATAATAAGCCCTATTCCCACAAACATAATAAATCCCTGGAAATATTGGATCTTTTCCCCTTTGAATCCCCATCCACCTAAAATTTGGTAATTGTCATGGCAATTACTGGAACCCACAAAATAATTGTCATATCTTGTCTTATTTCTTCTAATGCACAACCTTCCCTGTTAGGGCCAATCCAGAGTCATAGCTGCATTTATCTTTTTCTTGTCATGATGGTCTTCCTCAAACGCCCAAAGAGGTGTTTTTGTCTCTTCTATTACTTTTCTTTCAAATTTCACTCTTCTCTCCTCGACCATTTCTAGAAATACTTTTTCTTCTTTCTTTAACTCACAGGTAAGGTTGTACCTAAATATATTATCTAATGTTAAAATCTTATCTTCTAAGAAATATTCACCAAATATCTTTCCCTCTTTTATTTTATTAAGCTCAGGAACTACAGAAACCTTTGCAAAAATCCTATCTACATCAGTGTAATAATATTCTAATCTGCCTGTTTTATAAAATAAGCTTGCTAATACACTACGTGTTATTCCATATGTCAAAGGGAGGTGATGATAAGTCACACCCTCTGCTACAGATGCAGGCAACTGCATACAAACATAACAATCCCTTACATCCATTGTTTCTACGTACTCATACAGTAATTTAGTAAACACATTCTTTGAAAAATCTGTTATTGATTTGTCCTTATGTAATTCTGCACTACTCCTTAAGATAACTGGCTCTTGAGTGTTAGCTCCTTTTTCTTTCTCAGTGTTATTAGACTTTTCCACTACAGCTAAACTAATAGGAATAGTTATTGCTAAAACTACCCATACTGTTATTAATAATCCTGTACAAAAACAGCACATTTTGCACCATCTTTTTAAAAACTCACATCTACATTTTCCATCTCTAATATTCTCCATTTTGTACTTGTTTTCTAGAAAATTGTGTCACTACACCTCAGAAATGACTTGCTTGCCACTCTGTACTTTCAGAATTTTGTCTTTGCTTGGTTCTTTCTTCAATTCTTTCTCAGAATTCTTTCTTTGTCACATCCGGTATAGTTGTCAGTCCAATGTTTTGTCAAATCCGGTAAACTATCTACAGAAACCACTTCAGGTTTGTTTCTTCAGGTTTGTTGCACTTCACTTTCTCCCATCAGGTTTCTTTGTTCTGGGTTCTCGTGAGTGTTCAATTCTTCTTTATAACTAGTCAGAGCACGATACAACCATTCAGGTGATCTGTATTTCTGATTCACTTTCTTTATTCTTTTTGTTTTCTGCAAGTGCTTACCACCTTGTTTTCCTTGCTCCTTTTGACTTGTTATTTCATTCACTTGTTCAGCACTTTTTCCATCCAATTTTACTATTCTGTATCTTAATTTTCTTAATTCGTTGGGCCAATTGTCTCCTTTTCTCGGCCTTTTTGCTTCACTCCCTTTTTCCTTTCTTTCTGTTTTCCAATTTCTTTTTCTTGTCTCTAGTTTTTCACTTCTTTCTTCTCCACTTTCTTCTGATTCTGTTTCAATCTTTTCGTTATTTCCTCTTATTTTGAAACTAATTATTTCGCTTTCTGCTACTTGTAGTTCTTTTCTTATCTTCCTTCGTTCACCTACTTCTGTCCCTCCTCGAGGTTCTTCCGGTTTTGTGTCAGTTTCTCTATCTGCTTCTAAATTTCCCTGTTCTTGTGTTTGACTATCTGTTCCTACTGCTCCTCTGGGTTTTTCCAATTTTTCTAACTTTTGTTCTGAAACTCTCCCTTCTTCATCTATTAATATTATCTTCGAAGGAATTTTACCACAACTTGTACTTGGTTGTTCACTGTCACTGTTTTCTGGCTCAGTTTCTTCTCTTATGCTTTCAAAATTCCACTTTGTCTTTGTAATTTCTTCTCCTTCTGACTGTTCTGTATCAGATTCTGAACTAGTATCAGATATTTCCAGATGTCGACTTACAGGTCGATCTTCAAATTCTGGAACTCCAGCTATTTCCTCTATTTCTTCTTCTTCTTCTATCGTTTCACTTGTAATTGGTTCTTCCAGATGTCGACTTACAGGTCGATCTTCAAGTTCTGGCACCCTGTTTGTTTCCTCTTCTCTTTCTGATGCTGAACTGTTGTCTAATATTTCCAGATGTCGACTCACAGGTCGATCTTTAGGTTCTGGAACTCTGATGGTGTGGCTGGCATGTACCCAGTGTTTCACTCTTGCACACTTAACTGCGGTGGTCATCACTAGGATCACTTGTCGTGGTTCGTCCCAGCGAGGAACCAAACAATTTCTTCTCCGGTGGACTTTTATTCGAACCCAATCTCCTGGATTCAAGTCGTGAGCTGGTTTTCTTTCAAGAGTGGTCGCATCCGGTCCAACCTGATGAAACACAGAACGCACCACATCAGCCAATCCTTTGCAATAATCCAGTACTAGATCATCAGTTATAGTCAGTAGCTTGTTGACAGGTACTTGGGCTTGTCTCATTGCTCGTCCCATGATTATATCATGTGGACTGAGTCCAGTCTTCCTTTCCGGAATACTTCTGATTGTCATCAGAACCAATGGCAAAGCATCTGGCCATTTCAGTCCTGTAGCTTGACACATTTTTCCTAACCTGTTTTTGATTGTTCCATTTACTTGCTCTACTATTCCAGAAGCCTCTGGTCTGTATGCACAATGCAGTTTTTGTTTAATACTAAGGGCTTCACAAATGAGTTTAACTAATTTGTTTTGGAAATGTGTTCCTCTATCTGTTTCAATCGTGACTGGAAAACCATACCTCGGAATGAATTCTCGCAGCAAAAGTTTTGCTACTGTGATACTGTCATTCCTTCTTGTTGGATATGCTTCCACCCAACGGGAAAACAAACAGACGACCACTAAAACATACACTCAATCTGCTGCAAGGTGGCATTTCTATGAAATCCATCTGCATTCTGGTGAAAGGACCCCTTCTCGTCCTATTCTCCCTAGACTCACTACTTTCTTCCATCCTGGATTTAACTGTTGACAAATCAGACATCTTTGACAAAGACTCTCAGCTATGGCTCTGAATTTTGGATTGTACCATGTTTGTCTAAAAAGTCTGATCATTGAATCTCTCCCAATATGGGCTTGCCCATGGTACATCCGTGCCATGTCAGAAATCATGCTATCAGGCATAGCCGGTCTCTCATCCCTGTAAACCCATACATCAGTTTCTTCATGTTTCCTACATCCTGCTTTTAGCCAAGTATCTTTTTCTTCATCTTCTGCAGCCTCTTGTAACTGTCTCACCTCATCCCATGTTTCAATTGAGTTAGTAAAAAGCAATGGACAAGAAATATGCTCTCTCTCGCGGCATTTGTTTAAAGAAACCACATTCTTTGCACAGTACTGTGCCATTTCGTCAGCATATTTGTTGCCAACAGTAATGTAGTCTTCCCCATTTTTATGTGCATTGCACTTCACTACAGCAATCTCTTTAGGCAGCTGTATCGCCTCAAGCAACTTTTTCACAAAATCTCCATTCCTTATGGGTGTCCCTGCAGACGTCAAGAAACCCCTTTGTGACCAAATCTGACCAAAATCATGCACGACCCCAAAGCCGTACTGGCTGTCAGTCATAATCGTAACCCGTACATTTCTTCCCAACTTACAGGCTTGAATCAGAGCTACTAATTCTGCAACTTGGGCAGACCGTACACCTTTCAGACAAGATTCTTCCAATACAGTTGCTACTGTGCAAACTGCATATGCTGCACTTAGAACTCCATCACTCGTTCTTAAACACGAGCCATCCACAAACAGAATATAATCTGATTCTTTCAAAGGCTCATCTCGTATATCAGCTCTTGGTTTAGTACAGTATTCGAGACACATTCAGACAATCGTGATCTACTTCATCCATTTCAATCACATTCTCTTCATCTGGCAATGATGTCGAAGGATTCACATTCATACATCTGTCAATGGTCACATTATCTGCACTCAAGATTACCTTTTCATACCTAGTCAGCCGACTATGTGTCATGTATTGTGTTTTCGTTCTTGTCAAAAGAATTTCCACAGAATGGGGAACATACACTCTCAATGGATACCCCATCACTATGCCTTCACTCTGTTCCAGACTCACACAAGTAGCAGCAACTGCTTTCAAACATCCAGGCAACGCTTTCGCTACGGGGTCTAAAACAGCTGAAAAATATGCAATTGGTCTTTTCATAGTTCCATGTCTCTGCACCAAAACTGAAAATGCACATCCATCTCTTTCACTGCAGAACAGCTCAAAATCTTTCTCATAGTCAGGCATTCCTAATGCTGGAGCCTCACCCAATTTCTTTTTCTGCTCTTTGAATGCTTTCATTTCTTCATCATTCATTTCAAAAGGATCTTTAACATCCTTCTTTGTCAGTTTCTGCAATGGTTTAGCAATTAGTGAAAAACCGCTTATCCATTGTCGACAATATCCAACCATTCCCAAAAACATTCTTACCTCTCTTTGTGTCATTGGAGCTCTCATTCCTTGAATCATTTTTATTCTCTCTGTCGTTACCTTTCGTACTCCTTTCTCAATTTTATGCCCTAAATACTGGACTTCTTGTTTACAAAACTGCAATTTTGAAGGGGACACTTTATGTCCTCTTTTTGCTAAATGATTCAGCAAAGCAATCGTGTCATTAACACATGCTTCCTTTGTTTTTGATGCCACCAGTAGGTCATCAATATACTGAACCATTACTGACTTTTCTGGCATTCTTAAATCTTCCAATGATTTCTTTAGGATTTGATTAAAGATTGAGGGACTTTCTGTATACCCTTGAGGAATTCGGCACCATGCCAAAATACGCTCTCCAAACCTAAACGCAAATATTGGCTGGCTATCTGGATGTAATGGAATAGAGAAAAATGCATGACATAAATCAATCACAGTGTACCACTCTGCTTCGCGTGGAATCTGGTATAGAATCACGGCAGGGTTCGGTACTATTGGGCAACAAGGTACAACAATTTTGTTTACCTTTCTTAAATCCTGTACGATTCTATATGTTCCATTTGGCTTTTTCAGTCCCATTATTGGCGAATTACATGGACTGCTCATGATTTCTTTTAGAATCCCTTGTTCAATCATTTTATTTATTACTGGCGTTATTCCTTCAATTATTTCTGGAGTCAATTTATACTGGGGCGTATTTGGGTAACTCGTTCCTTCTTTTACTGAAATTTTTACGGGATCTACTCCTTTCATTAATCCTACATCTTCTCCTGTCAGGTCCCACACTTCTTCTTTTACTGTCCCTTTCAACTCAATTGGGATTTTCTCTGCATCAAATACAGGAAACAAATGATTTACTTCTGGTTCCAAATTTACCATTGTCATTTTGTACAGTACATCCTCATCTGGAGTTTGAAATGCAATTCCGTCTGGAGTACAATAAATTGTGCAGTTCATCTTACACAATAAATCGCGTCCTAAAAGGTTAACGGGACTACAATCACACACCACAAATCGGTGCATTTCATTAAATGGACCAATTCTCACCTTTACTAATCTAGTAAGAGGCGTTTCAATTTGCTGATTGGAGACTCCAACCACTTGTATATGTTCACCTGAGAGAGGAAGATTTGGAATTTCCACTGACCTTACAGTAGAACGGGTAGCTCCAGTATCAACAAGGAATGTTATATTTGCACCATTCACTTCTCCATCCACAAATGGACCTGACTGGTCTACCTCTAGAGTTGCGCCAAGCACGCACTCTCCCCTCTCTTTCAGACACCGTGATGAGCTTTCATACGACTCATCCTCACTCTGTCGTAACCAATATTGTGAGATTTCAGCTGCACGTGACAACTGTTTTACCTGTTCTCCTACGTAGAATCCTGTTTCTGCACTGTACTTCTGTTGATTAGCACTCTTGGGAAGTGGTGGTTGTGGCCCCTGACCTTGTTGAGTAACTACCTCACTCTGCACCTGTGAATTTAATGTTTGATTTTCTACATTAGGTTTAGGAGGAAATTTACACTCGTTTCTCCAATGCCCTAGCTTTCCGCAATTGTGGCATGGCCACTTTTTCTTTGCCTCATCTATGCTCATTTGTCCTTTTCCTTTACCTATATTAGGTCGGGATTTAAACTGTCCTGTTTCACTACTAGTATTATTCAATTGAGCTTCTTGCTTCTCTGCAACTTTCACCTGTGCCCACATGGCTTTTTCTTTCAATTTACGCTGTTTACTCTCAATTTCATCACTACAATACTTAGCATATCTCAAAACATCATCCACTGTACTATTCTGCCACCCTATCAAATGCTGCTTAATCCTTTCACTTATCTCTGGTGTTAATCCATACACAAACCTATATACAAAATGACTCATGTCCTTCTCACTTAGCGTCTCATAACCACTATACTGTTTGAAAACTAACAACAATCTCTCATAGTACGCATGCACTGATTCTTTGCTTTCCTGTGTTGTTCTGTCTATTTTCACCCAATCTGTTTCTTTTGGTGGAATCTTATTCTTCAAAAAGGTAACTACCTGATCATATTTCCGCATCACTTCTGGACCTGGCGCTCCTGTTTTGGCATCCCTTGGATATTCTACAGTTGGCCAATCAATTGTAATCTTACATTCCGTCCATAAATCAGCAGGCACTACTATGTCAAACAATCCATCTAGATCTATCCACAGCACTTTTGACACCTTAACAAATCTCTCCACTTGTCTGTACCGTTCTACTGGTTTCTCTCTCAATTTTGGGAAGTCATTTGTAAATGACAGTATATCCTGTCTGGTCCACGGAACATGCACATAACTACCACCTGGTGTTTCTCTCATTGGGTACTCTCTGGTAACTGGTTCCTTATCTGTCATTGCCAAAGCCAAAGATGCTTTATCTGTTGTTTTCTCATTCCTCTTTGTCCATCTGTTTCTCCATCTATCCACATCACCCCACTTTCTCAATAATACAATCAGCTCTTTTATCTGGGTCAGTCTTCCTGATGTGTTCAAATTTTCTATGTCTTTCTCACAAAAATCTACTCTGTACGGTTTCTGCAATGTCCTTACTTTCACAAATTCCACTCCTAGTTCACCTGCAATCTCTTCCAATTTGTCATGTAAATTTCTAGCTCTCCATGTAAGACTCTTACACAAAAACATAATCTCATCATCCTGATAATTCTTTAGTTTTTCCTGTTCCAATTGTTCCCAAAATCAACTCTTCCATGTCTATTTTTAACCTAATTACATCTAATGGTTTTTCTTCAGGTTCTTTTGCTTTTAGTGCTTTCATCCATTCATTTAACTCTTCTGGAGTTGGACCTACAGGTGTACTATTTAATTCAATCCAATCACTGGTTCTTTCTGGTGTTCCTGATGCGGACTCTGTCACCATAGGCATTCTTCTAACCTCACTCTCATTTATCGTCAAATTTGTAGGTGGACTCGGTCTACACGTACTCGCCGAATTGTGTGCACCTTCTTTATTCAGTTCCATCCCTTCTCTTTTTCTTTGCAAATGTAAATTCATGGGAATCACCAAAGAATGTTCATTTATTTTCTGATTTTCAAAAATTGGCATTACTGGACCTATCGTTACTGGTACAGTTACAGCTTCCATATTCTTTGTCAATTCTCTTATTTTCTCTGTCAATTCTTTTGTCGTTTTTGCTAGTTCAGTTGCATTGTCACTTTCTGTCTCATCATTTTGTGAAATTTTAAATGTCTCTTGTGACCTATTTATTTCATTTCTTCGTTCGGGTTTTTTATTCCTCCCAGTTTCCATTTGCGGTGCATTAGGTGTCACCACTACAGAAGTCTGTTGATATGGAGGTGGATTTCTGTTTAAAATATCTTCCAGCAATTCGTCATCCGTTTCACTACCACCATACACATACTTTTCTACCACTACATGTTTCTTTTTCTCAGTACACTTTCTCTTTGCTTCTTCCTCAACCGCAAAAGCTGGAAACAATCCTCCTGCCATGTTAGCGTATCTCCATCGCTTTACTCTATCCTCATGATTTATTCCCTACAACCTTCCTGGTATAAACTCATGATTCTTCAATCCTCTGGATCTCTCTCGCTCATACATCTCATCTTCCCATTCCGCTAAAGCTTCAAACTGTGTTGGTCTAGGTCTAGGTTCCAACATCACCATCTTTTCTCTCAAGTTCCGTAATACAGCTACATTAAATGAACCATTTTCAGGAAAAGCTAATGCTCCATCGTTCTTGGTGTATTTTGTCCAATTTTCTAATTAAATGCATGTATGATATCCATATTTCAGCATCATTTGTGAAGCTGGTGATTTCGGCGGAGGAATTATTTCTCCCTCTCTAGTCACTACCTTTTTGTCCTTCTTAAAGAAGTTCTTAACTTTCGACATCCAAGACGTTTTCTCTCTTCCATACTCATAGTACGACATGATTCACAACTTTTCTCTCCTACAACAATCAGCAACTCAACTCTGTTCCCTATGCGTTTATTTCAACCAATGCTAGCGCGACTCACACCAACGCTCCAATCACAACGATTTCTTTCTACGGCGCACTGTCCAATCCCAGCGCAGCTTTTGTCTACGTCACTTCGCTCCTGTTCTCATGTGACTAGCGCACTGTCCAATCCCAGCTCGGCTGTTGTCTACGTCACTTCTGCTCTTGACCCCTCCTTTACAAAATTTATCGGCAATTTCTTTTTCAACAATTCTTGTTAGTTACAACATTTTATCCACATTTCCATTGTCTGATTCGCTAAACCGAAAAGATAGCTTTGATCATTCACACAAGAATTCTGTATTTTCCAGTAGGCAGCGCTTACCTCTACCCTACCACAGAACTTTCAGTTACGTTGATAAAGTAGCACTTCCCTCTACCTTACCCTTCTTTCAAGCAAACGATAAACCCGTTTCTCTGGGGATAAAACACATGTGGAGACTATACTGCTCCTGAGAATTAAGGCCAGAGTTTCACAAGAAAACCGATCACTATTTCACTTAAACACCTTTTATACGCAAAATGTCCCTAAATAACACAACCTGTGTTATTAAATTGAACTCAGACAGTGTAAAATTCCATGCGACTTCTCTTGCCACACGTGTTCCACTTCCTACTTCCCGGAAGCGTGAAAACTTACATATAGCATAACGCGACTCAACAAAAAGTGTTAGACATAAACTTATCAATAATCTATAATCACCAAACTAATCTATAGTAACCATAACTCTGCTACCAAGAAATCTGATCCAGCGCTTACAATAAAAATATTTTCTCCTACTATGTTTTTGGGTCATCCAGGTGCAATTATTTCTCTAACACACACACTATATCCATATGACGATGGGGCCCATAACACCGCATATACATTTACTTACTCATTTATTTCCCTGGATTTTCCTCCGACATGAAACCTAGGAGAAAACGATTTGCTGGAAGGAGACGGGATACCTCTTTTATAATGACACAACAATTCTCATTTTACTTTAAAGGTATTCCGCTCATTGGTCGATGGACCAACTAGTAGGAATCAGTTGATGGTGATTAAGACCAGCTCAATCACAATGAACTCTTTTACCAAAACATTATTAATCATTATGCTAAAGAAAGTCACTGAGTCATTTGTTTAAAGAATAATAAAGTTTATATAAAGTTTTGAATGCAGAAAATTCTGGATTAATTTATTATTCAGATCATTGCATTTATCATCATTATAAGAATATTTGTAAATTGCATGACACTTTTATTAGAACGAAAATGAGGTTATCATACTAAAGACTCTATAGATCAACCTATCTATCTCTCGGGGAAATCCTAATAATTCTAATATAAATCTTGTCAAATGCTAGTTCTCCTAAAGCGGCATTTCATACTCAACTGGAAAAGGAAAATAACAGCAGCAGCATCAGCTCGTCAGCATCAGCAACCGCAAACTCTCCCATCTACAGCATCTAACTTCTTCAGCATCTCCCGCAGCATCCCGCAGCATTCTAACTCCCTCCCACCAAGAGTAGGTCTTCTTATACCCTAATTCTAGCTTACAGCATAAAATGTTTCTTCTTACATGGCGCGATTCATTCTCATTGATCAAAAACTCAGGTCCCTATACATTCTAATCAAACTTCCTGGTCTTAACTAGTTCCGTGAGGAATGTCCATGCAAGCATCGTTTCCCACAGTTCATGCACTTGCTCATCCGTTTCGATCAGTCCAAATTGTTTCTTTTTCTGCAACAAATTGTATAATAGAGTTCTCTCTATTGATTCAACCAGGCTTCTCACGCTTCTTGCTGATCATCTTGGCACACATCTGCTCAGAAGGGTCACAGCAGCCTTGACCATACTTTCATCTCAGCCTCTCGACATCAGCACGTGATCATCCCTTTGCAACAGCCTCTCTCCTCTATCACATGGTCGCATCCGCTCCTGCGCACTCTAGTAACTCGCGGCCATTTTATATTACTGCTCAGCAGGCCTAAGCGCACTTTTTTCTAAAGAAAACAAAATGTTATTAAAACAATGAAATATAAACCCTTTTGTTTCCCTCCCGTCTTTCTACGTACCCCAATTAGGTATTACCTAGCAGAAGCAACATATAAAGCTGTCCCTTACTTACCATCGCTTTATTTTGCAACCACACGTTTTATTCAAAGCACAAAAACATACATTTTATTATCATTTCAGTACGCAAAATATTATGTTATATTAGAAACGTAAACAACTATTAGTTCATTACTTTGCACATAAAACTGCGTGTTATCCTTTCCCCAGACATACATTGTTGGTTATTTACTTGAACGAACATGTTTATTATTATTATACGAAAATATTAGGAGGTTAAAATTTTTATATTTACCCTGCTCCATCAATGTCGTGTAACTCAAAGTGGAGTTATTTGTTGCTACAAGCTTGATTTAAGTGAATAACCTATTTTTAAGGATATCTTGAGAACTGTATTGTGGATTTTTGTCGTTTGGTCTTGTTTTGGTTTAGTTAAAGATTATTTATTTTTCTAAACTGTTGTGGTGTCCATTTGTAGTGTTTTCACTGTGTTACTGTATGTGTTCACAAATGCTTTACACACTGCCTCTGAGATAAGCCTGTCTGCTCGTGCCAAGCTACCAAGGGGGTGAGTAGGGGTTATTTTGGGAGTGTATCCCCCTTACACTGACTAGAAGCAAGGGTCCCTATTTGGACAAAGGTACCTACCTCTGCCAACTAGAGACCCCATTTCTAACAGTCAAGAAGCATACTATGACACAATACTGGGTAGATTCATTGCTCTTAGATTCCTCCGATTTTGCGACCAGCTTAAATTAATTGAGCGTGTCGTTGGTGGACTCACTTTAGCCTTTGACCTTGATTTCCTTGAATCTTTTATTCATGTAAAAGTGCCTCTCCCGCTCTGTTGTAGTGAAACATCATCTTAGTGAGATGATTGGTAGGATTGTTTCAACCACAAAGGTGTAACAATGGAGAGGAATCAGTAGGTGTAGGGTGAGGCTGCTCTCCAAATGAAGAACTCATACAAGTGGTTTTGAGATTCCCCATTGAAATGTATTAATCATTTCTCCTCTCTGCCTTACACAGTTATGTATATTGTGAACGGAACCCTTAAAGGTCCACTTAGTGCCTCTTGTTGCTAGAGAGATGCAGAACTAGTTTCTAGTTGCATACATGCACACGTACGACAAACATACTTATCACTTTTCCCAAACAAAAAGTATAGTGTTTGGCTTTTCCCCTTGTCACAAATGAGTGACAATAGAAGTAGTATAATTCCCACAGGAACTCTAAACATCAAATAAACACGTTGTAAGAGCTGGATAATTAAATGGGAGACCACCAGGGTATGAGATACCGTAAAGGTAAGTAACCCGCCTCCAAGAGGCAAAGCAGGGTTCAATGAAAACTCTTGAGGCTTATCCCTGGTAGCTGTGGCACTGGTCACATTCTTTCTTCGGAGAAAATGCACACAAAGTATCTTAGAACCACCAAAACAACTAAATAAAAGACATTGGAGATGGAGACCGGATTATCAGCAGTACATAGGCATGTTTCTAGAATATTAAATCGCTGAAAGTGTAAGAGGTCCCAGGCCCGACATGATCACAAAGAAACCCAAAGGGATTTTCAGAAAGAAAGAAAGTGGAAAAGAAGGAGTCCACTATAGTCAAGCATAATGATAACAATTAGATAGCATGTCCATTGAAGTAAGTACCCCACTATGAGCTTAAAGAATCGCTTTAAATCCACTTTAAAACTCAGTGGCTCAGACATGTATGGTTCTAGTATTGGAGAATTGGAGAATATATGTGTGAGACCTTTAGTATAGTTGAGATGGGACAATTCCAGCTCACGTGGTGGGGGGCAATATTGGTATTTAACCAGCCATAAATGCCACGTTTAATTGTTTTAAATTGCCAGAAACCTTGAATTAATTGTGCACTAACATGCAGGTGAAAGTGATTGCTGAACCCTTGTGAAGGCAGCGGTAATATCTGACATTGCGAACAAAAGGAGTCAAATTAGTTATTGCCCATTAATGTAGATAGTTGGTCAAATTAAAGTTATGCTATCAATGATGTATAAGAACATGTCATGAGTGATGTACTAATGGAGGTAATTAGCAGTGTATGACAAGGGCACAAGTTATAGTTACTTTAGGGCCTGAGTTATAGTTACTTGAGATAACTATAACTGGTGATTTTCAATGGTTCTGTTCGTCTAAAGCCTTTGTTTTTTTCAGTGAATTTCTACATGTTTTAATGCAAAGTTAGATAATATTACCATACCTAACTATGTCACTTTAATCTTTGTTTTTTTTATTGAATTTCTAGGGTTTTATCAAGTAAAGTAATATTTTATTGCCATATGTAATGCCAACCCCACGCCTCCCATGACCTTTAGCCATACACTGCATGGGGTTGGCCACAGTGCCTGGCCTGCAGCCAGGCCCTGCGGCCAACCCCTCTCTGGCAGCCACACCAATGCCGCTCATGGCCTGTTGGTTTTGTGAAGGGATCAGGATAGCAACATATGTAAAGCACATGTATTGTCTTTCTAAAAACAATACAAATAATTACAATAAAATGTTTATTGCAACTCTTCCCACAGTGCAATGTTTAATAAAAGTGATTGTCATAAAACATGTAATAAACTTTAATTTAAAAAAAACCTATATGTCTTTGAGTCTAGCAAGATGGAGTGAGAGAGAGAGAGAGAGAGAGAGAGAAAGAGAGACAGAGAGGGCGGAGAGAGTGAGAGAGAAAGGGAGACAAAGAGGGAGGGAGAAAGAGGGTGAAAGAGAGAGAGAAAGAGGAGAGAGGGAGAGAGAGAGAGAGAGAGAGAGAGAAAGCGAGAGGGGAGAGAGATAGAGAGAAGTTTTTTATTTTCTGTGGTAAGATATACTTACAGAGAGATATATTCAGACAAAGTGAAAAGAAAAACTATTTTTCAACCTTTATCAAAGAAATCACCATTCCCTGTCCTTGTGGCTGAGTGTAGACAAACAATGAAACACTAAGAATCAAACCCATACCAATCAGTATAATAGTCTGACACATTTACCACCAGGCTACAGTGACTCTTCACTGGGCTGAATCATAACTTATTTATGACATTCAAACCAAAAACCCAAGCCTATGTAGTACAGTAGGTTAGTGTGCACCTACTGTAACATCATTTACAGAGTGGAATGGAAGGACAGAGAGATGACAGAGAGATAGAGAGAGAGAGGGAGAGAGAAATATTTTCTTTTTTATTTTCTTTGGTGAACTTAAAGAGAGATATATTCAGACAGAGTGAAAAGAAAAATATTTTTCAACCTTGTTCAAAGAAACAGCCATTCCCTGTCCTTCTGACTGAGCACAAGGTTCAGCATTGACAACCAAAAACCCAAGTCTATGTAGTAGAGTAGGTTAGTGTACACCTACCGTAACATCGTTTACAGAGTGAAATTGAAGGATGGGGAGAGAGAGGAGGGAGAGACAATGAGATAGAGAGATTTGTTTTATTTTCTGTGGTAAGATGTACTTAAAGAGAGATATATTCAGACAAAGTGAAAAGAAAAAATATTTTTCAGCCTTTTTCAAAGAAACAAGTGAAATTGAAGGATGGGTAGAGAGAGAGGAGGGAGAGACAAAGAGAGAGAGATATTTGTTTTTATTTTCTGTGGTAAGATGTACTTAAAGAGAGATATATTCAGACAAAGTGAAAAAAAAATATTTTTCAGCCTTTTTCAAAGAAACAACCATTCCCTGTCCTTCTGACTGAGCACAAGGTTGAGCATTGACAACCAATGAAACACTATAGCCTTATAGCCCGCTGCCGAGGGCTATACCGGCTGTTAAAGGCCCTGATCCCGAGTTATAGGCCCGAGCCGCAGGCGAGGGCCTATAACGAGGGAGAGGGCCTTTAACAACCGGTATAGCCTGAGGCAGAAGGGCTATAGCAGTTATTAGAACATTCCACCCACTAAGGGTAGAATGTTCTAAATTAAAAATGGAGAAACAAAAAGACAAACATTGGAATGTTGGAGCGCTGGGCTTATACCAGCCATTATAAGCCCAGAGCAACTCCATTGTCTTCAATGGAGCTCCCAACATTCCAATGTTCTAATAAGAATTAAACCAATGACCTTCAGAGTAAGAGTCTAACACCTTTACCATTAGGCCACAATGACTATTTACTGCTGTGAATCAAAACTTAGTTATGACATTCGAACCAAAAATCCAAGCCTATGTAGTACAGTGGTTAGTGTACACCTACTGTAACATCGTTTACAGAGCGAAATTGAAGGACTGGGAGAGAGAAAGGAGGGAGAGCTAAAGAGAGAGAGAGAAAAGTGTTTTATTTTCTGTGGTAAGATGTACTTAAAGAGAGATATATTCAGACAAAGTGAAAAAAAGAAAAATTCCAACCTTTATCAATTACCATTACCTGTCCTTATAACTGAGCACATGTTTAAGCATACACAACCATTGAAACACACGAATCATACATAACCTTCAGAGTAAGGAGCAAGAATCTGCCATCTTAACCACTAGGGCACAGTAACTCTTTATTGGTTTGAATCAAAACTTAGTTATGACATTCAAATTGAAAACCCACGCCTATGTAGTTAAGTAGGTTACTGTACACGTACAGTAACATAATTTACAGAGTGTAATGGAATTATGGAGAGAGAGAGTAGGAGAGGGAAAGGGGTAGGAGAGAGAGAAAGAGAGGGACAGAGAGGGAGAGACGTTTTTTTCCTCTGGGGTAAAGATGTACTTAAAAAGAGATCTATTGAGGGGGGGCGTGGCCAAGGTGCCGATGAGGACGGACGCGTGAGCTGAGAGCTCCGCGTCGACCCCAGATAATATCCTGTTGAGCCGAGCTGCAACGGCATACCAGGACCCAGGGACTGCCCCGATTGCCCCGGCGTATGGTGAGAGACGCCGCGACCCGAAAATCGGGCTGAGAGAGGAGGCGGCGGGCCGAGCGAGGTGACGAACCCGGATTGGGAGAAACCAAGATGGCGCGGACGCCGGCGACCTGAGGCCGGCGAGGAAGCTGAGGGTGGCGGAAGTGCGGAGCGCCAGAGAGCAAGCACATACGGAGGAGCGGGAGCACGGGCAGGCAACTCCGGTCGGCAGCAGGAGTGCACGCGGCGGCCGACGCCGTGAGGGAGTCGAAGACCGTAGCGCAGCCGCGAGGCCCTGATCGCCGGAGCGGCGGCGGCCTGAGCACTGGGACCGGGCGCAAAGTGCGGGCGACCACCGGGCATACGAAGGCACCCCATGATGAGCGGCGCACAGTGGGGGAGCGTGGCGGCACCACCCGATTGCTGCCTTGCTGGACTGGAGCGGACCGGGGCTGCAGGTGAGCGTTCCCGCTGCGTGGGAGAGTGGTGGGCCACTTGGAGGGCTCCGATCGGAGCCATAGCCCAGCTGTGATACGGCCTGGTGGACTCTTGGCAGGTGAGCGGGGCTGCACCAACTATTGCGCCGAGCGAAGGCTCCCTGGCGCGGCGGCGAGAGGAAACGTGCAATGATGTGCTGAGGTCGGGATTCTGCCATGCTGGGAAGAGGCCTGGGAGGGCGGCGGCCCGCTGTGGCGCACTGAATCGACCGAGTAGGGTCTTGGGGACGGCCCTGGGAAGCGCTGAGCGGCTCGGAGGCCCGACGAAAGGCACCCACATTGGGACCTGGGGAGCAGCTAGGAGGAAGGAGACCCGAGGGCGGACCAGACTGCCATCCCGGACGGCTGCGGGACTCTCCCACAGGACATTGGGGGCAAAAGCTGAGCCGAGAGCCGGTGAGGAGCGCTGGAGTGGGCCAGGAAGTCTGGGGGCTCACCGAGGGCAGAGGAGACGGCGTGCATGACTGGGGGTCGCTACTGGGCGTGGATGCCTGGGCCGGAGCTTCGGCACCTCCTGGAGTGCCTGAACCGGAGACCGAGACTGCACCACGGCATGGGGAAGCCACGGGGGAAGCAGGGAGGAGCGACCCCGGATCATGATGACTCGGCAATAGAGCCCGGGAAACAAGATGGAGCGGACCAACTTCCTGGGACCCTGAGGCAGCAGCAGGTCACCCAAATATTGCAGGCCATCACCGAGACGAGAGCGGCCCTACAGCAGGACATTGCGCAGGTAGCGACGGGCCTGGGCCTACTCCGGGCCGACCATGCAAAATTAACGGATCGGGTGAAGCAGACGGAAACGAAGTTGGAAGATATAGAGCCGGTTCAAAGAAAATTGGAGTCCCAGATGGGGGAGGCTATGAGTCGGTTACAAGCCCTGGAACGGAGAGCTGAAGACGCAGAAGGGCGGAACCGCAGGAACAACATACGGGTGGTGGGACTGCCGGAAGGAGTGGAATGGGCCAATATGGTGGACTACCTGGAGAACTGGTTGTGAACAGATTTGGCGCCAGAGGGCCTCTCTCCTTTTTACACCCTGGAAAGAGCACATCGGGTGCCGGCACGCCCGCTGGCGCCGGGGCGACCCCCTAGACCGGTTATTGCACGTCTGCTCCATTATAAGGATAGAGACTTGTTGCTGCACAGAGCCCGCTCCTCGGGTCCCTACAAGGTGGACAATGGCAATGTGACGCTGTTCCCGGATTACACCTACGAGGTGCAGCGCCGCCGGGCTTCTTTCATGGTGGTGAAGAAGGTGCTACGCGACGAAGGACTGCAGTATTCGCTGATGTTTCCTGCGCACCTAAAAATAGTAATGGATGGACGGACACACTTTAGTGACACTCCGGAGGAGGCATGGGCTTGGCTCGAGACCGAGCGGGCACGGGAGCGGCAGAGCGAGGCAAGGAGCTGCAGGCTGAGGGCCATCGTCCCCGCAGATCGCAGCGTGTCAGGCGGCGACGCCAAGGCGCGGGGGGCCCACGGCGACACAGACAGAAACGGAGAAGTCGGCGGCTTTGCGGGCAGTGGTTGCGATATCCCAGGAGAAGATATTTCAGGCGGCGGAGGCCACGGAATCGGAGAAGGGCTCCGGAATGACGGATTCTGATGAGACAGGGGCGGGAAGCCCTGCTAACCCACATGTCACACCCGGGACAGCGGATGAACTTGTTGATGCCTAGGGAACTTAGAGGGCATTTCACTTTGGTTAGAACAGGGCCCAGGAAAGCTGGGGCAATGTTATTAGTGAGCACACTCCATGAGCTCGCATAGCAGGGGATTGGCAGGCCCTGGGGTAGGTTATCCATTGGTATAGTGGCGGGGCTCACTAAGTTGCGAACCCCCGGAGAGTTTGGGGGCCGAGTTAGTACTGGGGGTACGGAGCCGGCCAGTGACGGCATACTAAGCAAGGTCTTGTTGGCCCTTGGTCGCCTCCCCTGACTGGTTTTGAGTTCACAGGTCCACAGTCGCTACTGTAGGACGTAGGTTGGGGGTTGTAGTTTGGATGGGAACTAGTGTTGTAGTGCCTGTTCTGGGGGGGGAGGGATTTGGGGAGTTAGAGGGGGGAGGTTTGAGGGATGGGGGGTTGGGGGGGTGGGGGGAATTGTATCTTTCGGGGCCACCGGTGTGTCCATAACGGGCGAGCAGTCCTATGCAGGATATCAGCAGAGAAATGGGGACGATACACGAAGTTAAGTGCATAACGTGGAATGTCCGGGGGTTACACACCATGCAAAAGCGCCATAAGGTGCATGCTTCCTTAGTGCGAGGGGGACCCAAATAGTGTTTCTTCAGGAAACCCATATTAACCGCGCTGAAGGATTGGCGCTCTCACGGAGGTGGAGAGGGCAAGTATACTATACAACATTTTCAGCGTACGCCAGGGGGGCGCTAATATGGATCAGAGCGGGGGTCCCCTTTCAGTTAATGAGACAGGTGGTAGATCCAGAAGGGAGGTTTGTGGCGGTGGCAGGGTGCCTGAATGGGAGGGATGTGACTCTGTGCAGTGTATATGCCCCCAACGTGGACCAGGCAGACTTTTTCTCCCGGTTATCAGGGAAATTGGCACCATACCTGACCGGCTCGGTACTTATGGGGGGTGACTTTAACTCCATAGCTGACGTGGACATAGATAGATCACACCCGCCTTTACCCGAGGCGCCTGTACATAGGCTCTCCAAAGTCCGACGGGACTGGCAGGATAGGTGGGGGCTCGTGGACACGTGGCGCGCACACCACCCGGACGAGAGGGATTACTCCTTCTTCTCGGCGGTGCACGACTTACATGTGCGGTTGGATGTGCTGTTGTGTTCCCCGGATATCCACGCTAAGGTAGCCCATAGTGAATACCTAACGCGGACAATCTCCGATCATAATCCGCTACTGATGAGGCTCCAGTGGGCCCCAGAGCGGCCCGCGATTCCGGCCTGGCGGTTACGACCGGAGGCATTGGAGGACCAGGTCTTCCGCGACGAGGTAAGGACTGGGATTGAACGGTATTTCCTAGAGAATGAGAATGAGAATGAGTACCATAAGTACCTTTTCCCGGCTACTGATATACCGGCCACCGGGGGCCCTAGGGCAATTTCTCCACACTCTCCCCCCCATTACAGCCGATATGGCATGTAGGCCATCTAATTTCACACTGTTAGGGGATCTTAACATTCATTTCGACGACCCCTCTGACCCTACTGCCAAAGAACTGACCTTGAGCCTCTCCGCATTACAACTCAAGCAATTAGTGTCCAAACCTACCCACACCAAAGGCCATTTACTTGATCCTGTTTTTAGTAACTGTGTCAATTTTGCAACAGGAACCCCTTCCCCGCTCCCGTGGTCGGACCACTTCCTTATCCCTCTTTCTTGGGCCACTCCCGACCCTCTTTGTCCTACTAACACAATCACTCGTAGGGAAAGGAACTGGTCCAAACTCCCTCAGGACCATTGGCTGAAGGCCCTTGAAACATCAAAGCCACCCAACAACTCCAATCCTGTCCTAGCCAATTAGGAATATAACAGATGGATCCACAACTCCTTAGATTCCTTACTCCCTCTAAAATTCTCTCAAACTAAACGTGGCGGCACCACTGCTCCCTGGTACTCCTCCAAACTACGGGAAAGTAAGCGTCTCTGTAAAAAACTAGAGAGGAAATGGCGACTAGACTATTCCCCATCCAGTAAAGCTGTATATAGGGAGGCAATAAAAACTTACAAAAAGGAAATTAAATCTTCGCAATCGACCTTTTTGGAGGAAAAAATTAAGGCAGATGCTTTTTCACCTAAAGAAATTTACCGAATAGCAAAAACTATCCTCAAACTCCCCCAGATAAGGCCAAACCCGATCGACGCTCAAAATAGATGTAACAATCTGGCTGTTTTTTTCTTCCAGAAAATACAAGCAATATATACATCCTTTTCCCCCATCAAACTCGACGCAATCACTACGATTCCTCTAAGCACAGCCACCCTGGATACTTTTCCCCCTCTTAATCTCACCATATTAGAATCCATTATGCACCAGGTAAAATCAGGCAACCCCCTCGACCCGGCACCCCCACGTGCCCTGTTACCTATTATGGGCAACATCCTTCCCACTGTCCTTGACCTCCTTAATGCCTCCATCTCATCATGCATTGTCCCTACCCCCTGGAAGTGCGCCATGGTCAAAGCTTTATTAAAAAAACCTAATCTAGTCCAAGACAATCCCAGTAATTATCGACCAATATCCTTGTTACCATGGCTGAGCAAGATCCTGGAGAAATATGTCAACTCACTACTCTCAGAGTTCTTGGAGAATAACCATGTATTAGATCCTTCCCAGACGGGATTCCGTCCCATGCATGGAACCGAAACTGCCCTTCTAACAGTAACCGAGGAGTCCAGGAAGATCCTCGATCAAGGAGGCTCCGCAGCAATTATCCTCCTTGACTTAAGTGCCGCATTCGACACTGTAAATCATGATATACTAATACACCGACTTATCAACTTAGAAGTATCAGGAAAAGCCATCACCTGGATCAAATCCTTTTTAGCAGATCGTTCCTTTCAGGTTTTTGAGGGTGATCCAGCGCAATATTAGCAAACAGCATTCATACATCAGATACTCACTTGGGCCCATACATTCATACTACACTAATACTTACGCTGGGTTTTATCAGTTGTTACTCTCTATCAAAAATCCCTGCTACCAATTACCTTCTGATTGAAGAGTAATGACTTACCAATGAATCCTTTGCTAATTGGGAAGTTTAAAATGAGTGACATTCATTATAATACATAATCCTGAAATAACCACTGAGTCAGGAAGTTTTAAAATGTTTATCTAAAGATTTAGCAGAGTAAAATACAGAGCCACATGGTACTTAATCGCAATACCCAAGATTAAGCATAGAAATGATTATTGCAAATCAATGACGGTGTTTAAAGAAAAGGAGAGGATAGGGATAGCAGCGCAACTAAAGGTTGCATTATATTTACCTAAGTGCGAGAACCAAACCCCTTGGCCAAGGAGTTGAAAGAATAGGACCCAGGAAGGATGAAGAGCAAAGACTTCTTCCAGGATCAGGACAGGACCGGTGACCTCTCTACAACGACGCCTGCGTCGTTCCCCTCTCTGATACTCGGCTTCTCCTCGATTCTCTCGTGCCTTCCTTCTAATGGACTCCACCGCCCCCTCCTCAGGACCTCTTCTGGACAGGGATTCAGTCTGCAATCGATCAGCTTAGCGGTCTGGAGCTCTTCCTGTCAGCATCTCCGCTCTCCTGTGCTCTGCTCACTAATTAGCTAATTCTATATCTATTATACCCTTCTACGCCCATGTACCTCCCCTTAATGTTGCTAAAACATGGGACCACTACTTCTGATTGGACAGGGACAGGGGGTTGATCCTCACACCATATTGATTTGACCTAAATTGTAAAGCCTATTGTTTTTAAATTCCCACCCCTTCAAATTAATACATTCGCTTTATTTCCCACCCGTCTCATGACAAATGTAAACCAATTTTCATAAACAATGTATCAATGTGCAACAGGAAAGGCAAGAGTACAGCATCTTCGGCCATCGGGTCGCGGCCTTGGACGACGTCCAGATTGACTTCATTTTGGCAGGCACACAGGACACATGCGCAGAACCATTTGCCTCTCGAGTTTCAGGTCACCAACCCAGGCCCAAGTTTACGAACTAATAAAAGTGCAAGAAGCAAATATTAAAATCACAAAATAATAAGTTTCACTTTCTACTCTATCCCCTTTTACTTATAAATCTATCCCGCATTAGTAGCGTTAAGAAAACGACAAATTAAGAATAACACAAGAGCAAGCTGAAGCATGTGAAAACATCAAGCATCCATTTTAAAGAACACTGCGCAGAAGCAGAAATTTCCCACCAAGCAAAGAGAGACGTCACAACACGTGATATGGTTGAGATATGCGCAGATAGTTTCCCACGCTTTAGCGGCCATATTAGATTACATACAAGCGTTATTCATTAGTAAAACACATAGGCAAGCTTCCTTGCTATTCGTGTAGTGTATGCAACGTTAGTATTAACAATACAAGTTTTAATAAATTAATACTGTGATGAGGATTGAATACAAGCAAGTTTCATTTATGAAACCTTGCTCCATCAATCCCCTCTCTGATGGCGTTTCTGAGCCATCAAAATACTACCCACAATCAGATGCCAACTTTTAGCAAATTACTTTATTCTCATTTTTACACTTTCCATTTTTGCCATCCCCTTTCAATTTCTTGTAGAATTCACTTCTCCATTCTTCAAGTTCGATTTCATCTACCTTTCATTTCTTTCCTCTTCCTGTCACCTTATATGTTCCACTCTTTCTAAAACATTTGCACCATATTGTTATTGCCAAGATTATTATTGCTATCCCCGCTAAGGGTACTAATATTTGACCTATAAGTCCTTTTCCTATATTAGCAAACCAGGTACCAATTGACGCAATACTATTTGTTAATCTTTCCCATACACTATCAACTTCCAGTGGTTTAAGTTCTTTCTCAAGATTAGTTATATTCTGTATATATGTTCCAATTTCTGCACTCTTATCAGGAATATAAGTGCAACAATGTTTCGTCTTCAATAATTTACAGACTCCGCCCTCTTTTGCCAATATAATATCAAGAGCAAGTCGATTTTGCATCACCATAGATCTAATCGCAACCATTTCCGCATTAATCATTAGAAAACCTCCAACAGTATCCGTTGATAAACGATCAACCACTGTAGACAATTTACATATTTTCCTTGAGTTCAGAATTATTCCCACTGAAGGTATCAACGCACCAAATATATCGCCTACAATTTCTGAAAAACTAGATCTTTTACTACGTATTAATTCGCTATTGTTTTCATTGCTCCCAGTGTTTCTTTTTACGTGGTATATCTTTGGAAATACTATTCCAAAATAACAACTTCCATACCACCGTGCAGGAAGCCTAAAGTAAGCCTTATTCCCACATACATAATAGATTCCAGGAAAAACTGAAACTGTTCCTCCTTTGAGTCCCCAACCTCCAAGAATTAAGAAATTGTGTTCACATTCACTGGTACCGATGAAAACATTGTTATAATCAGTCCTTAATCTATATAGACAAATTTTCCCCGTCTTTACAAAATCCAGAGCCATAGCAGCTTGAGCCTTGCCAGGTGTGTAACTCCCTTCTTTCTCAGCCCAAGGAGGCAAATGAGCCTTATGCTCAGAAGCTTTCTTTTGAAAATCTTGTCTTCTATTTTCTACTAAATTCAAAAAGATCTTTTCTTCTTCATGTAAGGAACATGTTAGATTGTGTCTATGTGCATGTGTTATGTCTATCGATTTCATTGTTAAGAAAGATTCTCCCATAAAGTGTGCGTCTTGACTACTAAGCACTGGGTTCATACTCTTGCGAATCGGAACCTCAGAAAATATCACATCTAAGTTTGAATAATAATACTGAAGTCTTCCTGTTCTATAAAATAAACTAGACAATACTCTACATGATATGCCATATGTCAGTGGTAAGTGATGGTATGTTAATCCTTTTGCTACTGATTCAGGTAACTTCATACAGACTTAACAATTACTAACTTCCATGGTATCTACATATTGAAATAATAACTTTGTGAAAACGTTTAAACTAGTGTCGTTGTCAGCTATTTCATGATGAATTTCTGGTTCATTCTCTGCCATTAGCTCTACCCTATTGCCCTTCATGTTTGCTGTCCTCTCCTTAGTTTCATTATTAATCTTTTTATCCATTATCATAAGGTAAGGAACTGCTACAATCAGGACTAACCATACTATAAGCACCATTACTAGACTACATATGCATATTGCACAGCATCTTCTACAACATCTCTGTTTTGGTCTCCCAGCAACTCTATCGTCAGGCATTTTTCGACAAGGAAGATTGCTCTTCTTATCTTTTCTTCTTTTCTTTAGCTTATTTCTTTGCTTAGTCAGGGTGGTCTTGTTTCTTTTTCGTACATCAGTTCTGCACTTGTTCCTTCGCCACCACTGTCACTTGACTCTGAGCTTTCAAAATCTTCAAGAATGATATAAGTCCAGTCAGGACCCTTGAATTTGTTATTCACAAGTTTCAGTCTTTTACTTTTTCTTTTCTCTGACTTTTTCTCTTGATCAGTTTGACTTGTTACTTCAGGTACTTGATCTGGATCTCCACTTCTGGTCGTTATGTGGTACTTTACTCTTTTAATGACACTCGGCCAATGATCTCCTTTTCTTGTTTTCTTTGTCGGCAATGTTTCTTTATTTTCGTCTTCAGAGATCTCGTTATTTTCACTGCTTAGTACTGCTTCGTTTTCTTCTATTACTGTTTCTGCTGTTTGCTCTTTTTCAGGTCTGATTGGTTTCTCTTCAGCAGCTCCACTATGAGTTTCCAATTTTTGACTTTTTTCTTGATTTACTTCAAGTTCATGTCTTTCGAAATTTTCTTCTTCTTTGTACTCTTCTTGATCTGACTTGTTCTGATCAGGGCTTATTGCACTGTGAACTTCTGCAGCCTGACCGGATTCTTCTAGACCTGTCTGTCCCTGTTCAAAGTCTATTAGGTCTTCACTGTTTTGAGTCCAGTTTCCTTTCCCTATCTGACCTTGTTCAGGATTTCTTAATGTCTTTTCTTCTTGTTCCTGAACTGCTTCTTCTTCACCTATCTGATCTTCTTCAATTTCTTCCAATTTCGCTTGACTTCTTGTTCTGTGATATACTTCAGGAACTTCTACCACTGGTATCCAATCCTGACTTGTGCTCGGTTGTTCTTCTTCAGCTTCTCTGGAATCTCGAACCTGAGATTCTTCAGCTAGGCAACCTTCAGCTTCTTCAGTGATTGGCGTTGTCTGAGGATTCTCTTCCTCGGGATCTGGTACTCTCTTGGTGTGACTTACATGAATCCAATTAGGAAATCCGGCACACTTCACTGCTGTATTCGTTGTCAGTATGACTTGACATGGTCTGCCCCATCTAGGTGATAGACACGTTTCTCTGGTGTGATTCTTCACTACCACCCAGTCACCAGGATTCAGATCATGTTCTTGCTCGGGCTGCCTGGAAACTGCGTCTTCTCCAACCTGATGAGAGACCGAACGCACTAGGTCAGCCAATCCCTTGCAATAGTCCAGAACCATATCATCAGATATATTCAGTAGTTTGTTTGTGGGAACATGTCTTTGTCTCATTGCTCTTCCGATCATTATTTCGTGGGGACTCAATCCTGTGTTTCTGTCAGGTATGCTTCTGAGTCCCATTAAAACAAGTGGCAATGCATCTGGCCATTCTAATGATGTTGAGGCACACATCTTTCCCAATCTTGACTTTATAGTGCCATTCAATTGTTCAACCACTCCAGAAGCTTCTGGACGATATGCACAGTGCAGTTTCTGTTGGATTTGGAATGCTTCACAGATTATTTGGATCACTTCACTGTTAAAATGTTTTCCTCTATCTGATTCCAAAGTTACTGGAAAACCAAACCTAGGAATGAGCTCTCGTAGCAACAGTTTCGCAACTGTAATGCTGTCATTTCTCCTAGTAGGGTAAGCCTCCACCCATTTTGAAAACAGGCACACTATGACTAGTACATATTTCAGCCCTCTACATGGTGGTAACTGTATGAAATCAAACTGAAGTCTCATAAATGGACCCTCTGCCTTTCCAATTTTCCCAAATCCAATTACTGTCTTCCTCCCCGGATTATGCATCTGGCAAGTTAGACATCTCTGGCAAAGACTCTCTGCAACAGCCCTGAATTTAGGATTATACTAATTTTGTCTGAACAGCCTAATCATTGCATCTCTCCCTATGTGTGTGTCTCCATGATACATCCTAGCCATTTTTGAAAGTAAACAGTCTGGCATGACTGGTCTGCCATCAGCACTGATCCACACTTCATCATCTCCTCTTTGGGAACAACCCACTTTGATCCACAAATTCTTCTCACTTTCATCAACCTCATCTTGCAATTTCTTAACGTCATTCCAAGTTTCAGGTGGCATATACAACATAAGTTGGCAGCTGATTCCCATTCTTTCCACCCTCTTATTGACTGACATTCTGGTTTTGGCACAATGTTGAGACACCAGATCTGCATATCTGTTGCCGACTACCACCCAGTCATCTCCTGACTGATGTGCGGCACATTTCACCACAGCCAATTCTTTTGGTGATGGTACTGCTTCTAGCAATTCCCTTACAAATTGTCCATTGTTAATGGGGGATCCTGAAGAAGTCATGAAATCCCTCTGCATCCATAGTTGGCCAAAATCATGCACAACCCCGTAACCATATTGGCTATCTGTAAATATGGTTACTCTCTGATTCCTCCCAAATTTGCATGCTTTTATCAACGCAATTAATTCAGCTTCTTGTGCAGATTTGACTCCTGGTAAATAAGATGCTTCAACTATTCCAGTTAATTCACATACCGCATAGGCAGCAGTTAGTTTACCGTCTTCATGTCTTTGACATGAACCATCAACAAATAGCTCCCTGTCTGGCTTTTTAAGAGGCTGTTTCTCAATATCTGGGAGTGGTTTTGTGCATAATTCTGTAATCTGTAAACAATCATGTTCATCTTCTTCGTCATCTTTAATTCTCTCATGATATGGGTCTGGTAGTAAGGTTGCTGGATTTATTATAGTACACCTTACCATGGTCACATTTTCAGCACCCATTATGATTCTTTCGTATTTAGTCAGCCGACTAGGAGTAAGATGTTGAGTTCGTGTTCTTGTCAACAGAATCACAACCGCATGTGGAACATACACCTTTACAGGATGTCCCATCACAATTGACTCACTTTGTTCAATGCTCAAACAAGTAGCCGCCACTGCTTTTAAGCATCCTGGCAACGCGGCTGCTACTGGGTCCAATGTAGCAGAAAAATATGCTATAGGACGTCTTTCTAATCCATGTCTCTGAGTTAAGACAGAAAGTGCACAATTTTCTCTCTCATGACAGAACAATGCAAATTCTCTTTTATAATCAGGCATGCCTAAAGCAGGTGCTGAGTAATACAATAATGGGGTAGACCCGAAAGGCCACTGGACCCGGGTAACTTATGGTACAAAAGAGTAATGTCACAGTGGACTACAATTACATATTATGCCAAACAAAGGAAAACATTATTACTTTAAATTAAATAAATGCCACCATTTGAATCATTCACCAAAAATGGTTATGATTTAATTTCATCACAGAGTTGCATAATAGCCCGAATGTAAATGACATGTATCAATATGAAACATTATATTCAAGTCTGGTGACAGGAGAGAAAAGTGCAAGGAAAAAGGAGATGTTTGTGAAAGTGAAGTGCAAAGGGAAGGTAGTGCGCATATGTGACATCAATAATCAATACATACAACCTAACCAACCAGATGTCTGGCAATTATAAATTTGAAAAACATAACAAAAAGTATCCGATGCAGATAATGAATCTCTGTCATCAGTCATTATTTTCTCTCCTGTCACCAGACTTGAATATAATGTTTCATATTGATACATGTCATTTAAATTCGGGCTATTATGCAACTCTGTGATGAAATTAAATCATAACCATTTTTGGTGAATGATTCAAATGGTGGCGTTTATTTAATTTAAAGCAGGTGCTGAACATAGGGCATTTCTCAATTTTACAAAGGCTTCTACACTTTCATCCTCCCACTCAACAGGGTCCTTTGCTTTCTTTTTCGTCATGTTAATTAAAGATTTCGCTAGCAGGGAAAATCCTGGTATCCATTGCCTACAGTAACCTACTATTCCTAGAAACATTCTTACTTGTCTTTGAGTTACAGGTATTTGCATTTTCTTAATTAATTTTACTCTTTCAGAGGTTACTCTTCTTTTTCCCCTCTCAATTTGGTGTCCAAGATACTTAACAGCTGTTGTACAAAACTGCAACTTTTCAGGTGAGACTTTATGCCGTTCTTCTGCCAAAAGATTTAATAATGCTATGGAATCAACAACACAGTCCTCTCTGGTGTTCGATGCCACCAATAAGTCGTCGATGTATTGCACTAGGACTGAACTTCCTGGCATCACTAGTTTCTCAAGGCACTTTTTCAATATTTGATTGAAAATGGAAGGACTTTCTGTGTACCCCTGAGGAACACGATTCCATACATAGACTTTGTTTTCAAATTTAAATGAAAATAGATACTGGCTGTCTGGATGTAATGGTATTGAAAAGAACGCTTGACACAAATCAATTACTGTGAACCATCCTGCACGCCACGGAATCTGGTATAGGATTACTGCAGGATTTGGTACTATGGGACAACATGGTTCCACAATCTTATTTATTTTTCTCAGGTCCTGAACAATCCTATATTTTCCACTAGGTTTCTTTAACCCCATTATAGGTGAATTACATGGGCTACTCAGTACTTCCTTTAGGATATTTTGTTCTATCATTCGATTTATTTCTTCTATGACTCCTGCTTTTACTTCTGCACTCATTTTGTACTGTCTGGTATTTGGGAAAATTGCACCTTCTTTTACAGTAATTTTAACTGGATCTATTTTAGCCATAAGTCCTACTTCCTTTCCGGTGAAATCCCAAACTATGGGGTTTACTGTACCTTTTAATTCTTCTGGCAACTCATCTTTTGTTATTAACGAAAACATCTCGTCTACTTCTGTACCTTGTTTTGCAATCATAATTTTATATACATGGTCTTCATCTGGTGTCTGAACTGCCACACCATCCGGTGTGCAGAAAATGGTACAATTCATCTTGCACAATAAATCCCTACCTAATAAATTTACTGGGCTAGAATCACACACTACGAATTGATGCATTTCTCTGAAATTTCCGATTTTAACTTCCATGAGCTCGGTAAGAGGTGTTCTAATCCTTTGATTAGCTACCCCTACTACTTGGATATCTTCACCAGAGAGAGGAAGGTCTGGAATGTCTGCTGTTCTCACAGTAGACCAGGTAGCACCAGTGTCCAAAAGGGAAGTAATATTATTACCTTTCACATTCCCTTCAACATATGGACCTGACTGATCTACCTGTAAGGATGCGCCAAGTATGCACTCCTTCTTCCCCTCTCCTAGGCACCGTCATGGACTGAATTGACAGAAATCGTCCTGCAAAAGAAATTGTGAGGTCATATAATCATTCTTACCACTTCCTCCTTGATATCCGATGTCTGTACCATGCTTTGCTCTGCTTACATTACCCTGAATAGGTGCAGGTGGCAACTGACTCTGAGGATTTACACCCTGCTGTGAGTCATTCTGCGTCTGTGGATTTAAATTTTGATTTGGACCATTATTATTCCGAATCTTTTTACATTCATCCTTCCAATGCCCCAATTTTCCGCATCCATGACAAGGAAATTTCTTTTTGGCTTCTTCTCTACTCATTCGTCCTCTAAATTTTCCACCATTCCCAGTATCACCATTCGTTCCAGAATCTTTTCCTTGATTTTCTCTTGGATTTTCCAAATTAATTCCCTGTTTCTCAGCCATTTTCACCTGAGCCCACATCACTTTTTCCTGCAATTTCTTGTGTCTATCCTCAATATCGTCTCCACAATATTTTGCATACTTCAAAATCTCATCAATGGGCTTCCCTTGCCAACACAGCATATGCTGTTTAATCATTTGACAAAGTTCTGGCTTTAAACCGTAAACAAACCGATACACAAACTGACTCATGTTCTTGTCTCCAATGTCCTCAAATCCACTATACTGTTTAAATACCTGCAATAGACGCTCATAGTAGGAATGCACCAATTCATTAGCTTCTTGGGTAGTTCGATCTATTTTCACCCAATCTGTTTCTTTCGGTGGTATTTTCCCTTTCAGGTAAGTTATCACCTGCTAATACTTTTTCATCACATCATTTGACGGGGCACCTGTTTTCGGATCTCTAGGATATTCGTCACTAGGCTAATCAACTGTAATTTTACAATCTGTCCACAAATCGGCAGGCACCACTATGTCAAACAAACCATCCAAATCCTTCAACAATACCTTCGACACCTTCACAAACCTATCAACCTGCTTGTACCATTCAATTGGTTTTTCTCTCAACTTTGGAAAATCATTCGTAAATGACAAAATATCCTGTCTGCTCCATGGGACATGTACATATCCTCCTCCCGCAACTTCTCGCATTGGATACATTTGATCTGCTTTCCCTGTTTCCTTCATCACATATTCAGATGCTGTTCTACTTGTTCGTGCTTCTTCCTTTTTCTTGGCCCACCTAGTTCTCCATTTATCTAGGTCTCCCCATTTTTGTAAAACTAACATTAATTCTCTTATTTGTAATCTTCTTCCAGAGGCTTTCATATTTTCTAAATCTTTGTCTGAAAATTCTGCTCTATAGGGTTTTTGTAGTACCTTTGATCTCCCTATTTCTATTCCCATCTGTAGTGCTAAATTGGATAATTTTTCATGAAATAACCTTACATTTCTGGTGATACTCCTGCACAGGAACAATAATTCTTCTTCATCATAGGTATTTAAGCGTTCCAATCCTACATTTCCTGCTATTATTTCTTCTAATTCGACTTTCAATTTATGAATGTCCATTATTTTCGGAGGTGTACACTGTTTAACTGACCCTTGTACCCATTTCTCTAGATCTTCAGGTGTTACTATGGGGGCACTTTTTGCTCCCGATGAAGTTATTAAACTTACATCTTTTGAACATCCAGGTACATCTTTTCTGGGAGTGCTATTTACAGTACCTCGAATAGGCAAGTCCATGAGTGATATTGTGAATTCACAGTCACTAAATTGATCCTCAATTATAACTGGAGCTTCAGTTTTTGAATTATTCACAGGAGTAGGTGCAAGTATCGGTGGAGGACAGCTTCCCTGAGTACCATATAATGGAACTACTGGACCAATTGTTACAGGTATGGTCAATGAATCGGGATGTACTTTTATCTGAGTTATTTTCTGTATTAATTCTGTTCTGGTCTTTTCTAGGGCTTCTTTTTCTTTGTCATGAAGTATTCTACTAGGGGTGAATTCATGCATTACCTGTGGCACTAATGGAGTTTTTATTAGTGGTGCACTTGGGGTGCATCCACTTGTTCCTTCCTGATATGGTGGGGGTTTCTTAACATTTCCTCCATAAATTCGTCTTCAGACTCCTCATTTCTCATTAAATGTTTTGTCTTTTCTGTGCACTTACTTCCTAATTTCTCCTCTGCTGAAAACAATGGATATAATCCTTCTGTAATCATTGCCCTTCTCCATTGTTTCATCTGACCTTCTCTAGACTCATGTAGGTATCTGGGAACAAATCCTGGATAACCCCTTTTACTCCTAGATCGGTCCCGCTCAAATGCCTCGGTTTCCCATTCCTCTAGAGCTTCGTACTGAGTTAATCTAGGTCTGGGTTCTAAGTCATTCATCCTCAATCTCAAGTTTTGTAGAATTTGCCCATTGAACGTGCCATTCTCGGGAAATGATAATATCCCATCATTTTTGGTATATTCTAAACAATTCTCTATCCATACACAAGTATGATAACCTCTCTCCATCATCATGAATGAAGCGGGCGTTTTAGCTGGTGGAATGATAATTCCTTCTCTAGTTTTGATTGGTTTATCCTTTTTAAAATAGTTCTTTATCTTTTGCAGAAAGGACATTTTTCTCTTCTCTCCATACATTCTATCTAATCTTCTGTGTACAAAATTATATTCTGCAAAACATAGGAATCTCCTATCCGGACGAGTTCCTGTTAAAGTCGGATCGCGTTCTAACATGCAATCTTTATCCACTAAGAATTTAGCTTCTAAAATATCAACCAATCAAGTGTCTGCTATCTTTTATTTCCGAGCCAATCCTTGCGCGGCCTTTTGGTGACGTTTATCTGTCAACCCCTCCTTTACAAACTGCGTTTTCTCTGTCCCTCGCTGTATCAACCAATCCCAGCGCGGCACCTGTGACATCAGTACTGCTCCTGACCCCTCCTTTACAAGAGTCGTTCCACACCCGCTGTTTCAACCAATCCCAGCGCGGCGTTTGTGACGTCAGCTCCCTCTCCGGCAACTGACCCTCCCTTTACAAAATTTTCCGCAAACTTTTTTCTCTCTATAAATCTTAATTAAGTTTCAGTAACAACATAAAACATTCGCTATCGTGCCAGTTTCTTCTAAAATAGTAAAGATAGTTTTCTCTCACAATTAGTAAAACTTTTCCGTTTACTAAACATACACTACGAGTAAAACCCTTCCGTTTACTCTTCACTCAAGCTCCAGAAGTACCTGTTACTTCTCCAATGTTACCCTTTCTAGGTGATATAACATCAAATTTTCACCAGCGTACTCTTTTGCTATTATTCACGCATAGATTCCCTAACCAGTACTGAAAGTCCTGCTTAACTTTTCAGTACTATTTCTGCCTGACAGATAACCTCACTGCAGTATGGCTTCCACTTACCATCCGCTATTCTTTCCCCGGGGATTCTGGACAACATAAAACAAAACTTTTGAATACACGGATGTTAGTTCATAAAAATAAAATTCTCATTACCCAATTAACAAAGAGTAACCATCCTCTGATTACCAGAAAACTGATCCAGCACGATATTAGCAAACAGCATTCATACATCAGATACTCACTTGGGCCAATACATTCATACTACGCTAATACTTACGCTGGGTTTTATCAGTTGTTACTCTCTATCAAAAATCCCTGCTACCAATTACCTTCTGATTGAAGAGTAATGACTTACCAATGAATCCTTTGCTAATTGGGAAGTTTAAAATGAGTGACATTCATTATAATACATAATCCTGAAATAACCACTGAGTCAGGAAGTTTTAAAATGTTTATCTAAAGATTTAGCAGAGTAAAATACAGAGCCACATGGTACTTAATCGCAATACCCAAGATTAAGCATAGAAATGATTATTGCAAATCAATGACGGTGTTTAAAGAAAAGGAGAGGATAGGGATAGCAGCGCAACTAAAGGTTGCATTATATTTCCCTAAGTGCGAGAACCAAACCCCTTGGCCAAGGAGTTGAAAGAATAGGACCCAGGAAGGACGAAGAGCAAAGACTTCTTCCAGGATCAGGACAGGACAAGTGACCTCTCTACAACGACGCCTGCGTCGTTCCCCTCTCTGATACTCGGCTTCTCCTCGATTCTCCCGTGCCTTCCTTCTAATGGACTCCGCCGCCCTCCTCAGGACCTCTTCTGGACAGGGATTCAGTCTGCAATCGATCAGCTTAGCGGTCTGGAGCTCTTCCTGTCAGCATCTCTGCTCTCCTGTGCTCTGCTCACTAGTTAGCTAATTCTATATCTATTATACCCTTCTACGCCCATGTACCTCCCCTTAATGTTGCTAAAACATGGGACCACTACTTCTGATTGGACAGGGACAGGGGGTTGATCCTCACACCATATTGATTTGACCTAAATTGTAAAGCCTATTGTTTTTAAATTCCCACCCCTTCAAATTAATACATTCGCTTTATTTCCCACCCGTCTCATGACAAATGTAAACCAATTTTCATAAACAATGTATCAATGTGCAACAGGAAAGGCAAGAGTACAGCATCTTTGGCCATCGGGTCGCGGCCTTGGACGACGTCTAGATTGACTTCATTTTGGCAGGCACACAGGACACATGCGCAGAACCATTTGCCTCTCGAGTTTCAGGTCACCAACCCAGGCCCAAGTTTACGAACTAATAAAAGTGCAAGAAGCAAATATTAAAATCACAAAACAATAAGTTTCACTGTATACCCACTCTTTCTACTCCATCCCCTTTTACTTATAAATCTATCCCGCATTAGTAGCATTAAGAAAACGACAAATTAAGAATAACACAAGAGCAAGCTGAAGCATGTGAAAACATCAAGCAGCCATTTTAAAGAACACTGCGCAGAAGCAGAAATTTCCCACCAAGCAAAGAGAGACGTCACAACACGTGATATGGTTGAGACATGCGCAGATAGTTTCCCACGCTTTAGCGGCCATATTAGATTACATACAAGCGTTATTCATTAGTAAAACACATAGGCAAGCTTCCTTGCTATTCGTGTAGTGTATGCAACGTTAGTATTAACAATACAAGTTTTAATAAATTAATACTGTGATGAGGATTGAATACAAGCAAGTTTCATTTATGAAACCTTGCTCCATCAAGGGCAATACTACCTCCGCCAGCATGCCACTCAGCTGTGGTGTGGCTCAGGGCTCTTCCCTGAGCCCCACACTTTTCAATGTATATATGAGCCCTCTAGCTGAGATTGTCCGCCCTTTCGGCATAAAAATCATCACTTATGCCGATGATACACAGCTAGTGGTGGCCCTTAACCAACTACATACATCCCCCAACAATCTGAGTGGGTGTCTGGAGGAGGTAATCAAATGGATGACACTATCTTGTTTAAAACTGAACGGAGAAAAAACTGAGCTCATGCTCCTAGGGAACACCGCCAAGCTCAACATGAATGCAATGTGGCCCACCTGCCTCGGCCCGGCTCCAGAACCTAAAAACACTATCAAAAGTTTGGGCATCTGGCTGGACAATTCCCTCAACTTCAACCACCAAGCAGCTAAACTTTCAGCCACCTGTTATGGTCTACTAAGAATGCTACAAAAATCCTTCCCTTACTTCCCCGTCAGGCAAAACAAATCATGGTCCAAGGTCTCATTATCTCACGCCTGGACTTTGGGAACGCCCTTTATTTAGGAGCCCCTCAATCCACCTTGCGCAAACTTCAAGTCATCCAAAACTGTGCTGCTCGAACACTCCTTCAGATCCCCCGTCGACTCTCTATCAACCCTGGGCTAAAAAGCCTTCACTGGCTCCCAATCAGGGAAAGAATTGAATTCAAGGCCCTTTGCATCGCCCATAGGACCTTCTGGAAGACGGGCCCAGCCATTAACCATTCTCTCATCTCCCCTTACCAGCCAAACAGACAGCTCCGCTCAGCATCCTCCTTTCTCACCTCAGTGCCCAGGATCAAGAGAAGTAGATGCAGCGGCCGCTCGTTCGCCTATAACTCAGCGAAACTCTGGAATTCCCTCCCCCTTCAGCTGCGGGCAGAACCCAACCTGCTATCCTTCCGCAAACTGTTAAAAACTGTACTCTTTAAAAAAACTGTCTAGCCCCATCTATCCTCCTGCTCGCGTTTTGTCTACAGCGCTAGGACGCCCCAGGGTAGCTACTGCGCTTTATAAATTGTCTTTTCATTTCATTTCATTTCAATGAGGGTACAGCGACAACGACGGCACTGGAATGGGACGCATTTAAGGTGGTGGTAAGGGGAACATGCATTGCCAAAATGGTGGGAGCACGGAAAACTCTGGTGAAGGACGTTGAGGGAGCAGAACAGCGATTGCGGGAGGTTGAAAGGGCATGACCTGAGAATCCAGGACTACAAGAGGAAGTGGTGGGAGCTAGAGAGGCGGTGGCGGCGCAGTTAGAAAGGTTGCGCTGTTTTGATTACAGGCGCTATCTGGCACGCGCACACGCAGAGAGGGACAAGGCAAGTACGCTCCTGGCCTGGCTGGCTAGCCCGGTACCCCGAGGCACCCCTATATTAAATTTGGCATCCCCGACGGGAACCCTGGAGTATACCCAACAGGGGATTAATGGGCTGTTCTTCGACTACTATCAGGAGTTATATCGGAGAAAGCTACAGGTGGCAGAGGGTGATATCAGGGAATTCCTAGATGGAGTGGCGTTGCCCCACTTGGATAAATCGCAGGCGGACTCATTGGGACAGGGAATTACGCTAGGGGAAATTAGGGGAGCTGTGAAACAGATGGCGCGTAACAAAACCCCCGGGACGGACGGATTGCCAATAGAATTCTATTCGACCTACATTGACATACTGGCCCCGAAACTGATGGCGGTGTTTAAGGAGGCGCGGGAGGTGGGGAGGCTACCGGCATCTGTCCGAGAAGCGGTAATTATCCCGTTGCCAAAATCCGGAAAGGACCTAACGGATAAAACAGCTTACCGTCCCTTATCCATGCTCACAACCGATAATAAAATTCTGAGCAGAATACTTGCGACCCGACTCCTCCCGTTTATGGTACGGCTGGTCCACTGTGACCAAGCGGGTTTTATAGCCACCCGGACCACGGCCAATAATGTGCACCAGTTACTCCGAATATTGGGAGAAGACCGCCAGGAGATAACGACCGAGGCTATACTATCAGTGGACATAGAGAAGGCATTCGATAGTCTGGAATGGCCATTTCTGTTTCAAGTCCTGCGGTCGTTTGGACTGGGGGAGTCTTTCGTGGAATGGACCGCAATCCTCTATAGATCGGCGACAGCGAGGGTGCGGACGGGGAGTATGATTTCACCTGCATGTCTAGTGGGGAGAGGAACGCGGCAGGGGTGCCCGCTCTCTCCGCTGTTGTTCGCGCTGGCCATTGAACCACTAGCAGCGTATGCAAGGTTGGAGAGCACTTATCAGGGGTTGAACCTCCGCGCAGTACCGCAATACATTTCTCTGTACGCCGATGATTTGCTTATGTTTCTAGCTAACACACGAGAGGCGTTAGACGGGGCGATGGGATTACTTCGAGAATTTGGTAAGGTGTCAGGACTCAGGGTGAATTGGGCGAAGGCTTGCGTATTTCCAGCGCGCAGATCGGAAACCGGGCCCTCGCAGGTTGAGGGCATACGGTGGGCGCCGCGGTGCCTGCCATATCTCGGCACCCACATTTACCATGCACCAGACGATATGTTAGCAGGGAACATAGGTAGGGCTGTGCGTGGACTTAAGGGTAGCTTTCATTTTTGGAGTACTTTGCCACTCTCGGTGGCTGGTCGAGTGGCCTTGGTAAAGATGGTAGCGCTCCCCCGGCTGTTGTACTTCTTTAGGACGCTCCCGATATGGATTCCGGGATCCACATTTCGACAGATCTGTTCCATGGTTGGGGGGTTCTTGTGGGGGAATGGTAGGCGGCGGGTGGCATTGGACACCATGATGCGACTGAGGGCCAAGGGGGGATTAGCAGTCCCGGACTTCGAGTGCTACTATTTGGCAGCCCAACTGCAATGGCTTACTCAAGCGGTGGCAGCGGAGTTTAGGGGCCCGGCCGACCTAGAGGGGAAATGGGTACCACGTCATGTGTTGTCCTTTATAGTGCTCTCTGTTGGAACAGGAGCCAGCGCAGGGCAGGCATTGATCGCCCATATGCCCCGGAGATACCACTGGGGATGTGTACAGCTCTTCCGCATGGAGGGGACTGGTCTGCACTGGCGGACTGGGAGGACCTGTGAGTGCAGGTAGTAGGAGACCTCTATGAGGACGGAGCCTTGTTGCCTTATCAAGCCCTGCAGGAAAGACATGGACTCCCCCGCGGGGATTATCTATTGCACTCGGCCCTGGTTACTGCGGTGCAGTGGCACTGGAGGGAGGGCCTAGCCGAGCCCCAGACATCTAGGGCATGTCAGTACGTGGTGATGGCAGCGGGAACCTACAAGGCAGTCACCTGCCTATATAGACACATGATAGAGGAGCGCACTGAGCCGTTACGGGGTTACAGCAGAAATGGGAGATGGACTTAGGAAAGGAAATCCCTGAGAAAGCATGGGCCCACATCGTCGAGAGAGCGTGGAAGAGCACGAGGAATGCTAGGTTCCAGCTGGTTCACTTTTTATACTGCATAGGGCATATCTAACCCCGGCCAAAATAAATAAGTACTTTAAAACGGACACTGCCCAGTGCCCGCGCTGCCAGCTGGAGGGAGCGGAGTTTAGCCACATGATGTGGAGCTGCCCACGACTGGGTACCTACTGGGAGGAGGTAACAGAACGGTTGTGCGACATCACGGACAGACGGCTTGAGCCCGACATGGGTACCTGCTTACTACACTGGTTTCCGCACACCTCTAAACTGAAGGTCACGAGTAAATTCTGGGATTTGGGATTGTTGATAGCTAAAAGAGAAATAACAGCACACTGGAAATCGAGAGATGGGCCAACCGTGGGGAGATGGAAAGCGGAACTAATTAAATGGGCAACGAGCGAAAGTACAGTTCGATACCAGCACGCCAGGCGGACAGCTAATGAAAAGGCGCTGGAGATTGCAAGGGCGTGGGAGGCACTAGTGACAGAGCTGCAAGCTCCAGAGGAAGGCTCAGTGGGGGATTCAGCCCCAGAGATATAGAAAGGCAGGAGTTGGATGGCGATGGGTGGGTGGGTACCCCCGAGACAGGCATGTTGTGCAACCATTATACTTGAGCACTTAGGAGTGAGGGCGTATTAAGAGGAGAAGACCATGTAGAGGACTGCAGCGGGAATCGTTGAGGCGGATTGACTAGACACTCAAGTAGGACACACCAGTGGGGGGGTGGAGTGGGAGGGGGGTGGGTGAAGGGTTATTTTAGTTTGAAAAAAAAGAAAAAAAGAGATCTATTCAGACAAAGTGAAAACAAAATTTATTTTCCAACCTCTATCAAATAAATTATTATTCTTTATAACTAAGCACATACAACCACTGAAATTCTACAAATAAGACCCATAACCTTCAGAGTAAGAGTATAACACATTAACCAGCAGGCCATAGGGACTCTTTATTGGTCTGAATCAAAACTTAATTATGACATTCTAATCGAAAACCCACGCCTATGTAGTTTTTTATTCTCTGGTGTAATATGTACTTAAAAAGAGATATATTCAGACAGAGTGAAAATTTAAAATATTTTCCAACCTTTATCAAAGAAAATTCTATTCTCTGAGCACATTGTTTGAGCATACACAACCATTGAAACAATAGGCATCAAACCCATAATCTTCACAGTAACAGTCTAAAACCGTAACCTCCAGGCCACAATGAACCTTTACTAGTCTGCATAAAAACTGACATTTGAATCGCCTGTGTAGTGCAATAGGTTAGTGTACACCTATAGTAACATTGTTTACTGGGTGCAATTTAAGGACTGAGAGAGAGAGAGAGAGAGAGAGAGAGAGAGAGAGAGAGAGAGAGAGAGAGGGAGACAGAGAGAGCGAGAGAGAGAAGAGAGAAGGAGAGAGAGATATTGCGAAGATTTTTTATTCTCTGTGGCAAGATGTACTTAAAAAGAGATATACTCAGACAAAGTGAAAAGAAACATTTTTTTCAAATCTTTATCAAAGAAATTACCATTCCCTGTCCTTGTAACTGAGCTGAAAAGCATAGAGCTCTATCTGGGAGTGCTTTAAAAATGTGGTAGCCATTATAGTACAATGGGGTAACCCGCAAATGTCCACGGACCTGGGTAACGATCGGTATAGGAAAACAATGGTCCTAGACTACTCATTTAAAGAACATTATTTTAATCACCGGTATACAAATATATTTATATGAACAACTATATCCTCAAAAATACAAAGGCACACGATATCATACAGAATGGTAACTGTTTATTTGCTCAAATTGTTTTATATCATAAGTAACCTTATTCAATGTTAAGAGAAAGAGGGAGGTTGCTCCAAAGGGAGTGTGAAAGGAGGGGAAGAAAAAGTGCTCGTGAGGTAGAATAGATATGGATGATGGAAGGAAATCCAAAGGGTGAACACAGTATTCAATTAATTATACATTGTAGAACTGGTCATTAATCATAGTAGCACCAGTTTTTACATATAGGCCTGTCCCTAACAGATTCACAAAATATTCATATAATTTTCGTTGGTGCACAGAGAACTTTTCTGTGAAAAGGCAGGACTGGGGTAGCATCGGGTGCAAAATGGGGGGAAAATAAATGAGTAGTCTAGGACCATTGTTTTCCTATTAAAAATGTGGTAAGCTCTCCTGGGGTCATGTATTTAACGACCCACAAGACTTGCTGTTTTTTTTAATGTTGCTGGGGGGCTGCTGCACTCTCTGACGCCGCCCACAACATTTAAAGAAATGCTTGGTGGTGCCACTTCCCATTCTAGGGAAATCACCTAGCTCCAAAAAATGTTTATAGAGCTCTTGCAGGGTATTATGGCACTCTTTCAAGGAGCACTGAGTAATAAATGAGCGGCTCTTGGTGCTCATTTATCATTCATATTTTTTATTTCTAGTGTCTCAGTGCTCACCCAGGATACCCAGATCCCTTTTTTTTTAACAGGGCTGTGGAGGGAGCGCCAGAACCCCCACAGACCTCCCGGCTTCTCTGCCAGCACCCATCCTGGGTTCCCGTGGGAGCTAGCAAATCTTTACTTACTATGTTTTTTAATTGTTAGGGAGGGGGTCCTGCCCCCCTTCCCGGGCCTTCAAAGGCCTTGGGGACCTCATTTGGCACCTGGTGTAAGTCCTCTAGGTACAAGGGAAAACTAACAGGTCCAAAATAAGAAGGGGTAGCATTAGCACCGTCTGGCATTGGGCCGTGTCACCACCCTAAAACAAATGCAGCATCTCCCCTACTAAAGCTTCTCCATCCCATTGTCAAGCAAGAGGAAAGTTGTATTCTTTTGGGTGCAGTTTTTACATGTGAGCCAGCAGAGTGGGTTTAAATCTCAATTTCCTCTCACTTGCCATATTGAACAGCTGCACTTTTAGGTACAGGGTCAGCCAGCAACCAAGAAAACCTAGCAAGCTAGACACCCGGGTGAGGCCAGAGTGGTTTGCCTTGCATGGATCCATCAACGGTTTCTGACTCACAATGCCCCACAAACATCAAACTTTGATTAAATTAAAGCATTTTCCTCATATTTCTGTGAGGGAAAGTTCTGGAATCAGCATAAATCCACAAATGTTTAACGATCCAGCTTTCCCACACTTCCCCTGAAAAAAACTATACTCCACTTCTGTGGCTCGGCATAGCATTTGTGATACAACAGGCACCAAGATGTAGAGATATCTACATTTTCTGTTAGACCCACTTTAGTGTTCATTATTGCTCTGACATGCCTCAGGAAAGCCTGGAGCCCGAGGTGGTCTTCCCAATTCCTGTGAAATGTAACCTGGAAGAGATCTGGGAGGCCATCACTAAGTCTCCATTTAATAAGACTCCAGAGCCTGACGGTGTCCCTATGGACATGTACAAATCTGCCCCGAAACTGTGGGCCCCATTACTATGTAATTACTTCCATGCCTTTACTTGTATCGGCCTCCCTGACACATGGCATACTACCACCATCATACCCTTCTTTAAAAAGGGTGACCCGCAGTCTCCAAGTTGTTATCGCCCAATCTCCCTGTTGGATTCAGTGCTAAAAATTGCAGGGAGGATTGTACTGGAGCTCTTGTTGTCGTGGATCACAGAGTCAAACACTCTGTTGGAAGTGCAATATGGTTTCCAGGAAGGGCTAGGGCACAGTGGAGCAATGTCTTAACTTACACCTGCTCATTAGTAAGTATACTATCGTGAAGCGGGGCTCCATCTGCCTAGCCTTCATGGACCTGTCTAGTGCCTTCAACAGAGTGGTCAAATCTTAGCTGTTGGCTTTGTTGAGCAATTTGGGGGTGGATCCAGGGCTTGTCCAAGTTCTGCAAGCCCTGCACTTTGATTTGTCAGCGCACGTCAGGTATGGTCCTGCTGGCGAGCGCGCCTCCAGCTTCCCACTGGGGAAGGGTACATGCCAGGGCTGTGTACTGGCCCCAATTCTCTTCCTGTAGCATATTAATTGTCTCAAGGCGGCACTGTCCGCCTGGTACGGATGTCCCGATGGTGGGCAAAAAAATAGTCCCTGCGTTACGTTTTGTGGATGATGCTCTTTTAATGGGGAGAACACAGAAGAGCCTAAACACCCTTTTTCAGACGTTTGTCAGCTTCATGGGGTTCCAAGGTTTAACTACAACATGCTCAAAAACCTACACCCTGTTTTGTGGGGCCAAATCCATGAAACCAAGGAGCGCATATCTCCATGGCCATCAGGTAGCCTTCACCCGGATTTTTCTTATCTAGGTGTGGTTATTGATGCCAAGGAAAATTGTGATCCTTGTAAGTAAAAAGCCTCCCAATGGTTTGCTAGTGCCGCAGGTTACATCTACAGCTTAGCCTCACGTATTGGCATCGCCTCCTGGGCATACCCCCGGCTTGCACCACCTTTATAGTACATCAGGAGCTTGGTGTTGGGTTTGTTGAAGACTTTATTAAACTGGCCCCCTGGCGCTATAGTGCGCTATCTGGGCAAATCCTCATGCAAGTCTAAATAGGAAGGTGATCCTGGATTGCCTTGCATGTGTTAGAGGTTTGGCCATTCCCTGGTTGCAATACATCAAGCACGAAATGTCTGACCTGAGGAGATCTGAACCCTTTTCCTCCCCCTCCAGAATATCTATGGCTAACTTGGCCAGGTAAGCATTTCAAATCAGGAAAAGGCAGCTTAGAGAGGGAGGGGAATTAGACAAAATCTCCTTTAGGGATTACATTAACCTGCAGACTACTCTTCATACGGAGCCGTACCTGTCACCTGGGACAGACTACCAACTGGGACCGAGTCTTGTTAAGCAGATTTAGGTTTGGTGTTGTGAGGTGGCATTTAAGCTTTCCTCTGGGACAATTTGATCCCACTAATGTGTTACTCTGCCCTGTGATGAATCTTCACCCCAGAGCCTGCTCCACTTCACCTTCTTTTGTAAGTACTATATAGTTTATAGTCGTAAGTAGTATATAGTTTATAGTTTATTCTATATAGTTTATTCCAAAAGGTTTCTAGTTCCACTAATTAGAGCTTCTGGTATCAGAAGATGTGCTGAGGCACTGTTGTAACTGCAATTATTAAATTCCCCTACACTTTGTAGGAGCATTCACTCATTTTTAAAGCGGGCTAGTGCCAGGAGAAAACAAATGCTTTTTAACAGTCTGAAGCTGTAAGCTCTTTTTATCTAAATGCTGCTAGAGGGCACCTGCCCGATGGGCCCACATGGAATGCAGATTTTTTTTAATATGACTTCCTAATCATGGCTTTCTTAGGATGTTGGTACTTTTGAATGTTTTTATTTTGATTATCTAATTATGTAATTAATTGCTTGCTGATTTTTTAAACATGTATATGTGTGAGGCCTGGAAATGTTTTAATGATGTTTTTAATGTCTGTACTGTGCTTTTATGGCTGTGTTTTACGGCCGAAATAAAGTTGTATCTATCTATCTATCACATGATGGTATGGGTAACCCCGGATTCAGAGGTGTACAAATACCCACTGTCCCTTAAGTCAATATCTTGTGCACATTTCAGAAATGCATAGGTTTTCTTCAAACCCTTTTTCCTTTCATTATATTTTACCCTATGAATTGCTGTATGGTGGGTGCACAATGGAAAATCATTTAAAGCTGCATCTCAGTTGTTGACTCTGGGTATTGTATGTCTGTGGAGAACCTCTGAACCCTTAAACCCTATACATTCAAATGACCAGAAGGATTTATCAGATGCAACAGCAAATTGCTTTTGTAAATCGGCTTTCATGAAAAAAATTACAGATGAAAACATTGTCTAAGTGGCTATTTTTTCATACTCGGTTTCATTATTTTTTTAGTTCAACAATGCTTTATTTAGGAGAACCTTGAGGGATCTAAAAAAATGTTCCTTTGCTGAATTCAGAATTTTGTCTACTTTTCTGATGCTTTGCTGGATCACACATGGGTTTAACACCTGTTTGCACCACAAACTGCAAGCAGATTGAAACCACACAAATTAGGAGAATGGACTATCTCTTTGAAAAATGCAAAAAACTATGGAATAAATGTTTTTTGATACAACTCTGCTTGTTCCTGAAAGCTGGGAGGATAGTGAACCTAGCTCAGCAAACATTTGTTGATCTCATTTTAATTTTAAAAAAAACTGAGCTTTCTTACAACGTACCTTTTCTCATTTTCCCTCCCCCCAAAAATAGCTACATTTTGGCTATTTTCTCGGTTCCTTCTAGGGGAATCCACAAACCCCTGGTACCTTTAAAATGGCCAGGATGTTGGGAAAAAGGGAACAAATTTGGTGGAAAAAAGGTATGAAGGTTTAAATACAAAGTACCCTAAACATCCGAAAAAGACTCAATACGAGGGGAAAGCGCTAGCATTCTAGACGTTAAGGCTTTTTTGAACTTTACAGAATGGACCGTTGGGCAAATATATTTATATGCAACTTGACAGCTCTACAGTTTCAATATATTAATACTATTGATGGTGGCCATTGCTTTCTTAGGAACTTTTAAGTTTTGCTTATTGTATTTTGTACAGTAGTGTTATTTTGTTATCTGATTATTGATGTATCCATTTAGTCAATTCGCACTTTTTAAAAACTTAAAAGGAAATTGTTCTTTTTGACATTTCTATTCGGCCACATGGTAACCTGTCTATATTTTGTCTGGGTGAATAATTTTTAACAAATAATTTTTAGATGTTGTCTATTTTTTTACAGAGAATTTGAATTCCAGTATTAATAAGTATGCATTTTCTATATCCTTGGATAAAGGTTCTCTTACCATGATTTTTTTCAATGATGTACTCTGTCCAGCCTACAGTGTTTCTCAAGAAAACTGGATAGTGTGCTGAATTAACGTTGAAGACTTTGCAGAATATGATGGCAATTGTAATGTATGTTTTGCTATCTAGAGACACCTCATTATACTTCTAATTGATTATTTCAGCACAGTTTGTCCCTTTTGCATTTGTTTCTCAGTAACATTAATATGAGATTATTTGCAATGTCTCTAATTCTTAAGTTTCTGTGGAGTTTATGGATTCCAGACTGCATATTATACTATATCTTAGTGCTTCAAACTGTCCTTTACATTTCTGTGGAACACTAATGTAGAAAACTCTTCTAGACTGGCATCTGTTTCTCTTACCTGGCTACAATTGAACACTAAGTGCTTCCAAGAAAACTTCATTTGTAAATGATTTTCCATGCTTAGTTCTTTGTTCACTAACTGATTGAAAATAGCCATCATAAACAGCTAAATGTCTTTTTTTCTAGTCTTCACATTGATTCGTCTTGCGGGCTCTTGATACTGCTTCTATAAACCTTATTGTGTCATTTTTTATTTCTATTATCGTATTGCTCAATTTTAAAGTTAAAGTTCCTTGTTCATTTTCTTTTTGACAATCTATTGGGAAGAGGTGTGGCGCAGTGCCCACTGCAGCTGACTCCGGAACACGGGGGCTCACGGTTCGATCGCCGGGGGCAGGTTAGCCCAGCACCATGTGACTCTGGGCAATAGCTCTCTTAATCTTCCCGATGGCCCCCCGGCACCTTGACACCTTCGGGTAATTGTTCGCACCTTACAAATACTGGTATTATTATTATTACTGTTCTAATACAACCAGTGAAATAACAGTCACATTTGCATAACAGTTAACACCAGTTCTGTTCGAAAGGCATAGTCCAACAACTGTTTGGATAATTGTATGTGCCTTTTTTTCTTGTAGCTCTATCTTCTTCCCTTGAGTTACACTTTGCTTTTCTTTTCTGTTTTTGCTTATTTTGTTTCCCCTTTCGAAATTGTTTTTTTGATATTTTATATTGTTCTAATGAGGAGCATACACGTTTCTGCACCTATTCATTTCTCTAAGGCAGAGAAAATCTGCATTAATTTTGCTTTCGTTCAAATCTAGCAGGTACAATACTGAGAGTGCTTTCACCTTGGACAAAGCCACACTGGCTATTTCTTCCATAAAGACTTTTTGGTCCTACATCCAGCACTGCTTCATCTAAGCTGAAGCTTTGTGATTTATGAATAGTTACTGCATATTCAAGGAACAGTGGACGCTGCTTACGCTCCACATAAAGATATTTAAATAATAGAAATCTTACACTAGATCTTGAAACCTTTAGTGCTTCTTCCACGCAATCACACTTTATTATGATGTATCAATGAGATCCCTATTTGTGTAAGTAATTCTGCGTTAAGTAATGAACTGCATTACATAACCCATTGCTCCGTTTACTAAGCTTGACTCAACGTTCACATTCCTGCACAGAAAACTCTGGGGCAGATTTACAAGCCCCTTGCGCCACTTTTGCGTCATTTTTCCCATGTTAAAAATTACACAAAAGTGGCGCAAGGGGCTTGTAAATCTGCCCCTCTATCTACAGCTGCGTTGAAGAACTTTTTTAACTTGCCATCTTTAATATTGTGTTTTCAAGTTCATCCACTGTCTTGGCTTTTCTTTATCTGACTGAGAAGCTCATACTGTGCTGTTCGAGCTAATGAACGACTGTAAGTTCTTCAGTTTGTTCCACTTTCGACTGGAGTTAAACTTACACAAAGCTATTAAGTTGGCATTGGATATACTGGTTTCTTCTGATTTGCATTCAGCTTTTTCATCTCGTCTGGACCAGTTATTTTCTGACCTTGCATTTCCTTTATGGACCATGTGGTCAGTTACTGTTTTGCAGCTTCATTGAGTATTTTAACTCTTATTTGTTTCAACATTTCATCATACTCCGTGTTTGTTTCCTGCTTCAGGTTTTGTGTTAATTCATCGTACTTTTGTGTCCAAATGCTCGCATTTCCTATACTGCCAAAATTGCTTCTTGTTTCCTCATGACTTATGTTTTGGAAATCTGCCAGCACTTATACTGGGGCCAACTGCAGTAAATAACCAAAGAAGATCACATGCTTTCCACTAAACAACGTATCATCATATCTTGTTCATAAAACATCCTGCATTCTAAGGTGTACAAAATCAAATATCAAATTCATTTACGCTTATTTCATCAATGATCAACAGCTTCATTATACAAAGGACACATCTCTTGGGTCAATTATTAGAGTCCAATTTATCCTCATGTTCTACAGGCAGCATCAAGTATTGGTGAGTTGTCAGCCTTTAAAGTTGTAAGCAGCCAGTCTTGTTGGTGCAGTAACAATGCTCATCAGTTTTGATCCGGTCTTCTGATTCACGTATGTCGTTATTACCAGAATAAGAAAAGTTTGCCTGTGCCTATTTTGCAGAGGCATACATTATGAGCAGTTGCCCTTTGGTGTTAAATGGAGAACTGCATGATCAACTGCTTTAATCACTTTATCATACACAGTTTTTGTTGTTTGTTAATTCTTACGGCTTGCAATTCAACTATATTTTCAGTTGCATGTTACATGACTAAAACTACATCAATCATGGCTAATTGTGCTTCCTTCTGAATGTAAGTTTCACCAGTGGATCAGTCATTTCAATGTTAGGACTTTGGGCCTATTCTGGTGTGAATTTTGCTGTTTCCTAAGTCACCTTTGCTTCTTGTGCTATCTCTTCTTCCAACATTCTCAAATACATTTGAAAGTAGTTTTGGATTTGGTTCTTAGCTGCTTCAAATGCTGCCTTTGATGTTTTATACTCTTCCAACAAGGTATCCTTTATCTGTGTGGCTTAAAAATGTGCAACAAAGTCATGTAGTAAAATTCCTTTTTTTACATGTTAAGCAACAATGATTGATTAAGCTTGGTTCTGAATGTTTCACCAAGCTGACTTCACAGCCTAAAACAGGAAAGTATCCAGCTTCCAAATTGGGTCCCACGCTTCTTTGATATTTTTGATATTGCAGTCATTCATATAAACAGGCATTTTCTAATGTGGGACTTCTTTTAGGATAGTATGTATGAATCATGTTTGTTGCCATAATGTCTGTGACCTAGGGACCCAAAATTGCGATTGTCCAATTTCTGCAAAAGATTTCAGTGCTCCTTTGCAATTGGAAGCTGGCTCTCGAGTAAGCCAAACAATTGCTTTGGTTTTTCTGTACAGTTGGCACTTACTTATCAGGCTGCACTTCTCATATGCGATATGTGCCACATTCCTGATTTGATAACATGCAAATGCCCTAGCTGAAAATGTCTCAGTCACAGTCTTTTAGGATGATATCTCTTAGCAGAGAGCCTTCATTCCAATGCCTGGAATGTTTGCATCTGCTTTGCTGAGGAAAGCATGAAGGTCATCAGAAGCATACTCCTCAATTGAGAGTTGCAAATCTTGTTGGTGGTCCCGTGGTGACTTGCAAAATGTTAATCAAACTTGTTTCAAGAATTTCCTCCTTGTTGCACATTTGTTCAACAGGTCAATGGCAAACATGTTCTTTCAACGTACGCTCATTTAGCTGTGGCCTACTGAGCAGCTTAAATTAAACATGTCACATTCGACAAGAAGATGGAAAACATATCCCATGTTCCTTCTCTAATGTGGTTCTTCAGAATAACTGACGTGTCCTGGATTCTGATGCAAATATTTCAAGAGAGTGATCATCATATCCTCCCCCTGATCTCGAAAGAAAAAGCATAGAGAGGCATCTAACCTACGGGCTTTTCTCCCACACCAGTTTGCATTTTGCTTGTTGCATCTGGTACAATTCAGTCATATTTCCAATTGCTTCTCTGGAATGCAAAGAGGGACTGTCTAGGAGTCATATATCCCCTCTTGCCTTTCTTCTCCTACTTTTTCCAACTGTGTTTTATTTTGATGGCCTGTATAGTAGTCATATTTACCCTCTTGTCTTTCTTCTCCTACTCTTTGCAACTGTCCTCTATTTTGAGTGTCTTATGTTCCGACCACAGACAATATACTCTCCATGTCTTTGTCTACATATTTTTTGGTTTGTCTTTGGACATGGGAGAGCTCTTTTTACTTTCTCAAAACAACACAGTTCTTGTTATTTGGTTATCACTTCATGCCCAAGAGCAATCATTGGTTCAGCTACTTTCCAGCCAATTCCTAGTGTTCCTATGTTTTCTTTCATATAATGACAAATAGACAGCTTTTCATTTGAGCTTTCTTAATAATTAATTATGGGGGGATTGATGTCTTTGGCTGCATATGTATATTAGGCCTGAGCATCGTTTTGATAATGCGAGAGTAATCAGAGTAATTTCAGTAATTCCCCATTACTCTTTGACACAGAATCACCGATAATCACACGATTACTCCTGCTTGTGTAATTAAGAGTAGTTTGGGGGAAAGGAAACCTACAGCGAGAGCACATTTAGTGACCAAATTCAATTTAGCAAACAATCAAATTTACTGCTGCTTCCCTTCGTGACTCCATGTCTGCATTTTCATTGGCTTGCGGTCCACCAAAATATATAAGTTGAATATCAAAATATAGCTTTTCTACATGAGCAGTATATCCATTTAGCAGTGCAACATTTAGTTGTTTAAAACATAGAACAGTAGTGTTTGCCATTTATGATGGACTGAACCCATTCGGGTTTGAAGGCATATACTGTCACACACTTTATCAAAAACACATGCTAGTGAATACTCCTGCAATTTTTTGTACTTCAAAAGGATCTAACTTGTGCATAATTTTCATTTTCTAGCTGATGCTTCCCAGTGTGCATTTTTTTTTTAAAAAGAGCCTCAGTTTTTCGATACTTTTTAGCCTCACATTAGACAATGGAGAACTTTTCCATTTGATATAAAAGTTTCCTGGGACATCTGAGAACTATCATGATTGAATTTCCCCTTTTTTTCTCAGAGTTTAATTTTTACTTTGCCATTGGCTTAACATTTACTATTTCACAGCTCCGACCATCTGTACCTGTGGTTGCTCACTCTCTATACCTATCTTTGCTAACTGCTTCTACTGTTCATGATTTATTTTTTTGTCATTTTGTAATGCTTTGATTAGTTTTGTCAAAGCTTTCATTCTCATTCTTTTCATTATGATTATGGACAGCTTTATTTTAATAATGTGTGCTTCATTTGCTTTCTTCTTTGGTTTGGTTTCTTTTCCTTCTTAAGTGGTTATCCCCTACTCTTCTCTTGAATTACCTGCCCTTCATTTGTTAAATGTTTATCTTTTACATTCCATTTGGATGAGCAAACAATGTTTATTGTCTCTTCCATTTCCTCTTTCTTTTTAGTTGTTGTTCTGTGTTTCCATTGTGGTTGTACCTTGGTATTTTTTTCTTTCTACTACTCACTTGTTGGTTAGTGCTGTGCTGTTCTTCATTGTCTTGTGCTTGTGTGTCTGTTTCCCTGTGTATTTATTCATATGTTGTCTTGTTCCTTCGCATTGAATGTCTTCTTCCATGCTGCTGTCTCAGTTTTTGATTCTTTATGTAGGCATTTTAGCTTCTCTTTTGTAAGTAATCCTGTAAAGTTTGTTTACTGTAGTATATTTGCTTCTTCAAATTATCAATATAACTTTAGTATAATTTTTGTTGATAATGTGTGTTTACCTTATCCCTATTTTTCTTGTTTAGTGCTTTTGACTGCTTATTTTTGCATGTTTTTCTATTCTATGTTTTTCCAGTAGAAGTAAATAAGCTTATTTCGGTGACTAACCCCTAAAAACAAGATAAACCCAATACAACACATCATAGCATAAATATATAGCAAAATAAAACATAACAAAACAGTAATATATTTATATCCATTATTTAAAAAAAAAAAAAACAAGATAAATTACACAGTATAACAAGCCATAGCCACTATGAATAGTAAAGCCAAAATGGGGAACTCGAAGCTCAGTATGCTACATCTCTAGAGTGAAATTAGTCAATCAATCCAAAGTTCAAAGAGATAGTCCCAGCTGCTGCCTTTAAATCCAAAAAGCACATAAATAGCAGCTTAGTACAAACACTATAATAGGGCTAGAGTCCGTCAAACTGATTCTGGAGGCAGCTGTCAAGTTTGGTGTCTTTCTTACCAGTCTTGGGACAATGGTTTGGTTCTCTGCTTTGGTTCTTGTAAGTCCTGGTTTGTCCGAGATATGGGCGACCCTTTCCGGTAGCCACAGGGATGCTGACAGTGAAAAAGTCTAAGCAGCCAGTGCCCTCCAGAAGGAGTCCCAAGAGGAAAATACCCCGTAGGGGAAAAACCTCAAATAATGAGGAGACTCCAGAAATGAAGGAGAAGACAAGGGGTAAGAAAACACGGGAAGACCAGGAGCCCAAGATGGAAAAGGAGAATACTGGAACCCAAACTGGAGCAGAAGACACAAAGGGACAAGGAGCGCCAATGGAAGGAAAGGTACACCAAAAAATGGAGATAGGGAACCAACAGGAGCGAGGACACACCAGCAGGAACAAGGAGTGTTGCAATGCAAGCAAGGAAAGGTTCTGTCCCTTTTTATACAGAAGAACAGGAAGTGACATACAGGAACAGGAAGTGACAAAACAGGAAAGAATCCGTTGCCCTCTTGGATAGGGAAAGGAGTGAAGTATAGTATAGGAAAGCCGCCATGTTAGTAAGGTAAGTAATCTTCCCCCAATGCCATCTGGTAGCAAGGCTGTGGAAGAGGAGAACAAGCAACAAGATGGCCCCCAAGGAAGGAGATCATAGGATGCCATAGCGAAGGTGAGTGTTAGTGCCCCCAAGAATGGTACAGGAAGCCGCAGTCCTAATCTGGGGAGTGTGGTATTCCTAAGGTGCCTTTAAACAATGGACGGGCTGCCGCGCAAGTCCGCGGCATGCCCGATGCAAAAAATGCAGCAGGTGTCGCGGATGCTTTCCGCAAAGCCAAAACGGCAACAGCGGGCCACCGTGCTGCATCGCGGCGCACCCAAAGAGGAAAGAGAGGCGAGGAGGAAACGGGCAGCATCGCGGGTCACGGTGCGGCTCGCGGCGCAACAGCAGCTTGATAATGCATAACGCTGAAATGTATGCAAAGCAACCTATTCCTCACCCTTTTTGCCCTTTTGAATGAAGCCAGTGGCGTAACAATAGCCCCTGCAGCTCCTGTGTTGTGGGGGCCCATGTAATGAAAAAAAGAGATGCAAAACATTGGAGATCAAGTGCTACTTAGGTAGGGTTAATTCTTTTTCAATGCAGCATCTGCATTTGTAAAATTGCTTTTCCTTATTAAGCGCTTTTTTCCTAGACAGTTATAATGCGTGGTGTCAGTCAAATATTTATGAAGTTCCTTCTACTTTCTCTTATTTTGTCTTTAATGTGCCTTTATTGGGAGTGCTACCTAGTTGGTATTTTACTGGACTGGCCTGTCTTTTTATGGTAATGACAGTTTAATAATTGGGAAAACAAGTGTAGTGATACCGTGAGAATCTGTCCCTCTATGTGATTCTGTGTCTGCATCTCTTTTATATAATAGTGACCTACTGAGGAAAATTGCATTATTATTTGGGAAGGGGATGACTATCTACCTCAAAGAATAATCGCAACCCTTGTCACAGAAAACTCTAGGCCTGGGCGGTAAACTCAGCTCCGCTAGCGGAGTTTGCAGAATTCTGGCGATCCGCAGAGGAACGCACAGATTCTGAAATCCACCTTTCGGATACGGAGCAGAATTTTATTCCCGTTTGCGCCCTTGAGTTTTGTTTTGGCACTTGATCTTGAGCGCCAAGAGTCTCGGGCTGCTTGCGAGCATGCATGAGACTTCTCGCACCGCTAGCGAGCTCCTGCAAGATTTCGTGCTCACTCGCACGGCTTCCGGCAGTGATGGTGCCAATCTAGTGCTGATCGAAATCGCAAATGCAGCGGTTGAGCAGATTTTCTGCTGGAGATACAGCTGAGAGGCTTCTGGATTGGATTCTCTTCTCAAACTGGCCGTTGGAGTTGTTTTTTTATGTGCTAGAAGCCTTTTTTTTAAACTTTTTTTTTCAAACTGGAAGGAAGTGCCCCAGAGACTCCAATTTCCTGTTCCTGTCCAGCATGCTCCTTCCAGTGCTTTTACCTCTCCCGGTCACTTTTCATTGGGATTTGGAGCTGGAAGGATCACTCTCCTTGTCTGCTGCATATATACCATTGGATTCAAGGACTTTGTATTTGAGATTTCACAAGTAAGTTCAAAATCTGGTATATAAGGGTGTTGGTTTTTTTATTGGGAGCATGCACCTGGATTTATTTGTACTTTTATTCGATTTTAAAAATGTATTGTGGTCGGTGGCCTGCAGTTTCAGTAGGGGCCTAGTTATTTTTTTGCATGTAAATTTTCTTCTTTTATAAAGGAAAAATGTTGCACGGTACACTACATTTTCACCATGTATTTTAATACATTTGCAATTTTTATTCAATTCACTATGTGGCCTAGTCTGCCAATGGGACTTCCAGCCAATAGGCCCAGTACTAGTCATGGGTGCATGAAACAACTGGTTCTGTGGTGTCTGTTGAATTGAAACATCATTTAGGCCATGAATGGCATTGGATTAAATTGCAAAATGTGTTTTTGGGGGAATTTTAAGACTTTTTCTGCAAACGGTGTACAGGTGGGGCAATTATATTTGATGCCTTTGGAGGATGTGTGTGGTTGTAAAATTTCTTAGTCAAGGTAATTTTCGTTTTTGGCATTGCTGAATTAATGCTGTGTTCTCTGTGTTACCATGCCTCCTTTGTCTGGCCAGTGTGTGAGTGTGTTTGCCATAGGCCACCAATTGTCTTTGTTCCCCATGCCATGTGGCCAGGCGAATTTTGTATAGTCAGTGTCCATAGGCCTGCATGTGCTCTGTGTTTTCCAGGCCTCCTGCTTGTTGTTGTGACCATATGGCTGGCACCCATTTTGCATAGGCAGCCAGTGTTCTTTTGCCATAGGCCTGCATGTGTTCTCTTTGTTTCCCATGCCTTCTTGCTATTTGTTGGGACCATGTGGCTGGCAGCCATTTTGTATAGGCAGCCAGTGTGCTTTTGCCATGGGCCTGCATATGTTTTTGGTTGTGGCCATGCCTCCTTGCTTGCTGTTTGACCATGTGGTCGGTGGCCATTTTGTGCAGCCAGCCAGTGTGCTTTTTCCATAGGCCTGTATGTGTTCTTTGTTTTCCAAGCCTCCTGCTTGTTGTTGTGACCATGGGGGTGGTGGCCATTTTGTGTAGACTGCCAGTGTACTTTTGCTATAGGTTTGCATATGTGCTTTGTTTGTGGCCATGCCTCCTTGCTGGTTGTTTTTGTTCTTTTGCATGTAATTTTTCTTATTCTGTGCAGGAAAAATGTTGCACAGTTTAGTACATTTTCTCCATGTTTTTTAAAACATGTGCAATATTCGTTTAATTCACTATGTGGCCAAGTTTGCCAATGTGCCTTCGAGACAGTAGGCTCAGTACTAGTCATGGGTGCATGAAAAAAACTGTTTCTGTGATATCCATTGCATTAAAACATCATTTAGGCATGGATGGCATTGGATTAAAATACAAAATGTGTTTTTTGTGGTATTTCACGTTTTTTTCGCTGCAAACAGTGTATAGGTGGGGTAATGCCTTTGGAGGATGTGTGTTGGTCTAAATATTTGTGGCCCTGTTAATTTTTGTTTTTGGCACTGTTGAATTAATGCTGTGTTCTCTGTTTTACCATGCCTCCTTTGTCTGGTCAGTGTGTGAGTCTTTGTTCCCCATGCCATGTGGCCCGGAGCCATTTTGTATAGTCAGTGTCCATAGGCCTGCATGTCTTCTTTATTCTCCAGGCCTCCTGCTTGTTGTTGTGACCATGTGGCTGGCAGCCATTTTGTGTAGGCAGCCAGTGTGCTTTTGCCATGGGCCTGCATGTGTTCTTTGTTGTGGCCATGCCTCCTTGCTTGCTGCTTCACCATGTGGTCAGTGGCCATTTTGTGTAGGCAGCCAGTGTGCTATTGCCATAGGCCTGCATGTCATTTTTTTGTTCCCCATGTCTTCTTGCTTGTTGTTGTGACCACGTGGCTGGCGGCCAGTTTTTGTAGGCAGCCAGTGTGCTTTTGCCATAGGCCTGCAATGTGTTCTTTGTTGTGGCCATTCCTCCTTGCTTGCAGTTTCATCATGTGATCTGTGGCTATTTTGTGTAGGCAGCCAGTGTGCTTTTGCCATAGGTCTGTATGTCTTCTTTGTTGTGGCCATGACTCCTTGCTCAGTGCTGTTGTTGTTGATGACCATGTGGCACTGGCTGGAAGCCATTTTGTTCGTCCAGCCAGTGTGGCCCTTTGCCATAGGCTTTCTTGGATGGTTGAGGTAGCAGTTAAATAAATTATATGCTTGAGGATAATTTCACTTTTTTACAATTGTTTTATTTCAATTTTTTTAATTTTAGGTTTTGTCACTGTAATTTTTTTTGTTTTATTTTTTAAATGTATTTACATTTTTTTATTTTAAGTTTTTTATGCTTTTTATTAACATTTTGTAAAATAATATTGCATTTTTTTAATTACTTTTCTTTAATTTGGATTTTTTACATTTTAATTTTTTTCTCCATTTTCCTAACATTTAGCATCAACCCCATGTCTGCTTTAGGTGCGCAACTGCATTAATTGTCTAAGGTTTATTCCATTGTCACCTGCACCTCACTTTGTGCCACATTCCAATGTGATGCACATAAAGCAAACAGTTACATCTGTATGTTGTTGTTGTTGTTGCTCTTTATTATCCTTCCTGAGTGTTCACCACGAAAGTTTATGTTGGTGTGATTTTACGAATGGATGTTATGGTATGTTATGTTAATGCGATTTGTTAAACGCACGTATACCCTGAGGTGTCTTGGCGCTGTCTACTCCTGAGCAGAAGGAAACCTAGTTGTTGAAGAGCCAAGTTTTTAGCTCTTTTCTGAATAAAATGAGGGTGGGGAGAGCTCTGATGTGGGAAGGTAAGTTGTTCCATAGCTTATTCATTCCAACAACAAAGCTCCTACCTCCCTAATTCGTTTTGTAGATTCTGGGTGTGGTCAGAAGGTTCGCCCCTAGCAAACGCAACTGTCTGCCAGTAGTATATATCTGCAAGGAGTGTTTCAAAAACCCAGGGCCACTATTGTGTAGCGCCTTATAGGCTATGCACAGAGACTTAAATTTCATGTGGCCTCTAACTGGCAGCCAGTGCAACTGCCGAATTACTTTGGTTACAGAATTAAATTTAGGAGCCCCGGTGAGAATCCTAGCAGCCGCATTCTGCACCATTTGCAGCTTATTAAGGTTTTTTTCCTGCGTATTGACGAATAGACTGTTGCTGAACTTAGAAAGGACTAGAGCTGTGGTTAATGTCTTTCTCACCTCCACAGAAATGAAAGGGAAGAGTTTTTTTTATAATAGTGAGCAGGTAAAAACAAGAGGCGATCAAAGAGTTGACTTGAGGTTTGAAATTTAATTTATCATCTATTATAACGCCCACATTTTTTGCCTTAGCTACTGAAATAGGGGGAGATCCCAATTCTTCCGGCCACCAGCTAGAAGACCAGACAGGAAATAAATTACCATAAACGATCACCTCGGTTTTATTAGTGTTCAGTTTAAGGCAGTGTCTAGACATCCATGAACTTATTGCCAGCATACCATCGTGAAAGGTGGCTGATACCTCTGTACCATTTTTATAAACAGACAGAACTATTTGGGTATCGTCAGCATAAGAGGTTAATGCCAGGCCAAAGGATTTGACTAAAAGAGCCAACTCTGTAACATAAATGTTGAACAGGGTGGGACTGATAGATGAACCCTGCAGAACTCCACAGAGAAGAGAAAAAGTAGCTGGTTCAAAATTGCCCAGTGCTAATGATTGTGACCGATCAGTCAAGAAAGATGTCAGCAGGGATTTAGCCCTGTTCTTGATGCCCAAAGTGGCGATACGGTTATCAACATCCCGTGGTCAACCGTATCAAAAACAGCTGATAGGTCGAGGAGAATAAGTGCCGCCGCTCCACCTCTGTCGAGTGCAACCCTTATCTCTTCAGTGGTTTTGATCAGTGCTGTCTCAGAGCTATGGCCAGATCTGAGGCCAAATTGCGTTTCATCCAGCAACTGGTTATCATGAACATTGTGTAAGCTGACTATTTATCACTTTTTCAACGAGTTTAGCGGGCAGAGGGAGACGCGAGATAGGTTGGTAATTATTTGGATCGGCTGAGTTTAGATTTGTTTTTTTATCAGCAGAAGAATGGAAGCTTTCTTCCACTGAGTCGGAAAGACTCAAGAAATAAGCCTATAATTAAAGATGGCTAGAAGATGTGCCCCTATCAGGCTAGTTACACTGCATTGATAAATATTTTGAATAACTTAAGTAACCACACTAAATGATATTGTTTGTTTGTACTACTAATTGAACTGCAAAAATGCCACATTTCACTGATATTCTTCTTGCTTGTTTGCTTCTAGGTGCACAAGAGAAGAGACATGACCCACAGTACTGCCAGACAGAAGGCCTGTGCATGACGTGACACGTGACTGACTACACAACATGGGCATCTCTTCAGCTAAGTGCCACTGCCAACAGACATCTTCAAGATGGCCCCAAAGAAAGGTGTTGCCAAGAAAGTGGCCAATGGGGAGGAGAAGAAGCAGATTTCTACAACTGGCGTGCCATCCACAACCTTTTGCGGCAAACCGGTGCCTGCCGCACCGGCCTCTGGTGAGCAAGCTGAGAGCAGCACTCCTTCATCAACAGCACCACCCCCCCAACCTAAGCTCAAGACCATGTCTGTCAGTGAGGCAGCCACTGCAATCATGTCGACGCTGACGAGTCGTGACGTTGAATTGGATTTGTCCCTTTCGCAAAGTAGTACACAATTGTTTCAGGAAACAGAGCAAAGTGGACAGCAGCTTTAGCCGCAGCCAGCAATAGTACATTTGCCTGATGTTGGAGCAGAACAGGTGGTTGAGCTTAATTCCGAGCAAGAAGTTAAACCTCCTCTTTCAGAATCATTGGCTCTCAGATCTCCAGCAAGGAAAAGGAGGGGTACTACTTCACCATCTTCTCCAAGCACCTCTTCTGATGATGATTATAGGGACATGGAGTGGACTCTTGCAGAGTCCAGGAGACAACAGGAGAGACAAAGGAACAGAAAAGTTCCCGAAAGACTTAGACTTATGGAAGGGGATGATGAGGAGGAGGATGGCCATGAGGCAGTCATGGTGGAAGGTGACACAGAGGAGTGTGACATTGCTATTCAACCCGCTCCGAGGGATGTGGCACAGGTAGCACCACCACCAGCTCCCATATTTGCAAAGCCCCAGCTGAGACCTGCACCAACCCCTACCTCACGAGAAGCAGAGAGGCAATCAATGACATGCCCACCTACCTCCAGGTCTTCTTCAGGCATTGGCAGTGGCACAGTAAAAAAGTACTCCTCCCCAGTTTGGAACTTTTTTATGGTTAGCAAAGAGGGGGAGCACATTGCAGTATGCAGCATTTGCAGCACAAGTGTTCGACGAGGTAAGCCTGGTACACATTATTTTACTGGAGGCCAAATTACCCATTTAAAAAAACACCACACAATCAAGTGGGAGGAGCACCTTAAAAAAATTGCTGAACTTGGTCGTGGTGATGAGGAGAGCGGGGGAACATCATCTATAAGTCCAATCATGGTGGAAGGTGATGATGAGGAAGAAGAGGGTGACATCTTCGCTCAAAGCAGCCCTGTCCCCAGCAGTGCACCAGCAGATTCACCCACCTCTGCAACTTCACAATGGTACAAGATTTGGAGTGAGATGGTGATGCTGCAGCATACAGTGACTGCCCCACCACGACGCACATTGATTCTACCACCACCATCTACTTCTCAAAAGACACCTGTGTCAGTGGCCACAGAAAAGAACAAAATCCAGGCTATTACTATGGGCATGTTTAGACAGGAGGGACCCTACATACAGAACCACCCAACCGCACATTTGGTACAATGTGAAGCTGGCAAACATGTTAGCGCTGGACCTCCTCCCTTTTCCTTTTGTGGAGTGGGATTCTTAGAATTTGTGGCAGCCATCTGCCCAAAAAGGAAGGTAACAACTAGGACCTATTTTGCCAGATTTGCTCTTCCAGCGCTGCATCATGATGTACTGCAGTTGGTTGGACAAGCTTTGCAACAAAGTGTTGTTCACCCCATCCACCTGACAACAGACATGTGGACCAGTTGTCAGGCCACTGATTACAGGTGCATTACTGCACACTGGATCTGTTTTGCATGGGTAAAGAAAAAGGTATCTGCAGGTCTTGGCCCTGAAGAAAGATTTAAGAGCATTCAGCGGCATGCAACAGTGGCCATGGAGAAATCACATACAGCTGTAAATATCTTGGAGGAATTTAACAGCAAAGTGTATGAATGGCTGCGACCCAGAGGTCTCAGAATTGGATTTCTTGCCACCGACAATGGCAGTAACATAGCCAAGGCCATGTCAGACGGAGGCTATTTCAGGGTCCTGTGTTTGGCCCCTTGCATCAACCTGGTGGTGCAAGACTTCCTAAAAAAAGAAGACATAGTCAGCAACATGCTGACCACCTGCAGAAGAATCTGCACTCATTTCATCTTTTCTTTTAAAACCTGGCAGCAGTTGCAGATTATTCAGTGTAATAATAGAGCAGCAGATAAAGCCCTGATACAGGAAGTGCCAACACGCTGGAACTCAACCTTTTACATGTTGCAACGTCTGTTTTAGCAGTACAAAGAGGAGGGGATGCAGTTAGGAAAGCTATGACCATGGATATGGACAAATGGGACCTAGTTAAATGCCTGACACAGATGCTATTCCCGTTTGAGGTTTTCACACTGAAAGTTAGCAAGGAGGACAATTTGATGGGGCAAATGTTCCAATTGTTGCATCTCCTACAGGACCAGGTAAAGAAGGTGTCTGAAAGGTTCGCCCTTGCAGGTGTGGATGAAAACACAGAAGCGCATACCTTGGTTGAGACCTTAATCCTTCACTTGGCTTGTAATACAAGGCTGCAACATGACATCATCGCATCCACATTACTAGATCCATGGTACAAAACAATTCTGCCCACTTTCATTCCTTTTTCTGAAGGGGATGTTTTAAAATACAAGAGGTGGATTGTAGTGCAAGACGGAGACTTGGAAGAAGAACAGCTGGAAATTCGAGTCCCATCCCACAGTTCTGGGGTGCTGCCTTGAACTTCCCGAGTCTTGTCTCACAGCAGCCAAAAACACCATCAACCAGAACACCAGCAACAACAGCAACAGAAAGACGGGACCCAACCTCTGCATTAGATTTGTTTCAATTGGCAGGGCTCAAGTCCAGTGGAGAGGCAATGGAAAAACAGGTTGGGCAAGTGGCAGCACCAATGACCATCCACAGGATGTTCCAGGAGTATCTGGATGATCCAAAAGAGGTCTATGTGGACCAAAATCTATTGATCTATTGGTATGGGAAAATGCGCCAATCGTCAGAGCTCAGCAGGCTGGCAATAAAGTATCTGGCTTGTCCTGTCGCCAGTGTATCTGCTAAACATTGGCTCAGTGCAGCTGGTGCGGTTGTTACAGTGAGAAGGAACAGTCTCTCGCCTCAGAACGTGGAGAGATTGGCTATCATCAAAATTAACCACCATTTTATACCACACAATTACACCATTCCTGAAACAGCAGCACAGGAGGAGGAGGAAGGTGATTGGTCAGAAATTGAATTAAATGTGTTAGCTGACCAACTTCTGGGTGAACCACGTGAGTTTGAGGATGAACTCTACTTCCCAGACTAAGTATGCCAGTGCCCTTTTAGAACATTTTAGCTATTTCTCGTTAAAATTGTTCTATCTATGCGAAGAAAAAAAAATAGATAGGGAACATTATTATTTTTGTGTCAGATTTACAGTGCCCCACCTTTTTTTAGTCACATATATTGCTGGATTGCAGTTGGACCAGTGTGCATTGAAAAGGCCTCCACAATTCTTTCATGACATCGGGGACAATGCCAGCGCCCTCTCTCATGCCTATTGCCTATCCCTTTTTGCATCACTTAGCACTAGAAGGCCTACCAGAGAAGACCGTTTATTATCTACAAGACTGCCTGCCAATGCCTAATTCCAATGTGTTGCCTGCATCAAAGATGAATATCTAATACCTAAACTACCCGTGCTTGGATTGGAAGAGGTATCTTCAATTATCACAATGGTGAGTGACTGGGTGAGTGATGATGATGACTGATGATTCATGTGGTGGCAGACAGTGAGGGAGGGTGTTGAACTGTAATGTGGGAATTTGCCTGAGATGATTGATTTGCAATGTTTGGAGCCTGAGTGATGGGCGATCATTTTTTCCCTGAAGGTGACTGGCCTTCACAAACGTACTTAGCAACAATGAATTAACCTGTATGGTCCACTCCTATGATCTTTCTGTTTTTTTCATCATCTAGGATGGCTGCCCCAGACAATTGTTTGTTTAACAAGGCTGCCAAATTCCAATCTCTTGCTGTATTAATGAGGAGATAGTATACCTACCACCGTGCTTGGATTGGAACAGGTAACTATTGCACCAATAAGTGATCAGATTATTGAGTGACTGTGAGTAATTATTGATGTGGAGGCTGATAGTAAGGGAGGGTGTGTTGAACGGGAAATTTCTTGAGATGATTATTGATTTGCAATGTTTGGGGCCTGACTGATGGGCAGTCATTTTTTTGCTTGGAAGTGAACACCGCTTTCACACTTAGCCAGATTTAATTGCAGGGCCCTCTCCTTTTTTCTGGTTCTTCAGAGACCAGAACAGTCACTTTAGTTAACAAACAAAACCCTATGCAAAATACTCCAATTCTGTTTCTCTTCTTGTTCTTCCACAGCAGTGCACTGCACGTTTATCTTTCTTGGGTCATGATGATGACGGGTCTGTGATGGAGCTACTCGGAGTCACTCAGGACTCAGGAGGAGGATTGAAGAACTCAGAGTGGGAGCTGCGGGACCTCCTCATCAACAGCTATAAGCAAGACGTTATCATCTTCAGTTCAAAGGTAAACCAAGAGTCTAAGGCCTAGTACTCAGCTATGTGGAATAGAGAGAGGTGCGTTTGTGGAATTCTGCTCTGCGTGTGTGTGTGTGTGTGTGTGTGTTAGACTTGTGGCAAAAGTGAATCTCTGAGTCCCCCTCTTGTTTTTTTTTGCTCTGCCTCTAAGTCTTCTTGATACACTCCTCATGAAGCTTTCCTTCCTTCTGTCCTTCTCCTTGACTCTAAAATACAGTTTCATTTTTACAATCCACAGGCCTTCTTCTAGTCTCCTGCATGAACAAAAGGCGAAAGCTGAGCTCAACAACACTCCTGCTTACCTACCGGACCAGTCCAGACAGGCACCAAAGAGTGGACATTCCGGAGGAGTGTACAGATTCACCACCTAATTTTGCAATACAGTATCATTTTTCATATTTGGAGAACTGGGTGGGTGGGTTCACTCCCCAACCTAGAAGATAGAACATTTAGATATCTAATAACTTGGCTTTTGGGGGCAGAAGGACTGTTTGCAATGCATTTATCTGTAGCCTGTCATACTCATACCTTTGTTTCCTTCCACAACACATTGTTGTTGAATGATGTGCTGCTGTTCATTGCCCAGATCAATGCTCTCCTTGTGTAGTGTTTGTCTTTGTTAAACCTTTCCCAAAATTCCCCTTCCCATCCAGTCATCAAACCCCTAACCCTCTTCCCCTGGGCTGTGTGATTTATTGAGGTGTGGCTTAATTTACACCATCAATGGATCACACACTTGGTGGGGCGGATGTGGTGAAAGCAACAACAATTTACTGCATGATCTTCTAAGCAATAGCCCACACTGGCCCCATTTACCCAGCCGTGCATGAAAAGTGATCCATATTTTAGATTTAGAATGAAGAACATCAGTTGTCAGCATTATCATTCAGGCCTTGTGTTATGTAACCGTAAATGCCTAACCTAAGCTTGTCCACTCCAGACTTTGAGTCAATTTTGTATAACTTGAGGATTTGGCAAATAATACTACTAGCTCCCCATTATCCAAAACTTACTAGCATTGCTATTTTTTGTATTTAGTACTATCAGGCATTCTCGTTGTGTCATCATGTTGTACTCAGGTGGCAATTCTTTGTAAAGCTTTGGTAAAATATAACCCACTAACTCAGTCTTTTTATTTCCATTTAGTTGCCTACGATGGATAATCAATCATTCAGATTAATCCTACAGTTGGAGCGCACCTGCTGGAACTGGCATTGGGACCTCGCTTGTTAAGTTGTGATGCCTTCCCTGTTATTGCTACATCTATATTCAGGTAAGACAACTAGTATGGATAAAACGGAACTAGTTAACTTAGTAAGTAAGTAACTAACTGCTACTATTGTTTATCTAGGTTGTTGTAGACAATATAGGTCATCATGGCAGTATTCCCCCTAATGGTCAAGATAGTTCGAGAAGTATAACTCTATAACTAAGCACTACACTCTCTCTTACAAGCACATAAACAGGCTGTGTAAAACTAGCTGAAGGCAGCAGTGCAAATTAAAAGTAAAACAAACTACTTCAGGCATAAATTTAGATTAAATAAAATAGTTTCCCCCATTATTTTTTTTATAAAGAAACCCACCATCTCTACTCAAACAACATGCCCACCCCTCTCCCCAAACAAACCTGACCCAAGCCCCAAATTCCCAAAGCTCAAAAGGTCCAAGAAATAAGTCACTGCAGTCCCAACTCCCTTCCCAACCTCTCCACCCAGCCTCAACAATCAAGTCCCTCCCACCAAAACAAAACATTCAAAAAAGAGCTAGAAGAGGGCATTATGGATGTCAATCTGGAGTTGGTCCAGGCTCTGCTCCATCGTGGTGAGCCGGTCCTGGATGGTGTCCAGCCACTGCAGGATACAGCACAGCAATGGCCTGTTGTCAGTGTGGGAGGGGGTGGCAGCAGTTGGCTGGCGGCGGCGCTGGTGATGGGATGGCCGGGAGGCTGGAGACGGAATGGGACCAGCTGCATTGGGGCCTGGCTGAGGTGCATTTGTTTCTTCCTCCTCCTCTTCCAGGACCACCAGCCGCTGGTACTCTTGTTGGATACGCTCCAGCCTCTGCCACTGCAAACGGGCTGCTATCTCTTCCTGATGGGTGGTCCGGCTGGACCAGCAGGGGCAGCTATATTGAGAAAAACTAAAAAGACAAATTGTAAATGATGCTCTTTGCAAACAATTATTTTAAAATACTGGGTGGCACAGTAGCAGTACATTGCTGGTGCCCTAGGGCCATTGGAATTTGATGTGATTATGATTAGGAGAGTCACAAGGCCAACTTTATGTTTTACCCACACATGCTTTGCATAAAAAGGAATGACTGTGTGGCAGTAAAGTATTAAAAGGCTAAATAATACCGGATTAAAAAAACAGTGATTTGATTATTTTTTTCTTCTATAGGCTTTTTGAGTAACTATAAACAGAAACTTTGAGTTGAAAAATAAATTACCTCTCATTAATGAGTACAGCATTATGCACTATTTGAAGTACAAGTTGTCTGTTGTGCTTAAATAATGGAGCCATGCTCATTGCTAGCCAGTGCGTTGGGTAGTTTGCTACTGTCTACAGCTGTAGTTGACAAATATCTATTTTTAATTTAAATGGCCCTGCTTTTCTCCAAATGCATTTCTCTTTCTACCCTGACTCCAGAGAGGCAGATGAATAATAAATAAGATATTACGTCACACGCCTCATGTACGAAATGTGGATATTAATATTACCCTGTCTGCCGTAAGTAGATGTTGGGGAAAATTAATCTGATGGACTGCACTCCAGGGAAAGGAATGGGCTATATATCATCAGTGTGCATCCCATACGTCAAACTTGACAGCAATTCATGCACTTTACTCAGTGGCTTCACCCACCACCGTATATTATTTCCTACAAATTCATTCGCTGGTCAGTCAGCAAGGAAAGGAAACTTGACTTACTCTACTGCAGGGTAGGATAGAGGGATTAGACAGGTAGAGTAGAGCTTTTTTGATATAGAACATCACTACCCTGATTATCGATTTGTCATCTTAGCTTATTCAATCACTGTGCAATTCGAAAGGGAAAATCTGAACAAGTGCAAAATAAATCTGTTATGGGAAACCAATGCATTGAAAACCAATGCATTGGAAACATTGTAAATGCTGCATTAACTGAAACAGAGGCACATTGCACAGCTAACACTGCAATCACAAATTGACCCATACTGCACTTCGGTCATAGGTGGCAAAAATGCCTTGGGTGGGGAAGGGGGATGACGAATGATGGGTAGGATACATCTGGCTCACTTAACAAATACAGCGAGTCAACGGAGTAGAACAAAGAATAAAAAATCCGCCCCAATTAGAACAGTAGCTTTGAATGATAACCCTACATAAACCAAGTAGGCAAAGTAGGTGAGCAGCATGCTCCTCATGAGAAGAGCTGCCTTGCTTATTCATCCAAACAATCCAAATATTCATTCATACTTTCATTCTAATTCACCCATAGCCACCATGATTAAGCTTTACTTTCTCTAATCCAGTCTTTCACCAAAATGTCCAATCCATTATCCATCCGTTCAATAGCCACCCTTTCTTCAAACCATCCTTTCGCCCATCCATCTCTTTATTGAAATAATAATAATAAATAATAGTACTTACTGGGGTCAGCAAAGCCCTCAGCAGCGGCGCTGGTGGTCGGCTCCGGCTGACCAGCTTCTCCCAGACCCTCAACAACGTCCCTCTTCTTGCCCTTGGGTGCTGCTGTAAGAAATTAGGAAGATAAAAAAAATAGATTAGTGATTCAGTTAATAATCTCCACAAAATGTTTTATGACAAGCAAATGCAGTCACATTGTACTTCTGTAAAAACAGATCGCCTATAGTACTACTAGTTTCGACTTGAGTCTATCGACTATCATTGAGTTGCCCATACTAATCCTGAAATCCCTATTTCAAATTTCCTAAACAAAAACTACATTTGGAACTAATACATTGCAGTGAATGATCATTGATTTTATTCTCATTTCTCAACCCCCTTGATGGACCAACTCAGTCTCCCTTTTTTGCAATGCATAGTTGCATACTACACATCGCTGTGAAATAAATAACTTGGAACTGTACAAGCTACATAAACAAAGTCACAAAGAGAATGCGCTACTCACTGATTCACTATAGTGAAAGGAGAACAGTCTGCCATGGCTTCTTAACTAATCAGCCAAAGCGAGTGCCAATGATGAGTACGCATAGGTAGCACTGAGGACCTGCATAGCAGAAACTAGAAACTGGATCACACAATAATATACCAGCATAAACTAAACATAATTTACCTCTGAGTGTGACTGAATGGTGCGCCACACGCATCGGTGTACCGTGCCACGGCACCGCAGACGCTCCCACATGGGTTATCCACTACCGGGCCTTCAATCTGCTGTGAGCATGGCGGGGTGGTGGTGCTGCACACAAAAACGAGTGCTGCCACCTCCTCCTCTTCAAAGATCACCCGGGGCTGCACACCTGGGCAGCGGCGCCATCCTCAACGAAACCATCCCTCTGCCATGATGCTGTGTGGGGTAGAAAAAAAGGAAAGGAAAGAAGAAATAAGGAAGTAAGGGGAAATAAACAAAATGCAAAAAGTCGCAAAAAACACTAAACCATTTCCAAAAAACGTAAAATATACAAACACAAAGACACACACTGATATAAAAAATAAAAATGAGGGGTAGATAAATTTTAAAGGAGAAGGATTACAGAGATTAAAGAGAGATTAATATTTAGGCCCAGCACAATAACAGAGCAGAAAAACAAGATGGCCGCACCCATGCGGACCGCATGGTGCCGTTTGCACAAGATTTAGAACACTAGAACGCGAACGGGCACGCTGGCACTCGCCACCCGCTAGTGGAACTCCGCAGAACTCTTCGAACTCTGCCAAGGGCTAGCAAACTCTCAAAGTCACTATATTAACCTGAGCTCAACCCCTGGTAGCTATGGCACAGGCATAACTTAGGGAAATGTGTAAAATATTAGCACAGTACCAAAACAGTAATAAAGTTGAATTGCAAAACACTAACAATCCCAAAATATATTAGGAAAATAGAGTAAAATGTTATAAACAAAATGACTTCCAAATTACAGAAATCCAATAAGGAGGTATAGAGATATAAATTGTTAACGTTTCAAGTAGAAATTGTGTCAAGAAGCATAAAATATCAATGATAGTCAATAATCGCTATACAACAGGACCTAGATACAATTTGACGCAGACCGCAATGGAGGGCAAGTCAGATACACCAATCAGGTCCTGATCAAAGATTTTACTTTCTGACTTTAATCTTTTAAGTACCAATCCTCCACAGGAGTACACTTTTAAAGCCAGCAGGGCACTTAGAGACTCACAGGGTATCAGGCAGGCAGAGGCCAAACAGCAGTCCAGCTCTAGTTGCCACTGGTCAACCACGGAATTGCAGGAAAAGCCCCAGTAGCTTGTTGTGTCCCTGAAGCTTTAGCAGGAGTTCAGCCTTGTGAAACTTGGCACTCCACTTCTTTGTTAGGTACAAGACGGAGAGAAGGTCAAGTTGTCTAGGCTCTTCTCAGGTCTCAGACAGCAGTTTCAGTCCTCTTCTGATCTTCCACAGGTCTGAGAGTGTTCTGAAATTGGTCCTGGAGGTACAAAATTTATGAGTGGCGCAAGCTAGTGGGTGGGAATTATACTAGGGCACAGACTAACTAATGGAGTAACCGCTTCTGGCGCCAGCCCTATCCACTTTGGGCATTTTCAAGATAGCAGAAGTCTTAGGACACACTAAACTTGGGCTCTGCAGGCTAGGTGTGCGTGGGGGGAGTATACTGTGGTAATCCCAGTGTCCTCCCACATCTAACACTCAAATCATGTTTGGCCCAATCACTGCACCTCCAATAAATCCAGAGACAAAACATGGGCAAAACGCCCAGTACCTGGCTCAAATTCAATGCTGCATGACTGAAATTGCCGACTGGATTAAAACCAACTGTCTAAAGTTGAACACCAACAAGACAAAATATGATCTTTGGGAAGAGCACATCACTATTTGACTCCGCCTGATCGACACCCACCCAGATCAAGAATCTCGGGATCATCATCAACAGCAAACTCGACATGTTTGACCCAGTCAATGATGCCACAGTCTCATGCTTCCATATCCTGAAGATGCTGAGTAACATTTTCAAATGGCTCCCAATCAGCACTCAGAAAGCTGTCATGCATGCCCTGGTCACAAGCAAGCTGGACTATGGGAACACTCTCTATACTGGGATCGGCATAAAACACACCAGAAGGCTGCAGACCGTTCAGAAATCAGCAGCCAGATTCACTCTCAACCTTCCACACTGCCCTCACATCACATCACACCACGCCTGAAGTAGATCAACTGGCTCTCTTATTCATAAACAAGGACAGTTCAAACTCCTCACTCACACTTTCAAGGCAATACACTAATCCCACGAATATGGAAAACCTAAGTCTATGGGAGTCAAGACTTTTCCTACATTGCTTCTAAATCATGGAACCACCTGCCCCTACACAAAAGAGCCTCCTTTTCATTTCGTGCCTAGATTCACACCTGCTCAGTGCCAGAATACCCTCCCGGGTGATAGTGCGCTCTACTATTCAGCATAACAAAACATAATAAATCAAGAAGAACAAAGCAGGGGTTTTCAGAAACCAGATAGTGGATACACAAGAGTTGTTTTGGCATCCTGTTTCTGGCCTTTGAAGTTTGCCCCAAGTGTTATATGTAAAACACAAGCAGGCCTATGAAGCTGGATCTGACATTCAAGCAGGATTTGGAATTAAAGTGTCAAAAAGAGGCCAACAGTGATCGGAGGCTACCTAGCTGGGGGTAGTAGGGGTAAGGACAAAGTAAGGGTCTGCCCAGGTAATAGCTAACATTTGCCTGTGACAGGGAAGGCCTGTGCGCTCTAATAGTTATATGTAAAACCCCAGCAGACATGTCAAGCAGAATTCAACATTCACTGTAATGTCAAGAAGGATGCACACAGCCCCATTCTAAATATTCTGTCAGGTTCAAAGGCATTACCTCTGCCTATTAAGATCAACCATTTGTTTTCTGCTGGGAGGCATTTCACGCCAGTTCACACCTATTCAAATGCCAATTACTTGCTGTCAGAAGAGGGAGAGCTAATACCAATCGGCCTCCAGAAGCTTTAGGCAGGGAAAAGGTAACTTTCTAAAAGTACTATTTTCTTAATATTTATCAAAAATCTGACTTCACCATTAAATTAGATTTGTAATAACTTTTAAAATAGTTGTTTATTTTTTTCTAACTTATCCCTTAACAAAATTAGCCTTATTAAATATATCCCAGGGTTTTCCTCTGGAACAGCCAGCCTTGCTACAGTCAAAATACCTTTTCGGTCTTTTTCACTGTAAGGACATGCTTAATATTAAATTCCACAATATCCTACTTTTAAATATCATACACCCTGTCTTATGGGCCATAAGGCCTACATAAGGGTGAGATAAATATTTAAAAGAAAGGTTTTGCACTTTTAAAAGAGATTATTTTTAAAGGTCATCTGTTCATGTATGTGCCCCATGAGTGAGTATGCATCTATGATTAAGTGTGTGCCTGAGTAAATGGTGGTGTGTGATTGTGTGTTCCTATGTGAATATGTCAGTATGTTTGCAAGTGTGAGATTGGATCTATGTACATATAAGTGTGTCTCTGAGATAATGGAGGTGCTAGAAACTGTGTACATGTGTATGCCTCTGTGTGTGAGTTTAGGTCAATGAGTACATGAGTGTGTGTCTGAGTCAATGGCAGTGTGCGAAAGTCTGTCCCTGAGCCTGTCTCTAAGTGTCAGTGCAACTATGAGTACATTATGGCACTGATGGTAATGTGCAAATGTCTGTCCCTCTGTTTGCATTTGTGTGTGACTCTGCATCTATGAGTACATGAATGTGTATCTGACCCAATGGCATCATGCAAATGTCTGTCCCTGTGAGGTCCTCTGTGTGTGAGTCTGCGTCTATGAGTACCTGAGTGTTTGTCTGAGTCAATTCCTTTGTGAGAGTGTCTCCATGTGCTTGCCTCTGTATGAGAGTCTGCATCTATGAGTATGTGAATGCATGTAGAAGACAATGGTGGTGTGCGAATGTCTGTCCCTGTATGTGCCTCTTTGTACAGTTCTTCTTATAGGAGTATCTGAGTGTTTATCTGAGTCAATGGTAGTGTGCAAATGTCTATCCCTGTGTGTGCCTCTGTGTATAAGTCTGCATTGAGGAGTGCATTAGTGTTTGTTTGAGTCAATGGCAGTGTGCAAATTAGTGTCCCTGTGTGTGCCTTAGGGTGTGAGTTGTCTTCTATGAGTATGTGAGTGTGTGACTGAGTCAATGGCATCAAGTGAATATCTGTCCCTGTGTGTTCCTCTGTGTTTGAGTCTGTATCGGTGAGTTTATGAGTGTGTGTCTGAGTCAATGGCGTTGTACGACTAGCTGTTACTCTCTGTGCCTCTGTATGAAAGTCTGCGTCTATGAGTATGTGAATGTGTGTGTGACTCAATAGCCCTGTGCTATCTGTCACCCCTTGTGTACCTTTATGTGAACCTGCATCTATGAGTGCATGAATATGTGCCTACCTCAATGGTAGTGGAAAATGTTGGCGAATCTCCATCTATGAGTACATGATAGTGTGTTGATGGCATTGTATGAATTCCTATCACTGGCTGTGGCTCTGTGAGTCTGTATCTATTAATACGTTAGTCTCTGTATCAACAGTGGTGTGCAAATATCTGTCCCTATGTCTGTTTTTATCTGTGCATCTGCATTTAGAATTCCACAAATGTTTGTGAATGGCAGTGTGTGAACATCTGTCTATGTGTGTGCTTCTGTGTGTGAGTCCAAAACTATGAGTATCTGATATTTGCCTTAGTCAATGGTGGCGTGCAAATTACTCTGCCTGTCTCTGCCTCTTACTTGAGTCTGGAGAGTATGTGAGTGTGTATCTTAGTCAATGACGGTGTGAAAATGTTTGTCCCTGTTTTTGCCTCTGCATGTGAGTCAGCATCTTTGAGTAAGTGATGAGTATGTGGCAAGTTGATTGGTGTGTGTGAATGTTTGTTCTTGTGTATGCCTCTGTGTGTGAGTTTGCACCTATGAGTACGTGAGGGTGTGTCTAAGTCAGCCATGGTATATGACTGCCTGTACCTTGAGATTATCTCTGTATGTGAGACTGCGTTGATGGGTACATGATTGTGTGTTTAAGTCAATGGTGGTGTGTGAGTCTCCGTCAATCAGTACAGGAGTATATGTCTGATTTAATGAAGGTGTGTGAATGTACAGCTCTGTGTATGTCTGTGTGTGAGTGTATGTCTAAGAGTATGTGAGTGTGTGCATGAGCCAATGACGGTTGCACATATGTGTTTCTGTGTGCAGCTCTTTGGGTGGGGCCCACTGTGCTTCCTTTTTTCATCTCTTTGAAAGTCATGGTGCAAGCTTGATTCCCCACTCAATATAAAATGTAGGGCATTTTTTCAACCTAAAATGAAAGCTTTGCACCTGTGACCTCGTTTTTACTCACATTTAAATGTGTTTTCTGCCTTTATTCCATGCTGCTGGGTCCCTCTAGTTTGCTCTGGGTTTTAGATTGTCATCATAATGCCTAGATTATGTACTGAAAGAGTACTCTTGGAGTATAAAATACTGTGACTAGAGAAACATTAGTGCTTTTCCCACTTTGGATTTATGCTGTGCAGAGCAGCTCACATTCAAAGTCAGAGATATTTGGAGAAATAAAAACATTTCTCCTTTTCAACATCTGCCACAAAGAGGTGGTATTTTTTGCGCACAACGTGGCCACCATTGTTATTAGATAGGGTGTTGCATCAAAAACCATTCGTGGTTGCATGGGAACACCCATTTACCACCTGTGCAATGCCCCTTGATGCAAAGTAATTCAAACCTGGACAACCAGGTATCTCTCCATCACTAAATAAGTTTTGCACTGGATAGTAAATCCCAAATAAACATTTTGCCCTAATTTGTGTCACTTCTGTGACCTAAACTGGTCCAAAATGATAATAAATCTGAACTTTGGTGTTTTCAAACTTGTGTGTATCCATCATGAGTCCTGTTAAAAAGGGGACATCAAAAAAGTATTCATTTGCTAATCATATGGGCAGAAGTTAGGAAGAATCGGTTTTCCATTGGTATGTCGCGTTTAGTGCCAATCCATCGGGTGGGGGCAAAGATTAAGGGGGCAATATAAATGTTACTTAGTTTGTAACTTTTTTTTTTATAAAACAGACTTTATTGGCATTTTACTTATATGCATTTTCATTATCACAGTGTCAGGATATAGATGTACATTCTCAGGTTACATTTCTGTTCTCTCTTGTCTGTTGTAACATGAACTAAGGAAATCCAAAAATCAACTCCCTCTCCCCCCTCTCCCTGACGAGTCGCTTATTTGGAGTTTAGTGTCTCTAGCAGTGCATGTTCGCATCTTCTGTTTTGTTCCTTGCTCTCATTTGGGGTCCGTGTGGGGCAGGGAAGTTCTCGTGCCAGTCTCCTATCTTAATCTCTTGGGGCCATCATCTTGTTGCCCCTGTCTGGTGTTGGTGGGTTCGGTTGGACTTCTGCTGCATCATCGAGGTCTAATGCCCGCATGTCGTCTAGCAGTCTCCCCCAGGCTCTCATATTTTCCATGTTCCCTACTGCTCGCCCTGCTTCCCTCAGTAGGATTCTGCTTTCTGCGCCCACCCACTTCTCTAATTCTCTTTTCCAGGTCCCTGTTCTTGGCCCCCCTGTCGACTTCCAGTTCTTGGCGATTTCCCGCTTTGCTAATACGTATGCCAGGTCCTGAAACCTCCCAGTAACTTTCGTCTTGGCCATATGCAGGAACCAGCTCAGTATGCAGTGGCCCAGTGTATGCGGTACCTCTTTATCTATAACACTTTCCACTATGTTTATCACCTCTTTCCAAAAGCCCCTCAGGCTCAGACAGTCCCAAAACATGTGCAGTACATGAGCCTCTTTTTCCCCGGATTGGGGGCAACCCGCCTCCTCCACCTGGAAGTATCGCCTGATTTGTGCTGGCGTAAGATACGCTCTATGCAGTACGTAGTAGTTTATTAGCTTAAGCCGCACATTTCTGGAAATCTTAAGGGCTCTCTCAACAATGGTTCCCCAATTCTCTTCCGTAATCGGTACCCCCAGGTCCTCCTCTCATTGAAGCCTCAAGTGCTCCATGGGCTTCTGGACGTCGCTCCTGATTGCTCTATAAATGCAGGAGACTGTCTTGATTCTGCCCGCTAACAGAGCCACATATCTGCAACACCCCAGTACCCTGGGTTCTGTCAATCCAGTGCCCCAATGTTTCTTGAACGGCGTAATGAGAGCTCTATGCATCAGGAAGTGGCCCTGTGGGAGGTCAAACCCCTCTCGGTAATCCTCAAAAGGAAGCATCTGAGATTCTCTAAATAGGTCCCCAACCACAGTCGCCCCCACTTCCTTCCAGTCGTCCAGCCCTGCCCAGTTCCCTCCATGCGGCAAATACCGGAACATTTCCATGGGTAGGTCTGGGGAATAGGGAATTCTGCATCCAGCCCGCTGTAGCCAACTTGCCCAGCACTGCGTTATTATTTTTGTCTCTTCTGTTCCCCTGTGCGGCCGTTGCTTTAGTCTTAATAGGATTCTCACTAGGTCTCTGGGGCAAATGGGCATGGTGCACTTCCCGGGTTTCTACTGTCCGCCAACCACCTCACAAACCATTGGAGCTGCGCTGCGAATTAATATGCCTCAATGTCAGGAACCGCCAAACCCCCCCGTCGCTGTGGAGCACTGCATTGTGGCTAGGGCTACTTGTCTGCCACTTGCCCCCCCCAAATAAACGTTATAAATTGTGAGTTCAGGTCCCGAAATGTCGTGCTCGGGATCCAGAGCGGGAGGGTTCCAAAGATATATAGCAAACGCTGGAGCGCTTCCATTTTCAGTAGGGTCACTCTGCCTGCCACTGACAGCGGCAAGGAGCCTCAAAAGTCCATAGAGGAGCGGAGGGATCTTATTCCTCTGCCTACATTGCCCTCCACTAAATCTGTAGTTCTGTGGTATATTTTCACCCCCAGGTACTCTAGGCAGGTGGTATCCCATTGTAAACATCCCAGGCCTTCCGTAGGAAGCCTATCTGGTGTCATGGGGAATAGTCTAGATTTTTTCCAATTCACCCTCAGTCCCGAGAGATGGCCGAATTCTTCTAGCATACCTTTGGCCCCATCTAAGTCATCTTCTGTGTCTTGGAGAAAGAGGAGAAGGTCGTCCGCATAGAGCGCAATATGATGGCGGGTCCCCCTTACCGTCAGCCCTACATAGTCCCGTCCCATCCGAGCATGGCACGCCAGTGGCTCCATGGCCAGGGTAAACAATAATGGGGACAGAGGGCATCCCTGCCTTGTTGCCCTCTACACCCTCTGACTCTGGGATATAACTTTTTCCGTGTGCACTCTGGCTCTCGGGTCTGCATATAATAACTTCACCCATCTCACAAAGCCCTCGCCTAGTCCCATCTTTTCCAGGACTTGATATAGGTACTGCCACTCTAAACTGTCAAACGCTTTTTCTATATCTACCGCAAACACTGCGGCATCTTCTTTAGAATAGTCTTTCGCTCCCACTATAGCCATGAGGCGTCTGATATTAATGGCAGTGTTTCTGTGCGGAATAAGCCCGCCTGATCCGCTTGGACCAGTTTGGTCATATGCGGTAACAATCTGGTCGCTATTATCTTACTCAATATTTTATAGTCCATGTTCAGCATGGACAGTGGTGTATAAGCTGTTCTGTTGTGGGCTGGCTTCCTGGGTTTAAGGACTGGGAATATTAGGGCTTCCCTAGTGTTGGACGGCAGTGTTTGCAGTTCTCTCACCGCCTCGTACAACGAGACCAACCTAGGGGCTAGCTCCGTCACATATGTTGAGTAAAACTCGGCAGGTAAACCGTCCGTTCCTGGCGTTTTGTTATGTGCCATGTGCTTGATAGCCACTTTCACCTCCTGTAGGGAGATGGCCTCCCCCAGGTCCTCTGCCTCCTCTGGTTCTAGCCGAGGCAGTCTCAACCCCTTTAAATACTCAGCTATTGTCTCATCTCTGCACTGGGAGGCTCTGCGATACAGTCTGGTGTAGTACTGGGCAAAAATGTCATTGATCCCTTCCTGGGTGTATTGTCTGCTCCCATCTTCATCCTCAATTTCTACTATTGGGGACCCCCTATTATTTGGGTTAGCCAACCACGCCAGCAAGGAGCCTGATTTTTCCCGTTCCCCATGCATGCGGTCTAGATATTGCCAGTAGTCAAAGCAGCGCAGCCTCTCAGTCTGTCATGCTACTGTCTCTTGCGCTTCCAGAAGTTCCCCCTGCAGCTCTGGGCACCCCGGTCGTCTTTGTTCTACCTCTCTAAATTCCCTTTCAGCTGTCAGGACTTCTGTTGTTAGCGTGCGTCCAACCCCTGTTGTCTCCGCTATACAATTGCCTCTTAGCACTATCGTGAAGGAATCCCATTCTGGCAGAGGAGAGGTTGCCGTTCCATCATTCTCCTGGAAATATTGTGTGATCTTTTCCTGGACTCCTTCTCTAAAAACCTGGTCTTCCAGCGCCTCTGGGCGGAGTCTCAGGTAAGGATTACCGGGTTAGGGCCTGCCCATTGAAGGCCCAGGAGAACAGGGTTATGATCAGATATCGTCCTGGCAAGGTATTTGACTGTGCTGACCTGTCCGTGCATGTCTTGGGTGCAGAGGAATGTGTCTAGTCGCACATGTACCTCTTGTGTCACTGAGAAGAACGAGTAGTCTTTGTCGGAGGGATGTAGGGTTCTCCAAGAGTCCTCTAAACCCCAGTGCCCCTGCCATTCCCTGAACATCCACGCATTACGAGTAGTCAGGGAATCCTGCAATGGCGGATGGGACCTGTCAAGGGTGGTGTCTGCCACAGTGTTAAAGTCCCCGCCTATGATCACTGCAGACGTCAGGTATGGGGCTAGTTGTCAGGATAGTCGGCCCAGGAAATGTGCCTGATCCACGTTTGAGGTGTATATACTTATTACACTCAATTCTCTACCTTCTTGTCTACCTCGCACTACAACATATCTGCGATCAGGTTCAATCAGCGTATCTGTTATCTGAAAAGGCACTCCAGCTTGCACCGATATCAGTACTCCCCTAGCATAGGCCGCGCATGTAGTGTAGAATGCCTGTCCACGCCATGGTTTCTGAAGGCCCTGGCCCTCTTTGGCTGTGAGATGAGTTTCCTGAAGGAGCACAATTTGTACTTTCTGTCTATTAAGATAGGAGAACACCTTATAGCGCTTGGCCATAGTATGCATACCCCTTATGTTCCAGGTTAAGCACTTATACCTTATAGCGTTTGCTATGTGTACGTCTCCTCTCCCCCTTCCACCCCCATGTGCCCCAATGTTCTCCTCATTGACCTGTTGCTTCGACCCATTTCTGCTGTTATGGACATGTGGTGTGACTCGTGTTACCCCAACCCATAAACAAACAACAGTGCAACATTTTTCTCAACGCCCCTTCCCCAGGACAAGCAGGGGGTACCCTCCCATCTAAATTAATAGTCTATGTACTTGAAGAACTCGTTCACAAGGTGTGGAAGTGAGGCAGGTGATACGTCAGGTGCATCCGCCCACCAGCACGTCACCCGGCTCATTTACTGCATCCAATGTCATTTAGCATTCCCCTGCTATAGTTAAGTTCGCCTTTGCACCCTATTGTCCCGTTCCTGCTCTCCATCTCTTTTGCACCCCCCTACCTGCACCTTCAGATGATCTCATCAGCCATTCTCGGTGTCACGTTGGGGAGCTCACGTCTTGGAGCCTCAGAAAGTCTTGAGTCCTGCTCCGAGCTCGAGTCCGCTCCTGATCCGCCGGCCTCTAGATTGTCGAGGTCTGGTCCTTTTCCACTGATCAGCGCCACCACTTGCATTGTGCTGCGATGCTCCATCTGTGTCTCTGCCTACGTTGGTGCCAGTGTGCCTCTTTTGGGTCCTCTGCTGTGGGATCTTCTTCTTCGGCCTCCTCGGCGCCTCTGGTCTCTGGGTGGGGACACTCCGCTGTGCTGTTCCAGCCAGCTCCATGCCTCCTGTGGGGTGGTAAAAAACTCATTTCTGTCGGGGGTGGACACCCGTAGTTTGGCTGGTACTGCATGGCATATTTGTCATCAAGTTGACGAAGTTTTAACTTGACGCTCTGGAAGGAGCTCCTTTGCTGCTGTACTTCCTTAGAAAAGTCTGGAAATATCCCCACCACCCCATTGTTGACTCGGGTTTCTCCTTGCCGTCGGGCCTGTGCCAGTATATGGTCCCTATCTCGGTAGTGTAGGAGCCTCGCTATCACTGGCCGTGGAGGGGCTCCTGGGGCAGGTGGTCTTGCCGGGACTCGGTGGGCTCTCTCAAGGGCATAGAACGGTGAGAGTCCCTCTAGCACCACTGTCGTGCGAAGCCACTCCTCTAGGTATCCTACCATGCTTGTTCCTTCCACTTTCTCAGGTAGGCCAGTCACTCTAATGTTATTTCTTCTTGAGCGGCTTTCTGCATCTTCAGCCCGGAGCTCCAGTACTCGCACTTTCGAGTCCAGTACAGTAAGTTGTGCCTTCATTTTTGTTAGCGCGGTGGCGGATTCAGAGATCTGGCGCTCGTTTGCTGTGACTCTCTCCGCTAATTGTCTCGGATCATCCCTTAGAAGGCCCAAGTCCACTCCAATTGAGTCGATTTTGGACTCCAGTCTCTCGCTAGAGGCAGTTATGGCTTGTAAAATGTCTTGTATGGTCGGGTTCCTAGGAGCATCCGTTGAGGAGGTGTGTGTGTCGCTCTCCTCTGAGGGGTTGTCGGACTATGTGTCCTCCCTATCCCTTCTCTTGGTCTGCTTCCCCATTGTTAGTCGTGGTGTCTCTGTCGTTCTCGCGCTTTCCCCCTGATGCGGCTTCCCGCGCTTATGGGTAGATTTCTCGCGCCTTCCAAGGGGGTGCTTAATGTCGTGCTGGCGATACTTTCAATGTTCAGCCTGCCCTCGGTTTCTGGAGGGGGTTTCCCAGCTCCCCAGAATGCGGTTTCACAGTCTCTCTGGTATATCGCCTCCCGTCTTCCCCTCCTCTCGCTGTGCCCAAGGTCGGGGCTCACCTACATAAGCCTCCAGCAGAGGTCTAGCTGTGCCAGGTTGTACTCTCACTTCTGCCTTTACTCGCCCCCACAGCTTGTAGTTACCTCTGGCGCAAGTTCATAGCATGGGCAAATCTCTCCAGCCCTCTAGCTCTCTAGTTCTGCCGGGTAGTAATCCCTGGCTCCCTCCACGCTCCCTTAGTCAGTCAGTCTGTCTTCTTGGGGCCAGAGTCAGCTTCCCCTGCCTCCTCTTGCCTCAAGGCACATTTAGGGCTATCTTCGTCACGCTGGCTCTCACCTCGTCCAGTGCCAGGTTCTTCTGCTCAGTTCCCAGCCTGAGCAGGGCCCAGGCAGCGGTTTGGCTCCCAGACCTGAGTTCTCTCTCTCTATTTCTGAGCAGCTCCTCTTTTTTCAATCAATCAGGTTGATCGGGCTGTGCTCAGTAGGGGCCCGTGATTCACTTGATATGCCATCGAGCGTGGCCTTGCTTTTGAGTGGACGTGGTAGCACCGAGGGGGGGAGCCCATGAGACGGTGTCCGTTCTTTGTAGACCGGGCCCTGTTCTCTACACGCCCTCGGGCCCGACCGCAGTCCCGATGGTGTGTGATGCCCCAGCTCCTACTGCGTAGCTTGCGAGGCGGGCCTCAGACCACGAGGCCCACCAGTTACTTCATGTGCCTCTGGGCACGTCTCGGTTGTAGGAAGGCCCCGTAGCTGGGGGGGGAAGCCCTCGGCTCCGATCAGGTCTTCGGACAAGCAGGCCTCTATTGCGTCCCGGCAGCCAGGTCGTCCGTCTCTTCGCGGCTCTCCGCTATGTAGGCCAGGAGGGGGAAGGAGGGCCCGGGCTGTCCCCAGTTCTGCCTACGCTCACAGCGATCCGGCACCCAAGCCAGCAGGGCTGCAGGGCTATATTTCTGTCTCTAATTATGCCGCATGAGGGGTCAGGATGGTGCCGAGCAGCGGCTAGTGGGACGGAGCTCGAAAGCTCTGCTGCTTACTCCATCGGCGTCAAGCCACGCCCCCACTTTGTTTGTAACTTTAACGCTGATTGATGAATCTACAGCAAATTTGTTAGGCAGTGCAGGTATTTCAGTGTGTAATGTGCAAAAACATAAGTGCCATGGCTCTTCTCTGGAGGCCACTGGAGCCCGCACCACCCATTGCCCCTGTTAGACCTGCAAAGGTACACAACTACTAACCATTGCACTCCTACAAGTGTGACAATTCAGACTATTCTAGGCCACCCATAAGCTAGAATAATGGCCTGAGTGGCAGGTATTGTTCTTTTTTAATGCATAGTGACTGTTGTTGTGCTCGTCTCAAAATTAAACAGACAGCGCCACCATGTGGTGTGTGGATTGTCACTAAAGCCAGAGCTGACAATTAAGTGCTGATGCAGAGCACCGGAAACCACCAGTTCAAATTAAACACTGAGGGGCATATTCTCAAGGACTTATCGCCGATTTATCGGCACTTTAGTGCCGCAAAAGTGGCGATAGAATTATCGCCCTCTTCTCAAGCTGGTGTAAACTGCCGATATTGCCAGTTTTCCAGCGATAGCTGCCGCAAAAAACATCGCCACGGATGAGAGCGACAACTAACGCTAATGATATGTAGAGTAGGCGTTCCCGTGCAAAAACACACAAAAACACCACTTTGCGATATTCTCAACGACCAGCCAGATCGGCGAAGCGATCCAAAAACAGGCGATAAGGCGCGTTAGCAGCAGTGATTTAACACCTGCCTATTACTGGTGTTAAGCAGGACGACAACCTGCAGTAGAAAGGGAGCCCAGCCCAGAGCCACATCTGAAGACCAACACATGTCATGGAGCTACTGATCATGCAGCTCAGAGACCCAAGAGGGCCACAACACCCACCGCCACCACCCCCAGGCCCCCCCCCCGGACCACCCCCCCAGACTACCACAGAGGCAGCGCAGAACAAGACAGCGGACCTTCCGAAAATGCACTAGTCTCATAGATTTAACGCCAGAGGATGTCATTGCCCACTACAGGCTCAAAAGGACAACCATCCTCAGCATCCTGACCCACATTGCCCACAGGCTGATGGTACCAACACAGCGGACAACCAACATCCCTCTGCAGACAAAGCTGCTGGCTGTGCTGCACCTGTTGGCCTCTGGTACCTTCCAACCAACAACTGCCAGAGTCGGAGGACTCTCACAGCCAGCCCTATCAAAGTCCCTCACACCTGTCTTGGATGCCATCATCAGCTTGGTACCCCAGCACCTTCACTTCCCCCACACTGCGCAGGAGCAGCTGGAGACCAAGCAAGGCTTCTATGCCGTAGCTGGCTTCCCGCACGTGTTGGGGGCAATTGACTGCTCACATGTCCTACTTGTGCCCCCTGCCGACACTGCACACAATTACCGCAACAGAAAGCACACGCATTCCATCAATGTGCAGGCAATAGTGGACCACCGGGGACTCTTCACCAACGTCGTCGCCAACTACCCAGGCAGTGTGCATGATTCCTACATCTTCCGACAGTCCATCATCAACCAGCGCTTCCAGGATGGCACCTATGGAAATGCACTGCTCATTGGTAAGTTCCAAATGAACACACCACACACCTCAACTCCACAATCATGCAACTCACAACTGTGGGAATGCACACGTTACAAAATCACATACAACATGCCAAACAACATGCCCTCCTACCAGACATGACAACACAAGTAACTGTGGTAACCGTGGCCAGCCATGTAGACAAACCATCCACGTCATGGCACCTCTGCCACACAATTGCAGAATGTGGGGAGAGGTGGCAACCAAGTCTGTGCGAAGGAGGCAAGTGACCCATGAATAAGAATGTACACAATGCCAAGTGTGGCGGTGATGTGTTGGACAGACTTCAGTATGCAGAGCACAGACATGTCCATGTGGACATATACTGCTGGTGTTTGTAGTGTTGTGGACAGTGGACGCAACCATGTCACCTCAGGCAGTGGGGAAGACCTTGGACATGTAGCTATGTCGTCCCCCCGTGTAAGCGTAAGCGGAGTGGTCTGTGCCGGCGTACGCCAGTCCAGCGTAGGAGTGGGAATAAATAGCCCGGGGCTCTGGGCTTGGTTCACTTCCGGGATGGCCACCAAAGTAAATACTGCGTGTGTCTCTGTGTCCGCCATATCCTGACCATAGGCCTACACACACGTGGCCGACCACCTTCAACGGCCAATATCAAAGTGTCGTTGTCAGGCTTGTGGACATGCACAGACAGTCATGACAATGGTGTGTCTTAGGAGTGCAAGTGATGCAACTGCGCAGCGCACACAAGTAAATAGGCTCAGGGGGGAGTGAGGAGCAGCTGTGAGGCAACGTAATACACATGGCTGCCGCTCATTTGCCACAAGCAATATATGTCAAACATGAATCCCAAAGTCGCACACATCACACACCACTAAACTAATAAGCCTGCCAACACAGAATGCAGAACCACCGATTGACACATATCTCTCTCCCCTGTCACAGGTGATCAAGGATATGCACTCTGCCCGTGGATGATGACACCCCTCCGAGACACGAACACCCAGGCCCAGAGGCAGTACAATGCGGCCCACATCGCACCAGGGGCATTGTGGAGCACTCATTTGGCATGTTAAAGTCACGTTTCAGGTGCCTGGACATCACAGGTGGAAGACTCCTGTACAGCCCGGAAATAGTGTGCAAGATGATCATTGCATGTTGTGTGTTGCACAACATATGTGTACGCACCAATGCCCCATGGATCCAAGTGCCAAATGCACCGGACGATGATGATGAAGATGAGGCAGGTGGACCACACCCCAGTGCAGCTGCAGCAGGATTAGCCCGAAGGAACACAATCATTAACAATTTCTTCACATGAGCACGTCACATTGTGACTGTCCTTAGAAATCATGGGACAGGACAAAATGACCACAGGCACAGCATGTGCAAATACATTCATTCCAACACACATTCCCTGTGTGCATGTCACTCCTCTGCATAAGCACATCACTCTGACAAGTGTAAGTGCAACATTTAGTGCTAACAATCTCACAAATGGCAATTAGATGGTGGGTGTGTCACCTCTGTACAGAGAGGCTGTTTAGGGTGTCACGTTTTCAAAATGCCATTTCAGGGTGTCAAAGATAGTACGTAATCCCACTCAGCAGCGTATCACATGTGTCCAAATTCATGACATAAAGGCTGTCATTTGTGACCAAGAAAAGACAACAGGGCGTCTTTTGGGGTCAAATATGTACCACCATGATGCAGAGAGTTGCACCCTGTGACTCAAGTCCCACAACATTAGCAACATGGACGTGAGGGGGAATCACTGCCCCTACATTCATCCATACTTTCATACTTGATTAAACATAGACATGACACATCTGTGTGAATTAGAATGTTTTATTCACATTTGGTGGAGTGTTGAAGCTGGAGCAGTACAGGGCCATGCAAACCCCACTTTACATCGTTGCCCCTTGGAGGGCCAGCCAGAGTCCTTTAGGGATTGACAAGTTCATCGGTAGAGGAAGAGTTCAGTCCGCAGTCTGATTGCTGTGTCATTGGTAACCAAACAGAATATGGCAGTCCATGTCGAGGTCCAAGGTGAGTGTCGCAGAGTGTATCGGGGGACAGTGGAAGGTGATGATGCAGAGGGCAGAACCAAGCAGAAACAGGCCATATGGCGGAGATGAATGCTACCACTTCCTTCTTACCACTAAGGCAGAATCATCCGCATCTTCGTCCTCTGATGTCTCATGTGCCTCACATGTGGGTGGTGGGGTTTTGTCTGCAGCACTGGGTGGCACTGACACATCAGTGGCCGGAGGAGGATTGTCTGCAGCACTGTGTGTCACTGACACATCAGGGGGCGGAGATGTGGATGGAGTAGTAGCAGCAGCATTCATCCGCGCCAGGCCTTGTGGCAGCAATGCCATGATGAGGGTCTGCAGGGCATGGAAGAACCCAGCTACATCTTGCTGGTGTGCAGCCGTGGCAGGCATTCTTTCCGCCTGCATCCGCTCCATGTTCTCCATGATCCTCCGCATGTGTCCCAACTCCCGGCTGACATCGCTGGAGCCACTCTGACTAGACAGTTGTCCTTGTCTCAGAGTCAGGACTCCAGCGATGTCAGCCATGGATCGTTGGAGAGCATGGAGCAGACTGTGGGTGTCCGTTAGGGACTGTAAGTGGTCCCTGATGGGACTTAGAAACCGACGTATGGCATCTAGTTTGGCTGCCATGAGGTTGGACCCCACCTGATCAGCCATCTTCTCCTGGCACCCTAACACACGGCGTTGGAAGGCCATGTGTTGTTCGTGGGGGTCCTGGGAGACAGCCGTGGTGGTGGGTGCTTCCTGCTGTGTGGTCTGTGTAGGGGGTGAGGTTTCCTCGATGCAGCTGGGCTGCCCTGCTCCTGGAGGTGAGGTGCCGGAGCTGTCCATGAGCTCTTGGAGGGCGTCGGTGTCGAAGGTGTGAAGGTCCTCTTCGTCATCAGTGAAGAGATGTTCGGTCTTCTCTGCAGGAGGTGTTGATTCTCCCTCTGCAATGTGAAGGGGAGATGCAGTTTAACATTGTGTTCACATGTATGTTGACGCATTGTACAAGTTTACATACAGACTGCATGACAATGTACATTGTGACTGTTTGGGAGGAGCTGCCTATTTGATGCGGGACAGTGGACATTTCGACAACATCACGGATGTGTGTTTGTACTTGTACATTATTATCTCACATTTCCCTGCTATGCCAAATGTGATTGGCCAGTTTCTACACACAAACGGCACCAGTTGTGTCCTCTGTTCTGTTGTGAACGTGTTGCAGTTTGTACCACATTGTTATCAATGTTGATGTGCTCTGAATGTTATGTGTGTGTGCTGCATTTTGGGAGAGTCGCCCCTGCAGCTCTGATTTTGCTGCCCCTTATCCCTTTCAGGCGGTGTGTCTTTGACGTCTGTGCTTATACAGTGGTGAGATGTTGCATACTTGGGTAAATTGGGCTCTTGGTGGGAGTTGGGACTCTGGGGCATGGTTTGTCCGCAGATGTGTTGTTGACATCAGGGGTTGTTTGTGCACGTGGATGTGTCAGAGTGTGACCTGCTCCTTTACGGATGTGGTCCACACTCAGCCACCTCAGTGTCGTGGCGTGCAACATGTCATGATATATTGACTGCAGCCATGCTATTCGTCATGCAGTGTCACTCGCATTGTCAGTGTGGCTCACAGACACGCAGCTTTGCTGGGTTTGGCACATGTGCATGGGTTGGTTGTGAGATTGGTGATGTGTGGGAAGGGCCCCCTCTGGGCACATAGTCGACGGGGGCCTACTTGCTGTTTCTAGGTGTGCTGAAGTGTGCCAAGGGGATCAGGGACATGATCCAGAGTCATTGTGGGTGTGCACTGTGCTATACTTAATTGTGCATGTGTGACATTGTGCCCATCTCCCCCCGTCCCCCCAGTCCCTGGTCGTTACTCACCCTGTTGCTGTTGTGTCAGGTCATGTTGAGCAGTGTCCGGTCCCCCAACTCCTGCCACTGTCTCCACACTGATGACTGTGGACACCATTTCCTCCATCTCATCCAGCTCCTCCTGTGGCGCTGGACTCTCACCTCCAGTCTGCATTGCTGCCTTCTGGTTGTTGCCGAGTTTTTGCTTGGTTTTGCGCTTCACATCATTCCAGCGCCTCTTGAGCTCTTCCATTGTCCTCCTCAGCACTCCGACTGCATTCACCTTGTCCAAGATGGACTGCCATATTCCATTTTTTGTTGCCAATGACACAGTTGAGGTGACGAACAGTTGTTGATGGTGTTCTATCACCTCCGTTATCAGGATCCTGTTTTCCTGCGGACTGAACCACGTCTTCCTCTTCTTCTTCCCCTTGCCCTTCCCTGACCCCGAGGTCCCAGGCTGGTCCTCCGTGGGGCTTGTGGGGTTCTGGTTGTTCTCTGTACTTGCTCCGGCTACCTCCATTGTGCTTCGCAGTTGTTTTGGTTTTGTTTGTGGGTTTTTTTCTGCTTTTATAGTGAATTGCAGGCCTGGTGCAGCTTATCGCTGATTTTTTTATCGCAGTTGGGCCCATCGCCACTTTTTTCACGTTTGGCTTTAGATTTTTATCGCCGTCCCGGTAATTTTATCGCGGACATTTGACGCGTTATCGGGAAACTATCGCATGTTACCGCCGTGTTGAGAATAAGACGTTAACACGGCATTATTTCCCCGCGATAGACGGCGTTATGAAAAATTGCGTTAACCTATTTTGGCGATGATTATCGCACGTTCTTGAGAATATCCCCCTGAGTCTGCTCAAAATGTGACTTAAGATGATCAGCCTACTCTTGGTTTTTCTTGGTTTCGTATATTTCCATCACAGGGCAAATTTAAAGGGTGGCACCAAAGTACCCCATTTGCTAATGTATTTTTGAGCCGATAGGTCAAGCGGGGGTAAAGATAAATGGGGCAATAAAAGTTTCTTTCAAGACAAATTTGATGGTTTTTTGAAGCTACTAATTTGACAACTGGAAATCATATTAAGCCCAGTGTGAGGTGCAGGGCCTGACTGAAGGCCACATTCAACGCAGAATTAGTACATGGTATAGAGTATAGAGACAATAGAGTATAGCATAAAAAGCAATGAAATTCACTGAACAAACACAGTTAAACGTTAGTTAGGGTTCAATGAACGCAGAATTACATTGAAAACGCCCTGGAATCCAACAGCTATGCTGTGAAAAAGAAGCAAATTATAATAACGAAAATAGGTTATATTTTGTTTCAGTTGTCCATGCGTGTCCTATTGGCCCAACACGAGAACCATTAAATATGACCTTTTTTCAAAATAATGTAGTTGTTGACTGAATGTTAGCTTTTCACCAATATTTTCAAAAGGCCAACATTTCTCTCAAAAGTTTTGATGTTCTAATCCGTCCTTGCAACATAAATGCCATGCGTGTCTGTAGTATATTTCTTTCAGTTTTTGGAAATTGAAAAGAGTTGGCAGACAATATAAAACGCGCAGTAGTATTCAAAACTAATTATTGTTTTGCGTCTTAGCCTTTTAAGCACAGTTCAACACTCGGTGAGCAGATTTAATTATGATTTTTTTCCCTGAGAAAAAGGTACTGTTGGCTAATAATTCAAGAAACTAAAGAAATTGTCTTTTCAAACCATTTTTCAAAGCTGTATTGATCTACCTTCATTTGTTTTCTTCATTTGTAAGACTATTATGAAGTGCAATGTGAACAAATATATCGTATCACATATTGAAGAATTTGCATTACAAGGAAAACACTGTATGGCCTATTGGCATGCATACAAGAAATGCAGACCATAGTCACAATATTTAGCAGACTGCTTTCTCTTCAAATGCGCATGAAGCAGCGAAGAACAGATAACACAGGCAGAAAGTCCCACATACAAACACAACACTAATACTTTTCAAGTGGGTGAATCATTGTGACTAAATCACCACTTTTATGTTGAATCCACGTTTGCATTTGCTTATAGGGCTGATGAAAAAATAAATCATTCAGGATTGCCTTTGACACTGGGGGGCCGATTCCGATTCGGGCCGGAAATCTCTCCGACCGAGCCGGACCTGGAGAGATTTCCGACCGAATCGGACCCGTGCAGCCCGACCGAACGAGTACGATGCGTCCGTATGCTATCGTACTCGAGTCGGTCGGACTCCCATTGAAGTCAATGGGAGCCGGTCGTACAACGCGTACGCGGGCTCCCATTGCCTCAATGGGTGCGAGGCGAACAAGGGCTCCCCCTACAGCGGGTACGCGGCGAAGCGACTCGCTCCGTACACGCACAGGTAGGGGGGACCCATGGGTCCCCCCTGTGTGCGACTCGCACGGCTACGCGTACAGGGGGGTCCGACACGGACCCCCGAAGTACGGCTCCGACTGCTCTTTCGAGCCGGGCGGCGCGTGTCGGTCGGACTGCTCGCGGCGCGCATCGTACTTACCCGGCCGGGGAACGTCTCCATTGCGCGGTGCGAGTCGTGTCCGAGCGAGTCGGTCGGTGCGGTTCGACCCGGGAACGAGTCGGTCGGAGCGGTTGGGACGCCCGAATGAGTCGGTCGGCGATTTCGCATTGTACTCGCTTGTCCGCACGCGCGTACGGATCGGTCGGGAAATAGGGCTCCGAATCGGATCCGGTTAAGCCGAATCCGATTCGGAGCCCTACCGGCCGAGATCGGAATCGGCCCCTGGGTCTTTAGTTTTATTTCATTTATGCACTAAGCGTGTTTTGTTTTTGTTTCCATCTGCCTAAGGTGGGCCACAGCCTTTTTGCTTTTTCTTAGGTTTTATCTTGTGCTGGGATCTGAGGCCTCAAAAAAAGTCCCAGCCTCTATATGCCCACTAGAAAATGCACATTGGGCGTAATTCACAAAGATACTCGTAAATCTGCATTTGTAGAGGTACTATCCCTTACAGGTGCAGGTTTCGATTTCCCTTTTTCACAAAATTCAAGCGTATTTCACCTGGAAAGCGCAACTTCCAGGCATACTACTGGGTGGGTTTGATTTTTTTAAAGACCGCTGATTCACCTTTGCGTAACTGTACGTGGTGTACAAATACACACTGTTGAAAGGCAACCACATGTGAAAATGGAAATGTTTATTCTTTAGGTCGAGCCTATAGCGGCAGCGCGCATGTGCTGCTCGCTTTGCGAGGCATGCAGTATTCAGTACGGAGTGGAAGCTTCGTGGAAGCTCTGCCCACTCTCCGCCCATTGGCTTGTTTCTTTGTCCTCCGTAAATGCTGTCTTCTGATTCATTTTGAGGCTTGTTAGTCCCTCCTTATGATGGCTATGTCGTCATTTGTCACCTCCCATGGCTACTGGCCCCTTTACTTCGAGTGTTACACCGTACGTGGACTGTCAGCACTCCTTTGTGCCCCCTTCTCCCCCCGCCGGCACTCTTGTTGTCCATGCCGTGCCCCCACCCTCCCTCCCATTGTCCGTGATGCAATATGCAATAGGTCTCACGTAAATGCGAGTCCTATTGCATTGCAAATGCTTGTTGTTTTCGCCGTCCCTTCTAAAAGTATTATTTCTTTCTTTGCCGTCACTGGCTCCCTTTCCCTGCTCTGCTGCTGGCGCATATAAACGCGGTCTCCCTTTGTCTGTCTGCGGGTCCTGTGTCAGTGGCGCCATTGTTTAGCACTGCAGTACAGACAGCGTTTAATTCCACTTGTTTTTCTTTCTTGTTCTGTAAGAGCAGCTCAGTTGAGGACTGAGCCCCCCTGTTAGTTAGTAGCTGTAGCACCCGTTTTATAGAGGGAGTGGCCTAGGAAGCGTTTATTTGCAGTTTTTACGACTCCTAAGAACTAGGCACTAGGCAGAGAGGTCACGTCCCGGCTGCCCGCCCGTGACAGCGAGGAGAGTGCCATTTTCCGCGGTCCCAAGAGACGCGAGGGAAAGGGGTGTCAGTCCTTTCTTTCACCAAAAATATCTATTTAACTGAAGTCGTTTGTAAATAAAACTTCAAACTGCTGGGTCTAGTAAGTAGAAAGGCATATTTTCTCACAAACCATAAACTATATAAACATCCGGTACGTTATATTAAAGGGTATATATATATATATGTATATTATCTACTGGCGGTCGCCAGTAGATAGTTATAGTTAGGACCTATTTTCCATAGGAAATCCGCACCATTGTATTTGAAATAACTTTGGCGCCGGTTGATGAATCTTCACGAAATTTTCCAACTTGTTGGGGCGCTCCGGTCCGCTCCTATCCTGAAAGTCTCGGGGTGATTCGGCAAGCGGGGGCTGAGAAAAAAGGGGGGTCCCAAAACGTGTTTTCCCCATGCAATTTTCCATAGGAACCTTTAGTCGCAGCTACAGCCCGAACTGCTGAACGGAATTACACCAAATTTGCCAAAAGGTAGCCCTTGGTTCAGGGTCGTGCCTTTTACTTAAATGGTGTAAATCCGTTCAGTAGTTCCTGAGAAATTTGAAAAAGAAAACACATATATATCTGGGCGGAGCCTAACCACACGTCATCGTGAGATCTGATTGGCTGTCAGCACTTCATCCTGGAATTGCTGGCAGCCATCTTGGGACCAATATAAATGATAATACCCCATTGAAATGCATTGTAGTGAATCGAAGATTTTGAGGGTTACCAAAAGGAGAACTATAAAGGGTGATAACTAACCCTGGGCAAAGCACTACGCTACGCTCGCGTAGTTTGCGAAGTTTGCGCTACTTCGCACAACGCGAATTGCACGTAGCACAGTGCAAACACGCGTAGCGTAGCGTAGCGTAGTGCAGCGGTCATTTTTGCTTGCTCGCGGTCCTCAACATCAAGTTGGCGACCGCGAGCAAGCAAAATGACATCCCGCGAGATTCTCAACGCAGAGAGGTCAGGTTTCTCATTGCGAGTGGTCGCGTATGCTCGCGACCGCTCGCGATGAGAAACTACCAGTCCGCGTTGAGAAAGCTGCCGTCGAGTAAAAATCTACTCGAGCGGCAGTAAAAGACAGCTCGCACTGTGCAAGATGCCGTTTTCAATGATTGCACAGTGCGGACAAGCATCCGGCACTGTGCAATCATTGCGAACAGTGCACTACGCAGTTCGCGTAGTGCTACGCGTAGCTCGCGTAGTGCGAACTGCACTTTGCGTAGCTTCGCGTAGCGCTACTTCGCGAACTACGCCCAGGCTTAGTGATAACAGACTTTAGTTACATTAGAATTCATTTGTTGATGGTACCATACTAATTTCAGGAATTGTGGTGTGTTCTAAGGTGATTTTACCCTGTGAAAAACCTTCTGCTGGGATATCATGAATCATGTTTGAGAGAAAACTATTTTCACATGCTTGTCCCATAGAGTTTATGAAGGTGCTCCAGAAGCTAAAATGAGAGCATATTTTCTGTAAATTCACATTATCTTTCTCAGTCATGTGAGAATGAAGTCTGACATTCTCAGTAAAACATGTACATCCAACAAGGGCAGAGACTGTCAGTTGATTCCTTTGTGTTCTACTGCAGCTTCCCAGAGTGTTCTAAAGAACAACTAGAGTGCTAACAGCCTTACTTATGACAAAAGTATGGCACACCTGAAGCCATCTTGATTGGAATAAAATGGTAACACTTAAAACATTTAATTTAAAAAGGAACAAAATGAGGGGGTTCATTTTGTCATAGAAATTATGGTTAGTGCTGTAGAAAGAAAAATTAGGACATGTTTCAAGTGTGATCTCAAATATCTTCCTGTTATATTTCAACAGGAGCAGCCTGTCAGTTGATGCCTTTGTGTTCTACTGAAGCTTCCCAGAGTGTTCTAAAGAACAACTAGAGCGCTAACAGTCTTACTTATGACAAAATTAAGGCACACCTGAAGCCATCTTGATTGGAATAAAATGGTAACACTTAAAACATTTAATTTAAAAAGGAACAAAATGAGGGGGTTCATTTTGCCATAGAAATTATGGTTAGTGCTGTAGAAAGAAAAATTAGGACATGTTTTAAGTGAGATCTCAAATATCTTCCTGTTATATTTCAACAGGAGCAGCCTGTCAGTTGATGCCTTTGTGTTCTAATGCAGCTTCCCAGAGTGTTCTAAAGAACAACTAGAGTGCTAACAGCCTTACTTATGACAAAATTATGGCACACCTGAAGCCATCTTGATTGGAATAAACTGGTAACACGTAAAACATTTAATTTAAAAGGAACAAAATGATGGGGTTCATTTTGTCATAGAAATTATGGTTAGTGCTGTAGAAAGAAAAATTAGGACATGTTTCAAGTGTGATCTCAAATATCTTCCTGTTATATTTCAACAGGAGCAGCCTGTCAGTTGATGCCTTTATGTTCTACTGCAGCTTCCCAGAGTGTTCTAAAGAACAACTAGAGCACTAACAGTCTTACTTATGACAAAATTATGGCACACCTGAAGCCATCTTGATTGGAATAAACTGGTAACTCTTAAAACATTTAATTTAAAAGGAACAAAATGAGGGGTTCATTTTGTCATAGAAATTATGGTTAGTGCTGTAGAAAGAAAAATTAGGACATGTTTTAAGTGAGATCTCAAATATCTTCCTGTTATATTTCAACAGGAGCAGCCTGTCAGTTGATGCCTTTGTGTTCTACTGCAGCTTCCCAGAGTGTTCTAAAGAACAACTAGAGCGCTAACAGTCTTACTTATGACAAAAGTATGGCACACCTGAAGCCATCTTGATTGGAATAAACTGGTAACACTTAAAACATTTAATTTAAAAAGGAACAAAATGAGGGGGTTCATTTTGCCATAGAAATTATGGTTAGTGCTGTAGAAAGAAAAATAAGTGCTAAAACACTACCCCCAGCACGACACCCTACACTACCCAAACACCACTGCACTACACTAAACCCTAAATATACCCCCAGCGTGACCACCCACACTACACAAACACCACTGCACTACCCTATACCCTAAAACACGACCCCCTACACTACACAAACACGACTGCACTACCCTAAACCCTAAAACACTACCCACAGCATGACCCCCTTCACTACACAAACACCACTGCACTGCCCTAAACCCTAAAAAACACTACCCCAGCACTACCCCTACACTACCCAAACACCACTGCACTAACATAAACCCTAAAACACTACCCCCAGCACAACCCCTACACTACACAAACACCACTGCATACCCTAAACCCTAAAACACTACCCCCAGCACGACTCCCTACACTACCCAAACACCACTGCACTACCTAAACCCTAAATCTACCCCCAGCACGACCCCTACACTACCCAAAAACCACTGCACTACCCTAAACCATAAAACACTACCCCCAGCATGACCCCCTACACTACACAAACACCACTGCACTACCCTAAACCCTAAAACACTACCACCAGCATGACCCCCTACACTACTCAAACACCACTGCACTACCCTAAACCCTAAAACACTACCCCAGCACGACCCCCTACACTACCCATACACCACTGCACTACCCTAAACCCTAAAACACTACCACCAGCACGACCCCTACACTACTGCACTACCCTAAACCCTAAAACACTACCCCCAGCACGACCCCCTACACTACCCAAACACCACTGCACTACCCTAAACCCTAAAACACTACCCCCAGCACGACCCCTACACCACCCAAACACCACTGCACTACCCTAAACCCTAGAAAAGAAACCCCCACCCCATGCCCAATCCCCCTTACCTCTCACTCCTCATGGTTCCTCTCTCCTCATGGTTCCTGCTTCACGTCATCTCTGAGGGCGGTGCACGTCGTTGTGAGGAAACAGAACAGCCTCTGTTTCCTTACAACGACATGGATCGTCTACATGTTTTAGAACGCATGGTCATTTACCATACATACCTTTACAACAAAATTCGTTGTAAAGGCATGCGTGGTAAATGACCATGCGTTCTAAAAATGCGTAGTAATGACTTCGTGATGTACAACGCATGCGTGGTAATGCATGCGTTGTAATGGTATCGCAAAGTAAAAAGTCGTTCTAACGGCTGTTTACCGATCGAAGCTGGCCCCTGTTCTTCAGTGAGATGTTTATTTGATTAATTAGGAGGAAGGAATGTGGTTTTTTTACCGAAAAGTGCATTCCCGGCTGTTGTATTGTGAAAGTGTCCGCGTGGCCTGGTTTCACTTCCGGTGAGAGAGTGGAAGAGTCTGTTTGGATCTAAAGGAGTTCTGTTGTTGGACGGGGCCGGCGTGACATGTCATCAGAAAACATAGCTAATGGAAAGCGTCCTCCCTGAAGTGTGGAGCAGTGCCATGAGAGGTCAACGAGTGTGCGTCCCACCGCAGTATGACCGTACCGCGTGACCCATGTGCCGCCTCCAGGGTACGGGAGGCAGAAGCGGCATCGCAGGTCCTCTTGAAGACCGTTGTAGCACTAATTCTACATTTTGGTACTAGGGCATTTTAACTTCGTTGTTCCTGCCAGATACAAAGAGAAGATCCTGTGTTATTCAGTGCCCTCGTTACCTTTTTTGTGGGTTGTGGTGTTTGTCACTTCGCTGCCCCGCCAGTGTACACGACTGGGCACCCCACCTCGTGTGCCATCTGCAGGGCCTCTGCCCTCGGATCACTGGTTTCGGTTTCTGGAGTGGCAACATAAACAGTTGCTCCCAAAGGACTAGCCTGAACACTTAGGTGAATATCCCCTGCACCAGCATTCCACGGAAATTCTTTCCTAGCTCTCCCACGTCAACGAGCACGGCTCCGCTCGCGACACCGTATGACGTCATCGGAGCCATAAGAGGACCTCATCGGCGTGCTGACGTCAGTTCCACCCATTTTTTCCTTGTCACCGAGGCAAACAGGGGACCGAGACATTTTCACATGTATACATATTATAATAAATATATATATATATTCACTGAAAAAACCATAGGTTTCAGGCACGTTATAGTTAGAAATTAGCATTTAAAAAACCTTAGAAATTCACCTAAAAAAACCATAGGTTTCAGGCACGTTTTAGTTAGAAATTAGCATTTAAAAACCTTAGAAATTCACTGAAAAAACCATAGGTTTCAGGGGCGTTATAGTTAGTTGGACATTTCACTCATACAAAACCATAGAAATTCCCCGTTATAGTTAGTTCAGCTAACTATAACTCGCGCGCACCGCAATGCACTGCTGATGACGTCACATATTACATCACTCATGACATGGTCAGTGACATCACTCATGACATCACTGATGACATCATCCAGTGAATGTGTGTTTTTCTGAAAATTAAATATGTTTTATATATGTATATCTCAAGGTCGATGGAAGAATAAATGGGTATATAAGTGTATAAATGGATGATTTTTTTTGTAAAATTGATTGTATAACTGACTAAGTCTATCTTAGTGAATACATGGGTTAGTGAGTAATGTTTAAATATGAAAATATCTGTATCAGTCTCTCACTTTGTGTATAAGTGGCTGCATGGGTTGGTGAGTAGCTACATGAGTGTCTATATGGGTTATTAGTTGGTTTTTTGAGTATCAGTATGAGTCTCTGAGTGTCTGTATGGTTCAGTGGGGGGTATTACTTAGTGCATAGATGCATGAATGAGTGACTCACTGTTTGTATGTGTTGAAGACAGCATGTGTGCAGGACTGTATAGGTGGATGAGTATGTGTATGGGTGTGTTAGTGAGTGAATGACTGTCTCAATAGTGTCTTTATGAGTAACTACATATGTTTTAACTAGTATATGTGAGTATTGGTGTATATAAGTGAGTATATGTGAGAGTGAGGGATTGGAAGAGTTCCTGTACAAATAAGTAGGTGTTTCTATAAGTGATTGTTTAAGAGAGTAAGTATGTGTAAGTTTCTGTAGAAGTAAGTGTGGTAGTGTGTGTATAACTGTATATGCAAGTAAATGGATGTTTGATACTTTGCATGTGTGACTATGTGTGTGAGTAACTCTATGGATGAGTGGCGGTGTGTAACAGGATGTATAGGTGTATGAGTACATATGATGAGTGAGTACATGTATGAGTGACTGTATAGGGACTGTTGGTGAATGAGTGGATGTGTGTGTAGATCTTGGAATTAATGAATAGGTGTGTTGTAACTGGTATTGGTATGTCCATTGTTTTGAAAATGTTAGTTTGTATTTTTGAGTGTGTGTATCAAAGGTTATATTAGGGTGAGAGGAGGTCTGCCACTCTATCACAAGGATGATGTCATCAGTGATGTAATTTGAGATGTCATCAGTGATGTCATGAGTGATGTCACTGACCATGTCATGAGTGATGTAATATGTGACGTCATCAGCAGTGCATTGCGGGCGCGCGAGTTATAGTTAGCTGAACTAACTATAACGGAGGAATTTCTATGGTTTTGTATGAGTGAAATGTCCAACTAACTATAACGCCCTGAAACCTATGGTTTTTTCAGTGAATTTCTAAGGTTTTTTAAATTCTAATTTCTAACTATAACGTGCCTGAAACCTATGTTTTTTTCAGTGAATATATATATATATATATATATATATGTATATATATTTTTGTTTGGCTCTGTATAGAGTTCTATTTTACAAGACTCGTAAATTTACGACTGTACATTATGAATTTTCCGGCCTAACTGCGTGTTCTGCGCTCGGATGGTTTGTGCCAAGGATGGGTGGCCTGGAGCGGTTAATCCCCTCAGTCCCCGGGTGTTCCACATTTATCATCCGTGGCACGCGCCATCGTTTCAAATGTTATTACCTTCGTGAACCTTTTTCACCAGGATACCATAAAGCTTTTAGAAGCTGTTCCCGCAGTCACTGCGCTGGGAGGAGAGAAGGTGTACAGGCAAATGTCCCCTGGAAGTGTCCAGAGCGCTTATTGAGCTCTCTGTGCGCTTAAAACGCCTCAGGTCTCAATAGGTTCATAGTCTGTGAGTGTGCGTGTGTGTTTTGTGTGTGTGTGTGTGTGTGCGTGTTTTGTGTGTGTGTTTGTCTCTGTGTGCGTGTGTGTGTTTTGTGTTTGTGTGTGCGCGCGCAGCACGTGATCCACATATGCAATCAGTATATTTTTTAAATGTCTTTGATGGCAGACTATAGAAGTGCTCCATGTGCGGAAAATATAACATTTAATAACTCGTCGACATAAGTGTTCTATAATATCTAAAATACAAAACTATAGAAACACTAGCTCCCTATCACTCTTCAAATACATAACTTAAGCAAAATGTGGATAGAAGCGCTTTATAGACTTTCAAGCATAGGCCTTAACAGGCATGTCTAAAAAGCCCTCTATAGACTCAAAGACAGGCTTTAACAGGCACGTCTAAAAAGTGTCTATAGAGTCGAAGACAGGCCTTAACAGGCACGTCTAAAAATGCCCTGGAACTGGAACTTTCAAACACAAACCTTTAATATCCACGTCTAAAAAGCGCTTTACAGAATAAAACACAAGCCTTTAACATGCACGTCTAAAAAGCGCTCTAGGCACGTCTAAAATGGCTTTGCAGACTCAAACACAGACCTTAGCAGGCACGTCTAAAAAGCGCTCTGGAACTTTCAAGCACATGCCTTAACAGGAACGTCTAAAAAGCGCTCTGGAACTTTCAAACACAGGCCTTAACAGGCACGCCTAAAAAGCTCTCTAAAGACTCAAAGACAGGCCTTAACAGGCACTTCTAAAAAGCGCCCTGGAACTTTCAAGCACAGGCCTTAACAGGCACATCTAAAAAGTGCTCTGTAGACTCAAACACAAGCCTTTAACATGCACGTCTAAAAAGCGCTCTGCAGACTCAAACACAGGTCTTAACAGGCAGCATTGTTTAGCATTTTGACGTTCTTACTGTTTGATACTACATATATACTTTACCACATAGCCCTAAGTTAAGCCTGTGTGCTGTGTGCTATGGCTAACAGGGGCTTGAGCTCAGGTAAATGTAGTGTTTTTAAGGGTTCACCCTTGGATTGTGATTGTTTCTTGAGGTGGGTAGAACCCACCAAAAATAGTAATGCATTTTCCTACAGTAAGTATATAATTTACAACTCACGGTGGTTGACCATATTTATTGGCTCAATTTTACAAGTTTTGGTAAAGCTAATTGCAGTGGGTGGGTGGAGAGGGAGAAGGACAGGGAGAGGAAGAGAGAGATGGAGACAGAGAGATAGATAGAGAGGGAGAGAAAATAACAAATACTAAGAAAAACCAGAAAGAAAAAATAGGTTCCTGAATGTCTGCACTGGAAGGATACACAAGCATTTGCAATGCAATAGGTCTCGCATTTACGCAAGTTTAAGCTATTGGCATTGTAAATGACAATGCCTATTATTTTTGTTTTTTAAAACATAAAGAAAAGGCATTGTCATTTACAATGCCAATAGCTTAAACTCGCGTAAATGCGAGACCTATTGCATTGCAAATGCTTGTTTTTATTTCTTCACGGGAAAACGACTTCCCCCACACGCCCATCAAGTTTTGGAGTGATGTAATCCCCTTCCCAACCAGAAAGGGAGCTGCTCTTGTCCTTTCTTGAAGTAAAATTCCAACTGCATCCAGGAAGGAACTATTCAGTTAGGAGTTTGTGAATGCCAACAAACTCACAAGTTTAACTGGGTAATTCTACCAATTATGATGAAGAAAATCTACATTGGAAAATTAAGTAACCTAAGTCGCGCTGAAGTTTTGGCCACTGCAAGACTTGCCTGTTGCCCCAGCCTGCTGTGACCAAGGAGGAGGGTCACCCAATTCACCCACATCATCTTGTTGCGCTATTAATGCTCAGGACTTTCCACGCAGCGTGGGTCCCGCTGAAGTTTTGGCCACTACAAGGCTTGCCTGTTGTCCTAGCCTGCCATGACCAAGGAGGAGGGGTTACCCACGTCATCTTGTTGCGCTATTAAAGCGCAGGACTTTCCCAGCGGCACGGGTCACGCTGAAGTTTTGCCCGCTGCGGGACTTGCCTTTTATTTCAGACTCCTGTGACCAAGGAGTAGGGGTCACCCACGTCATCTTGTAGCGCTATTAAAGCGCAGGACTTCCCCTGTGGCTCAGGACGCACCCGGGCAAAGCCCGGGCCCGTCCACGCCCGTCATAGTCCGGAAGAGCCGGGTCTGGGTCAGCCCTCTGATGGGTACTGTTTTGAACCTTTCAACAAAAATCTAAAATTCTCCTGCATGTTTATACAGGCACGCATGAGTTGAATAGTGTTACTGCTTGCTGGTGATGGAGCAAGGACTCACAAATGAGACTTGCTCGGATGCAATCTTCTCAAAAGTATTAATGTATTAAACTTTGTATTGTTCATACTAACTCTTGCATACACAAACATAAGTAGCAAGGAAGCCTATGTGTTTAAACTAACAAGTAAAGCTTGTCTATTCTAAAATGGCCGCTAAAACGCGGGAACTTTACTGCGCATGTCTCAACCATATCACGTGGTGTGACGTCTTTCTTTGCTTGGTGGGAAACTCTTGCTTCTGCGCAGTATGCATTAAAATGGCTGCTTCATATTTTCACGTGCTACAGCTTGCTCTTGTGTTACAATTAAACTGTGGTATTCTAACGCTACTAATGCGGGATAGAATTTATAATTAAATGGGAATAGAGTAGAAAGAGTGGGTATACAGTGAAACATTTTATTTGTGATTTTAATATTTCCTTCTTTGACTTATATTAGTTCGTAAATTGGGCCTGGGGTTTGGTGAACTGAAAACTCGTGTGACAATGGTTCTGCGCATGCTCCCTGAAGGCTGCCCAGAGAGAGAAAAGGATGAAGTCAACCTGGACGTCGTCCAAGGCCGTGACCTGATGGCCAATATTGCTGTATTCATGAATGTCCCTAATAATGTGCAACAATGTACATGAAGAATGTATAAACTTTGTTCTGAGATGGGTGGGAAATAAAGCAAATGTATTAAATGCGATGGGCGGTATTTTAAAACAATGGGCTTAAAGAAAATGAATTAAATCAATATGGTGTGAGGATCAACCCCCTGTCCCTGTCCAATCAAAGTAGTGGCCCATATTTTTGCAACATTAATGGGAGGTACATAGGCGTAGAAGGGTATAATAGCTATTAGCATTAGTCAATTAGTTAGACCAGGCTTTTGGTGCTCGACGAGCTGATCGATTGCAGACTGAACCGCTGTCCAGAGAGGTCCTGAGGAGGGGACGGCGGAGTCCATTAGAAGGAAGTCACAGGAGAATTCGAGGAGAAGCGAAGTACCAGAGAGGGGAACGACGCAGGCGTCGTTGATAGAGAGGTCACCGGTCCTGTCCTGATCCGGGAGGAGGTCTTTGCTCTTCATCCTTCCAGGATCCTATCTTTCCCAACTCCTTGGCCAAGGGAGTTTGGTTCTCGCACCTTAGGTAAATATAAATGCAAATCTTAGTTGCACTGCTGTCTCTATCTTCTCCTTTCCTAAGGGACCGTCATTGATCGATAATTGATTATTATGCTTCATCCTTGATATGCGATTAAGTATCGTGTGGTTCTGTATTTACTCTGCTAAATCTTGAGATAAATATTTTAAAACTTTCCTGACTCAGTGATTATTTCAGAAATTGTGAATTGTAATGAACGTCACTCATTTTAAACTTCCCAATTAGCAAAGGATTCATTGGTAAGTCATTACTCTTCAATCGGAAAGAAAGTGGTAGCAGGGATTTTGATAAAGAGTACAACTGACCCACAAGCGGAAATTACTAGCGTAGTATGAATGTATGGGCCCAAGTGAGTATTTTGTGTATGAATGCTCATTGCTAGTAACCCGCTGGATCAGTTTTCTGGTTATCAGAGGATGGTTGCACTTTGTTAAATTGGGTAATGAGAATTTATTTTTATGAACTAACATCCGTTATTGTTTAAAGTTTGTTTTATGTTGTCCAGAATCCCCGGGGAAAATTGAATAGTGGATGGTAAGTGGAAGCCATACTGTAGTGAGGTTATCTGTCAGGCAGAAATAGTACTGAAAAGTTAAGTAGGGCTATCAGTACTTGTTAGGGACTCTATGCGTGTGAGTGACAGCCAAGGAATATGCTAGTGAAAATTTGATGTTATATCACCTAGAAAGGGTAACATTGAAGAAGTAACAGGTATTTCTGAAGCTTGTGTGAAGAGTAGACGGAAGGGTTTTACTCGTAGTATATGTATAGTAAACGGAAGGGTTTTACTAAAGTGTGAGAGAAACTATCCTTTTTAATTTAGAGAAACTGGCACGATAGCGAATGTTTTATGTTGTTACTGAATTTTAATAAGAAGCGTAGAGAAAATCAAGTTTTGCGTACGATTTTGTAAAGGGAGGGTCAGCTACCGGAGAGGAAGCTGACGTCACAAAACGCCGCGCTGGGATTGGTTGAAACCGCGGGCGTAGAAAGACTCTTGTAAAGGAGGGGTCAGTAGTCAGGAGTAATACTGACGTCACAGGTACCGCGCTGGGATTGGTTGAAACAGTGTTTGAGTGCCATTGAGAGGGAAACCTTTGCGGGGCAAGATGGCGGTCGCTTGAGACTGCTGTGCGCACAGAGCCTAGAGAGCTCGAGACAATTATCGGAAGATGCTGATTAAGAAGAACCTGTACAGGAAATGAACGCGGTGATCTGCGAGGAAGAGCTAAAGCTGAATGGGCGATATCTACATTTGATTGGAACTATTATTGGTCTGGCTGTATTACGATACCTGGGCAGAGCAATTCACAAAGCAGACGGAAATCAACACGGGAACTCTCACCTGTCGTTCACGGATAGAACGAAGCGCGCTGGGCGCACCGCTGAATTTGAAGGGATGGCTCCCAAGACGGCTGTAGCTGCGGCGGCTGCCAAGGCTAGGACGGCCAGGCTGGCGCTACGGGAAGCGTCCGAGGCGGGTGATACCGGAGGGGAGAAAGCTGCAGCTCCGGTAGCACTGGGATCGCCTGCGCAAACTCCAAGACGAGGAAGAGGCGGGGCAGTGCAGAAGGGGCGTCCGGCCGGCCCTACTGTGGCTGATCTGCTGCGAGGGTCGGCCGGGAAAGCAGTTCCGGGCCAGGATGGGAAGCGCAAGGCTGGTCCCAACGAGAGCGTGAACGCGAGGGAAGTGGCTGTCGGTGAGGTCCAGAGAGCGACTCAGGCTACACCAGAAACACGGAGCGAAATAGAGACAGAGGGCTTTCCTAACCCGGAGCCGAGTGCAGGTATGTCAGGCTCTCCCCCGAGTATGTGACTATGATGGATAATGGAGGGGTAGAGAGCTTGAGGAGACCTGATGGAGATATAGTGACTAGGACCCCCCAGTATTCACGATCCCGGGATCCACTGGATATGGCTGGGGAAATAGGGGAGGGAACATATCATCTATCCCACCACAGTCATCCCAGACACTACTATATGAAACTGACCAAACTTATCAATCTCAGCCCCAACCAGTCCTTAAAATCAACAAAACTAATATAGTCGATACGGAGCCAGAAAAAGAGCCTAGTGACTTTTTTTCTTTATCAGACGGGGGTGAGTGGTCGGATGACCTCTCATCTACGACGGATGAGAGCTGCAGCGATCAGGGAGATGATCCTGGCTCTAAATTAAAAACTATTCTAAAGAAAAAGAAAAAAAGGCAGGGGGCAAAGGATCTGGCCTGGGACTATACTCCCACGAATCAGCTCATCAATCCCTCTCACATCTCACACCCCGATCCGCTTAGCTCAGAGCATCCAGGAACAACCGCCCCAACACTAGATGCTATTTTTCAGGCCATCTCGATGCACCGGGAAGAAACGCGCCAAGATGGGCGCAAGGCTCAAGCTACCATGCGTAAGGTGCAAGGGGTTGTCCGGAAGCTAACTAAGACATGCAGCGCATTTGGGGAGCGGCTGACGGAGTTAGAATCTAGGACTGTTTCTAATGAGTCTGAGCTGGCCTCAAATCAAACGCGTGTGGACTCCCATGAGGCACAGCTGGCTGATGTCAAATGGAAACTAGAAGAATTCGAGAATCGCCAGCGGAGGAACAATCTACGTGTGCTGGGGGTTCCCGAAGGGGTCGAGGGGGATGTTCGCTCATATGTGGTAGACTTATTTCGAGACTCTTTGCCAGAACTTACTGAGTGGAACTGGGCCTTGGAAGTGCAACGTGCTCATCGCGTCCCCTTTGCTTTGAAACAACCAGCAAAGGCTGGGGCCTTTCCCGTGCCATCTTGGTGTATTTCGGTAATTTCTTACTACGCCAAGCGGTTTTGAGATGGCCAGACCGGAATCAAAGAGAACTAGGAATGAGATCTCCTATTTTGTTCGTCCAGATTTTTGTCACTCCACCGTCGAAAGGCGGTGGAGGTTGCGCCAGTTAATTAAGCTATTCCAAGATAAAAAAGCCCAGGCCTATTTGAACAATCCAGCTCGGCTTAAAGTGATCTGGGGAGGGCAAACCAAATTCTTCTTGTCCGAAATAAAGGCTAGAGAATATCTGGATGGTCTATCTGGCTAGGTTTAGACCCTGATTCATAGAAAATAATAAGAGTTGCCGGAGAATAACTATTACAATGGGGAGTTAATCAAATACGTAGGGATAAGGTGGCACTGGATACTTAGAAGGTTTTCTGTTTTTGTGTTTGGTGTGTTTTTGGTATAATTGACGTGTTTGAAAGGTCTTTAAGGCGGGAAAAAAAAAAAAAAAAAGAAGGGGAAAAAAAGAAAGGGGAAAAAAAAAAAGAAGAAATATTCGGAAAATTAAACACAACTTTAAAGAGCAACCGCGTGACCTGGAAATTTATGACCAGCATCTGTTAAGTATTAGCGGAAGGTTCTAACACTAGAGCTCTGGCTATGTGGCGCACTTTCATCACGAACAGACTCTAGATTGAGTCTGTACGCCTCAGGAGGGGAGGTGGGCGTGTTGGGAAGGTGGGAGGGGGAGGAGGGGAGGGGAGGCGGGGGTAAAAAACAAGATAAAAAATGCATTTCCAGACTTAGTAATGAAATAAAGGAACAATCAAAAGAGATTAATGAAAGACAGAAGGCAAGCTATATTTTGGAGGAATATGGGGGCATCAGGTTATTAATAAAAGGACTCCTGGAACTTGGAACTAAATCTCAATGGGGAAGATAACGATTTGTTCATGGAATGTGGCTGGGCTGAACGATAGGGCTAAGAGGGTTCGCTATGCTGAAATAATTAGGCTTAACTCTTTGGATGTAGTCTGTCTACAGGAGACACATATTCCTTGGGAGAAAAGAGAGTTATTAAAGGTCGGGGCTATAACACTCTTGCCTGTACAACTCAGACCTCTAATATCCGCGGTGTGGCCATCCTAGCCAAATATCCATTAGGGTTAGCTAAGCGTAAGGCAGTGGACACTTTGGGGAGATGGGTCATTGTAGAACTTACATCTGGAATTACGATATGTTCAGTGTACGGATCAAATCAAGATGACCCTCAAATATTTGAGGATCTTGAAATAGAGCTTACCACTTGGCCAAACTCTTTAATATTCTGCGGAGATCTAAACATCTCCCTAGATATAGATTCTAGGAAACAAAGGCAGGGGGGATATTCTGGGCGGAAGCCTAGAGTTTATAGGGCCCTAAGCTATCTTAAAAGTAGCCATGGCCTGGTGGATATCTGGGAGTTAAAAAATTCGCCCGACCCTGGCTACACATACTTCTCCTGCCCGCATAATAAATATGTCAGGATTGACTATTTCCTTGGAACAAGAGACTTGCTTGCACAGGCTAAGATTATGAAGCTCCCTAAATTAATATCGGACCATAACCCTCTGATTTTAGAAATAGAACTAACCAACTTTATAAGATGCCGCACTAAGTGGACGTTTGACAGAAAGCTCCTTGTGAATAAAGATTATATTGAATTCATTAAAGATTGGGCACAAAAGTATTTTGATATGAATCGCTTCAGCGCGGCCAGAGGGGTTGTCTGGGACTGTTTTAAGGCCACTATTAGAGGGGAAACTATTAGCTACACGGCCAGGGCAAAGAAGGAACAGGCAAGTAAAAATCAGAAAATTTTACAGGAGCTGGCTATAGCTGAAGAAGAACATGTTTTAGCAATAATACAGGGACAAGATGGGCTCCACATTCTACACCGAATAATCACTCTAAAAACAGAACTAAATAGCTGGCTAACCCAGAGATCAGCTGAAACATTTCAATCACATCGGAATGGGTCATATGAAAACGGAGAGATGGTAGGAAAGAGGCTAGCCTTACGTACCCGGCAAAAGATCTCTTTTAATGCAATACCCTCTATTAAAATAGATGGACAAGAATATACAGATCCGGATGATATCATTAAAGAGTTTCAACGGTATTATCAAATTTTGTACCAAGATGATATCAAGAAGGACACGGCTGAAGTTAGGCAAGCCCTAATAGAACTGACTGCAGGTACTGAATCAGGAGGGGTTTGGATTTGCTAACAAGAGATGAACTAGAAAAGGAAATTACTATAGAAGAAGTTCATTTAGCCTTGTTAGATATGGCTTCGGGAAAGCCGCAGGACCCGACAAAATCCCGCTAGAGTTTTATAAAATCCTAGGAACAATAATAATACCTCTCTTACTGGACCTGTTCAAGGGAGTGCAATTTAGTGGAACCCCCTGAGTCTTGGAAAGAGACTGATATAATAATATTTCCTAAGAAAGGTAAGCCTGTGGACAACCCATCTTCATACCGACCAATCTCCCTGATCAATTCTGACTCTAAACTATATTCTAAAATCTTGGCTAACAGGCTCGGGGGGTCATTGGACGTCTGGTCTCCCCTGGCAACATGGTTTTATCCCGGGCAAGGGAACGACTGACCATACCCGTAGAGTTATCTCGCTCTTTGATATCATGTCCGGGACGGGGGCCGGATGGCTATGATCCTCCTCGATGCTGAGAAAGCTTTTGATCGGGTGTCCTGGGAGTTTTTATGGGAGATACTTGAAATAAATAAGTTTGGACCCCAACTTATAAAAGCAATCAGAGCCATGTACTCTCAACCGAGGGCCCGATTACAACTTATGGGGAAGGAGTCTAATATTATTAATATATCAAGAGGGACGAGGCAGGGCTGTCCCTGTTCTCCGATTTTATTCGCTCTATATATTAACCCCTTGGTTGTTAAACTTCTACAGAGCCAGAATATTAAGCCAATTGTTACAGGGGGTTATCAGACTAAAGTATTGGCTTATGCTGATGACGTGGCGGTAGTAACACCAAACCCAGCTGAGGCCATTTTAGAAATAAATAAAATCGCAGAGCATTTTGGGCTTTTCTTGGGGTACGCATTGAACAAGGGGAAAACTGTTATTCTCTGTACAGACAATATTAAGTATAATGATCCAAGGAAAGTAGACACGGCTACCTATCTGGGGGTCTGTATAAGCGCTAAAATAGAAGAAATTAATAAATGTAATTTCGAACCCTTGATTAAAAATATGGGGAATGATCTAAGAAGAATTAACTGTTTACATTTGTCTATTATTGGGAGGGGCAATTTTGTTAAAATGACCATGCTTCCAAAGCTACTGTACCTGTTTCGGGCTATACCCCTGGCTATAGAAGATAACATTTTGAAAACATTAGAATCATTATTTTCCAATTTTATATGGCAATATGGGAAAATTAGAAGATCAATGAAATATTTAGCTCTACCACAAGACAGGGGTGGCTTAGCAATTCCTAATATCACTTTATATTATTGGGCGGCCCTTCTCCATCAAATGACTTCTTTGTTTATTCTAGGGAATGATAACGGAACAGAGCAAGGTTTAAAAATACCTACTATATACGAACTCTCTATTGGGAAGAAAGCTCCAGGGCTCTTATTGAAACAATTAGAACCAAGTTATTATAAAAAGGTCAAATTTAAGGTAATCCGTAGTGCATGGAAAATTTGGAAGCAGGTCTCCAGCTTTATGGCAATCCCGAAGTTTAATAGATATACCCCCCTGTGGCATTCATCACTATTATCACCCCAGGTTAATGATGATATGGCAAAGAAATGGGAAAGGATGGGCGTAAGAACAATCGGGGATTATTCTGGGGGAGAACAAGATTTCTATTTCTCAGTACTACAAAGGGTTTTTGATATTCCTAATAATCAGTATTTTAAATTTGCTCAGATCAAAAACATTCTGGCCTTAAAAACACCTAAGATTACACTTGATAAGATACCACTTTTACATACCATATCTAGGAAATCCACTAGAATTAGGAATTTGTATAGCCTGCTTCTTGATAAGATCCCAGATGATTTGGAAAAAACGGAATCATCCTGGGCATTGAAGCTCGCTAATCCTGAAGTTGATATTTATATGAGCCTTTCTTTAACATCCAAAACACTCTTATCCTCAAGCTTAAAAGCCCAATTATATAAAACTATTTTTAACTTATATTTTACACCAGCTAAATTGTTTACATGGGGGAAAAGGATAGATGATCACTGTCCTAGATGTGGGCTAGGGCCAGCTACTCTGACTCATATGTTTTACGATTGTGACGGATTAACTCTGTTAAAAAGGGGCTTATCAGGATACTGGGAAGAAGTACTGGGACATAGAGTAGATTTATCACAAACTTTGCTGATTCTTGGTTATGATGGCTCATTGGGGCTAAGCGTAGAGGAGGAATATTGTCTTTTTTGGGGGCAGCGGTATACAGGATTTTACTCGCTGCAAGATGGAAAGATTCTGATCCCCCAACTTTCCAAATGTGGCTCGCCCGGCTCCTGGGAATCTATAATCAAGAAAAGGCTATTTATGCCAGCAGGGGCAGACAGGCTAGAATCCGGGGTCAGAAGGTTTGGGCATTTATCGCCGCCTGGACTAGAAACGTAAGGGGGCCATAGATAGGAATTAATAGAAATAATGGTTAGCACTATTGGGTATAGGCTCCAATGAATTGATCGATCTGTTTGTAAATATTTCCAAAAAGTACTGTATATTTGTGGCTAAACTACCCGTTTATTGGATTTAACTATTATTATTTTTTTTTAAATATTTGATGTACTATATTATTCATAAGACTCTTTTCTTTTTTATATAACTACTGCCTTTTTATTGCTAATCTGTTATGTAATTTATTGCTGGTTTTATCATTATTTACTAATTCACGTATATGTATATTCTGGAACTGTTTAATAAATTTTTTTTTTTTTTTTTAAATAAAAAAAAGGGATTGGTTGAAACAGCGAGGGACAGAGAAGCGCAGATTGTAAAGGAGGGGTTGACAGAAAAGACGTCACTAAAAGGCGCGCTAGGATTGGTTCAGAGACAAAAGTTAGTTGGAATCTGATTGGTTGTTACTATAGAAGCTGAAATCCTACTGGATAGTGAAGATTGTATGTTAAAACGTGATCCAACTTTAATAGGAGTTCGTCCGAATAGGAGATTCCTAGGCTTTGCCGAATATAATTTCATACATCGAGATTTACCCAAAATGTACGGAGAGAAGAGGAAAATGTCAGTTCTACAAAAGATTAAGAATTATTTTAAAAAGGATAAACCAATCAAAACTAGAGAAGGAATTATCATTCCACCAGCTAAAACGCCCGCATCATTCATGATGATGGAAAGAGGTTATCATACTTGCGTATGGATAGAAAATTGGATGGAATATACCAAAAATGATGGAATATTAGCATTTCCTGAGAATGGTACTTTCAATGGGAGAATTCTTCAAAATTTAAGATTAAGGATGAATGACTTAGAACCCAGACCAAGGTTAACTCAATACGAAGCCTTAGAAGAGTGGGAAACCGAGGCATTTGAGCGTGACCGATCCAGAAGTAATAGGGGTTATCGGGGTTTTTTCCCCAGATATCAAAATGAGTCAAGGGACAGTCAGATGAAACAGTGGAGAAGAGCGATGCTTACAGAAGGTCTGTATCCGATACTAATGGCGGAAGAATCATTAGGGAGTAAATGCACAGAAAAGACAAAACACTTGACTAGATTTGGAGATTCCGAAGATGAATTTATGGAAGATATATTAAAGAATCCACCACCATATCAGGAAGGGACAAGTGGGTGCACCCCAAGTGCACCCTTGTTAAGGACACCATTGGTACCACAAGTATTGCATGACTCCCAGTTAGTAGAGTACTTCACGATAAAGAAAAGGAAGCAATAGATAAAAACAGAGCAGAATTAATTCAGAAAGTAACACAATTGAGTATTCATCCTGATTCATTGACCATACCCGAAACAATTGGTCCAGTAGTTCCCTTGTACGGTGACAAAGTAACCTATCCCAAACCTTTAGTTATGCCCACACCTGTGAATGTTCCTAAACCTGAAGCAGTAGTAATGGTTGAGGATCACTTTAGCGATTGTGAGTCTATGATTTCAATAATGGACTTGCCCATTCTAGATTCTGTAAATAGTACTCCAAGAAGAGTTACATCTGGTTGTCCAAAAGATGTAAACATAGTAACATCAGCAGGAACGAAAAGTGCCACAGTAGTTACACCTGAAGATTTAGAAAGGTAGGCACAAGGATCAGACAAACAGAGTTCACCCCCAAAGATCATGGACATTTATAAATTAAAAGTTGAGTTAGAAGAAATGATAGCAGGAAATGTAGGAGTAGATCGCCTAAATACCTAGGATGAAGAAGAATTATTGTTTGTATGTAGATGCATCACAAGAAATGCAAAAATATTTCATGAGAAATTATCAGACTTAGCTCAACAGATGGGAATTGAAATAAGGAAATCAAAGGTATTACAAAAACCCTATAGAGCAGATTTTTCAGATAAAGATTTGGAAAACATGAATGCCTCTGGAAGAAAATTACAAGTAAAAGAATTAATGACAGTCTTGCAGAAATGGGGAGAACTAGATAAGTGGAAGGTTAGATGGACAAAGAAAAAGGAAGAAGCATGATACAGTAAAACAACTTCAGAATATTTAATGAAGGAAACAGGGAAAGGAGATCAAATGTACCCGATGCGAGAAGTTCCAGGAGGGGGATATGTACATGTCCCGAGCAGACAGGATATTTTGTCATTTACGAATGATTTTCCAAAGTTGAGGGAAAAGCCAATTGAATGGTACAAGCAGGTTGAGAGGTTTGTGAAGGTGTCAAAGGTATTGTTGAAAGATTTGGATGGTTTATTCAACATAGTGGTACCTGCCGATTTGTGGACAGATTGCAAAATCACAGTTGATTGGGCTAGTGAAGAGTATCCTAGAGATCCAAAGACAGGTGCCCGGTCAAGCGATGTCATGAAAAAGTATCAGCAGGTGATAACTTACCTGAAAGGGAAAATACCACCAAAAGAAACAGACTGGGTGAAAATAGATAGAACTACCCAAGAAGCCAGTGAATCGGTACACGCCTATTATGAGCGTTTATTGCAGGTATTCAAACAGTATAGTGGATTTGAGGATATTGGAGATAAAAACATGAGTCAGTTTGTCTATCGATTTGTTTACGGTCTAAAGCCAGAGATTTGTCAGATGATTAAGCAGCACATGTTGTGCTGGCAAGGGAAACCGATTGACGAGATTCTGAAATATGCGAAATATTGTGGAGATGACATTGAGGATAGGCACAAGAAAATGCAAGAAAAAGTGATGTGGGCTCAGGTAAAGATGGCTGAGAAACAGGGAATTAATTTGGATAATCCAAGTGATAATCAGGGAAAAGATTCTGGAACGAATGGTGATTCTGGGAATGTTGGAAAATTGAGAGGACGAATGAGCAGAGAAGAGGCTAAAAAGAAGTTTCCTTGTCACGGGTGTGGAAAATTGGGGCATTGGAAGGATGAGTGTAAAAAGATTCGGAATAATAATGGCCCAAATCAAAATTTAAATCCACAGACGCAGAATGACTCACAGCAGGGTGTAAATCCTCAGAGTCAGTTACCACCTGCACCAATACAGGGTAATGTAAGCAGAGCAAAGCAGGGTACAGACGTCGGATATCAAGGAGGAAGTGGTAAGAATGATTATGTAACCTCACAATTTCTTTTACAGGACGACTTTTGTACCTATAACAATTGACGGTGCCTAGGAGAGGGGGAGAAGGAGTGCATACTTGGTGCATCCTTACCGGTAGATCAGTCAGGTCCATATGTTAAAGGAAACGTGAAAGGTAATGATATTACTTTCCTTTTGGACACTGGTGCTACCAGGTCTACTGTGAGAACAGCAGACACCCCAGACCTTCCTCTCTCTGGAGAAGCTATCCAAGTTGTGGGGGTGGCTAATCAAAAGATTAGAACACCTCTTACCGAACCAATGGAAGTAAAAATCGGAAACTTTAGAGAAATGCATCAGTTTGTAGTATGTGATTCCAGTCCAGTAAATTTATTGGGCCGGGATTTGTTATGCAAAATGAATTGCACCATTTTCTGCACGCCGGATGGTGTGGCAGTTCAGACTCCAGATGAAGACCATGTATATAAATTTATGATTGCAAAGCAAGGTACAGAAGTAGAATGAGATGTTTTCTTTGATAACAAAAGACGAGTTACCAGAAGAACTGAAAACCACAGTGAATTCCATGGTATGGAATTTCACGGGGAAGGAAGTAGGACTTATGGCCAAAATAGACCCAGTTAAGATTACCGTAAAAGAAGGTGCAATTTTCCCAAACACCAGACAGTACAAAATGAGTGCAGAAGTAAAAGCAGGAGTCATTGAAGAAATAAACAGAATGGTAAATCAGGGAATACTAAAAGAGGTAATGAGTAGCCCTTGTAACTCACCAATCATGGGTTTGAAGAAACCTAGTGGAAAATATAGGATTGTTCAGGACCTGCGCAAAATAAATAAGATCGTGGAACCCTGTTGTCCTATAGTGCCCAATCCTGCCGTAATTTTATACCAGATTCCTTGGAGTGCAGGATGGTTTACTGTGATTGACTTATGCCAAGCATTCTTTTCAATATCATTACACCCAGATAGCCAGTATCTTTTTTCATTTAAATTTGAGAATAAGGTCTATGTATGGAATCGTGTTCCTCAGGGATACACGGAAAGTCCTTCCATCTTCAAAGAGATATTGAAAAAGTGCCTAGAGAAACTAGTGATGCCAGGAAGCTCAGTTTTAGTGCAGTATATAGACGACTTACTGGTGGCATCTAACACCAGAGAGATTGTGTTGTTGACACCATTGCATTATTAAATCATTTAGCTGAAGAAGGGCATAAAGTTTCACCTGAAAAATTGCAGTTCTGTACAAAAGCAGTGAAGTATCTAGGACACCAGATTGAGAGGGGCAAAAGGAGAATAACAGCTGAAAGAATAAAATTAATAAAGAAAATGCAAATGCCTGTCTCTCAACGAGAAGTGAGAATGTTTCTTGGAATAGTAGGTTATTGTCGACAATGGATACTAGGATTTTCATTGTTAGCAAAGCCCTTAATTCACATGACGAAAAAGAAGGCAAAGGACCCAGTTGAGTGGGATGATGAAAGCGTAGGAGCTTTTGTAAAATTAAGAAATGCTTTGTGTGCAGCACCCGCCCTAGGCATGCCTGATTATAAAAGAAAATTCGCATTATTTTACCATGAAAGAGAAAATTGTGCACTTTCAGTCTTAACCCAGAGACATGGTTTAGACAGACGTCCTATAGCATATTTTTCTGCTACATTGGACCCAGTGGCAGCCGCGTTGCCAGGCTGCTTAAAAACAGTGGCGGCTACCTGTTTGAGCATTGAACAAAGTGAGTCAATTGTAATGGGACACCCTGTAAAAGTGTTTGTTCCACATGCGGTTGTGATTTTGTTGACAAGAACCCGAACTCAGCATCTTACTCCTAGTCGGCTGACCAAATATGAAAGAATAATACTGGGTGCTGAAAATGTGACCATTGTAAGGTGCACGATAGTAAATCCTGCTACCTTACTACCAGACCCATATCATGAGGAAGTTAAAGATGATGAAGAAGAACATGATTGTTTACAAGTCACAGAGTTATGCATGAAACCACGTCCTGATATTCAGGAACTGCCCCTCAGGAAGCCAGACAAGGAGCTGTTCGTTGATGGTTCATGCCAAAGGCATGAAGATGGAAAACTAACTGCAGCGTATGCAGTTTGTGAACTAACTGGAATAGTCGAAGCATCCTATTTACCGGGAGTCAAATCTGCACAAATAGCTGAATTGATCGCATTGATAAAGGCTTGCAAAATTGAGAGGAATCAAAGAGTAACTATATTTACAGATAGCTAATATGGTTACGGGGTTGTGCATGATTTTGGCCAACTATGGATGCAGAGGGATTTCATGACTTCTTCAGGATCCCCATTAAAAATGGACAGTTCGTAAAAGAACTACTGGAGGCAATACAATCACCAAAAGAATTGGCTGTGGTGAAATGTGCCGCACACCAGTCAGGAGATGACTGGGTGGTAGTCGGCAACAGATACGCAGATCTTGTGGCTCAACATTGTGCCAAAAACAGACTGTCAGTAATTAAAAGGGTGGAAAGAATGGGAATCAGCTGCCAACTTATGCTGTATGCACCTCCTGAAACATGGAATGATGTGAAACGATTGCAAGATGATGCCGATGAGAGTGAAAGAAGTACATGGATTAAAGTGGGATGTTCTCAGTGGGCAGACGATGATGTATGGATTTGTGCCGATGGCAGACCAGTCATGCCTGACTGTCTACTGTCACAAATGGCCAGGATGTATCATGGAGACACACACGTAGGGAGAGATGCAATGATTAGGTTCTTCAGACAAAATTGGTACAATCCAAGGTTCAGGGCGGTAGCAGAGAGTCTTTGCCAGAGATGTTTAACCTGCCAAATGCATAATCCAGGAAGGAAAACAATAATTGGGTTTGGAAAAATTGGAAAGGCAGAGGGTCCATTTATGAGATTACAACTTGATTTCATTCAGTTACCACCATGTAGAGGGCTGAAATATGTACTAGTCATAGTATGTCTGTTTTCAAAGTGGGTGGAGGCATACCCTACCAGAAGGAATGACAGTATTACAGTCGCAAAGTTGTTGCTATGGGAACTCATTCCTAGATTTGGTTTTCCAGTAACTTTGGAATCAGATAGAGGAAAGCACTTTAACAGTGAAGTGATTAAGATAATCTGTGAAGCATTCCAAATTGAGCAAAAATTGCACTGTGCATATCGTCCAGAGGCTTCTGGAGTGGTTGAACAAATGAATGGCACAATAAAATCCAGACTGGGAAAAATGTGTGCATCAACATCATTAGATTGGCCAGATGCATTGCCTCTTGTTTTAATGGGACTCAGAAGCATTCCTGATAGAAATACCGGCTTGAGTCCGCACAAAATAATGATGGGAACAGCAATGAGACAAGCACATGTTCCCACAAATAAACTGCTGAATATATCTGATGATATGGTTCTGGATTATTGCAAAGGATTGGCTGACCTAGTGCGTTCTGTCTCTCACCAGGTTGGAGAAGACGCAGTTTCCAGGCAGCCTGAACAAGAACATGATCGAAGTCCCGGAGACTGGGTGGTAGTGAAGAATCACACCAGAGAAACGTGTCTATCACCTAGGTGGGGCGAACCTTGTCAGGTCATACTGGTTACAAACACAGCAGTGAAGTGTGCAGGATTTCCTAATTGGATTCATGTAAGCCACACCAAAAGAGTACCAGATCCTGAAGAAGAAAATCCTCAGACAGTATCAATAACTGAGGAAGCTGAAGGTTGCCTAGCCGAAGAATCTCAGGAACAAGATTCGAGGGAAGCTGAAGAAGAACAACCGAGCACAAGTCAGCACTGGATACCGGTGGTGGAAATTCCTGAAATTTACCATAGAACAAGAAGTCAAGCAAATTTGGAAGAAATTGAAGAAGATCAGATAGGTGAAGAAGAAGCAGCTCAGGAAGAAGAAGAAGACACAATAAGAGAACCTGAGCAGGAACAGATAGGGAGAGGAAACTGGGCTCAAATTAAAGAAGAACCAGCAGATTTTGAGCAGGGACAGATAGGTCAAGAAGAACGCGGTCAGGCTGCAGAAGTACAAAGTGCAATAAGCCCTGATCAGAATCAGTTAGATCCAGAAAAATTCATTCAAAGAGAAGATCTCAAAAATTTTGAACATGAAAATGTAAATCAAGAACAAGGTCAGGTACTAGAGACTCACAGTGGAACAGCAGAAGAAAAACAATTAAGGCCTGAAAAAGAACAAATAGAAGAAGAAACTGAAATTGAAGAAAAAGAAACTGTAACACAACCTGAAAATAAAAGCATTTCTGAAGAAGAAAATAAAGAGAAAGAGCAAACAGAGAAATCAAGAAAAGGTGATCATTGGCCAAGTGTTATTAAAAGAGTAAAATACCACATAACAACCAGAAGTGAAGATCCAGAGCAAGTAAACGAAGTAACAAGCCAAACGGGACATAAAAATAAAACCGAAAAACGAAGAAGCAAAAAGCTGAAACTTGTGAACAATAAATTTAAAGGTCCTGATTGGACTTATATTATTCTCGAAGATTATGAAAGCTCAGAATCAAGTGAAAGTGGTGACGAAGGAACAAGTGCAGAACTGATTTATGAAAAAGAAATAGAACCACCTTGAGAACATAAAGAGACTTGAAGAAAACGATAAGAAGAGCAATCTTCCTTGACAAAAATGCCTGATGATAGGGTTACTGGGAGACCAAAGCAGAAAGGTTGTAAAAGATGTTGTGCTATATGCATATGCAATCTGGTAGTGATGCTTATAGTATGGTTAGTTGTGATCGTAGCAATTCCTTACCTTATGATAATAGATAAAAAGATTAACAACGAAACAAAGGAAAGGATAGATAACTTGAAAAGCCATAGAGTAGAACTAAAGGCAGAAAATGAACCAGAAATGCATCATGAAGTAACAGATAACGACACTAGTCTGAATGTTTTCACAAAATTATTGTTCCAATATGTAGATACCATGGAAGTTAGTAATTGTTATGTCTGTATGAAACTACCTGAATCAGTAGCAGAAGGGTTAACGTATCATCACTTGCCATTAACCTATGGCATATCATGTAGTGTACTGACTAATTTATTTTATAGAACAGGGCGACTTCAGTATTATTATTCAAATATAGATGTGATATTTTCAGAGGTTCCGATTCGAAAGAATATGAATCCAGTGCTTAGTAGTAAAGATGCACAGTTTATGGGAGAATTTTTCTTAACAATGAAATCGATAGATATAACACATGCACATAGAAGCAATTTAACATGTAAATTACATGAAGATGAAAAGATATTTTTGAATTTAGTGGAGAGTAGAAGACAAGATTTCCAGAAGAAAGCTTCTGAGAATAAGGCTCATCTGCCACCTTGGGCTGAGAAAGAGGGTAGTTACACACCTGGCAGGGCTCAAGCTGCTATGGCTCTAGATTTTGTAAAGACAGGGAAAATTTGTCTACATAGGTTAAAGACTGAGTATAACAATATTTGCATCGGTACCAGTGAATGTGAAAACAATTTCTTAATTCTTGGAGGTTGGGGACTCAAAGGAGGAACAGATTCAGTTTTTCCTGGAATCTATTATGTGTGTGGGAATAAGGCTTACTTTAGGCTTCCTGCACGGTGGTATGGAAGTTGTTATTTTGGAATAGTATTTCCAAAAATATACCACGTAAAAAGAAACACTGGCAGCAATGAAAATACTAGTGAATTAACACGTAAGAAAAGAGCTAGTTTTTCAGAAATTATAGGTGATATATTTGGTGCATTGATACCTTCAGTGGGAATAATTCTGAACTCAAGGAAGATATGTAAATTATCTACAGTGGTTGATCGTTTATCAACTGACACTGCTGGAGGATTTTTAATGATTAATGCGGAAATGGTTGCGATTAGATCTATGGGAATGCAAAATCGACTTGCTCTTGATATTATATTGGCAAAAGAGGGTGGAGTCTGTAAATTATTGAAGACGAAACACTGTTGCACTTACATACCTGATAAAAGTGCAGAAATTGGAACGTATATACAGAATATAACTAAACTTGAGAAGGAACTAAAACCACTAGAAGTTGATAGTGTATGGGAAAAATTGACAAATAGTATTAGGTCAATTGGTACCTGGTTTGCTAATATAGGGAAAGGACTTTTAGGTAAAATATTAGTGCCTTTAGCTGGAATAGCAATAATAGTACTGTCAATAACAATATGGTGCAAATGTTGTAGAAAGAATGAATCGTATAATGTAACGGGAAAAGGAAAGAAGAGAAAGTTTGATGAAATCGAACTTGAAGATTTAAGAAGTGAATTATACAAGAAACTGAAAGGAGATGTGAAAAATAGAAAGTGTAAAAATGAAAGTGAAACTATATTATGATAAAAGTTGTCATCTGGTTGTGAGTAGTAATTGATGGCTCAGAAACGCCATCAGAGAGGGGATTGATGGAGCAAGGACTCACAAATGAGACTTCCTCGGATGCAATCTTCTCAAAAGTATTAATGTATTAAACTTTGTATTTTTCATACTAACTCTTGCATACACAAACATAAGTAGCAAGGAAGCTTGCCTATGTGTTTAAACTAACAAGTAACGCTTGTCTATTCTAAAATGGCCGCTAAAACGCGGGAACTTTACTGCGCATGTCTCAACCATATCACGTGGTGTGACGTCTTTCTTTGCTTGGTGGGAAACGCTTGCTTCTGCGCAGTATGCATTAAAATGGCTGCTTCATATTTTCACGTGCTACAGCTTGCTCTTGTGTTACAATTAAACTGTGGTATTCTAACGCTACTAATGCGGGATAGAATTTATAATTAAATGGGAATAGAGTAGAAAGAGTGGGTATACAGTGAAACATTTTATTTGTGATTTTAATATTTCCTTCTTTGACTTTTATTAGTTCGTAAATTGGGCCTGGGGTTTGGTGAACTGAAAACTCGTGTGACAATGGTTCTGCGTATGCTCCCTGAAGGCTGCCCAGAGAGAGAAAAGGATGAAGTCAACCTGGACGTCGTCCAAGGCCGTGACCTGATGGCCAATATTGCTGTATTCATGAATGTCCCTAATAATGTGCAACAATGTACATGAAGAATGTATAAACTTTGTCCTGAGACGGGTGGGAAATAAAGCAAATGTATTAAATGCGATGGGCGGTATTTTAAAACAATGGGCTTAAAGAAAATGAATTAAATCAATATGGTGTGAGGATCAACCCCCTGTCCCTGTCCAATCAAAGTAGTGGCCCATATTTTTGCAACATTAATGGGAGGTATATGGGCGTAGAAGGGTATAATAGCTATTAGCATTAGTCAATTAGTTAGACCAGGCTTTTGGTGTTCGACGAGCTGATCGATTGCAGACTGAACCGCTGTCCAGAGAGGTCCTGAGGAGGGGGCGGCGGAGTCCATTAGAAGGAAGTCACGGGAGAATTCGAGGAGAAGCGAAGTACCAGAGAGGGGAACGACGCAGGCGTCGTTGATAGAGAGGTCACCGGTCCTGTCCTGATCCGGGAGGAGGTCTTTGCTCTTCATCCTTCCAGGATCCTATCTTTCCCAACTCCTTGGCCAAGGGAGTTTGGTTCTCGCACCTTAGGTAAATATAAATGCAAATCTTAGTTGCACTGCTGTCTCTATCTTCTCCTTTCCTAAGGGACCGTCATTGATCGATAATTGATTATTATGCTTCATCCTTGATATGCGATTAAGTATCGTGTGGTTCTGTATTTACTCTGCTAAATCTTGAGATAAATATTTTAAAACATCCTGACTCAGTGATTATTTCAGAAATTGTGAATTGTAATGAACGTCACTCATTTTAAACTTCCCAATTAGCAAAGGATTCATTGGTAAGTCATTACTCTTCAATCGGAAAGAAAGTGGTAGCAGGGATTTTGATAAAGAGTACAACTGACCCACCAGCGGAAATTACTAGCTAGTATGAATGTATGGGCCCAAGTGAGTATTTTGTGTATGAATGCTCGTTGCTAGTAACCCGCTGGATCACTGGGAGAGATTTGTGCCGTGTTTTTAAAAAAGGTTTCTGTCGAATTTTATGTGGCTTTTCCTAAAATGTATTGACAGTGTAACTATTTTCCTTCCCTCTCCCTCTTCTCTTTGTTGAATGGGGAAACCAAAGGCTATGGAGGGGGAGCCTGGTCTGGCAAAAAAGAAGACCAAAAAAAATTCTAAACATGCTGCGTAGAACTGCGTGTTAGACGGCATTGAGGATTTAGTGGTTGAATGTCAAGTGATTCTTACACCCACTCCAGACGATGTTTGTTCTCCCTCCACTAGTACTACAGCACTCACAACTAGTGATCACTCCCTAAAACAATCTAATATACCTGGTTTATTTAAAGTTATACTAAGCATGTACAGGCTCAACCTATCGCTGCCTCAAGCCATTTGTCAAGCGCTCATAGTTTAGTAGTAACTGAGTCCCCAAAGGATCGGCAGCCTACACTTTTTTTTTAAACAAACTTTATTAGGCATTTACGTTACATATACCAGTACAGTATAATCTTTGGAATGAGCATGTGAACCAATGCGGATCCTCTGTTAATAGGTATATAGCTTATTGCTACTGTAGAGATCTTCATAGCTAGTCAATAGCTCTCCAGGAGATTCATTTACAACCAAGTTGACATCTCACAGTGATACGCAGTGCAATTAGCAAAAAACTATCCCCCACCCTCAGCTTATTGGCAACCCCACCCGCTCTACCCTCCCCCAGGCGTGCCGTGGATTACTATGCTCAGATAACTTTCCTAAGGCCACTCTCTTGTAATTTCCATCCCGTTATCGTAGTATCCGTGGTCTCCAGTCAATTGCCTATAAAGGAGCACTCCACCATGTCCCCTCTCGGCTCCCCTGTATCCCTCCAATAGAGTTTACAAACCATCTGCCTGTGGGGCATCTCTATTACTCTCACTGCGATGTCATTAAGCTGCTTAAGGTGCAGCATCAAAGCTTCCCAAGCCTTGGCTGCATCCAGCATCTTCTCACTCCCAATACGCCTAGCATCTCTTAGCCGTGACTTTCCCTCACTACCTGCCCAGCGCTCAAACTCCCTTCTCCACCTGCCTATGCTAGGACCTCCCCTTGCCTTCCAATGACTCGTGATATCCCGCTTCGCTAATATCAGTCCCAGGTCTTGAAACTTACTAGTGACTTTATTCCTAGCAGTGTGTGGGAATCTGTGAAGTAAGCAGTGTCCTGGATTCAAGTGCACCTCCTTTTCAGAAATGTCCTATCTCTGGGCAATTCCAAAACATGTGAAGGAACTCTGTGCCTATTTCTCCACATCTGGAGCAAGCCGCCGTTACCATATTAAAATACTTGTTGAGGCGCCCTGGGGTGAGGTGCGCTCTATGGAAGACGTAAACATTTACCAGCTGGAACCTAGCATTCCTGGAGACCTTACTAACCCTCTCCGTGAGCTCTTCCCACACTTTATCCTCTATGGGCTCCCCTAAATCCTCCTCCCATTTCTGTTGCAGCCCCTGAAGCGGTAAGAGCGTCGCTCTGCTCAGCCTTTAAATGTCCCTGCTGCCGACACCACGTATTGACACCCTTCATTTAAAGGAGGTTCAGTCAGTCCGCTCCCCCAGTGTTTACGGATTGCGTCTGTCAGGGCCGCTTGAAGCAAGAAGACGCCCCCAGGTATCTCGTTTTTCTCACTAAATATATCAAACGGTAACAACATACCATCTTCGTATAACTGCCCCATAGTGAGTACTCCAGCCTCCTCCCACAACTCTAGCCACCTCCAATCTGCCCCATGCGGTAGTTCCATGCAATATTTCAAAGGTATCTCCGGCGCGTATGGGCGCCTCATTTTAGCTCTCTGTAAGCTGCGAACCCAACACTTATGGGCCACCTGCAGCTCCGCTGACATATCCCTTTCTGGCACAGTAGTCACAACACTATTCTAGTCAGGAGCTCTAGTGCAGGGCACCCATCACCCTGCTGCACTGTACCCCGAAGCTGGCTAGCCACCCATTTAGTCAGCCATTGCAGTTGAGCTGCAATATAATATTATTCAAAGTCTGGCACCGCTATCCCCCCTTCTGCTTTGGGGCGCATCAAGGTCTTTAAGGCCACTTGCCTCCACCCAGTCCCCCACAGGAAATCCGTCACCAATGCCCGAAGCTGCTGAAACTTATCCGCAGGGATCCACACTGGCAACACCCCAAACACATGTATCGGGAATCGGCAGCCTACACTTGATGGGATTTTACCATGTAGCAATCAATATTCCCCGTTGGCAGATCTGGGTATGGACCAGGATGCCAGTCTTAATGACCCTGAGTATTTTTCTACTTCACTGGGTGTTTCCATCAGTACTCAAACAGATCAGGATCATCACGTCAGCATCATGCTGGACTTAAAGGCCGAAGTTGGGGCTCTCAAACTGTTGGTTTTAACCATGATGGATACCATGAACCAGCTTCTAGCCTTTAATAGACAGCTGATTACTACCCAGGCTGGCCAAAGCATTAAGGGTCAAGGCACACCAATGGTGGGAATTCCGTAACCATCGGGTAGATCTGCAACCAACATTTGTGAACAGCATTCCCCGAAACACGTGACCACCAAACCACATTATGCCGTCCCAATAAATTCTCGTCCCTGGGTGGTCAAGCCCAGGGTGTTCAGGGTAAAGTCAAAAATCATTTACAGCCTAGTTGTAGCTCTCCCTTTTTGGATAGGGAGCATACCTGCTCGTCCAAAAACATTGATTGCTTTAATCAGCAAAGTGGGTCTCTTAGGGATACTTGCATCCTGATGACAAACGAAACCCAGGTTAACCAGAACAGGGTGGAATGAAGGGGAAGACTCACTGAAGAATCAAGTGACCAGCTGGATACGTTATGTCAGGGGTTGTTGCTCTTTTATTCGTGATGACATCATTAAAGGAGATAGATCCACCTCCTCCACTTCCAATTTTGACACACTGGTATTAACTCTTACGTCAAAGACCTTGGTTGATAACATGGTAGCCTTGGATGCGAGAACTATTCCCCCTGGTTCCTCAAACATCAATTTATATATCCACAACCAATGCATTTTAGGACAGCAGCTCCTTTTAGCCGAGGGCTCAGTGACATAAACTCACTCGGAAGGGTGATTTTTTTCCCCTCGTCCTCGTCTTACCTGCAATTAATCACTTCTGATGTAATGAGTCTTTAGAAGACAGAGGTGGGCTCAAGTATCTATCCCAACTAAGGTCTCATGTAAGTCAGCCTATGAGCATTGCTTTGTTTGACCCCTTGACTCATGTTTTGTGTATTGCCGCCTCTCATTTTTTTCCCAGTAACAAGTCCACTTCCAACCCTAGTAACATCATGCCTACTGTCTCATTTGGTAGCTCCCTGCCTTCTTTGCCTGAGCCTATCATTTTTAATCAGGCCCAAACTAAGATTGATGCCAACAAATTGCAGATCATATCATGGAACCTAGCGGGACTCAGATCCAAAACATCCCCCCCAGAATGGAATAGCCTAGTGGACAAATATGACATCTGCCTTTTATAAGAAACCTGGTCAACAGATTCTGTCCATAGGCCAGGTTATCTACATTTTTTTGTCTCTGCTGTTCCTAGTCCAAGGGGAAGGGCTGCAGGGAGCTTGGTTATCTGGACCAGAAACTCTTTATATTTTATTGTCCATCAACTCAAAATTGATTCTCTTGATATATTGGGTATTCAATTGGATATTGGTAGCCATATATCGGAAACCATTCTTAAAATCTATCTAAGGGGGGCCAGAAAGGGGTCAGTTCTAAATACTCTACAAGCCCTCGAGCATGTTCCTTATTCACATTTCCATCAATATATCCTTATCATAGGGGGCGATTTAAATCTTACATTTGAGCCATTGGATGACCAAGATGTGCATATCACAGAGGATGAAGACGCCGCTTGGGCAGTTCCTCTCCTAGACATCCAACCAATTCATATCTGGGCTCGCTCAGCAGTCTACCTAAAGGCACTGACTATTGAGCATGGATTGAGGGCAGTAAATGGTCGTACTAAATCTGACACTAAGGGTGCCCATACCTTTAATAAGCCCTTCCATACAAGTTGCATAGAATATATCTTGGTCGACCTGAGGTTATGGCCAACAGTCATCAATATGACAGTGCTAGAAAGAACTGACAGTGACCATAATCCCTTATCTGCAACCTTTAAGGCCTTTTGTGAGTTTAGTCACCCAGACTCCCATCCACCTTCCTATAAAAGGGAGGCTGTTTTGACAGCAGATAAATGTCATCTAAAGTGGCCTCAGTTTGTTGAACGCCCAGAAATCTTGGTTGCGATCCAAGAAGATCTTAATTTAGTCCTTGCCCAGATTGACGGGGTCCAAGTTTCTGCTTCTGATCAACTGGCCCTGATTCATGGGGCATTCTTTGAACATATTTATCTTTTTTTACAATCTCCAATGTAACACCTAGGAAATACAAAAGTGAACAGCAATCCTGGTATAACAAAGAATGTCGTTTAACAAGCCCCTTACTAGTCAAGGCCATAAAACAAAAGACATGGCCTTCATACCAGCTCTAAGGAAGGCATACAAAAAGGCTATTTTGCATGCTAAAAAAGATTGGGACGAACAGAGGCGGAGAGCTCTTTTGGATACGTGTTCTTCTGGTGATTTGTTTAAATTCTGGGATCTGGTGGCCATTTCCGATTGGGTGAACCACTTTGGTAGTTTGACAACTCTGCTGATCCTATAGTATCAACAGATCTTTTAGTTTCCCAGACAAACACCAGTCCACACTGATGTTTGTAATTGCAGATATTCTCCAGTCCTTGAATGCTGTATCACATGGGCAAGCGGCTGGACCCGATGGTATTCCAGCAGACATTTTTCTATCCAACATAGAACCATGGTCACATTACATCTTAGCCTTTGCCAATGCAATTGCAGCAGGGGCTTCCATCCCAGATTCGTGGCAAGTTGCCCTAGTTTTACCGATATTTAAAAAAGGGAACCGACCATTACCATCCAACTATAGGCCAATAAGCCTTATAGATGGTATTCAGAACATTTTTGGTCGTTTCCTCTTCTATGAAATACAACACTGGATTGAGGAGAACAACATTCTCAGTTAATTTCAAGCAGGCGTTCGCTCCAGGGTCTCAACCATTGACCAAGTCTTTTGTTTTATACTAATCTATTGGAGAACTGTTTTGATTGGTGAAGGCAGTCTTTATGTCACCTTTGTCAACTTAAAATTGGCTTTTGATTTGATTCCAAGACCCAAACTCTGGAGTGTCCTGGCAGACTTAGGAATGCCCCTTGACATTTTATCCTTTTAATTCATTTGCACAAAGATAATTATGCACGCAAACACTGGGGAGGGGACCAGGCCCAGTTGACGTAAAGGGTACCAGTGTGCAAAGGTGTTCGCCAGAGCTGTGTCCTGACTCCCACCCTGTTTTCACTTTTCATCAATGATATTGTTCCCTTTTTGTCTGAAGTAGATGCAGATGCTCCATCCTTGTCTGGTCCAAAAAACCCCAATTCTTTTATTTGCGGATTACACCATGTTGATTTCCAAGACCCCTTCAGGCCTCCAGAAACTTTTGATCAGTTTTAACGAGTTATGTGATGATCGGGGCTTGTAAATCAACACTCCTAAAACTTAGGTGATGTTTTTTAATCAGCATAGACCCTTTAAGGGTAATTTAGTTTCAGGTGGGGTTCCCCTAGAAAAGGTTGATTCCTTTGCATACATGGGGGGTCACATTTGCAGAGGGCATGTCTTGGCATCTCCATATCAACAAGGTGCCTTCTAAGCTTAAGCAGATCTCGGGTGTAATACTTAAGGAGCTTTCAACATCATACACCAAACCCATCTACCCTGCACTTAAGATCTACGAGGCCAAGGGCTTGAGATCAGCCTTGTATGAGGCTGAACTATGGGGGGTTTCAAAACACGACGATCTCACTAGAACTGAGAACAAATTCCTTAGGAATCTTGTATCTCTTCCAGTTAGTACCCCGCTTTATCGCTTGTTTAGTGACCTAAGTGTCACTAAAGTCTCAGATAAAATGCGCTTGCGGCCCCAGTTGTATTGGAGACACGTGTGGACTGTTTTTTAATAAATACAACAAGCAGCTGGGTCACAAAAGATTGCACCGTCAGGACAAGTCACAACGAGTAGTCTAATACTGCCCACCTCAAATGGCCAGCTGCCACATGACCACAAATCACAATATTATTCACAGGGGTATGAGAGGCAATATAAGCAAGATGACAATTAAAATTGTATACAATGAGTAAATTAAAAATTGAGTCCACGTCGTAGCTTGTATTCTTTAGTTGTTTTTATTCATATTTAATATTCAAAACAGCCAACGCGTTTCGCCCAAACATGGGCTTCTTCAGGGCTGTAATATCATACAATATAAAAATATTTTAATAAAAAATATAAATTTTAAGTGAGAAAAATATTTAAATATTTAAAATAAACCCAATTGTAGCCTACCATTTTAAAATTTTAAAATAATTAGTGACATGAAAAAAGTGCAATGGTGACGAAAATCAAATACCCTACAAAGTGCCACATATGAGATAAGAAACAGGAGGAGACTTGAATTGAGAAAAAGGTGAACAGTCTGAACACCCATATTTACAAGTGGTGAAAGTGAGTCATTATGTGACAACTGCCAATTTGCATTTGGTAAATACAAAAGACGAAAAAGAAACCAAAAAGACTCCCAAGAAACTGTGGATGAGAAAAAGAAGAGGTGAGCGAAGAAAAGGCTTCCCGAGAATGCCAGATTGATGTAGATAACGCTTACCTAGGTGAGTATGAATAAGCGCGCCACAAGGTACAATGCGCGTCCAAGTTGAATAAGGTCAATCACGGTACAAAAAGATATTTAAAAGATAAAGAACCTGATAACAAAGAAGAAAGATCCATAAGACTAAAGATTCAGATCAATTAAAAAAGTTAAAAAAGTAGAAAAAATGTGCAACAAAGTACAGCTCACTAACCTTATATTGTTAGTGCAAATAAATGGTCCAAGAAAATTGGAGGACAAACAATTTCCTCCCTTGTGCCGTTCCTTGGTATGATATAAAGATATCTAAATAAAAGATAAACTGTTCAGTTAACGAACAGACGAAAATAACTAAAATACATTCCGTAGAAAAACTCTAAAGAGACACCCTAACCTGAGTATATGAAGCATGTACTGCACAAGCAAAAGTGGGCGAGAGCTATAAAACGCCTTAGGGAGTGTGTGCCTAACATCCTAGAGTAGCGGGAAATTTAAACTGTAACTAAGATACTGGAAGCAGCAACGCCTTGTCCTAGGTCATAGCGGACATACTGATGTAAAAACAAGGCTTCCAATACCTGTATAACAAAGAGCTACGGCTAAAAAACCACTAAGCATTAATATGGCAAAAACGACAAAAACTATAATATGATGATAAGTTAGCACAGTAGCTATGCAGAGTAAAAAAGAACAAAATTTATATATGAAAAGAAGCAGCCGCAGCCCGGTATCTACATAAACCGCTCACTGCAGTCCTAAGTCTTACTTGATCGAGGTGCTCCGTGTTCGGGCAAATACCGACGCAAATCCGCGCTCGATGAAAAGAGTAATACGGAAGCAATGACACAAAACCAATTTAAGTACGATGCCGGTTGAGTACTTCCGGGTTAGGGGCCAAGTAAATGAAACCAAAACTAGAACGTGTACCAAAAAACTGAACCCGCCATGTTGCTAGTGAGCCTAATAACCCATACCAACTATGCGACCTAGTACCGGTAAAAAATGATTATAAGCTTGCATATGTATCTGGAACTATAAGTAAAAAGAGGACATGTAGACAAACCGTATCATAAAATAAAAAATGTAAAAAATGAAACACAAGGAACGGTACTCCGATGTAAAACAAACTGATGTAGAAAAGTTTGTTTATATAAATGGACCAGAAAAAGCGCGACAATTTAAGCGCGCAACAAAATTGTTAGCTCCACGCTGGTCAATCCAACGCGTGAGCCAAATAATGTTAGTGAGAGAAAGGAGGACATGTAGAAAAACTGTATCCTGATGTAAAAAATAAAAACACAAAGGACAATACTCTGATATAAAACAAACTGTTGTAAAAAAGCTTGTTTATATAAATGGACCAGAATTTAACCGCGCGATAATTTAAATGCGCGACAAAAGTTGTTAGCTTCACGCTGATCGATCCAACGCGTGAGCCAGAATGGTAAAAGTGAGAAGATGTTTAATAATTCATACATACTAAAACACAGGAGCAGATAGAGGGAAAGGCACAGATAAAGGTAACTAAGGTGACTTTTGTCCATTATATATGCCATGTTAATGAACGTACTACGTATTTAAACTTTGTTATACATTTTAAAATTCCAATCAACTCTAAACTTAGTTGTTGCAGTATAGAGCGGGGAAATAAGATACACATATGTAAGTAGAAAGATATTATAGACACAATCACCATCATATATGGGCTGTGAAACAGATGGAAAAGCATAAGATATACTCATTTCTCGTGATGGTAAATAGAGATACATACAATAATGCACACTTAGTCCTTTCGCTCTAAATGAATGAACTGCAGAGTTTCATTTAATAAGCCAATGACGCTAAGTTAGATATTAATGTAAATATATACCAACTATGGTATATTGCATTTAACACTGTAGAAAGCTGCAAGATTAGGACAGTGGCTACAAAAAGTAATGCATTTCAGTATCAATATTGAGGCCCAGCATGGCAGATCGCAGAGTACAAATCCACCTAGCTTCTAATTGTCTAAGGGTCAGTTCTCTGTTTCCACCCCTATTGTTGGGCAACACCATATCTATGCCATGAAAGCGAAACTTAGATCTATCTACCCCATCTTTACATTCGTGTGAGACAAGGGCATATGAGGTGTCCCCATTCGCAACCGCTCTGCGGTGTTCCTGTATGCGGGTTTTGAGTTGTCTTACTGTACTGCCCACATAGATTTTACTACAACCGCAGATCAATATGTAAATCACAAAACTAGTCAGACAGTTAATAAAATGTCGTATTTTGTGATATGTGCCAGTGTTATAGCTAAAGGTGGTGGTTTTATTACACCCTAGATTGCAAATGTTGCAGGTGCTGCAAGTATAGAACCCCAGAGGTTTACGCAGCCAACTCTGTTGTTGAGGTGTTTTGGGTATTGTGTAACTAGGGCACAGAGAATCCCTAATAGTTCTACTTTTCTTGAAAGTCATGGAGGGTTTCTGAGTGATGATATTATTCACTCCAGGTACCCCCTTTAGTAGTGACCAATGTTTCGTGAGAATCTTAAACACCTCATGGTTAAGTCTAGAGTGTGTCGTAATGAATGAGAGTCTTTCCTTACCCATTCTGCTACCCTTGCTGCCACTCTTAAGTATATCTTTTCTCTTAAGGTTCCTGGCCCGGTTCCTTGCTGAATACAAAACACTTGGTTCGTAGCCCCTCCTGTGCAATCTATCCATGGAAAGAGCGGTTTGAGCTTCAAAATTGTCATTTTCACTACAATTTCTACGAATACGTACCATTTCCCCATATGGAATAGCCTTCTTAGTAGATGTTGGGTGGGAACTGGTGTAATGTAAAATACTGTTCACTGCAGTGTCCTTCCTGTACAAAGTACTGTGTATCCTATTGTCCCGAACATATAGTTCGAGGTCAAGAAAATGTATAGATGTTGTTGACATCTCAAGGGTGAAAGCGACATTAAATATGTTCTGATTGAGAAAGTTAAAATACTCAGTCAGCTCAAGTCCTGTGCCAGTCCATATGATGATAATATCATCAATAAACCGACCCCAGAACTGGATATGTCCAGTCCATTCTGAGGCTGCTCGTGACCATGCATGGGTGTGCTCCACCCACCCCATGAAGAGGTTCGCATACGATACAACTAAAGAATACAAGCTACGACGTGGACTCAATTTTTAATTTACTCATTGTATACAATTTTAATTGTCATCTTGCTTATATTGCCTCTCATACCCCTGTGAATAATATTGTGATTTGTGGTCATGTGGCAGCTGGCCATTTGAGGTGGGCAGTATTAGACTACTCGTTGTGACTTGTCCTGACGGTGCAATCTTTTGTGACCCAGCTGCTTGTTGTATTTATTAAAAAACTTTTTCAGGGTCGATTGCACGCTTGACGCACATATACGCTCTCATTTGGAAACAAAAATGAGTTTTGATGATGACAGGGAGGAGCTAGCGAAAGACCTCTTCAAACAGAATAGCGAAATCAAGTCAGTAGTATCGAATATTGGCAACAAAAAGGAAGGGTTGAAACTGAAATTCCCAAAACTTGAAAGACTTAAAAAAAACGAGCTATCGAAGTGGTGGGACGGGGTCACTCTCAAAAGGTATCTGGAGAACAAAAAAGTACCCAGAGGACTTAGGATCCTGACATTTCCCAGCTTCGATGATTTAGATCCAGATCTGCTCTCAGAATGGGAGGATAACTTACATAATTCCTCATTTAACATGATGAGGATACTCATAGCTCATGCGGATAGGAGGTGTGCCAAACTCAGAACTGAAATAAAAACTCTGGAGGACGAGATTAAACAACTTAATCTAGTTGAGGCGACTGCCAAAAACTATGTCATACTCAAAGAACAGATCACAGCGCATCAATCAGCTGTGAAGAGTAGGAAAATCCATAAGATAGTACGAGATGATCGTGATTATGAGAATGGACGTATCTTTACGTTTGCTTCAAGGTTTGATAACATACAAGTCCCTAATGTCAATGTCTCTGCCACACCAAGTGCAGGGAGTACTTCTAGCATCAGTGTAAGCTCAGATGCATCCTCATTAGAGGACATGAATAGGGTGGAAGGAGGGACTTCAGGAACAGCGCAGGTAGCGGGCCCGTCGACTTTTTTAGACGAGGTCCTTCGTTTCAGGATTGGGAACAGAAAACCAAAAGAAAAACCAGGAGAGGGGGAGGAGGAAAACGCCGGAAGGGGACAGGGTTCTGACGCGTTACCAAAAAAGCCAGATGAACAAACGCTAATTTATGAAATGCCCATAAATGCCATTAATATAACTGTACCTGCTGTTATAGATGAGTTGGTTATCAATTTATCTAGTTACTCACTGTCTGTGCATGAGAATAATGTACTGAATAAAGGACTTGGATATTGTCCTGTATCTCGGGGTCTTTTTTCAGATCTACATGTAGACTTGTACAAATTTGTACGTATTGCCAAACTAAAATGCCATTTTTCTGTGAATAACTTTGAATGTCATGTAGATGATTTGCCTTTAACTCCAACAGATATCACTGTCTCACATGTTAAAAACGTAGCCACACTACTTTCTTTAGATGAGGATAATGATTCCTCGGTCAGTAGTGTGTTGGCTGAGTTAAACATCACACAAGACTACTCGTGTGATAGTGGATTACACACACGGAGCAAATTTACTCCACAGGGTACTCACCTTAACAGCATCGAGGTATTTCATGATTTGGTATCAAGAGACCTTTATGGGTTGGAAGACAAGCTACAGAGACATACTAACAAATATAGAAAGGATAACCTTACATGGGAAGAGAGAAAAGCCATACATAACCTTAGTAACAATGATTCCATAGTTATCAGAGAGGCAGATAAGGGTGGTAACGTGGTGGTGATGAATAGGGTGGACTATGATGGTGAGGTAATGAGACAACTCAACAATATCACACATTATACAAGACTCACTAACAATCCATGTCCTGCAGCCATTACTCGGATCAATGGCCAACTTATACATTGGAAAGAGGTTGGACTTATATCGGATACGGAATTCTATTTTCTTTTAATTCGGAATCCCAGATACCCCTGTATCTATCTATTACCGAAGATACACAAAAAGCAACCCTTTCCTCCTGGACGCCCTATCATTTCAGGCATTGGTTCCATAACTGAAGCCATTTCTAATTTTGTTGACACTTTCCTACAGCCTTTTGTAATTAACTTACCATCATATGTCAGAGACAGTACTGACATTCTAAATAAACTAGAGGATCTTGAGTGGGAGGAAGGAATGTGGTTTGCCACTCTGGATGTGGTATCCTTATACACGTGCATCAGGAAAGACCTTGGAAGAATAGCCATTGATTTTTTCCTTAGCAAAAGACAGGCAACTCTCTTTGATCATAACACTATGTTACTAACCATGATCGACTTGATCTTAGATAATAACTTCTTCTTGTTCAATCACACCTGGTACAAACAAGAGCAGGGGACCGCGATGGGATCTAAATTTGCTCCATCGTATGCGAACCTCTTCATGGGGTGGGTGGAGCACACCCATGCATGGTCACGAGCGGCCTCAGAATGGACTGGACATATCCAGTTCTGGGGTCGGTTTATTGATGATATTATCATCATATGGACTGGCACAGGACTTGAGCTGACTGAGTATTTTAACTTTCTCAATCAGAACATATTTAATGTCGCTTTCACCCTTGAGATGTCAACAACATCTATACATTTTCTTGACCTCGAACTATATGTTCGGGACAATAGGATACACAGTACTTTGTACAGGAAGGACACTGCAGTGAACAGTATTTTACATTACACCAGTTCCCACCCAACATCTACTAAGAAGGCTATTCCATATGGGGAAATGGTACGTATTCGTAGAAATTGTAGTGAAAATGACAATTTTGAAGCTCAAACCGCTCTTTCCATGGATAGATTGCACAGGAGGGGCTACGAACCAAGTGTTTTGTATTCAGCAAGGAACCGGGCCAGGAACCTTAAGAGAAAAGATATACTTAAGAGTGGCAGCAAGGGTAGCAGAATGGGTAAGGAAAGACTCTCATTCATTATGACACACTCTAGACTTAACCATGAGGTGTTTAAGATTCTCACGAAACATTGGTCACTACTAAAGGGGTACCTGGAGTGAATAATATCATCACTCAGAAACCCTCCATGACTTTCAAGAAAAGTAGAACTATTAGGGATTCTCTGTGCCCTAGTTACACAATACCCAGAACACCTCAACAACAGAGTTGGCTGCGTAAACCTCTGGGGTTCTATACTTGCAGCACCTGCAACATTTGCAATCTAGGGTGTAATAAAACCACCACCTTTAGCTATAACACTGGCACATATCACAAAATACGACATTTTATTAACTGTCTGACTAGTTTTGTGATTTACATATTGATCTGCGGTTGTAGTAAAATCTATGTGGGCAGTACAGTAAGACAACTCAAAACCCGCATACAGGAACACCGCAGAGCGGTTGCGAATGGGGACACCTCATATGCCCTTGTCTCACACGAATGTAAAGATGGGGTAGATAGATCTAAGTTTCGCTTTCATGGCATAGATATGGTGTTGCCCAACAATAGGGGTGGAAACAGAGAACTGACCCTTAGACAATTAGAAGCTAGGTGGATTTGTACTCTGCGATCTGCCACGCTGGGCCTCAATATTGATACTGAAATGCATTACTTTTTGTAGCCACTGTCCTAATCTTGCAGCTTTCTACAGTGTTAAATGCAATATACCATGGTTGGTATATATTTACATTAATATCTAACTTAGCGTCATTGGCTTATTAAATGAAACTCTGCAGTTCATTCATTTAGAGCGAAAGGACTAAGTGTGCATTATTGTATGTATCTCTATTTACCATCACGAGAAATGAGTATATCTTATGCTTTTCCATCTGTTTCACAGCCCATATATGATGGTGATTGTGTCTATAATATCTTTCTACTTACATATGTGTATCTTATTTCCCCCGCTCTATACTGCAACAACTAAGTTTAGAGTTGATTGGAATTTTAAAATGTATAACAAAGTTTAAATACGTAGTACGTTCATTAACATGGCATATATAATGGACAAAAGTCACCTTAGTTACCTTTATCTGTGCCTTTCCCTCTATCTGCTCCTGTGTTTTAGTATGTATGAATTATTAAACATCTTCTCACTTTTACCATTCTGGCTCACGCGTTGGATCGATCAGCGTGAAGCTAACAACTTTTGTCGCGCATTTAAATTATTGCGCGGTTAAATTCTGGTCCATTTATATAAACAAGCTTTTTTACAACAGTTTGTTTTATATCAGAGTATTGTCCTTTGTGTTTTTATTTTTTACATCAGGATACAGTTTTTCTACATGTCCTCCTTTCTCTCACTAACATTATTTGGCTCACGCGTTGGATTGACCAGCATGGAGCTAACAATTTTTGTTGCGCGCTTAAATTGTCGCGCTTTTTCTGGTCCATTTATATAAACAAACTTTTCTACATCAGTTTGTTTTACATCGGAGTACCGTTCCTTGTGTTTCATTTTTTACATTTTTTATTTTATGATACGGTTTGTCTACATGTCCTCTTTTTACTTATAGTTCCAGATACATATGCAAGCTTATAATCATTTTTTACCGGTACTAGGTCGCATAGTTGGTATGGGTTATTAGGCTCACTAGCAACATGGCGGGTTCAGTTTTTTGGTACACGTTCTAGTTTTGGTTTCATTTACTTGGCCCCTAACCCGGAAGTACTCAACCGGCATCGTACTTAAATTGGTTTTGTGTCATTGCTTCCGTATTACTCTTTTCATCGAGCGCGGAATTGCGTCGGTATTTGCCCGAACACGGAGCACCTCGATCAAGTAAGACTTAGGACTGCAGTGAGCGGTTTATGTAGATACCGGGCTGCGGCTGCTTCTTTTCATATATAAATTTTGTTCTTTTTTACTCTGCATAGCTACTGTGCTGACTTATCATCATATTATAGTTTTTGTCGTTTTTGCCATATTAATGCTTAGTGGTTTTTTAGCCGTAGCTCTTTGTTATACAGGTATTGGAAGCCTTGTTTTTACATCAGTATGTCCGCTATGACCTAGGACAAGGCGTTGCTGCTTCCAGTATCTTAGTTACAGTTTAAATTTCCCGCTACTCAAGGATGTTAGGCACACACTCCCTAAGGCGTTTTATAGCTCTCGCCCACTTTTGCTTGTGCAGTACATGCTTCATATACTCAGGTTAGGGTGTCTCTTTAGAGTTTTTCTACGGAATGTATTTTAGTTATTTTAGTCTGTTCGTTAACTGAACAGTTTATCTTTTATTTAGATATCTTTATATCATACCACGGAACGGCACAAGGGAGGAAATTGTTTGTCCTCCAATTTTCTTGGACCATTTATTTGCACTAACAATATAAGGTTAGTGAGCTGTACTTTGTTGCACATTTTTTCTACTTTTTTAACTTTTTTAATTGATCTGAATCTTTAGTCTTATGGATCTTTCTTCTTTGTTATCAGGTTCTTTATCTTTTAAATATCTTTTTGTACCGTGATTGACCTTATTCAACTTGGACGCGCATTGTACCTTGTGGCGCGCTTATTCATACTCGCCTAGGTAAGCGTTATCTACATCAATCTGGCATTCTCGGGAAGCCTTTTCTTCGCTCACCTCTTCTTTTTCTCATCCACAGTTTCTTGGGAGTCTTTTTGGTTTCTTTTTCGTCTTTTGTATTTACCAAATGCAAATTGGCAGTTGTCACATAATGACTCACTTTCACCACTTGTAAATATGGGTGTTCAGACTGTTCACCTTTTTCTCAATTCAAGTCTCCTCCTGTTTCTTATCTCATATGTGGCACTTTGTAGGGTATTTGATTTTCGTCACCATTGCACTTTTTTCATGTCACTAATTATTTTTAAATTTTAAAATGGTAGGCTACAATTGGGTTTATTTTAAATATTTAAATATTTTTCTCACTTAAAATTTATATTTTTTATTAAAATATTTTTTATATTGTATGATATTACAGCCCTGAAGAAGCCCATGTTTGGGCGAAACGCGTTGGCTGTTTTGAATATTAAATATGAATAAAAACAACTAAAGAATACAAGCTACGACGTGGACTCAATTTTTAATTTACTCATTGTATACAATTTTAATTGTCATCTTGCTTATATTGCCTCTCATACCCCTGTGAATAACACGTGTGGACTGCACCTGAACTTGTCCACTATGCTGAAAGCCTTAAGGATGTTATGAAGGCCGACCAGTTTAATAAAATACCATGGCTTAAAAACATGAAGTTAGCTTTGTATTCGCTAGGGCTCCATGACCTGTGGGACCATCCGGATATATCTGTTTTTCCATCAAAGGCTGTGATGAAAAAGAAATACTGGTCACTTGTGATGGCTGAGGATTCTAGGAAAGCAGCTACTGCCAAGTTGACCAGTGATTGATTGATTATTTATTTATTGTTCAGTTAGTTAAAACCATAACAATATTACAAAACACTGTTTAAAAATGAAAGAAGAGCAAATTGCATAAAAGTTACATATCTCTTAAAAAAAACATCGTAAAATTTATATAGTTATTAAAAAAAAGTTAATGATTTATCCATTACTCGGATTTGGCTTTCAGTTCTCGTTCATGGAAACATAAAAATTTAACCAATTTACAGTTCATTTGGGGGTCGGTGGAATCTAGTCCTCTTATAATAGCTATTCTGCAAGACTTTATGCCTCTATCCAGAAATGCTCGCCGTAAGATTGTAGTTCGTGCTGGTTGCAGTATCTTACAGTGGCATACAAGATGAATCAGATCTTCCTTTTTGTAGCCACAGTGCCGGCAATTTTCGTGTTCCCTTTGTACCCAATGAGGAGCTTCTGCAAGAGTAGGGAAGTGCCCAAACCTTAATGTAATTAATTTTCTTTTCACATAGATCGAGAAAGTGGAGTCCAAGTAGGCCGCTTGTTTCAGTGTTTTATACGAGTTAATCACTGTCCACGAATGAGATCTTGTTGAAAAAATGTCTTTATCAACCAGCGGCGAATGGAACTTTGCAGCCTTATTTAATGTTAATTTGAATGTTTGGTAGGGCATTTGCTTATTCCACAACTCGTTTGTGCAGGTAATCCTTAATGCATGTTCCAGGAACTTGTGGGCTGGTGAATGTTTGTCCTGCTCCATTTCCTGCTATAGGGAGTCATTAAGACTGTTGACCTCTACATTTTGCTTTATTTGGTACCATACTTTTATATATGAGTAGAGTCTACCCAGTGTTTCGTTTTTTAGCCCGAACTCCAGGCGCATCTGTGCTGGAGAGGCCGTCTTCGGGAGTTCGAGAACTTTTTTATAAATGCTCGTTATCAGTCTGTTTAGAGTTTCTGCGTCCTTCCCATGCATTGCGGCACTGGCATACGATAGTGAAGGTAGTGCTTTAGCTGAGATTATTGTCAATATGGGTTTCAAAGATGGACCCTTCAATTTCTTTGCAAGTGTTTTAAGGGCAAATGTTAAAGCTCCCGCTCGCTGCGTCATATATATTATCTGGTCTCGAAAAGATAATTTATCATTGATATAGAATCCCAGATATTTGTAACATGATTCTCTCTCCAATAGAGTGCCTTTTACTCTAATGTGGTGAGTCGAGGCTGCTCGATTAGTAATAAGCATGGATTTGGTTTTTGAAAGGTTTAGTTCCAAGTTATTTATCGCCAAGAAATCGGAGAGTTCATTAAGTAGTCTTGTCAGGCCTACCTTGGAGAGCCTTAAAAGGACGATATCATCTGCGTAGGCAAGATGCGACAGTTGCTGATTACCCAGTTTGGGGGAGTGTGAGTTGATTCCATCGAGCTTTCCTGAGAGGTCTGAAATAAATAGATTAAATAGATGCGGTGCCAATACGCACCCCTGTTTCAGTCCTGTGCTGGTATACACTTTCCTGGATATTCTTTCTCCATTTCCGAGCTTCAAGCGCACCCAAGTATCTGTATAAAACAGCAGTAAACCCTTCAATAGTTTGTCCGGTATCCCCCTGGATTTTAATTTAGACCACAAAAGTTTCCGGTCTATGCTGTCAAACACAGCTTTAAGATCGATGTAGCACAGGTGAAGATCCTGTTTTCTGCTTTTGCATCTTTCTGCGACCAGCGAAATGCACAGAATGTTTGTAATGGTTCCAATGCCCTTCCTGAATCCAGTTTGATTTTTCGGTATTAAGTTACATTCTCTAGACCAATCCTCTAGCTCTTTAAGGACTAATGTGGCAAAGTATTTGGCTTCAACATTCTGTATGGCGATTAACCGGTAGTTTTTTGGACTGGATCTGTCGCCTCCTTTATAAATGGGAGTAATGATTGAACCCTGCCAACTATCCGGGATCTGGTTGTGAAGTTCAACATCAATATAAAGTTTACCTAAGATCGAGCTCCAGTATTCGGGATCATGTTTGAAGGTCGCTTGGGGAATGCCATTCGGACCAGGAGCGCCATCGTTTTTCCCTTTCTTAATTATATTTGTTATTTCTTCAGTTGTATACGTCAATTGTTTGATCTGTGACTTCAATTCGCTTTCGGAAATCTGCTTCACATTCTGCAATTGGCAATTTTCTGTGTCTTGTAGATTGTCCTCCTTAAATTTATCCCCAAGGAAGTTGACCCATTCCTGTTCTTGTATGTACGAGATTATCGCATTTCGAGGTCTTATCATCTTGTTTATTGTCTGCCAAAATTTGGAGAGGTTGGAATGTCTCACATTATAGATCATTTTGAGCCAAAAACTCTCGGCCTTCAATTTTTAAATTCCCAAACACCTTTTTTAAATTGCTTCCTGAGTTGTTGGAATGATTTCCAGCTTAACCCCTTGGATTTATCTGTTCGCAGTTTCCTTTGGGCTTTCCTCAGTGCTTTCTTTAGCTTATGCAGGTCTCTCGGTAGATTATTTGTCTGTCCATATATTTTTTCCCTATTATTTGAAGCTTTCATTGTTTCTGCTAAATTATTTAGAAATCGCGACCAAGCTTGTATTTGGTTAATGGTTTCCGTTGTTTCTTCTGCCAAGAGACTCTTTATTGTTAGAAACAAATCTGCCTTGTTTGTATTTGACCATTTCAGATGTTTTAAATTATTTGAGGTAATTTCACCCTCTGGGGCGTTAGTGAGCTGATGTCTTGGTGTATTCAGGTTAAATATGACATGCTGTATTGAGTGATCACTCAAGGTGGTAAACTTTATGTAAAAGCGAGCCAAAGATTGAAACAAAGGAAGGGTTATAAGTGTGAAGTCTAGCGTTGAATGTGCCTTTGGGCCGTGGTACGTTTTGTTCGGAGGGCGATCTTCATCGCTTCTCCCGTTAAGGACCCGCATACCTAGGAATTCAAATTCTATGACTAGTTGCTGACCAATACGGTCCGTACGATAAGTCCCTATATGATATTGTTGTGGTACACACCAAGATGAGTTATCTGCTGTTAAAATATCATCTTCATCCGGTGTGAATATCAAATTTGAGTTTAAATCTCCTGTTATTATTAAATTCCAGCTCGGCTCACTACAGCGAAGCTTAGATATTATTTTTATTAAAAGGGCGTGTTTCTCCTTTTTTATTTGTGCCTTCGGATGAGTGTAATAATTGATTAGTAAAATAGTATTACCTGTACTTGAATGTTGATCGGAAAATTTTACAATTTGTATACTGGGATCTGGTGATTCTAACTGTTCCGTGATTATTTTTAAAGCTGTCGAAACATATACAATCAATCCTCCTACTGCCCTTCCATAATACTTGCACTTTTCCGCAGGTACTGTATAATGGATGTAACCTTCTATCGGTATTTCTTCAATCGACCAAGTTTCCTGCAGGGCTATAATTTCACAATCTTCCCATTCCTTAAGTGGGAGGCCTTCGTCAAGCAGTCGCTTAGCTCCTGCTATATTCCAAGATAGCATGTGTATTGCTTTTAATTCGAGTGTAGAGGCCATGGTTCTCTTATGTCAGACTCCATTTTGGTTGCTCAGAATACTGGGTAACCAGTTCCACTGACCTTGACTTTGTTCAGAAACCCCTTCTATTCTGTTTGCTGATCTAATCTCAGTATGGACAACATCACTCCTTCCTTTTGCATTATGTAAAATTGAATATACATGTGCAGGTGGGATCTTACGATTTATTATCCTGTTCGTGACGAGCTTCTCATTTACTTTCAAGGGGAATGGGTAACGCAGTCTTACTAGTTCTTTTAATTGTATACCCCAGAAAGAAAATTGTTCTGAGCTGTTTTGTATCAACTTTACTAGCTCCGGTGTCTGCCATGTTGTTAAAGTTCGTTCTTTTGTTGTGTTGTTTTCTCCCGGGAGAAATTGGACTGCTACAAGATCAGAGGATTTTATGTGTTTAAGTTCCTCAATTTCAGCCAAGAGTTTCAGAATATTGCCCCTATTTAAAATATCACAATATCCTTGCGTTTCATACTCTGGGTACCATATTAGCTGATGATTTTCCGAGGTGCAGATTGACATTCCCTTTCCCATCTCTTCGTTCTCCATTTCCATACTCTGAATATTGGCTTGGGTGGGAATGCAAATGCTTAGTTGATAATTATAGTTATGGGGATGTTGCTGATTAGTTTGTGTTGCCTCTAAATGTGATACTGGAGGACATTGGGCTCCCTCTTCTTTTTCTTGATGACAAGTTGAGGAAGTCGTATTTACTTTGTCTGCATATGTAATTGTTCTTACAACGGGTTTCCAAGCCTTACTATCGTAAGGTTTACTAGATACCATTAGATCCGCCCTCTGATCTTGATCTCTTAGCTGCGTGCATTGTTTAACTGTCACGCAGCGTTTAAATGTACTTGAATTGTACTCGTAGTCGTCCTTCTCCTTATGTGACTCCTCCCTTGTGTCTTTTTTATGAAGCCCTGACAGTCGTGATTGATCATAATTTCCATGCTCATTGCTGTTAATTGTGATATTTACCTTTTTGTGTAAACCTTTGCTGTCTTCTTGTTTTGCTGCTCCTACAATGTGTTGTGTCTCTGGCCTAGTTTTAGTGGAGCATGTGGAGGACTCTTGCGAGCATTCCTTGATTTCCTTTGTATTTATCTTTTTAGTATAACTACTAGGGTCTTCCGATTTTTCCGTATTTATAACTTTGGTTTCCTTAGTAGCGGTATTTCTATTACTTGAGATACAATCTTGTAATGAATTTTCGTGTTCCTCTTCCGCTGTTGTAATAAAGATTGGATATCATTTTGTGTTTTCGCGGGGTTTTAGATCGTTTGACCGGTTTCTCGCCTTTCGTTCCTTCTTTTTCTGCCTTCTAGATTGAGGCCTCGGTTTTACAAGTTCCTCAAAATTAATACTCTGATTTATTTGACCAGTGATTTCATGGACATTAAGGGGCCGATTCCGATTCAGGCCGGAAATCTCTCCGACCGAGCCGGACCCGGAGAGATTTCCGACCGAATCGGACCCGTGCAGCCCGACCGAACGAGTACGATGCGCACGTATGCCATCGGACTCGAGTCGGTCGGACTCCCATTGAAGTCAATGGGAGCTGTCGTACAACGCGTACGCGGGCTCCCATTGACTCAATGGGTGCGATGCGGACAAGGGCGCCCCCTACAGCGTGTACGCGGCGAAGCGATTCGCGCCGTACACGCACAGGTAGGGGGGACCCATGGGTCCCCCCTGTGTGTGACTCGCGCGGCTACGCGTACAGGGGGGTCCGACACGGACCCCCAAAGTACGGCTCCGACAGCTCTTTCGAGCCGGAGTGCGCGGCTCGGTCAGACTGCTCGCGGCGCGCATCGTACTTACCCGGCCGGGGAACGTCTCCATTGCGCGGTGCGAGTCCTGTCCGTGCGAGTCGGTCGGTGCGGTTCGACCCGGGATCGAGTCGGTCGGAGCGGTCGGGACGCCCGGACGAGTCGGACGGCGAATACGCATCGTACTCGCTCGCCCGGACGCGCGTACGAATCGGTCGGGAAATAGGGCTCCGAATCGGATCCGGTTAAGCCGAATCCGATTCGGAGCCCTACCGGCCGAGATCGGAATCGGCCCCTAAGTCTATTTGGGGGCTTGAGTCTCTTTGGGACGTAGTGTCTGTTCCATCCCATTGAAAATTATATTTTCAGTTCCGTATAGGCACATTACCCCTTAGACTGTTCACATCAGGATGGGCTGGAAAAGGAGGCACTTCTTGCCCCATCTGTGACTCCCCAAGAGAAAGTTTCTCCCATGTTTAGTTCCCATGCTCAGGCTATTTATCCCCTTGGCATACCTGGATTGAACCCATATGCAGGTTTATAGGTCTACGGAATCACCAGGAAGCCCTCCATATTCTTAGATTTGATTACCACCCAGTAATGGCCATTTCTATTGCTAAATTTCTGGGTGCTATGTGGGTGCTCCATAGAAAAGCCCTTTGCTGCCTTCCAATATGATTTCATCCAAGTGTACTATATTTGGCATGCATTAATGCTGCCATAATAACACTTTGTTTTAATGGCACTCTCCCATCTGATAATTAACTATGCATACCCTTCTATGTATATATTTTATGTAATAATTGAGGTATACTTTTATATAATCTAATTTGTGGTGGATTTTTAAATTACGTCTTATACTGTATTTATTTTACATGGAATGTACTTTTATGGCCCTGGTGGCCGTAATAAAGTGATTTAATATGAAATGAAATTAAATAAAATGAAGTAACCCAACAGTTGTCCCTTTGTGGGCAGCTGTCAGTTATGAATGGAGCCATTTACAACTGTTACTCAGAATTGCAGGTGTATATGGCTCTGGGAAGCAGGCCCAGTGCCTTCAATTCCAACGTAGCTTGTTATCCTGCAGTGATTCCATAGTGCACTTATCATGAATTACTTGGCATCTTGGCTCATTGTGCTGGTATCAGCTTCCAGCTGCGGTACCTGCAGTGGAGAATCTCCACTGGGGGATTTAATTAGAGAATCCTATTGGTATAAGTGGTAGTATGGAGGAATGTAGAGTATTATAATAGAGGTGTCATAAGGGAAGGGATTAACAAGGCAATGTTAAGTATGTATTTCCTTGTCTCTGTGTGGTGGTTTGCAATAGGGGTTTGTGTCTTGGGGCCCTCCATCTTACATGTATGAGCCATGACAGAGCTGTTGTACAGGCGCAAAAGATTTTATATTCGTCCACATGACATAGGTAATTACTTGTCACAGTCTTTCTTGTTTCCCTATCTCCTTGTAGTTGGAACAGATCTGTCCCTCTTCGGCACTTGTTTTCTTGTTCTCTGAGGCACAATCCCTGTCATTTTGTTTCTGGTTTTTCCCTGCCAACAGTACTCAGTGTCACTGAGTGTCCGAGTCATGCTGTCGTCTGTAAATAAGTATCATTGAGAGCTTGCTTCCTTATCCCATTTGAGTCATATGGATTGTAGCTCCTTTAGAGGTATACACCTGTCAGATCCTATATATTTGCAGTATTTGAAGCGTGGAAGCATGTGGCTTTCTCTTCATTTCTTGACACCATCATGTGGCATTCTGACCACTACAGGCATTGCCATCATTTCAATTGCATGGCCTGGTTTTGGAGGGCAGGCAACTACAGTGCCCACTGGGCTCTCACACTTCAGGTTGCCTAGCACTCAGAAAACCATCAACTGCTATAGTGCATCTGTCGTGAATGATATGCATGCAATACAAAATGTATCTCTGGAAAAGGATCACAGGGTATGCCGGTCAGCAACAAGTCAGGGAACCACCTCATTGCCTGTGCTCCATCTCCTTATGCAATCCAGAGAGGGATCTTTTCCACAGTCTCACAGCCAATCTAACACCGCATGGACAAGAGACGGGGAATTTATGTTCCTGCACAATTGACGATCGTTATGACATTACACCTCCCCATCCTGACAATGACAGGGGGAATACAACAAAGGGGATGAAAGATCGACAAATACTCCTCGGACTCACCATATACTGCATCTACATATTGCCTACTGGAAATGTGTTGCCCACAACCCTAACTATTAACTCATACTCAGTCAGGATATTTATCCGTTGCTTCTAAATCGGTGTGTTGTATTTTTAGACATCTAGGACCTCATTTTGATGTCGGGCGGACTGCCACTGACAGGCAGTCGGTGGCGGTCCGCCCAACAGACAGCCCTTTGGTCTGTCTGCTGCATTTTGATGCATGCGCTTGGACCATCAACTGTCGGGGAAAGACCCCTGCCTCCAACAGGATCTACTGATCCTGGTGGGGCGGCTGTCAGAATTGAAATCCCAATGACGGCAGTGCTGAGGCAGGCACTTCCGTCAGGATTACGATTCTCCTTTCCGACAGCATTTTCATGGCCGTCCAACCACCATGAAAGGGCTGTCAGAAAGGTACTTTTGGGACCCCAAACTGGGCCTCGTCCTCAGGGGACACATGCAGTGCCCCCACACACATCCATGCAACATGTTCCATGCACCACATGGTGCATGGCGAACACTGCATGGATGTGACATTACACCTCCCCATCCTGACAATGACAGGGGGAATACAACAAAGGGGATGAAAGATCGACAAATACTCCTCGGACTCACCATATACTGCATCTACATATTGCCTACTGGAAATGTGTTGCCCACAACCCTAACTATTAACTCATACTCAGTCAGGATATTTATCCGTTGCTTCTAAATCGGTGTGTTGTATTTTTAGACATCTAGGACCTCATTTTGATGTCGGGCGGACTGCCACTGACAGGCAGTCGGTGGCGGTCCGCCCAACAGACAGCCCTTTGGTCTGTCTGCTGCATTTTGATGCATGCGCTTGGACCATCAACTGTCGGGGGAAAGACCCCTGCCTCCAACAGGATCTACTGATCCTGGTGGGGCGGCTGTCAGAATTGCAATCCCAATGACGGCAGTGCTGAGGCAGGCACTTCCGTCAGGATTACGATTCTCCTTTCCGACAGCATTTTCATGGCCGTCCAACCACCATGAAAAGGCTGTCAGAAAGGTACTTTTGGGACCCCAAACTGGGCCTCGTCCTCAGGGGACACATGCAGTGCCCCCACACACATCCATGCAACATGTTCCATGCACCACATGGTGCATGGCGAACACTGCATGGATGTGCACAAAGTGCTAATTTACACAGAGGCTTGTGCTGTGGTCTTTTTCCTGGGTTGCAGCACTTTCTGACTGCCAACCCGGCAGTCACATCAAAATTGAGCAGTTGCACCACCACCACCTGCCTGGCGGGCGGTTCCCGGACCACCATAGTGGCGGGCAGCAGTCCGACCGTCTGGCATCATAATGATGCCTCTAGTTAAGTGTCTTTTGATTGTGTGTTCTTCATTGCACTTTCAGCACTCTTTGGTGTGCACCACTGTGTCTTATGGTTAAACCAAGAACTCAATTGGTGCAAGAGGAGTGTGGTTCATTTGTAATATATGACGGTGACGCCCGTCTGCTAGCCTTGACCCGAGAGGTTGGGCATTCCTCCAGCGTTGCATTTCTTATGGAAATATTGTTTAAGGGGAGGCCGGCCGGCTTGCGACAAGGTGAGAAGAAGTATTTTGTTCAGGGCGAGGCCACTGTGAGCAACAGGAGGCCTGCCTGAGAGACTTGAACTCTAAAAAACAATTGAAGCAGCAAGGGTATGAATGGGTTTTCACCAGATCGGTAATCAATTTAACGATGGACAAAGGGACTATGAACAACTGTTCCATTTTAAAAAACAAACGTGATGGCCGTGGTGTCATCTTTCGTGAGTGGCAGGACAATAAATTACTATGCACTACATGGAATTGATTTCCTTGAGGCAATGAGAGTAACATATTGACTAGCACAAGCGCAATGCACTTTGGATACTGTGGTCCACAAATGATATGTCATTAAATTGGAGTGATTCTACAAAAGTATCAGAATATCTCTACATTAATTAAAAACTATATATGAAAAATGAGTCACTGACCACATATGCCTTCTTTTGAAATGTACTGTTAACAAATATACCTAGCATTATTTTGATGAACTTACTAATAAGGATCTTTTTCTTTAATATCTATGTATCAGGATCTTAAAAAGACGATTGGCTTACTACCCTGCTTTTAGCAAATAATTAAGACCCAGGACAGTTGAAACATGTTATGCTGCATCGTGCCTTGACTGAAATAAATGAAATTGGCTTATAAACCAACGGGTGGGCTTGCTGTGCTTCTTCAAGAGGAGTGTGGTTCATTTGCATTATATATATATCTATATATATATATATATATATATATATATATATATATATATATATATATATATATATATATATCCATCAAAAGGTTTAGCCCCATGGGAGAAGCCAACAGGTACGTGTGATATTCTCAATCTTTATTGTTGACAGCTCGCATGCAGGCACAGGGCAGTAAAAGTTCATCACAAGTGTTCGGCCAGACGCGTTTCGGGAATCCATTCCCTTCTTCAATGGCACTTGTCCACGCAAACACCAAACAGCTTATCGCGCACAAATTTATTCCCAAGAGCCTGCCCCAGTGGGCGGGGCCATTTCTCTGGCCTTGTGGTCTTGGTAGTGCCGAAATTCAAATTTGTCTCAAGTGAGTTAGTTTGGTGCGCAGTGCTAAAGTTAATTGTTGCCCCTGTGGGTTGGTGAAATTTCTGCTTCAAGGTCTGCTGCACTCACCAGCTGTTAACTTTGAACACAGTCTCCCGTTGTACTGACGAAGCCTCACTGACTCCATCACGGGCCCGCTTTCTCTCGGTGGGCTTCTCCCGCGGCTGGGCTCAGCCGCTACATATCCATCAAAAAGGTTTAGCCCCATGGGAGAAGCCAACAGGTACATGTGATATTCTCAATCTTTATTGTTGACAGCTCGCATGCAGGCACAGGGCAGTAAAGTTCATCACAAGTGTTCGGCCAGACGCGTTTCGGGAATCCATTCCCTTCTTCAATGGCACTTGTCCAGCAAACACCAAACAGCTTATCGCGCACAAATTTATTCCCAAGAGCCTGCCCCAGTGGGCGGGGCCATTTCTCTGGCCTTGTGGTCTTGGTAGTGCCGAAATTCAAATTTGTCTCAAGTGAGTTAGTTTGGTGCGCAGTGCTAAAAGTTAATTGTTGCCCCTGTGGGTTGGTGAAATTTCTGCTTCAAGGTCTGCTGCACTCACCAGCTGTTAACTTTGAACACAGCCTCCCGTTGTACTGACGAAGCCTCACTGACTCCATCACGGGCCCGCTTTCTCGCGGTGGGCTTCTCCCGCGGCTGGGCTCAGCCGCTACATATCCATCAAAAAGGTTTAGCCCCATGGGAGAAGCCAACAGGTACGTGTGATATTCTCAATCTTTATTGTTGACAGCTGTCAACAATAAAGATTGAGAATATCACTGCGTACCTGTTGGCTTCTCCCATGGGGCTAAACCTTTTCATGGATATGTAGCGGCTGAGCCCAGCCGTGGAGAAGCCCACCGCGGAAAGCGGGCCCTGATGGAGTCAGTGAGGCTTCGTCAGTACAACGGGAGGCTGTGTTCAAAGTTAACAGCTGGTGAGTGCAGCAGACCTTGAAGCAGAAATTTCACCAACCCACAGGGGCAACAATTAACTTTTAGCACTGCGCACCAAACTAACTCACTTGAGACAAATTTGAATTTCGGCACTACCAAGACCACAAGGCCAGAGAAATGGCCCCGCCCACTGGGGCAGGCTCTTGGGAATAAATGTGTGCGCGATAAGCTGTTTGGTGTTTATGGACAAGTGCCATTGAAGAAGGGAATGGATTCCAAACGCGTCTGGCCGAACACTTGTGATGAACTTTACTGCCCTGTGCCTGCATGCGAGCTGTCAATAATAAAGATTGAGAATATCACACGTACCTGTTGGCTTCTCCCATGGGGCTAAATCTTTTTGATGGATATGTAGCAGCTGAGCCCAGCCGCGGGAGAAGCCCACCGCGAGAAAGCGGGCCCGTGATGGAGTCAGTGAGGCTTCGTCAGTACAACGGGAGGCTGTGTTCAAAGTTAACAGCTGGTGAGTGCAGCAGACCTTGAAGCAGAAATTTTACCAACCCACAGGGGCAACAATTAACTTTTAGCACTGCGCACCAAACTAACTCACTTGAGACAAATTTGAATTTCGGCACTGCCAAGACCACGAGGCCAGAGAAATGGCCCCGCCCACTGGGGCAGGCTCTTGGGAATAAATTTGTGCGCGATAAGCTGTTTGGTGTTTGCGGGACAAGTGCCATTGAAGAAGGGAATGGATTCCCGAAACGCGTCTGGCCGAACACTTGTGATGAACTTTTACTGCCCTGTGCCTGCATGCGAGGTGTCAACAATAAAGTTTGAGAATATCACACGTACCTGTTGGCTTCTCCCATGGGGCTAAACCTTTTTGATGGATATGTAGCGGCTGAGCCCAGCCGCGGGAGAAGCCCACCGCGAGAAAGCGGGCCCGTGATGGAGTCAGTGAGGCTTCGTCAGTACAATGGGAGGCTGTGTTCAAAGTTAACAGCTGGTGAGTGCAGCAGACCTTGAAGCAGAAATTTCACCAACCCACAGGGGCAACAATTAACTTTTAGCACTGCGCACCAAACTAACTCACTTGAGACACATTTGAATTTCGGCACTACCAAGACCACAAGGCCAGAGAAATGGCCCCGCCCACTGGGGCAGGCTCTTGGGAATAAATTTGTGCGCGATAAGCTGTTTGGTGTTTGCGGGACAAGTGCCATTGAAGAAGGGAATGGATTCCCGAAACGCGTCTGGCCGAACACTTGTGATGAACTTTTACTGCCCTGTGCCTGCATGCGAGCTGTCAACAATAAAGATTGAGAATATCACACGTACCTGTTGGCTTCTCCCATGGGGCTAAACCTTTTTGATGGATATGTAGCGGCTGAGCCCAGCCGCGGGAGAAGCCCACCGCGAGAAAGCGGGCCCGTGATGGAGTCAGTGAGGCTTCGTCAGTACAACGGGAGGCTGTGTTCAAAGTTAACAGCTGGTGAGTGCAGCAGACCTTGAAGCAGAAATTTCACCAACCCATAGGGGCAACAATTAACTTTTAGCACTGCGCACCAAACTAACTCACTTGAGACAAATTTGAATTTTGGCACTACCAAGACCACAAGGCCAGAGAAATGGCCCCGCCCACTGGGGCAGGCTCTTGGGAATAAATTTGTGCGCGATAAGCTGTTTGGTGTTTGCGGGACAAGTGCCATTGAAGAAGGGAATGGATTCCCGAAACGCGTCTGGCCGAACACTTGTGATGAACTTTTACTGCCCTGTGCCTGCATGTGAGCTGTCAACAATAAAGATTGAGAATATCACACGTACCTGTTGGCTGCTCCCATGGGGCTAAACCTTTTTGATGGATATGTAGCGGCTGAGCCCAGCCGTGGGAGAAGCCCACCGCGAGAAAGCGGGCCCGTGATGGAGTCAGTGAGGCTTCGTCAGTACAACGGGAGGCTGTGTTCAAAGTTAACAGCTGGTGAGTGCAGCAGACCTTGAAGCAGAAATTTCACCAACCCACAGGGGCAACAATTAACTTTTAGCACTGCGCACCAAACTAACTCACTTGAGACAAATTTGAATTTCGGCACTACCAAGACCACAAGGCCAGAGAAATGGCCCCGCCCACTGGGGCAGGCTCTTGGGAATACATTTGTGCGCGATAAGCTGTTTGGTGTTTGCGGGACAAGTGCCATTGAAGAAGGGAATGGATTCCCGAAACGCGTCTGGCCGAACACTTGTGATGAACTTTTACTGCCCTGTAGCCTGCATGCGAGCTGTCAACAATAAAGATTGAGAATATCACACGTACCTGTTGGCTTCTCCCATGGGGCTAAACCTTTTGATGGATATATATATATATATATATATATATATATATATATATATATATATATATATATATATATATATATACTGATGATGAAGGTGCTTAATGATTTTGAACATTACAGTGAATTCCCAAAAATAATAAACATGAAGAACAACCCCACCCGAACTTATAGCTTTCTATGTACTCTGCAAGGCCAGTGGCAACTCTCTGGGGTGCATGTGGACACCCCAAACAGCTTAGTGCCAGATTACGAGTTTGGCGGTCCATGAGACCGCCAAACCCGTGGTGGTGGTCTGACCGCTGCCACACTACGGGCCTGCCTGCAGTATTTTGAGTGTGGCAGCCGGACAGCCATAGGACCGCCGTGACCGCTGGGGATCCAGGATCCTGCAACGGTCTTGCAGCGGTTAGAGGCAGTAAAATGCTGGGAATGGCACAGCGGCACCACCGAGCATATTACGAGTTGCCTCAACACCACCCTTTTAATGGCAGTGAGATTGTCATTAAATGGGTGGCGTTGAGGCAACAAAGGGGGCTCTAACAGGGCCTGGGGGTGCATGCAGTGGGGCACATTTTGTGTCCCCATGTAAATATGCACCCCCAGTTCCTGCACTGTGTGGCATGTATGCTACACCATGCAGGAAGGTGCAGTCGGTGCTCTGAGAGCAGTGGTCTGCCTGTTACGCTCTTTTATGAGCCTGACAGACCGCCGCTCTTAGACTGCCGCAGGACTGCCGACCAAACCAGGAAAAAACGTCTGATCTGGCAGGCGGTCACACCACAAACTTGTAATCAGGGCCTTAGTCTTAGGGTGGTACTCCATTAGGACTAAAGGTGAGGAGACCAGCACAGGACTCCTATCCAAGAAGTGACCTTGAGAAGTACTAAATTGCACTTATTGGGCCCCTTGAAGTTAGAATCCTCACAAACAGTTGTCAAAAGCTAAAATCACAAAAGAAATGTTGGGCACAAAAGAAAAAAATATAGCGATGCCAGTTATGTTATGTTATATTATATAAACTTATAACGCGCACAGATACTCCGAGGAGTGTCCCGGCGCGAGCCTGAAAAGGGTCAGAGTCTGGGTCAGAGGACAGAGCTAGAAGAGAAAGGTTTTCAGCTTTTTCTTAAAGATCATAGGATCTTTGACGCCCCGTAAGGCCAGTGGCAGTGCATTCCATGCCAGCGCAGTTATCCGGGTAAAAGAGCTCCCACCAAGCCTCTGGCGATTAAACCGCGGGGTCTGTGCCAAAAGTTGGGAGGAGGAACGCAACTGTCTCACCGGAGAATAGAAAGCAATCCTCTTCTGCAAATAAATGGGTCCCAGACCATAGAGGGCTTTATGGGCAATGGATAAAATTTTAAATTTTATTCGCGCCTCCGCCGGGAGCCAATGCAGAGATCGCAAATGAGAACGCACACTGCACCTGCTGGAGAGACCCAGCAGGAGTCTGGCAGCCGAGTTTTGGATCACCTGTAACTTATTCAAAAGGTAACCTGGAATGCCAGCATACAGTGCGTTAGCGTAGTCCAGACGGGAAAGAATTAGAGCACGGACAACAGTTTCCTTTGCAGAATTAGGCAAAAGAGGAAGAAACTTCCTCAAGGTCTTCAGAATGCTAAAGCAAGTGCCGGCCAACTTCTTAACCTGCGATGAGAAAATCAAGTTCTCATTGAACCAGACCCCCAGATTCTTGACAGAGTCTCCCTTAAAGCTAGGTAGGGGAAACCTGGGGGCCATAGCTTCTCTCTGAAGTTGACAGGGAATGTGCCGTACAAAAGGATCTCCGATTTCTCCTCATTGCACTTAAGCTGTGCCTGAGCGAGCCAGTGAAAGACCGAAGATAGGCAGTGTTGAGCAGGGACGACGGCATCCTCATCTTGACCCCAAGAGAACAGCAGCTGGGTGTCATCAGCATAGGCCATCACCTTAGCCCCTAGAGCCTCCGCGAGATAAACCAGCGGGGTGACATAGATGTTAAAGAGAAGAGGGCTAAGGGATGACCCCTGTGGAACACCCGTAGCCACTGGTTGAGGGACTGAGGTGCACGGTGGGAGCCAGACCTGCTGCGAGCGACCCTCCAAGAAAGACCTGATCCAGCCTCAGACGGACCCGGATACGCCGATCTCCGAGAGGCGATCAAGAAGCAAGACATGAGGCACTGTATCGAATGCCGCCGAGAGGTCCAGCATAACCAAAGCTGCCCTCCCGCTGGCATCCAGGCACTCACGAATCGCCTCAGACACCTCCAATAATGCTGACTCTGTGCTGTATGCAGCCCGGAAACCCGATTGGGCCGGATGGAGCAGGCCATAGGTTTCAACGTACTCAGTGAGTTGGTTTGTGACCACCTTTTCACAAACCTTCGCCAGGCTAGGCAAAAGCGAGATGGGACGATAATTTCCGGGAATCGATGGATCAAGAGACGGCTTTTTAAGGAGGGGGAGGATTTTCGCCTGTTTCCAAGACGATGGAACGAAGGCGTCCCGCAACGACATATTGATGATCTGATTGACCTCAGGATTGATACAGTCTGCGACAGTGGCCAGAAGTCTGGCCGCACAGGGGTCAGTTGGAGAGCCTGATTTCAAAGCCTTCAGGATTTTGAGGGTACTAGGTAAATATACTGGCAGGAAGGATGAAAAATTGTGCAATGGATCTGCTAAAGGCCGGACAAAAGAACAGGGCGTAAGCGCTGAGGTACAAGATGAGAACGTGGCCTGGATGGCGCAAATTTTGTCCAGAAAAAACTTGGCAAGAGTATTGCACCAGGACTCCGAAACAGGCGAGGAGCACACCAAGGCAGTTGGAGACATGAAGCTTTGCACAATTGAAAAAATTTCTTTTGAATTATTATTGGCCTGTCCAATACGTGATGCAAAGTATCGACCTTTTGCAGCCGCAATAGCGGCGTAATAGCTTTTTTGTTTAGCTCTAAGAGTGAGTTTCGCCAAAGGGCAGTAGCAGCTGGAACGCCAGGCCCTCTCCAGAACTTTACACTCATGTTTCAGAGTTTTAAGCTCCGGTAGAAACCAGGGTTTAGAAGGGGATTCCCTCACCAGCTTAGGCAGGCGCGGTGAAGATAATGAAGACACTGAATCAGCTATCCATTTAGTAAACCCGGTCACACTCCCTTCAAGATCTTGCTGACGGGCGGGCCTAGAGGCAGCCAAAGAGCTCATAAATTGAAGAGGATCGATTTTACTGAACATCGGAGGGCGAAGGCAGTGCGTAGGCCGTACAGGCTGAGTAATCTCCCAGGAGAAGCAGATAAGAAAGTGGTCCGACCAGGAGGTCGGTGAGGGCTCAGCCACCTGAACAGGAAAATTAGAGCAGATGGGATCTAAGATATGGCCACCCTGATGAGTGGGATGAGAGACCCATTGAGAAAGATGGGCTAATTGAAGGGAATCAAGAAAAACCACAGAGTCTTTAGCATCTTGTTGATCAAGGTGGAGATTCACATCACCCAGAACCATGTAGTGGGAGAAGCGCAATGCACGCTCAGCTATGGCATCCCCACAAGATTTAAGAAAGGCACTAGCCGACCCAGGGGGGGCGATAGATGAGGGAGCCACCTAGCGTAAAATGATCGGAGAAGTGGATGCTAAAATCCAAAACCTCGCACTCATCCCATATGCTAGAGGTATCGCTGTGGAGAACCCAGTTATCCCTGTGCAGGATGGCTAAACCACCCCCTCTACCAACAGGGCGGTCCACCCGACAAAGCTTAAAGCCACCAGGGATGGCCAGCGCAATGATAGGGTTAGATGCTGCATCAAGCCAGGTCTCCGTAACAAACAGCAAATCCAGAGATTTATCCGAGACCAAGTCAAATACATCAGCATGATGCTTCCTCAATGATCTGGCATTTATGAGGGCAGCTCTAATGCGCGGGCATCTCGTGGATTTAGCGTGCGGTTTGATCGGCAAAAGCTCTGGTTTTGGAACAAAACCACAGGCTGCGCAGACAAAGTCCGATTTAAAAGGCATAGTGCTACAGCAATATGTGAGGCAGGGCGGAGGCCGAAGTGCTTTTAGAAACTCACCAGAAAACCGGTAGTGAGCCCCAACATCCGACGCGCATCGGTCAGCATAACTGGCCCTGGCCGCTGACTTGACCACAGCCCATTAAGTATGGTAGTGTGGACGGCGAGCAGCGTGCATCAGCTAGAGCGCTAAGCGAGAATGGCACGCGGCACTGTCAAGATGGCCGCCGATAACTAACTGGCCAAAGTAAAGAGCAGTAAGCAGTAAAAGAGGAGTATAACACACTCCGTTCCTAAAGAGCAGCAGATTGAACAGTAAAAAGGAGTATATCACACTCCAAGCAAATGAAATAGAAATAAATGAGAAGTTAAAATTCCCACAATCCAATCAAACAACCCCAGCAGCATATAAAGTGATGGCAACAGAGTAAAAACGATTGTTTTCTAAAATTAGCAAGGAAAACCTTAGCAGGCGCTGCGCGTCCGACCACAGCCCATTAAGTAGGGTAGTGTGGACGGCGAGCAGCGTGCATCAGCTAGAGCGCTAAGCGAGAATGGCGCGCGGCACTGTCAAGATGGCCACCGATAACTAACTGGCCAAAGTAAAGAGCAGTAAGCAGTAAAAGAGGAGAATAACACACTCCGTTCCTAAAGAGCAGCAGATTGAACAGTAAAAAGGAGTATAACACACTCCAAGCAAATGAAATAGAAATAAACGAGAAGTTAAAATTCCCACAATCCAATCAAACAACCCCCAGCAGCATATAAAGTGATGGCAACAGAGTAAAAACGATTGTTTTTTTAAATTAGCAAGGAAAACCTTAGCAGTTACACATGCTATAAGGGAATTGAATCCTTATAGGAATCCCCTCCTAGGGATTAGACAGGGGTGGGAAGCTACTCTCTAGTAGGAGAGTCCAGTTCATCCAATCAGTTAAAATTCCTAAAAAGTCCACTTGCATTTCCATGGTAAAATCTAGCCGTGTGCTTGGTGATGAAGTCCAGTCCTGACAGAGGTTTGGACCATTGGAACTATTTGGCATTATCCCTCTTTTAGGCCATTAGTTATGTGAGGGACCAGTCACCAGTCTAGAAAGTAAAGGTTGACCTAAACATGCTGGGACGGAAAATCTCCAAAGCCCACATGACCATAAAGTATTAGTTTTTGATGGTCTTCCAGTTTTTGTTCTCCAAGCAGAAACTGCCTGCTGATAAACGTTCAGGGTACTCTAACCCCTTCACATTAAGTTGAGATAGAATTGCTTCACTTAAATGGCCTGAGATATCAGTCTGCCCGATGAAGGGCTACCAGAAGCCTGGAACATTAGATCCTTGTGCTCCACAGAGAGGTTTCTTTATCTGATCGAAGGCCTTCCTGACAGGTTACAGTCTTGCTAAGCTTTTTGGGCTCTCTCTTGGACATCAGCAGGACTGCAGTTCTCTTCAAACTCCCCACAGCACCCTAAGAGTCGCAAGTATTTCTGCATGTGGTTCTAGGAGGTTAGTGCTCTCACGGCATTTGATCAAAAATGTAAATGCAAAAGTTATAATAACCAACATTTCGAAACCCAAACTATTAGCTACAAAGTGAACGTCTGAAAATTAAAATAGTAAATGTGGAAAATGCACAAATATTTGTGTGTCATGATAAGGGTGAGACAAGGAGAGCATAACATCAAGGATTGGATTAGTAATGATGATGGTTAATGATGAATGTTAGAGATGGAGCAAGTGATGAGGTTAATTTTAGGATAAGACAGCTACGGTAAGGGGTATTTGGACAAAATATCGAGTTCTAAATATCAGGAGAAAGAAATATCGGAAAAAATATTGTGATGTGAAAATATTGTGATGCAGAAATATCGTTGTCAAGAATATTATTGTTTACAGGTAAGCATTATCTTTGTTAAGAATATTGTTGTTGCTAATATCGTTTTTAATAATATATTTTTTTTAAATGTCATTATTTAATTATCTTAATGTGTTTTAGTTCATATACAGATTTTCTGTGCTAATATTGTGTGTTTAATTGTTAATAATGTTTTGTAAAATAGTTCATAATTTTATGTGATTTTTAATGTTTAATTTAATTGCTAATAGCAATTTATAGTGTTGGAGCGGGTTGCTAGGTTTATAGGGATACAGGGTGGGAAGTTAATTAAGTAATATTTAATTAAAAAATAATTTTGAATTTAATATGAATAATTTAATTGAATATTATTATTTTTCGAAAAAGGCTACACGCCGAAACGCGCCGTCTTAAACTTGGTGCACAATAAACTTTTTTGTGCAGTCTCCTGGTGTGCCGCTCCTTATTTCCGTCATTTGGTGGATTATTTGAGGACTTCAAAAGAATATATATATATATATATATATATATATATATATATATATATATATATATATATATATTATCGCTCCACTGTCACCATAAATATAATTTGTAATGTTTTTATACTATGCAGCCATAATTTCGCCAATTCAGTCAAATGTATAATAGGCAACTGTTCACAAATAGCAAAAAATTAGGCCCATGAAGGGCATTTGGCCGATACACGGCGAGATTATATTGTGACCAACAGTGTGTATGTATTTATATATTTATATATTTACATTGACTGCTATATTGACGTAAATAATGCATTATTGAGCATAGTTTAGCCGATAATCGGCGTTATTAAGGATACTGTTTTGTGCCAATACTGCTTGCTATATGTTGTCTAGTATGTTGATAACATTGGGCCATTCAAAGATGGCGCTCAAGGTTGATCAAGTAATGGTCCTTCTTTCATGTTTATTTGCATTATGGAAATATGTTTAAAAATGAGCGCCACTGCCGCGTCAGTAACACCGACGAAGGCGCCATTGCCGAAACGCGTTTGTTGTTGCTAGGATAAAATAAAGTCATCTCTGCAATTTGCCCCGTGAGTGCCGGCTTTGTTCTTTGGATAAAGGAGCATTGGAGCGTTTATATATATATATATATATACATATATATAATTCTGGTTAGTTAAGAATGTTCATATTAAGAATTTTATGTTTTTTCTAAATTAAAAGGGTTATTCAAATGTAATGTGTTTGGAGTGATGTACTTTCCCTACTGTTGCTTAGACTGTAGAGGGAATTGTAAATGTACTCCCTCCGAAGTCCAACACTTTCCCTGCTGTTGCACAGACTGGAATGGGAATAGTAAATAGTGCCCCTCCGAAGTGCAATACTTTCCCTACTGTTGCATAAACTGGAGAGGGAATAGTATATCTATTATTCCCAGACTCCAATATCAATCCTAATATTGTAGAAATGTATCTATTATCATTATTTGTATATTTTTTTTAATTTTAGATTATTTGTTTGTGTATATATATATATATATATATATCCACAAAAGTCAAAGGTATGTGCGCTCTCAGGATAAATGGGATCCAAGACAAAGTGAACTTGCAACAAGCGTTTAATTACACGACGCTTCGACTGCAGCCGCAGTCTTGGTCACGTGTAAGGTGCACAACTCATGATAGGCTTAAATAACATCACATGGTGAATGAATACAGGAAATGGTATTTCAAAGTGACTGTAGCAGCCATGATGGAGTGGTAAAAAAGTGACTGTACAATACATCGATACAATGTAAAAAGTGACAAAACTGCATGAAGATCAAGTCTGTCAGCCCAGAAATTGATGGATAACAAAAGTATAATGGTACCCCGCAAAGGAAAAAATGTAAAGGATAAACCCATGTGGGCATGTAAACGCAAAGTGCGATCCCGCCGGGGGCTGGGTCAACATGCTATGAATCTACCATTCTAAATACATGGTAAACTGTATCGAGAAGGATGACTTGAGGTGGAATGCCCAAGTGGGCATAAAAGTCCCAACGTGCAATGGGTACTTGCATTGACTCGGTAATGGTTACATCACTCGTGATTCATTGTGTAAAAGGAAAATCACTTCCCCGTGTGGGCAAATGTGATATAGCATGAATCTGCATGCCAAGAATGAAAAACGGGGAATGGTGTCTAACGTGGTACCCCTACAAAGCATGCGTGTCGGTGCAATCTCGGGCAAGTGCCCCGTTGTGTTTGATGGAGGGGTCGGGTAAGGCCAGAGGTATGTGTAACTTGAACTGGGTCCTGATGTAAAAGGCAAGTGTGCTAATGCAAAACATGTGTCCAAGGTACATAAATGATCACCAGCAATAAACGGTCACAACATAACAACAACAGGCAGAACCCCGCCTGTCACCACTCTCTACAAATTACCATGTGATGCACTCAGCCAAACTAGGTGAGAAACGAAGAAAAGGTTAGGCGGCCCGTGCTCGTGATGTCAGGTGAAATGTGCCCCTTCCTTTCCTCCTGCAAAAGAAACAGAAAAATACATATAATTAAAATACTGGACCTCAAAGAGTTATAAGGGTCAATAGAAGAAAATACAGTTCCTAATGCACTAATATTGATGGAGGACTAAACAAAACAGTAAGTAATAATCACATAATAGACCTGGGAAACATGTCACAGAAAGTACATCAAAAAACTTGTCACAGAAAGTACAGCAAAAAGCTGTCAACGTTAGAAACAGGGTAGTGGGTAGGTGAGGAACTATTCTTCTTTGAGGTGAATGGCTAATTTCTCATCTTGGTTCAACCCCCACGGGATCTTAGTTTAAAAATCTACTATATATTTAGATTCTCTCTGTCTCAGTTAAGAGTTCTGTCTCCTCCCCTTGGGTTATTGTGGATCTGCTCCAGAATAAAATAACTGAGGACTGAGGAGTCGGAGTAGTGTTTGGCTTGATAATGTCGGGCTACCGGATATTTGGGGTCGTTGTTGGTTATAGCCCGCATGTGTTCAAGTATCCGTTTCTTCGCCATCAAGGTGGTACTGCCACTATACCATAGTTTACATGGGCACTCTATTACATATATCACATACTTAGTGCTGCAGGTTAGGAATTGTGTGATGACTTTTTTATGTGTACCTAGTGTGACTTCTTTGCGGAACATGCTATGTTTACACGCTTTGCAATGTCCACAGGGAAAAAATCCCTGTAGGTTATGCTCACTGTTAGTAGTGTATCTGGTGACATCACTGTGTACGAGCATGTCCCTCAAATTCTTGCCTCGCCTAAAGGTGATACTAGGTCTCTCTTGAATCGTCCCCCCTATGGTGTTGTCGTTTTTGAGAATGTCCCAGTTTTTGACAAAAATGCGTCTGATATCGTTGACGTCAGAATGGTATGAAAGTATAATTCTGGGACCGTCTCCCTCTGCCTCTCCATCAGATGGGACTTTGTCTGCTAGAGTATCAGTTCTATTGATACCATCCACTTTCTCCTCGGCTTTCTTTAAAACCCAATTAGGGTAGCCCCTTTCTTTGAATCTTTCTAGCATGGTTGTACTCTCTCGTGTAAAGGCTTCCTTGGTGTTGCAGTTTCTTTTGGCCCTCAGCAGTTCCCCATAGGGAATGCTCCATTTGAGCATTTCTGGGTGACTGCTGAGGGCATGTAGTATGCTGTTGCCTGCTGTCTTTTTGCGAAATAATGTGGTATGGATACTGTTATGTACGATATCAAGTTTGACGTCAAGATATTCTGCCTCTGTTTTGCTGATGTTGCCAGTCAGTTTTATATTGCGGTCATTGGTGTTGAGTTTGTTGATAAAGTCTCTGGCTTCAGGCTCGGAGCCCCTCCAGATGATGAAAAGGTCATCGATGTAGCGAAGCCACATCACGACCTGTTCAAAATCCCAAGAGAGATCCGGATCCTGGAGGATCTCCTCCTCCCAGAGTCCCATGAAGAGATTAGCGAAACTGGGAGCAAAGCATGATCCCATCGCTGTTCCGGTGGTCTGTATGAACAGCTCACCATCGAATAGAAAGATGTTGTTCTTCAGACAGAACTCCGTCATGTCAAGGATCATTTTGCTATGCTCCCAGAATCTGACAAATCTCCTCCTGAGAAAGTGTTTGCAAGCCTCCAGCCCTTGTTGATGATCAATAATGGTGTAGAGGGAATGTACATCAAGTATGATGAACATATAATCATCACACCAGGTGACATCTTGTATCTTCACCAAGAAATCTTTGGGGTCTCTAATGTAGCTGGGGAGATTCATGACATGTTCCCTTAAAAAATGGTCGATGTATTTGGACACATGTTCCGCCACACTCCCCCTGGAAGAAACAATTGGTCGTCCTGGTGGGTTAATCGGATCTTTGTGCACTTTGGGCAAAAGAAATAACACAGGTAAAATGGGATGATCTCTTTTTAAGTAGCAATACTCCTCCCACGTGAGGATGCCCTTGTCTTTCCATTCTGAGAGTTTGTCCCAAATGTTGGTAATGCTGTTGTGATACACATCATTGGTGATGGGAAGATAAAAGTTGTTGTCATTCAGTTGATGATGGGCCTCACTTATATACTGTTCCCTGTCTAAGATCACTATGTTACCACCCTTATCTGCAGGGCGGATGACAATATCATTGTCATCTGCTAGAGCCTTAAGTGCCTGTCTCTGGTTGAAAGTGAGATTATATGATTGTTCTCTTTTCCTCTGATTTTTGTGTCTGAAATCAGTGAGTGCTTTGGTAACATTCTCATGGAATGTGTCAATCCCATTGCGTGGTAAGGTTGGCAAAAATGTGGAACGGGGTTTAAATTGTGTGGCTGCAGCAGCTTCATATGTGACGTCTAAGTCAGAAAGTATTTGAGTTTCATTAACATCAGTTTCACTGTTGTCGGTTTCATTTCGAAGTTCTAGCATGGTAACAAGAATATCTATGTCACCTATTGTTAAATCACTCTCAGTGTGTGTCTGTCTCACCAGAGTGTGTCTACTGGTATCTAGTCTCTTCAGTTTGTGCCATTTTCTTAGTTTGAGCTTCCTAACAAATTTAAAAAGATCTATTCTAGTGGTAGCATAATCAAAAGAGGATGAAGGGCAAAAAGAAAGTCCTAAACAAAGGGTCTGTTTTTCAATCTCATTAAGTGTTCTTTTAGAGAGATTGCCAATAGTTTTATTAACCATGTTCGCATCCATCATTGGGTCTTTCCGGCGCGTGTCTTGCTGTTTCCCATGCCGCCACCTCCCTTGCCTCTTCTGCCAGCGTTGTTTGATGCGCCTCCGTCTGTTTTTCCTTTCCTCGGCCTCTGTAGAAAAAGGCTACATGCCGAAACGCGTCGTCTTAAACTTGGTGCACAATAAACTTTTTTGTGCAGTCTCCTGGTGTGCCGCTCCTTATTTCCGTCATTTGGTGGATTATTTGAGGACTTCAAAAGAATATATATATATATATATATATATATATATATATATATATATATATATATTATCTACTGGCGGTCGCCAGTAGATAGTTATAGTTAGGACCTATTTTCCATAGGAAATCCGCGACATTCTATTTGAAATAACTCTCTTGCCGGTTGACGTATCTTCGCGAAATTTTCAAACTTTGTGGGGCGCTCCGGTCCGCTCCTACCCTGAAAGTCTCGGGGTGATTCGTTAAGCGGTGGCCGAGAAAAGGGGGGTCCCAAAACGCGTTTTCCCCATTCATTTTTCCATAGGAAACTTTAGACACGGCTACAGCCCGAACTGCTGAACGGAATTACACCAAATTTGGCAAAGAGGTAGTTCTTGGTTCAGAAAGAACCCTTTTTGTTAAATGGTGTAAATCCGTTCAGTAGTTGCTGAGAAAATCAAAATTAAAAGTACATATATATCTATGGGCACGGAGGATCCGCGCACCCTCCCGATCACGAGCTGTCTGCTAATTGGCTGTCAACACTCCAAACCAGGAAGTGTTGGCAGCCATCTTGTTCCTCAGTAGAACCGAGGAACAAGAAAGCAGTAAAAAAGTGCGCAAAACGCACAAAGGGGGCAGGGTAGAAACACCCTGACCCCTAGGTCTGCTCAGGGGTCCCACAAGGACCCCATGGGCAAAAAAGCATTTTTTTAAAAAAAATCGGCAGGATGCGCTCAGGGTGCGCGGATCCTGCCGATAAAAACAAAATCGAAGCGCGGTCTCCGCGCTCGATGTTAATTTGCCCCCGGGTGGGCCAAGTCCAGGGGGCATGCTGGGGGGTTTATTTTATGTATGGGGACCGCCACCCCCCGGGGCTTTATTTGAAAAAGTAGCGGGAGGGCTCTGAGCCCTCCCGCAGCCCCGGGGACCACCACCTCCCCGGGGCTTCTTTATTTTTTAAAGTAACATGTGTGGGGGGGCTCCAGCCCCCCCACACGCCCCGGGGACCACCACCTTCCTGGGGCACTAACAGAATTGAAAATGGCCCGGGGACCACCACCTCCCCGGGGCTGTGCATTTGGATGGGAGGGGGGCCACGAGGCCCCCCTCCTGGAGCCAGTGATGGCCCTGGGGACCGCCACCCCCCAGGGCCGGCTCCTGCAGTGTCCCGGGTGCCTACCCCCGGGACACTGCTGTTTGCAATGACAGGACGGGAGCCTCGCGGCTCCCGTCCTGTCATTGCAAACTGCTTTGGATATTGGAAGAGAGAGCAGGAAACCTGCTCTCGCTCCAATATCCAAAGACAATTGCTTTTCCACATGGGGAGCAGCATGTTAGCTGCTCCCCATGTGGAAAAGCAATGCCGGCTCCCGTAGGACACGGGGAGCCGGCGGGACTGTGGGAGTTTGGGGACCCCCCACAGTCCCCAACCAGAGGCCAGGCCCCGGGGATGGGGTCCCCGGGGCAAGTAGTGGCCCGGGAGGGGGCCACGCGGCCCCCTCCCCAGAAATATATATATATTTTTTTTTTTAAGAAGGCCTGCCCCGGGGAATGGGGTCCCCGGGGCAAAAGGAGGCCTGAGGAGGGGGCCACGCAGCCCCCTCCTTAAAAATTAATGTAAAAGTGTGGCCATGCCCCGGGGGATGGGGTCCCGGGGTAGGATTCGGCCAGGGGAGGGGGGCCACGCAGCCCCCTTCCCGTTTAATTAAAAAAAAAAAAAAAGGGGATAAGGCCCTGGGCAATGGGGTCCCCAGGGCCAAAAAATAGGAAAAAGGAAAGGGGGCCACACAGCCCCCCTTCAGGGGAAAAAAAAAAAAACGATTGGGCCGCAGGCCCCGCCCCCTTCCTTCACCACTCTGCAAACGCGCCCCCTGGCGCGTTTGCAGATGGGGAAGTAATTCCCCTTCAATACTGGGGGTCCCTGGGGGCCAACTAGCCCACCAGGAACCTCCAGTATGCGCCAGGGGGCTGCGTTGCAGAGAGGTGTACAGAGGCCACGCCCCTTTTTACACCTCTCTGCAACGCAGCTCTGTGGCGCTTTTTGGATATACCTGTTGGGCTAGTTGGCCCCCAGGGACCCTCAGGATTCAAGGGGAGTTAATCCCCCGACTTAAAACGCGCCACGGGGCACGTTTGCACAGTGGTGAAGGGAGGGGGCGGGGCTTCAGGTGACATGTGTGCAAACAGGCCCCGTGGCGTGTTTTAAGATGGGGGATTAAGTCCCCTTGATTCCTGAGGGTCCCTGGAGTCCAACTAGCCCACCATGTACTTCCAAAAGCGCCACAGAGCTGCCTTGCAGAGAGGTGTAAAGGGGTGTGGCCTCTGTACACGTCTCTGCAACGCAGCCCCTGGCGCATACTGGAGGTTCCTGGTGGGCTAGTTGGCCCTCAGGGACCCTCATGATTAAAGGGGACTTAATCCCCAACTTAAAACGCGCCACGGGCGCATTTGCACAGATGTCACCTCAGGCCCCGCCCCTCCCTTCACCATTGTGCAAATATTCCTCTAAAATCAGCCGAAATACGAATTCCGATTTACTCACCTGTTATCAGGAGAGACCTCAGTGCTGCATCTTTCAGCCCAGTACTGATCCTGAAAAGTAATTTTAACCGTACTTACCAGTAACTTGAATTTCCTTCCATAGGATATCATTGCCTGCTTTTTGCTGAAAAAGTTTCTAAGTGTCGATTTTTGAAACATACAAATATTCCTCTAAAATCAGCCGAAATACGAATTCCGATTTACTCACCTGTTATCAGGAGAGACCTCAGTGCTGCATTTTTCAGTCCAGTACTGATCCTGAAAAGTAATTTTAACCGTACTTACCAGTAACTTGAATTTCCTTCCATAGGATATCATTGCCTGCTTTTTGCTGAAAAAGTTTCTAAGTGTTGATTTTTGAAACATACAAATATTCCTCTAAAATCAGCCGAAATACGAATTCCGATTTACTCACCTGTTATCAGGAGAGAACCCAGTGCTGCATCTTTTAGCCCAGCACTGACCCTGAAAAAGTAATTTTAACCGTACTTACCAGTAACTTGTATTTCCTTCCATAGGAATCCATTGTCTGGTTTTCAGCAGAAAAGTTTCAAAGTGTCGATTTTCACAAACTACAAATATTCCTTAAAAATCGCCTGTATGACTTAAACGCATTCTTTCAACTGTTTACAGGAGATGCACCAGTGCTGGATCCAGGATCCACCACTGAGTGAGAAAAAGTCACGATAACACTACTTACCTGCTAAGTGAATTTCCTCCCATAGGATAACATTGGTGATTCTATGTGAAAAAGTTTCTAAGTGTCAACTTTTAAAATACAATAATATTCCTTAAAAATCACTACTGTAACCATAACGCTTTTACTCAACTGTTTACAGGAGATGTCCCAGGACTGAATCTAGGATTCAGTCCTATGGTTAGAAAAGTAATCCATAAAGTAACTAATTGCATTTAGCTAGAAATTCACATTGAGCTCAATGTTGCATTGTGTTTGAAATTGTGTTGCCCATTGCAACAACTGTAACTACTGTACTTAGAAGTCTATTGCCTATTTGCACAGTATTTAAAGTAAATTAATTCATTCTGAGAAAGTATATTTTGTAATGTAATGTATAATGTAATTACAATGTAATTTAAAAAATAAAATATCTAAAAATAAATAGTTTAAAAAAATGTAGTAAATCAGTATGAAAAAAATAAAAATAACAATTAATACATTTAAAAATTGGCATTTACAAAACCTTTGAAATTCACTGAAAAAAACCATAGGTTTCAGACATGTTATAGTTAGGAATTAGCATTTAAAAACCTTTGAAATTCACTGAAAAAACCATAGGTTTCAGACATGTTATAGTTAGAAATTAGCATTTAAAAAACCTTTGAAATTCACTGAAAAAACCATAGGTTTCAGGCACGTTATAGTTAGAAATTAGCATTTAAAAAACCTTTCAAATTCACTGAAAAAACCATAGGTTTTAGGGACAGTTATAGTTAGTTGGACATTGCACTCGTACAAAACCCGTGAAATTCCCCCGTTATAGTTAGTTCAGCTAACTATAACTCGCGCCCCGCAATGCACTGCTGATGACGTCACATATTACATCACTCATGACATGGTCAGTGACATCACTGATGACATCACTGATGACATCTCAAATGACATCACTGATGACATCATCCAGTGAGTGTGTGTTTCTGTAAAGTTTAAAAATGTTTAATATATATAGGGAAAGGCGTATTGAAGAATGAGTAGGTGTATAAGTGTCTGAATGGATGATTTAGTAGGTGCGTGACTGACTCTGTAAGTGAGTGATTAAACGTATCTTACTGAATGCATGGGTTAGTGACTAAACTGGGTGAATGTCTGTATCCGTCTGTCTGTTGCTGTGTAAGTGGCTGCATGGGTTTGTGAATAGCTACATGAGTGTCTATACGAGTTATTTATTGGTTGTCTGAGAATCTGTATGGGTGCCTGAGTGTTTGTGTGGGTGGGGTGTGTGCGACTCTGTGCATAGATGTGTGAGTGGGTGATTCACTGGGTGGATGGTTTCAAGAGTGCATCTGTGATAGACTGTATGGGTGGGTAAGTGTGTGTAAGAGTGTGTTAGTGAGTGAATGTATGTCCCAGTGGTACATGTGTGAGTAACTACATATGTGAAAGGCAGTATATATGTGTGTTGGAGTATATAAATAGCTATAAGCGAGAGTGTGTGATTGTGAGAGTGACTGTATGGATGAGTGTGTGCTTGTATCAGTGATTGTATAAGAGCGTAAGAATGTGCTAGTATTTGTATGAGTAAGTGAGCTGGTGTGTGTATAACTGTATGGGTGAGTAAATGGCAGTGTGTTTAATTATTTGCATGACTGAGTAGGTGTGTGAGTACCTCTATGGATGAGTGGCGGTGTTTGAGTGTCTATATAGGAGTATGAGTGCATATGATAGTCCTGTACTGAGTGACCGTAAGTATGAGTGACTGTACGGGTGAGTGAGTGGATGTGTGTGTAGACCTAAGAATCAGTGAGTGGGTATGTAGTTATTGGTGTTGGAGTGTCTATGGTTTTGCGAATGGCAGTCTGTAATTTAGAGTGGGTGTATCAAAGGTTATATTAGGGTGTGAGGAGGTGCATCAGATTATCACATGGATGATGTCATCAGTGATGTCATCAGTGATGTCATTTGAGATGTCATCAGTGATGTCATCAGTGATGTCACTGACCATGTCATGAGTGATGTAATATGTGACGTCATCAGCAGTGCATTGCGGTGGCGCGAGTTATAGTTAGCTGAACTAACTATAACGGGGGAATTTCACGGGTTTTGTACGAGTGCAATGTCCAACTAACTATAACTGTCCCTAAAACCTATGGTTTTTTCAGTGAATATATATATATATATATATATATATATATATATATATATATATATATATATATATATATATATATATATAATTCTGGTTAGTTAAGAATGTTCATATTAAGAATTTTATGTTTTTTCTAAATTAAAAGGGTTATTCAAATGTAATGTGTTTGGAGTGATGTACTTTCCCTACTGTTGCTTAGACTGTAGAGGGAATTGTAAATGTACTCCCTCCGAAGTCCAACGCTTTCCCTACTGTTGCACAGACTGGAGTGTGAATAGTAAATCTTACCCATCCGAAGTCCAAAACTTTCCCTGCTGTTGCACAGACTGGAATGGGAATAGTAAATAGTGCCCCTCCGAAGTGCAATACTTTCCCTACTGTTGCATAAACTGGAGAGGGAATAGTATATCTATTATTCCCAGACTCCAATATCAATCCTAATATTGTAGAAATGTATCTATTATCATTATTTGTATATTTGTTTTAATTTTAGATTATTTGTTTGTATATATATATAACATTCAGTTATTTGTTTAATTTCTGGGGGTTTTTACATTTTTCATATTGTATTTAAATGGTAATGTTTGTACTTTTTTGCAATTGATTTGGTAATATTTTTATATTTCTTTTATGTATATGCTTTCTGTAGTAGTAATTAAAAACATTATCAAGAAAATGCAATATAATGTAAAATAAATATTTGTAATAATAGTATTACATTATATATGTGTATATCTAAACATACACAAACATATGTGGTCATGTGTTTATAGGCATATATATTTATATGTTATATATTAAAATATTTAAGATTTACTGTTTCAAAACTATATATATGTTAAAAACTATATTTTCATACATTTTTAACGCTATTATTGTGAAACTATATTTTATTTGAGATATTTTTTTACTTACCGTTACAAGTACAAGGAGACAATACTTTTGTAAGTGATATTTTGACACAATAGTTTTGTTAAACAATTTTATTGTTGTCGATATTGTGTCAGTGGTAAGTATAGTACATTTCAGAATCGATGAGTACCTCTAGCAAGAACATTTAACAACTCAAACTGTACAGTTGCAAAACATTTCCTTTCAAAGAATTTCAGTGTATGACTGACTGTATCCAATTCAAAACTAAAAATGTAAAATCTTTGATTTCAAACTTTTACCTTTTTTTCAACCTTTTAATTTAGAACTGTCACCCTAGTATTGTATCCTTCATGATAACTAGAAAGCTATCGGAGTTCTATCCAAATGTTTATTGTAAAGCAATTTTATGGCACTGCACCAAACCAACAGTTTTACAGCTTAAATTCTTGCATTAATTAACTGAATTATATTAAAATATTTAAATGTTGTTCGTACAAGAATCACTATGCATTGAAAAGTGGGGTCCTAATCAATTCGGAGTAATGGTAAATGTGCCTTTTCTAGTTAAACCTTTTTTATGAATCCAGTGTCATAGTTTCACCTGTCCAAATCTGTTTTTAGTTCATGCATTTATTCAACTAGACCTCAGCGTGTCTCCTATTTTCTATATTGCCTCTTCTCTCTAAATGAACTTTGTCTATGTTGCGGCTCCCCTTTACCTCCTCCTTCCTCTTCCATGTAAAGGTATTCTAATAAATTGGAGTATTAGTTGAGTTGGGTGATAATAATCCCAGTCTCCTGTCAGGGAGAACCACTAAAGTCACTAAATAAACCTGTGCGGAACTCTCTGGTAGCTTGGCACAAAGCAATCAGGCTTAACTTAGAGGCAATGTGCAGAGTATTATGCAGACTCAAACAGTATTAAAAGTAAGACACAACGCAAGAAATGTTCTGAACCAATTTAGAAAAATTGAGAATATTTTAAATAATAAAATGACAAAAAACCTATAAGTAGATTCAGAGATCTGAATTTCAAAAAATGTAATTCAAATTAGCACCAAAAAGCACAAAGTGGGAACAGTGGTTATCGGGGCGAGCTAGACCAGGTCAAAGTCAAAAGTTAAGGCCAACCACGAAGGATCGCGGGTCACATATAGGGACCCTGTTTGCCTCTGTGGAAAGTTTACCTTATGACCTAAAAACTTTTTTAGAGAAAGTCTTTGGTGGGGCAATCTGAAAGCTGAATTGGAAGCGAAGCTTGAAGAGAGGGGACTGCTGAAGTATGGGGTCCTGGTGTGGTCGTTGACAAAGGTGGGAAAGCTCTGAGTGGGAGAAGTCTGGAGTCCATCCCCAGGAAGGTGCTGAAGTTGATCAGTATATATTTCATGGGCAAGGCCCAGATAACCATTCAGAGTATGGGCAATCAAAATATAGAAAACGAAGGAACTCTAGCAGGAGAAATACACCTGTGGCACTTTGTCAACAGTAATACATAAGTTATTATGAGACTAAATTCTTCTTCTATATGAACTGGTTATATTTCTTTAACTCAGACACCTCCTTTCAAATCCCCATATTGGTAGGGCAGATATAAGAGTCAGGATGAAAAACAATTTGTATGCATTTCATCTAATGAGCATTTATCCTGCATTACGTTCAGTTCACACATTTAAAATCATCGATTTGTTGCCACACTGTCCTTGTTATTATCACAATTTGAACTATAAGACCTCCAGTCCTACAACTTGAGCATTGTCTGCCTGTAGAAAGTCCACAAAATAACATATTCCCATGTTGTGTGTGAGTGATTAGTCCTCCTAATGTTCTAATGGCAATCAAAAATAAATTCCTTCTTTGGCTTTCACAGTGGACTTCTCCAATGCATACGGTTGACGCGCTTTGGTCTCACAACTTACGGCCTCCTCAGGACACAACAAGGTGGTGTAAGAACACTTAAAAATGGAAAGTATATATGACTCAAACTATTGAGCTCAAATGAATAAACTATGAGGACACGTGGTGCTTTGGTGTGGGAGTGTAATGATAATGTCTGTACTCACCCAGACGCATGGAGGTGTGCTTATACCAGTGGCCGATTTCTCAGCTACTCTAGATCCTGTAGCTTCAGCATTGCTCGGATGTCTCAAATCTGTTGCTGCAACAGGTGTCGGTATTGAACGATGTGGAAGCATTGTGATGGGTCATCCCCTTACAGTATATGTACCACATTTTGTTGAGCTCCTGATGACGAGAACCAAAATGCAGCATTTGACAAATAACAGGCTGACAAGGTATGAGCAAGTGTTACTTACTGCCGAAAATGTCACTCTGAATCGGTGTTCTGTGCTAAATCCTGGTATGTTGTTGCCTGTTCCAAATGCTGATGGGGTAGAATGTGAAAACCATGACTGTTTGGATGTCACTGAGCTTTGCACGATGCCAAGACCTGACATTGTCGATGAGCCATTGTCTGATCCTGATTAAGTCCTTTTTGTTGATGGTTCATGCTTAAGAGACAATGAAGGAAATTTGAGAGCAACGTTTGCTGTCTGTTCCATTTCCGGAGTGGTGGAAGCTGCTTGTGCACAAGTAGCTAAAATCATTGACTTGACCCGTGCATGTCGAGTTTCTGAACAGATCTGAATCACCTTCTATAGCGTTAGCCAGTATGTTTCAGTGTGGTTCATGACTTTGGACAACTATAGTCGCAGAGAGGGTTCCTAACATCATCAGGTTCTCCAATAAGCTATGGGGAGCATATGAGACAACTTCTGGAAGCCTTGCAATTGCCAAGGGAAGTGGCTGTCGTTAAGTGTGCAGCCCATGGAAGGGGAAATTATTTTGTTACCATTGGAAATAGGTCCCCATATGAAGTTGCGCGTTTCTGTGCTATTCATGCATGTGTTTTCAATGGGGAATATTCTGGTGAGAGTACAGAGAAGACCGAACTCAGCATGATGCTAGCTGTTGTTGACACGTGAGATGTAGTGAGGTGTTTGCAAATGGAAGCCACAGACAAGGAACAAGCGAGTTGGATCAGAGCAGGTTGTGAGAAAGGGGAAAATGACATTTGATCGTTAGTTGACAATAGGGCAGTATTACCAGATTGTTTGTTACATCCAACGGCAAGGCAAATTCAAGGAGCGGCTCATATAGGAAGAGATGCAATGCTGAGATTGCTCAGACAGACTTGCTTCAATCCGAGGTTTCGAGTGATTGCGGAAGCTGTGTGTCATCTGTGTATAATGTGTCAACAAATGAACGCTGGTAAAAAGACCGTTGTTGCTTTGAGTCACATTGGTAGATCGGGGGTCCCTTTAATCCGATTCAAATGGAGTTTGTTGAGATGCCTGTGTGTAATGGGTTGAGATACATTCTGGTAGTTGTGTGCATCTTTTCTCTCTGGGTTGAAGCTTATCTGACTAGAAGGTGTGATAGTCTCACAGTAGCGAAGTTGCTGTTGAGGGAACTAATTCCCAGATTCGATTTCCAACTACATTGGAATCGAATAGAGGTACACACTTCCACAATGAAGTCATGAAGTTGCTGTGCACTGCCTTGAGTCTGGATTAGAGGCTGCATTGTAGCTACAGGCCAGAAGCATCAGGAATGGTGGAATAAATCAACAGTACCTTGAAATCAAGGTTGGCCAAGTGTGTGGATCGATGTCTCTGAAGTGGCCCGATGTATTGCCTCTAGTGTTAATGAGTCTGTGCAGCATTCCTGACAGTAGGAACTGGGTTGTCGCCTCATGAGATACTCATGGGAAGAGCAATACGTTTGCCTGCTGTGCCTGCTACTGCATTAGTGAACATCACAGATGATTTGGTCCTTGACTACTGTAAAGGATTGGCTGACGTGGTTCATTCTGTGTCTCATAAGGATGAAGCAGCGACTGCACAGGCTTCAAAAGACCTCTGCCACGACCTGAACCCAGGGGATTGGGTTCTCATCAGAAAACACGTGAGGAAAAATTGTCTTGGCTCTCTGTGGCGTGGGCCATATCAAGTGATACTGGTGACTAACACTGCTGTGAAGTGTGGCGGAGTGCCGAATTGGATCCATGCTTCTCATACCTGACGAGTCACAGGTCCCTCTGATGAAACAGCTCCTCTCCCAGAAGTATTTCCAGCTGTGACCGAGGGTTCACCGGAGGGGACAAGCCAAGCTGTAGAGGTACCTCAAGTGGCTGGATACACACCAGATCGATCTGAGGGTGGTCAAGCTACACAAAACCCTGCTATAGACTCTGAGGCAGACAGTAATGTTGCGAGTGATAAAGAGTCTGACTCAGCAGAAGAGACTGGTGTGACAAGTGGTTGTGTTCAGTTAAGAAAGAAAGATGCTGCAGATGAGACGTGCCCTGTGAGGCAGAGGAGAAGGAATCTGAGACTTGCATCTGAAAAAGAAATTGCACCCATAGATGAGTCTGAACTCAGTGAAACTAAGCAAACCACAGAAGGTGCGAGAAGGTCCAGGAGAGCTTGAGTGCCGTGTTGGAGATATTCCTCTCCTGAGTGGACTTATTTGGTAACATATGCTGGGGAGAGCGAGGTCCGAAATTTCGAACATGGTTGTCAAGATCTTGCTGAGAGTTCCTGGAATTGAAGCTAATGCACTTCTGTCATTGACTGTACCTTTCCCGCCAAGGTTGAGTGGCTTATGGACTCTGATTCTGGAGGACATCGAATTCCCAAGCTTTGGAGCTCCACAGTCTAATCAAGAGATTGCAGCACTGAGAGCTGAACTGTTACAACGAGTCATTGAGGAGGTTGGCTCTGATCTCATAAGGGATGTAAATTGAACTTTGAACTGTAAATAATCATTGAGAGAAGATATCCTAGGCCCGAGTGGAAGAAGAATAAAATTAAGGATTTTCATCTAGAAGAAGAAGAAAGGGGGCTGTGTAAATATTCCAAGCTGTGTAAATATTGCAAAAGAAACTGCTGAAAAGAACATTCCAATACTTCAAAGAAAGAATTGCCTAAGAACATTGTTACATGTAAATAAGAGGTGGAGAAAAGAGACTCTGTGTTGATCCTCTTACAAACTGTGCTCCGAGCTACTTAAAAAATGGAGTCTGGAAATTTGAATCGTAGGCACAAATGTATTATAGGTACACTCATTGTAGGATTAATTATAGTAATAGTTATAGTCGTTACTGAGTCAATTTTAAGTGCACACAAGTGTGAGGAACATGGAGTGGGGGTACATGGGGCATCCACACCTACCACTGCTGCCTCAAAAGATGGTATATTGGGATCTGAAAAGGGCTTAATAGAGCAAACTAGTCACTTCCTTCATGTAGACTTATCCAAGGGTGATTATACACTTAGGGGCCGATTCCGATCTCGGCCGGTAGGGCTCCGAATCGGATTCGGATTTACCGGAACCGATTCGGAGCCCTGTTTCCCGACCGAATCGTACGTGGGTCCGGCCGAGCGAGTACGATGCAAGCGCCCGCGAAATCGCCGACCGACTCGAACGCGGCTTCAACACGCTCCGACCGACTCGCACGGACACAACTCGCACCGCGCAATGGAGACGTTCCCCGGCCGGGTAAGTACGATGCGCACCGCGAGCAGTCCGACCGACTCGCGCCGTCCGGCTCGAAAGAGCTGTCGGAGCCGGACTTTGGGGGTCGCGTCGGACCCCCCTGTACGCGTAGCCGTGCGAGTCGCACACAGGGGGGACCCATGGGCCCCCCCTACCTGTGCTTGTACGGCACGATGCGCGTCGACGCGTACCCGCTGTAGGGGGCGCCCTTGTTTGCCTCGCACCCATTGAGTCAATGGGAGCCCGCGTACGCGTTGTACGACCGGCTCCCATTGACTTCAATGGGAGTCCGACCGACTCGAGTCCGGGTGCATGCGTGCGCATCGTACTCGTTCGGTCAGACTGCCAGAGACCGATTCGGTCGGAATTCTCTCCGGGACCGGCTCGGTCGGAGAGATTTTCGGCCTGAATCGGAATCGGCCCCTGAATGCTTATGCTAAGTTGTTGTATGAATATGTCGACACTATGGAAGTGAGAGACTGTTAACCCATTCGCTGCTAGGCCTTTTCCCCCCCTGTGCTAAGCCTTTTTTTTGCTATTTGGGGTAGTTCGTGCTTAGGCCCCTGTAACTTTTTGACCACATAAGGTATCCACTCCAAATTTGCGTCCTTTTCTTCCAACATCATGGGGATTCTAAAGGTACCCAGGGTTTGTGGATTCCCCTGCAGGGGAAAAATGGGAAAAAGTGCTGCAAATGAAAGCGTCTGGTTTTTTCCCTGCAAATGGATCAACAAAGGGTTTGTGGGGATGAAATCACAATTTTCCCAGCTTTCAGGGACTGAAAGACTTTTGTCAGAGAACCAACATTTTTTACACAGTTTTGGCATTTTACTGGGACATAGACTATTTTTGCTATTTTTTGTGCTTTCAGCCTTCTTCCAGTTAATGGTAGAAATGGGTATGAAAGAAATAATGGATCCTGAAAAGCTATACAGTTTAGCAAAGTAGACAAAATTCTGAATTCAGCAAGGGGTCATTTGTGTAGATCCTTCAAGGTTTCTTTATAGAAACTAACAGTTGAAAATAGGAAAAATTTAAAATAAGTTGAAAAAAACAGCCATTTGTGCCAACGTTTTCACCTGTAACTTCTTCTACTTATGACAGATGTTTGAAAGCAATATACCGTTACATCCGCTAGACTTTTCTGGTTGTGCAGAAATATAGGACTTGAAGGTTCACCAAGAACTCGACGAACCCAGAGCCAATAACTGAGCAGCGTCTTGCAATGTTTTTTTATTATGTACCGGGTATATAGCAATTAATTTGGGAATATATAAATATTGAAAAATCGGGATTGAAAGACACCTATGTATTTCTGAAATTGGAACAAAATATAGAGTTTAGAAACAGTAGCTATTTGCACATTTCCGAAATTGTGAGTACCCATACTAGCATGAGAATTATAGGACATTTTACAGAGTGACTTCTTTTTTACACATTGTCTTTCATTTGGAAGGCAGAAATGCATCAAAAGTCAATAGGTAATAACAATTGCTCTACAATTCTGTGTTACCCTAAGTCTCCCGATAAAAATAGTATCTCACTTGTGTGGGTAGGCTTAGTGCCCGTGACAGGAAAGGGCTCAAAACGCAACGTGGACACACTTCATTTTTACAGTGAAAACTGACCCTTTTTTTGCAAAGTGCCTCGCTGCAGATTTTGAACCCTAGCTCTGCCGGAACCTAGGTAAACCTAGAAAACCTATACATTTTTGAAAACTAGACACCCAGGGGAATGCATGATGGGGTGACTTGTCTGGCTCTCACCAGGTTCTGTTACCCAGAATCCCTTGCAAACCTCAAACTTTGTAAAAAAAAAAAACATTTTCCTCACATTTCTGTGGTGGAAAGATCTTGAATCTATGTGGATCCACAAAATTCCACACACCACGCTTTCCCCAAAGTCTTCCAAGAAAAATGGTACCTCACTTGTGTGGGTAGGCCTAGTGCCCGCGACAGGAAACGTCCCAAAACACAACGTGGACACACTACATTTTCACGGTGAAAACTGACCCTTTTTTTGTGAAGTACCTAGCTGTAGATTTTTATCCCTAGCTCTGCCGGCACCTAGGAAAACCTAGCAAAACTATACATTTTTAAAAACTAGACATCCAGGGGAATCCAGGATGGGGTGATTTGTCTGGCTCTCACCAGGGTCTGTTACCCAGAATCCCTTGCAAACCTCAAACTTTGTAAAAAAAAACACATTTTCCTCACATTTCTGTAGTGGAAAGTTCTGGAATCTGTGTGGATCCACAAAATTCCAAAAACCCCGCATTCCCCAAAGTTTTCTGAGAAAAATGGTACCTCACTCACGTGGGTGGGTCAAGTACCCGTGACAGGCAAGGGCCCAAAATGTATTGAGGAGACATCAAAATTACCCATTACAAAAAAACCTGGTTTTGCAAGGGGGGTTACCTGGGTTTTTGGCCCCGGGCTCGGTGGTCATTTTGGAAAACCTACCAAACCCACACATTTCTGAAAACTAGACACCCGGGGGAGTCCAGTGAGGTATGGCTTGCGTGGACCCCCCAAAGTTTTTCTACCCATAATCCCCTGCAAACCTCAAATTTAGCTGAAAAAATCACATTTTTCTCAAATTTCTGTGTGGGAAAGTTCTGGAATCTCCATGGATCCACAAATTTCCTACCACCCAGCGTTCCCCCAGGTCTCCTGATAAAAATGGGACCTCACTCGCGTGGGTGGGTCAAGTACCCGCGACAGGCAAGGGCCCAAAACATATTGAGGAGACATCAAAATTACCTATCACAAAAATACCTGGTTTTGCAAGGGGGGTCACCTGGGTTTTTGACCCTGGGCTCGGCGGCCACCTTGGGAAACTACCAAACCTACATATTTCTGAAAACTAAGCACCCGGGGGAGTCCACCGAGGTATGGCTTGCGTGGATCCCCCAACGTTTTCCTACCCAGAATCCCCTGCAAACCTCAAATTTAGCTGAAAAAAAACACATTTTCCACATATTTTTGTGTGGAGTCTTCGTGCCGGCACAAATGTCCTACCCCGCAGTGTTCCCCTCAGTCTCCCGAGTAAAATGATACCTCACTTGTGTGGGTGTCCAATGCAGAATTGTCTAAAAACATATTTTTTTAAAAATGTAGCGCTTAGAATTCTCGGTGCTATACCCTTAATCCCTATGTTTTTGGCTCTTCCCAGTCAAAGGCCCTTGCCCCACCCACACAAGTGAGGTATCATTTTACTCGGGAGTCTAAGGGTAACGCTGTGGAGTAGGACATTTGTGCCAGCACGGTGATTCCACACATAAATATGTGGAAAATGTGGGTTTTTTCCAGCTAAATTTGAGGTTTGCAGGGGATTCTGGGTAGGAAAACGTTGGGGGATCCATGCAAGCCATACTTTGCTGGACTCCCCAGGTGTCTAGTTTTCAGAAATGTGTGGGTTTGGTAGTTTCCCAAGATGGCCGCCGAGCCCGGGGCGAAAAACCAGGTGATCCCCCTTGCAAAACCAGGTTGTTTTCTGATAGGTAATTTTTATGTCTCCTCAATACTTTTTGGGCCCTTGCCTGTCGCGGGTACTTGACCCACCCAAGCGAGTGAGGGACCATTTTTATCGGGATACCTAGGGGAATGCTGGGTGGTAGGAAATTTGTGGATCCTTGCAGATTCCAGAACTTTCCCACACAGAAATTTGAGAAAAATTTGAGTTTTTCAGCTAAATTTGAGGTTTGCAAGGGATTCTGGGTAGGGAAACATTGGGGGGTCCATGCAAGCCATACCTCCCTGGACTCCCCTAGGTGTCTAGTTTTCAGAAATGTATGGGTTTGATAGGTTTCCCAAGATGGCCGCCGAGCCCGGAGCCAAACCCAGGTGACCTCCTGCAAAACCAGGTTGTTTTGTGATAGGTAATTTTGATGTCTCCACAATATGTTTTGGGCCCTTGCCTAGTCGCGAGTACTGACCCACCCACAAGAGTGAGGTACCATTTTATCGGAGACCTGGGGAATGCTGGGTGGTAGGAAATTTGTGTCAGCCCAGTGATCCTACAACTTTCCCACACAGAAATTTGAGACAAATTTGGTTTTTTCATCAAAATTTGAGTTTTATAGGGGATTCTGCGTACGGAAACGTTGGGGGATCCATGCAAGCAATACCTCCCTGAAATCCCCCGGGTCTCTAGTTTTCAGAAATGTATGGGTTTTGTAGGTTTCCCTAGATGGCCGACAAGCCCGGGACCAAAAACTCATGGGACCCCCTTGCAAAATCAGGTCATTTCGGATACATCTGCGTGTTTGGTCCCGGGGTCGGCAGCCATCTAGGGAAACCTATAAAACCCATACATTTCTGAAGACTAGAGACCTGGGGGAGTCCAGGGAAGTATGGCTTGCATGGATCCCCCAATGTTTCCCTACCGAGAATCCCCTGCAAACCTCAAATTTTGATGAAAAAATAAAAATGTTCTCAAATTTCTGTGTGGGAAAGTTGTAGGATCACCGGGCTAACACAAATTTCCTACCACCCAGCGTTCCCCCAGGTCTCCCGATAAAAATGGTACCTCAGTCTTGTGGGTGGGTCAAGTACCCGCGACAAGCAAGGGCCCAAAACATATTGTGGAGACATCAAAATAACCTATCACAAAATGATCTGCTTTTGCAAGGGGGGTCACATGAGTTTTTTCTCCAGGGCTTGGTGGCCATTTAGGGAAACCTACCAAGCCCACACATTTCTGAAAGCTAGAGACCCGGGCGAGTCCAGGGAGGTATGGCTTGCGTGGATCCCCAACATTTCCCTACCCAGAATCCCCTGCAAACCTCAAATTTTGATGAAAAAATCAAATTTTTCTCAAATTTCTGTGTGGGAAAGTTGTAGGATCACCGGCTGACACACATTTCCTACCACCCAGCGTTCCCCCAGGTCTCCCAATAAAAATGGTACCTCAGTCTTGTGGGTAGGTCAAGTACCTGTGACAGGCAAGGGCCCAAAACGTATTGTGGAGACATCAAAATTACCTATCACAAAAAACCTGGTTTTGCAAGGGGGTCACCTGAGTTTTTGGCCCCGGGCTTGGCGGCCATCTTGGGAAACTGCCAAACCCACACATTTCTGAAAACTAGACACCTGGGGGAGTCCAGCGAGGTATGGCTTTCGTGGATCCCCCAACGTTTCTCTACCCAGAAACCCCTGCAAACCTGAAATTTGGATGAAAAAATCAAATTTCTCTCAACCTTCTGTGTGGAAAAGTACTGGAATCTGCGTGGATCCACAAATTTTCTACCACCCAGCATTCCCCCAGGTCTCCCGATAAAAATGGTACCTCACTCACGTGGGTGGGTCAAGTACCCGCGACAGGCAAGGGCCCAAAACGTATTGAGGAGACATCAAAATCCTATCACAAAACAACCTGGCTTTGCAAGGGGGGTCAGCTGGGTTTTTGGCCCCGGGCTTGGCCATCTTGGGAAACTACCAAACCCACACATTTCTGAAAACTAGACACCTGGGGGAGTCCAGTGAGATATGGCTAGTGTGGATCCCCCAACGTTTTCCTACCCAGAATCCCCTGCAAACCTTAAATTTAGCTGAAAAAATCAAATTTTTCTCAAATTTCTGTGTGGGACAGTTCTGGAATCTGCATGGATCCACAAATTTCCTACCACCCAGCGTTTCCCGAGATCTCCCGATAAAAATGGTACCTATCTCGCGTGGGTGGGTCAAGTACCCGCGACAGGCAAGGGCCCAAAACGTATTGAGGAGACATCAAAATTACGTATCACAAAACAACCTAGTTTTGCAAGGGGGTCACCTGGGTTTTGGCCCCGGGCTCGGCAGCATCTTGGGAAACTATGAAACCCACACATTTCTGAAAACTAGACACCCGGGGAACCTACCAAATGTGTGGGTTTGGTAGGTTTCCCAAGATGGCCGCCAAGCCCGGGGCCAAAAACCCAGGTGACCCCCCTTGCAAAACCAGGTGTTTTGTGATAGTTAATTTTGATGTCTCCTCAATACGTTTTGGGCCCTTGCCTGTCGAGGGTACTTGACCCACCCACGCGAGTGAGTACCATTTTTATAGGGAGGCTGTCTGGCAAAATTGTATGGGGGAGCAAAGACCCTTGCCCAATGGGCCGCTGCCCCCTCCCTGGTGGCTAGTGGGTAAATCCCTGCTTGGGGATCGCCCTCCTGGGGCGATCCCCAAGCAGGGATTCACTAGGGAAGGGTGCCATTGGAAAGGGGAGATTCTCCCCTTTCCAACGATACCTCTCCCATGTTTTTGCGGTGCTCGGGGGGCTGAGATAGCCCCACAAGCACCGAAACTGTGAAACTGAAACTAAGTTTCAGTTTAGTTTTCATTGTAATGAAGACAGCGCGCCATGTGCGCTATCGTCATTGCAATGAAAACCCTAACCATACTTTCGGAGGTTGGGAAAGCTCTTCCGCACCTCCCAAAGCAAAAAACAAAAAAAGGGAAATCCCTCTTCTGTTTACAGCACAGGGATTTTTTAAAAGTGTGCTCAAGACTGAATGGTTCCGTCATGAGCACACTTGAACTTGTGCTCATGACGGAACCATTCCGTCATGAGCATGGAAGGGGTTAAGTGTGTTTGCAATTACCTGCTTCAGTTGAGGAGGGAATAGGTTATTACTACTTACCCTTGACTTATGGTATTAGTTGAAGTTTACTCCTTAGTATGTTCTATGGAAAAGGTCATTATGAGTACTACTTCTCAAATTATGATGTGGTACTCTCAGGAATACCAGTCTATAAACACCCGAACAAATATGAGTATTATAAGCAAATAGAGAGAATGGAAAATTACTTCTCACCAACAGTAACACTAGATATAGCTTACGTTCATGGACATAACATAACTTGCACACTAACAGGCATAGAAAAGAAATTCATAGATCAAGTAGAAGATAGAAGTAGGGGATTAGTTGTTAAGTCTGACAACAAGGTCAAGACTTCTGAGTGGACCAAGGAGAAGTTAGCTCACAAAGCTAAGGGAAGTTCTGGTCCTATAGCTTTAGATTGGGAACAACGAGGCAAGATTTGCATGCGTCAAGTTGCGAGTCGGTACGATACAGTATTTGTGGAACAGAGTGTGTGTGATCATATCTTCCAAATAAATGGTCCTTGGAAAAGGTTTTTGCAAGAGTTGGTTTGAATGGTGCCAGGAGTGTGTTTTGTATGTGGAAAGAATGCATATGTTCGGCTTCCGAGCAAATAGTACAGTACTTTTTATTTGGCAGTTGTGTTTCCAAAGATATATCATGTGGAGGATTTTGAGGGTTTCGAAAGAAAATCGAACAGCAGGGAAAAACGTGGACTGAGTGCTGGTGAGGTTGTAGGAGATATATTTGGAGCGATGATACCTAGTCTGGGAGTGGTATTGAATGACATCAAGATTAGAAGGCTGTCTACCATAGTGGGTAAGTTATCTGTTATCATAGCTCAGTCTTTGTTACTCATAGATGGGGAGATGGTCTCGATAAGGAAGATGGTGATGCAGAACTCTCTCGCATTAGACATGTTATTGGCAAAAGAAGGCAGAGTCTGTTGGATGCTGAAGGTCCAACAGTGTTGTACTTATATGCCTGATAGAAATAAAGACCTGAGGGGCTATATTAACAACATCACTGATATACATCATGAGATACAAGATCGAGCAGCTGAAGAGGTTTGAGATAAGATTGGAAAAGGATTTGGTGCAGTTGGAAGTTGGTTTGCAAACCTAGGAAGTGGAATATTTGGATACACCTTGAAGCCAATAATAATTGTTGTGATCTGTATCATTATCTTGGTAGGGATGATAAGGGCATATAAGTGGCTCAAAGGCGAGTGGAGAACTCCTTAAGGGAATGAGAGAGAAGGATGGAAAGACTGCAGGACAGTCACTATGAGAATTTGAAGCGACTGTAGGAGTTCAGAGAGGAGATTAGCTACGACATCTTTTTAGATCGATCTACTCTGCAGGGATATTTTGGAGTGTTTTATGATGATTCAACGTCATCAGAGGGGGGAACTGATAGAGTAGAAATCTCATTTCATTTGTAGGGGTGCATCATAATCGCGTGTAGAGCGCACCCGCATATAATCATCTACTGTATTAACATGAAGTTCTAGAATTGTGAAATGTATTAACAAAAATAAGTCATATATTTTAGGCCATTGATACGTGTTGTGGAGAATCAACGTAGAAAATGAATGAAACTAGCAGAGAACATTAACATGAAGAACTTGTGCTGTAAAGTTGACAGTTGCTTGTGTATTAAATGTACTTATTAATTCATACATAGGTAAATGTGTTACATGAAATTGCAATGATGTTCATGTGAATTCGTAAAGTTTACAGGTTGCTTTCTTATGTTAGCTGAAACTGTAGGCCAGAGATGCAAGTCCCTCAAAACTCTCGCTTTAGAATTAACAGTTTGAATTTCATGTGTACTGTAGAATCTGTTCTTTCACACGTGTTGTGCTGCAGAGGAAGAAGCACTCTTTTAGGCAGAATAATGTCTTTGTTTTAGTGGTTAGGCAAGGAGAGAAGAAGTTACAATCATGTGGCTTGGATCAATAAAGAAGGTTGTTACGCTTCACACAGGAGAAGGTCTGGGAACCAAGGACAAATTGTTGCAAGCCAGGGACACAGTCGACATTGTGGAAAAGTCCCTTAAGGACTGTTCCCAGAGTGGATGGCGTGATTTGAGGTGCATCTTGGGAGTTCTACCTGTGGATAACTGGTTGTTGGAATTAGGGATAGAGCCCCACTTTTTTCTTGCCTTCAGAGAGAGAGCACCTTAGAGCGAGCTCTGTAGCTTTATGCTACTTGACCCACTGATGGTGGAGAGACTTCTTAGGAAGACTCCACGCACTTACAACTTCTATACTTCCTTCTGAAAAATGCTTACATAGGGATGTCACCTTAGTGCTAGTGTAGGGATAGATGTAATGCCTTTCGCTCACCAACCTCATTGCAGGGAAGTTTGGACTCATGCTTCCTGATTTTCTGTATCCTACTTCTTGAATTAATTGTGTTGTTTACGCTGCACCATCTAAACTGGATGTGCAGATTTGGCTGTATGCTAATTCCTTTGGTTTTTTATACCCTTGTGTTGAGGTGTCTCAATGTTCAGTTATTTTTGGCTTTGTAATAAAACTAACTAACCTGAAGTAGTTGTCCGCGGGTTATTATGTATCCAAGAGGATTAATGGCTAATTGATTGTTTCCTAACGACTTTCTTCCCTTTTACACTTTCATGCTGTGAAAAAGAACTATCGGAGTGTGACTCTAGAACAGTTCTAGAACTTATGGGCCCGGCCCTTTCACCTGGGAATTCCATGATCATATGAAGGAATTCAGCCTTCAGCTTTTTTGCTATATAAGTAATAAAAGAATGCTTCTGGTCGAATCATTCAAATTATGTTCAGTATCCAAAAAGGACACCACCGATAATAGAGACTTAGGGCCTGATTACGATGATGGTGATCTGGGGACCGGAGTTGCTTTTCCGCAATCTACCCAACTGTTTCCTTGGTGGTCCGACCACCCAAGCAAGATGTGAGAGGGAACTCTGTCCTAGGAACGCCGCCACGGCCGACATTTCTGCTACCATTGCGGCAGAGGTGGCCAATGGAGGCGGTCCCATGCAGCCCACCGCCAGCCCAATCATGACCTACCTTTCCGCTGACCTGTTCCTGGTGGGGACACCAACATGCGAGAATCGGTGGAAAGGCAGGTAATGAGCGAAAATAATTGCTCACGGGTGAATATGCTCATGTCTAATGTCGATTGGGCTTATGTAGTGTTCTCCAATCCCTCCGTGTTGGGTGTGCGCAATGTTTCACTTACACAACAGAATGCAGGGAAACAGTGTGAGTGTCTGGCTAGAGGCATTGCAGTATGGCCAGCATTGGCTTCTGGCTCACTTCCAGAGCCGCCATGACTCCACCACGCTCGCACCGCCAGCTCCACGGGAAACTTGTAATACGTGAGCAAGGATGCCGTCATCTTGGCGGCGGTGTCTGGACCACCTCCATGGCAGGCTGGCAGTAAGACTGCCTAAGTCATAATCAAGCCCTTAATTCATTTTGATACTGTAAAAGCTGGTACCTAGTCCAGGATTAATCCTGGGTCTGCCCCCACTTTGCCCAACTTTTAAACCAATGGCAGGTGCCCGATGCTCCGTTATAATCTGATTGAGGCCTTGATCTTTTGCCTGTCTACCAAGCCAGTCATTGAACTTACAACTGTAGTAAGTTGAAAAATCTTTGGTGATGCAGCTCCTTAATTTCAGTTACTATCAGGCACATGCATCAAAGCTTTTGCGATCGCAAACGGTGCAAATCGCAAAAATCGTCCGTTTGCGATCGCAAAATTAGCTTTTGCGATGCATGAAACAATCTTGCCACTCGCAATTTTAAAAATCACAATTTTTTGCGATTTCTTAAATTGCGATTGCATTTAAGGAATCGCAAATTGCGATTCCTTAAATGCAATGCAAGATGCCTTTTAAAATAGCGATGTCGCTATTTGGGCCCGCTATTAACCGCGAAATCATACCAGATGGTAAATAGCGGAAACTTTGAAAAATGCACTAAAGTGCATTTTTCAAAGTTGCAGGTTACACACACACATGCCCTTGGGACATGTGTGTGCGCAACATATGTGCACAGATCAATTTCAGGGGTGCAACAGGGTGTCCTTTGACACCCTTGCACCTTGAATTGCATGCGCAATTTGCGAGTACCTATTGGTACTCGTAAATTGCGCATGTACTTTCCCATTCATTCCTATGGGCCTGTAGGCCCATAGGAATGAATGGGAAGCCATTCCTTTTTTTATAGCGATTCCTACATGCATAGGCTTTTGCGAGTCCTTAATTGTGATTCCTTAATAATCGCAATTAAGGACTTGCAAATTCCTACCTTGATGCATGTGCCTTTATGTATATAAAGATTCACTCCTCATAAGCACATTTTTAGCGCTCTTGTTTACAGTGTGCAGGGCTGTGTGAGGGGCTCTCCGCAGGACTCATGTGGGCTTTACAGTCACTCTTTGTTTTCTCACATCCTCCTGAATGTTAGCAGTCAGCCCAATAAATAGCAGTCAAATGCTACTGTTTACCACAAAGCACATGAAAAATTCTGGCAGGCTGCAGGGGGCCAAGGGTCATATATTTAGAACCCCTGGTCTAAGATACCAGGGGCCAGATTTATCATTTTTTCAAGCAACACAACACAGCAAGACAACTTGCTGATCTGCACTGCGTGAAAGGGAGAAGGCAGGTCCATATCTATCAAGATATGGTGCATTCCTGCTCTCTGCCTGCACTGGTACACAGTCTGCTGCCTAGAGCCAATGCAGGCACCCTTGAGCCATGATGCAAGGGTGTCTGTGTTGCAGGCAGGATGGTTTTTGTGCAGGAAGGGACACTTAGTAAGAAGAAACAATGAGGATAAATAAAGGTATTTCTCCTCCTTGTGCCTCCCTTGGGAAGGTGTACCATTTTGACACATTCCGGGTTTGCCAGCATTTGTAAATCTGGGAATGCACTAAAATCCATGGGTAAATGGATGGATACACTCATGCTCCACCTTTGGAACGCCTTCCCATGACAGAGTACTGCAATGCTACAACTTGTGCTTAATTGTGTTACTTCAGGTTTACCAAGCAATGCAGGGTTATGCAAGGTGGCCTTACATTGCTTGGTATATCTAACATGGGCATTGTGTGGTCCTAGTGTTCAACCTGACATCTTTTGACATGGTTTTCCCCTGCCTTTTTGCTTCTGAACTCCTGATTTTGACTGTGTGCTGAACTTCGTTTTGCAGGATTTAGGACTCTGGGCACTTTACCGATGCTGACCAGTACCAAAGTGCATGTGCTCTGTGTCTAAAATGTAAGGCATTTGGTTTCTCCATGATTGGCATATTTGATTTACTAGTAAGTCCCTAGTACAGTGCACTACATGGGCCCAGAGCCTGTAAATCAAATACTGCTAGTGGGCCTGCAGCACTGAGTAGCCCTTCAAACCTGACTCAGGCTTGCGACAGCAAAGCCTGCACGTGCAGTTTTAAACTGCCATGTCGACCTGGAAAGTTCATCTAATTAGCAAACAACAGTACACCTACTTGCCAGGCCCAAACCTTCCCTTTTACTACATGTAAGGCACCCCTAAGGTAGACCCTAGGTAGCCCCATGGACAGGGTGCTATGTATTTAAAAGGTAGGACATGTACTTTTGAGTTTTCCTTGTCTGGTAGTGAAAAACTGCAAAATTTGTTTTTCACTGCAGAACGTTCTAGCTCACCCATAGATTACCTTTGGAGATACACTTGTAACACTTTACAAGTGTATCTTCCAATTGGGAGCAGATAGAAAATTGGAGTTTGGTGTCTCTGGACTCATAATTTAAAAACACATCTTTTAGTTAAGTTGGTTTTCAAATTGCAGGTCTGAAAATGCCACTTTTAGAAAGCTGGCATTTTCTTACTTTAGCCATTCTGTGCCTCTGCCTGTCCCTAGAATACACGTCTGGGTTGGATGACAGTTGGGCTTTGTGAATTTAGACAGTCACACACAAAGGGAGCTGAGATATGCCCTGCATATCCTGATGGCCCCTCACCAGGCTGATGGGTCTTTCTGAGCTACAGTGGTGGGAGGAGTTGATAGTTGTACCTGAACAGGGCTGTGCCTGTCCCCAGACATAGAGTTGTCTACCCCCCTGTAGTGTGGCTGGAGCCAGGGCCAGGAAGGACTGTGTCTTGTTCACTACAAAGACCTTTCTTTGAAGTCTCACCACTTCAAAGGCTAAAATGGGTATAAGTACTGGACCTTTGACACCATATACTCAGAACACTTCTGGACTGAGGACATTCTACCAGGAAAAAGAGCTTTTGTGCTGCCAGGAGGGACTGCTGTGAGAAGTTGGCCTGGTATATGCTGTCCACTAGTTATAGTGGGCACCTTGCACCAGTCCAAATGACCTTTATTGATGATAGGTTTAAAGCCAACCTTTATTGAAAGCTATCCTAGTGGTAGCTATGGAGAGCAGCCTTCAGGCTAAGTCTTGAAGGAGTGTTAAGCTGTTTGTTTTACCAGTTATAATCTATTGAATGACCAAATGAAAGGAGAACCACACCAGGTATATATATAAAATATATGTATTTATTACTAAACACTACCCAATAGTCTCTTTATGAGGCTAGAGGTCAAAGTACACAAGTTACAAGTCAAATAGCACAGTAAATTAGCACAATATACGATTAGTCCTAGGGGCGTACCAAACCATATATTAAGAAAGTGGTATAAGAACCACGACTTAAGTAGACACAAGGCCTAGAGCCTGTAGAATCGCTGGACCCCAAGGAACCACCCAAGGTAGTGACACAGTGGACCCACGGGGGCTGTGTGCAGTGTGTGAACACAGCCGCGAGCTCCGTTATCGTCTATGGGAAAGTCGCGGTTAGAGTTTTAGAGTTTAAGGACACTTAGAAATGGATTAGGACCAAACCCTCTTGGACTTAGACAGTTCTAGGGTCAACACCCACGGGAGCACCGGAGTACTCGAGTTACCTCACCCAGGGAAGCCGGGTGCATAGGTGTCGAATGGTGTCGGGTCGCGTCGTCGATTTCAATGGCAGCCTGCAAGGAAGTGCTGCTGCCGGGAAGATGCGAAGTGTCCGAAGAGATCCAAGCCTGGATCGGAGATGAGAAGAACCTGAAAGCAGATGGGACAGAGTCTGGGTCACTTGCCAGTGACCAGGGGCATGATAGTCGAATGCCCACCGATGTCGGGTGCTTCAGGTGAAAGAGGTGAAGCTTGACTCTTCAGCCACGAGGACCAGGAGGTGTCGACAATGACCAGGAGCTGGATTCGAGCTGTCCCACAAAGGATGTCGAGTGCTGCAGCGTTGGTGTCTGGATTGAACACAACAAGCCTTGGCAACAGCAACCCACGCAGAAAGGAGAAAGATGCTTCTGTGCAGACCAGCAAGGTCTGAGGGACTCACCACTCGGTGGAGAGTCAGAGCACGTCTGGAGCAACCAGTGAAGCCCAAAGAAAATCAAAGTTGCCTTCACAGGGACCCACCAGTTGATGGACCAGGGATTGCAAAGGAGCCTCAAGCGGAAATGCAAGAAGTGGGCCCACGGAACACTAGTGGAGTGTAGGCTCACAATCTTCAGTGCAAATGGTGCTCGGGGCCTGCACTACAAGTAACCCAAAGCAGGACTTCAAGAGACGTCGAGAAGTTGATGCACTAGCAAATGTGCAAGGTGTCCAGGAGTTCCAGTTCCACGTCACTCGTGAGGGCTGCGGGTTTCAGCTTTGCTGGGGACTCGGGTCCGCCTCTGAGAAGTCTGGAAATCTTCTTCCTGGGCACAATTACTTTGGAGTCTGGCGGGAGCTTCGGAGATGCAGACCAGCAAATCATTCGTTAGTGCCTGCCAAGCAGGGGAGTCACTCCTTGACGCCAAGGGAGATTTCTTCAGTCCTCTAGTCTTGAGTAGAGCGTCGAAGTTCCAGGATTCAGTTGCAGAGTTTCATCCAGGGATATCTAAAGTCCTGTTGCCAGGGGTTCCTTACTTATACCTAAGAAAGGGGTTGGACTAACTCTGGGGACCCACCTATGGGAGGGTTTGGAAAGAGGGGTGGCTACACCCATTTCCTTTGTCCAGTTTCACGCCAGAGCAGGGGCTGGCAGCCCCTGCAATCGGTTTGAACTGGGGTATGCACGAGGACACCAAATGTGCCCCCAGTGCAGGACTTCAAAGCACTCTTGGAGTGCACCCACCCAGCCCCAATCCACTAAGGCCTGTCTGGGAGGTGGTAACACCTCCCTGTGACAGGAAACCTATTGTCCAGGCCTCCCCTGCCGGAGTTTCGGTCAGCAGCAGGAGGCCAGACTCGTGTCTGTGGCTGCAGCATCCATTTTGTGATGCCAGGCTCTGTAAAGTTTCTACTGGGTATACCGGTGCTGTCATGTCTCTCCCTCTAGAAGGGTGGGATCATACTCCCACACCAGTTACTGGTGTGGGGGTATGATTCCAAGGTGTTTGACACCAAACACGACATGTTTCCGTGCAGCCATCCCAAAGTAAGCATTTACCGCTAGGATATAATGCACTTAAGAGTATATGGTCAGGCTGCACCACAGACAACCCCGGAGAGGAGATTCCGAAGGCTGCAGAGGGGCTCTGCTCATGCATGGGCACCCTCTCACATAAAACCAAGCACCCTGCCTTCAGGATTGATAAGGCCTGCCATAGGGGTGACCGATAGGTTTCTATGTGCAGTGATAGGTGAGATATAGTGAACCTATATCTCTGTAAGGGGTGCATGCACCACCTTACTCAGGCTGCTGTAGCAGTCCTGTGGTGTCATTTTGGAGGGCCTTCCAGGGTGGCACAATACATGCTTCAGCCTCTGGTAGGCCTCTGGGGTACCTATGCCCTGGGTACATAGTATACCATATACTAGGGACTTATAAGGGCACCCCAGGATCCAATCTGAGGTGTACTTAAGGTACATGGAATCAATTTAGAGAGGAAGCAGCTAGGCTGGGGTCCTGGATAGCAGGGCCCCAGCCAGACTAAAGTCGAAAAATAGTGATACATCAGCAAAAAGTGGGGGTAACCATAAGAGGCAGATCCTACTCTCCTACACAACCCCCCCCCCAAACGCAGGGACATTAAACTAACCTTGACCAGTTGAGTCTTCATGTTCTAAGTGGAAATATCTGGAGAGTCCATCTGCATTGGCATGGTTACTCCCAGGTCTATGTTCCACTGTATAGTCCATCCCCTGTAGGGAAATGGACCACCTCAAAAGTTTGGGGTTTTCACCCTTCATCTGTTTTAGCCATAAGAGGGGCTTATGGTCTGTCTAACAATGAAGTGAGTGCCAAACAAGTATGGCCTCAGCTTCTTCAGAGCCCAAACCACAGCAAAGGCCTCCCTCTCAATGGCTGACCAACGTTTCTCTCTGGGGGTCAGCCTTCTGCTAATAAAAGCTACTGGCTGATCCTGACCTTCATCATTCAACTGTGATAGTACAGCACCTACCCCCAACTCAGATGCATCTGTCTGCACAATGAACCTTTTGGAGTAATCAGGACTCTGCAGAATGGGAGCAGTGCACATAGCCTGCTTCAGGTCATCAAATGCCTTTTGACAGCTAACTGTCCACTGAACCTTTTTGGGCATTTTCTTAGAGGTTAAGTCATTCAGCGGGGTCACTATTGATCCATACCCCTTGACAAATCTTCTGTAATACCCAGTCAGGCCTAAGAAGGCTCTCACCTGAGTCTGGGTAGTTGGAGCAACCCAGTCCATGATGGTCTGGATTTTGCTCTGCAATGGTTGAACCTGGCCTCCACCCACAAGGTGGCCCAGGTACACAACCTGACTCTGCCCTATCTGGCACTTTGTGGCCTTGATAGTTAGGCCTGCCTTCTGCAGGGCCTCCAACGCATTTCTGAGGTGGACCAGGTGATCCTCCCAGGTGGAGCTAAAGACAGCAATATCATCTAGATATGCTGCACTATAGGCTTCCAGACCTGAAAGGACTGTGTTCACCAACCTCTGAAAAGTGGCAGGTGCATTCTTCAAACCAAAGGGCATCACCACAAACTGGTAGAGCCCACCAGGGGTAGAAAATGCAGTTTTTGGCTTTGCATCATCAGCTAGTCTGATCTGCCAGTAGCCAGCTGTCAGGTCAAATGTGCTTAGATACTTGGCTGAGGCCAAAGTGTCTATTAGCTCATCTGCCCTGGGGATTGGCATCAGTCCTAGTGACTGCATTGAGGCCTCTGTAGTCCACACAAAACCTCATCTCTCTCTTGCCATCTTTGGTGTGAGGTTTAGGCACCAGGACTACTGGACTAGCCCAAGGGCTATCTGAAGGCTCAATGACACCCAGTTCCAACATTTTCTGGACTTCTGTCCTGATACAGTCCCTGACCTGGTCAGGTTGCCTGTAAATCTTACTTTTAACAGGCAGACTGTCCCCAGTGTCCACTTCATGAGTGCACCAGGTGGTCTGACTTGGAGTCAGAGAGAACATGTGTCTGAACTTATTGAGCACCTGTCTACAATCAGTTTGTTGTTGGGCAGTGAGGCTGCCTGCCAAGGCTACACCATCTACTGACCCATCATCAGGGTTCTGTGAGAGCAGGTCAGGGAGTGGGTCACTCTCTTCCTCCTGTCCCTCATCAGTTGCCACGAGCAAGCCCATGTCAGCCCTGTCCACATATGGCTTCAGCCTGTTGACATGGAGCACCCTGTGGGGGCTCCTGGGAGTTCCCAGGTCTACCAGATAGGTAACCTCTCCCTTCTGTTCAACAATTGTATGGGGGCCACTCCACTTGTCTTGGAGGGCTGCTGGGGCCACTGGCTCCAACACCCACACCTTCTACCCTGGCTGGTAAACAGTCAGCACAGCCTTTTGGTCATGCCAGGCTTTCTGTAATTCCTGGCTAGCCTCAAGGTTTTTGGTTGCCTTTTTCATATACTGTTAGACTTGGCATCTTTTGGCGTGTTTCCCCTGACTTTTTGCTTTCTGACCTCCCGGTTTTGACTCTGTTTTTGCTGGTGTAATGATTCTGCGCACTTTCCTCACTGCGGTCCAGTGGGAAAGTGCAAGTGCTCCTGTATAAAATGTGTTATGGATTGGCGTTTCCATGATTGGCCTATTTGGTTTATGTGTCAGTCCCTTGTAAAGTGCACTGCGAGTGCCAGGGCCTATAGACAAAATACTGTTGGTGGGCTGCAGCACTGGATTGTGCCACCCACGCAAACAGCCCGTAAAGTGTAACTCGGGCCTGCCATTGCAGAGCCCGTGCGCAGCCTGGGGCTGCCATGTCGACTTGGCAAGTGCACACACTTGCAAGTCCCTAAACCTTCCCTTTACTACATGTTAGTCACCCCTAAGGTAGGCCCAAGGTACCCCTGTGGGCAGGGTGCGCTGTATGCGAAAGGTAGGACATGCCCGGGTGTGTGCGGCATGTCCTGATAGTGAATTACAGCCTAGTTCGTTTTCACTATTGCAAGGCTACCTGTTCCCCCTAGGCCAGAACGGGCAGTTTTGATTATTACAGCTTATAATCCTAACTGACCCCGGGAACATGGTAGAAATTCGAGTTTAGTATGCCTGGACTCAGAATGATAAAATGCAGCTTTTAGTGAAGTTGATTTTAACATTCTGTGTTTGAAAATACCACTTTTAGAAGGTGGGTATTTTCTTGTCTAACCATCCAAGCCTGCCTCTGCGAGGCTGTGTATTCCTTGTCTGGAGTGTGAGTGACAGGGGCTGGGGGATGCCGGGAGACAGGGTGAGTCAGTGCAGGGCTGAATAGCAAGATCTACATGTAGATGGGTGGGAGGGGTCGCACCTGGGCCCTGAATAGGACAGTGCCTTCCCTCCACAATGCTGGCTCCACCTCCTGTGGTGCGTCTGATGTCCCTGGCCTACTCACTGAAAGAAGGAACGGAGACTTGTCAACAAAGTGCTCCAGAACTGGTTTGGACTAGGCAAAGGCCTCTCTGCCTTCAGAGAACAAAGGAATTTGGGATATAAATATTGGGGCCCTGACCCCATGAATTTAGATCTCGCTGGAATCAAGGAAACCTGCCAAGACGAAGAGCTGGAAGAGCTGCCAGGAGGAGTACTGCCCCTTTGCTGTGTTGTTGCTTTGTTGGGTTGGCCTGCAGTTGCTGCTTCTGTCTTGGGCAGTGAAAGGACAGGACTGAACTTTCTCCAAACGTGTGCTGAGTATCTCCAAGGGCCTGGAACCGAGCTGGCCTCCTGTTAAGAAGTCTCAGGGACTGCAAAGACTTCACAAGCCTCTGGGTACCGCTTCTGGAACGCTGTTTCAGTTGCCACAGAGGAAGGGAACCGCAACCGACTCCGTCAACCGAATCCATCCCTGGCCGGTGACCTGTGTGCACCGCAGACCGCATCGCCCCGCTTCGCATCGCAACCCTGGTCTCACCGTGGGCGACGTCCGACGCCGCCAACATCGAGCCGCTGCTTGCACCATGACCTGTGGGCACCGCAGTTCGCATCCCATCGCTTCACTGAACCAGCCGGACCCGACCGACGCGGTCGCTGCAACTGGCTCAAGAGTCGTGACCGCACCGCATTTGGGGCACCGCTCGCACGTCTGCGACGCACCGCTCCGACTCGCACCGCTGTCCGACGCCAGCTCCCGCACTCCGGCTTGGTCGCCTGCATCGTAACCTGTCAGCACCGCATCGAGCATCGTCTCACCCTGCATCGCACGCCTTGGACTCACCGACCCCGACTGCACGACGCTCATCGAGCCGCTGCCTGCACCGCATCGAGGGACACCGCACCTTGCATCGCTCCGTCTTGCACCGCAACCGCGACGAACGCCGACCGGCTCGTACACTCCGTACCAGCCACAACGAGAAAGGTACTGTAACCGAGTCTGTTCACGACTCTGCTGGCCCGTATCGACGCGGTCGGCTGGAACTGTTAGACTCTGTGGTTTTCAGCATCGCGGTAGGCTCAGACGGAGCTACCGACTCGTACAAACTTTGCTTTTGTGCTATTCCTGCAAAGAAGAAGTTACCGTATCAAGCATTCATTCGTAAAGTATAGTATTGTGGATTTTTGTCGTAATTGGTCTTGTCTTGAGTATATAAAATATTGGTTATTTTTCTAAACTGGTGTGGTGTCCGTTTGTAGTGCTTACACTGTATTACTGTTGGTTATGTGCAAATGCTTTACACACTGCCTCTGAATTAAGCATGACTGCTCGTGCCAAGCTACCACGAGGGTGAGCAGGGGTTACTTCACGAGTGTAACACCCTTACCCTGACTAGGAAGAAGGGTCACTACTTGGACAAAGGTGCAAACCCTTGCCAACTAGAGATCCCATTTCTAACATATACTCAGCCATCCTAGAGCGGAGACCAAGTACATAGTCCACTATGTCCTGTTTAGGGGGTTTGAGAGGTAACTCCCAACCTTCCTTCACCAGACACAATGGACCCCTGACAGGATGGCCAAACAAAAGTTCAAAAGGGCTGGAGCCAACCCCCTTTTGAGGCACCTCCCTGTATGCAAATAAAAGGAAGGGCAAGAGTATGTCCCATCTTCGCCTAAGCTTTTCTGGGAGCCCTTTAATCATACCCTTCAAGGTTTTGTTGAACCTTTCAACTAAACCATTGCATTGTGGGTGATAGGGTGTGGTGAATTTATAAGTCACTCCACACTCCTTCCACATTGCAGTCAAGTAACTGGACATAAAGTTTGCACCTCTGTCAGATACTACCTCCTTAGGAAAGCCCACTCTTGAGAAAATTCCCAGGAGGGCCCTTGCCACCACAGGTGCTGTAGTGGTCCTAAGGGGAATGGCTTCTGGGTACCTGGTGGCATGGTCCACCACCACCAGGATAAACCTGTGCCCAGATGCTGTTTGGGGATCCATGGGACCAACTATCTCAATCCCCACCCTCTCAAAGGGAACCCCCACCACAGGTAGTGGTATCAGGGGGGCCTTTGTGGTGCCACCTGCCTTCCCACTGGCTTGGCAGGTTACACAGGAACGAAAAAACTCCTTGGTGTCCTCAGACATGTGGGGCCAGTGAAAGTGAGGGACAATCCTGTCTCAAGTCTTGTTCTGGCCCAGGTGACCTGCTAAAGGAATATCATGGGCTAGTGCCAATAGGAAGCCCCTGAACTTCAGAGGTATAACCAACCTCCTGGCTGCTCCAGGCTTGGGGTCTCTACTCTCTGAGTACAGGAGTCCATCATCCCAATATATCTTATGGGTGCCACTAGCATTCCCAGCAGCCTCAGCACCAGCTTGCTGTCTGAGGGGTTCAAGAGAGGGGCAGTTCAGCTGCTCCTGGCTCAGATCTGCCCTGGAAGGGCCCCCTGTCCCCAAGAACTCAACCTGATCAGGTTCAAGCTCCTCTGGGACAGTTCCTTCTTCAGGCCTGAGATCATCTTCCTCAAAAGACTGATCTTCTTCCTGAGCCAAGGGGGAAGGCACTGCCTTAACCCTACTGCTCCTCCTCTTGGGAGGCACCTGGTCCATTGTTCCAGAATCGAGGGCCTGTTCAGCTTTTGACATTTTGGCCTGTGACCTAGTCACAGCAAAGACATGTGCAGGGATCCCTAGCATTTCTGCATGTTTCCTGAGCTCCACCTCTGCCCAAGCTGAGGTTTCAAGATCATTGCCAAGCAAGCATTCTACTGGTAGGTCTGCACTCACCACAACCTTCTTAAGGCCAGTTACCCCTCCTCAGGAGAAGTTAACAACTGCCAGAGAATGGTCTGTTCTGACATTGCTAGCATTGGTCACTTGGTACATTTCCCCAAGTATAATCTGCCCAGGATCCACAAGATCTCTTGTCACCATGGTGACACTTGCTCCTGTGTCCCTGAATGCCAAAGCCTCTCTTCCATTAATTAAAGGCTGCTGTCTGTATTTGCCCAAATTATTGGGACTCACTAAGGGGGACATATCCATGCCCCCATCACAGACTAGGACAGCCTGAGTTGGCACTCTGACTAGGCCAGAGCCCTTCTCAGCACCCAGGGTCAACCCTACTAAACCCTTATTCTGAGTACTTCCACCACCACTTGTAGCTGGACTAGGGGGAACAGTTGCCTTAGGGGCAATGGTGGCTGGATTAGAGTCTTTGGACTTGGTGCAGTCACTGGTCCAGTGAGTTTTCTGCTTACAGATTTTGCACCATGGTTTCTTTTGGCCTTTTCCTTTGGTAGATTGGGATTCCCCACCAGATGCAGATTTTTGGGGACCTTGAGAAGACTTCTGCTCTTTACCCTTTTCCCCACCCTTGTCAGAGTTTTTGGAATCTTGCTTCTTCTGGTCACCACCTTAGTTCTGTACCTTCTGCTTCACCCTGGTTCTGACCCATTTGTCTGCCTTCTTTCCCAATTCTTGGGGAGAGGTCAGATCAGAGTCAACCAGGTACTGATTTTAGCAACTGATTCTGACAGTTATTAAGAATCTGCTCCCTCATGATTAAATTATACAATCCTTTGAAGTCACACACATTACTGCCAAGTAACCAGCCTTCCAGAGCCTTAGTAGCACAATCTACAAAGTCCTCTCAGTCCTGTGTCTGTGCCTTTTGGGTATCTCTGAACTTTAACCTGTATTGCTCAGTGGTTAGGCCAAACCCATCTATTAGTGCACTCTTCAGGACATGGTAATCATCAGCATCCTCTTCTCTTACAGTGAGGAGCTTGTCTCTACCTTTGTCTGCAAAGGAGAGCCACAAAATTGCTGCCCACTGCTCCTGGGGGACCCTCTCAACTTTACAGGCCCTTTCCAGTGCAGTAATCCATTTGTGGATGTCATCCCCACTCTGGTAGGGAGGGTCAATCTTGCTCAGGTTTCTATGGTCATAAGACCTTTCCCTACCACTAGGGAAGTTGCTGCCACCATGGGACTCTAGTCCCAACTTTCTTCTTTGTCTATGAAGCTCTAGGGACTCCCTGTCTATAGCCAACTGCTCTCTTCTGATCCTAAGCTGAGCTTCTCCATACTTGAGCAGTCTCTCTTTCCTTTCATGAGAGGATTCCCTCCTATGAGGGGAAACAGAGGTCCCTACTAAGGTGTCAGAATGGTTAGACTCCTGAGAAGGAGATCTTGACCTTCTAGGCACACTCATAACTCTTCCTGGTGGGACAAAGGGGAGGCCATTCTGGTCCTCCTCCTCATCTTCAGGAGGAGCTGGATTTTCCAGGGCAAGATCATTGTCATCTTCCTGGCCAGTTTCAGAGGTCAGGTCCTGGGTTTCTTCACCCCTGGTCCCTTCCTCATCTTCTGCCCCACCCTCTCTGCCTGCCCCTTCAGACCCTGTGGGTCTTCTGAGATCATCCAACAGAAGCACCTCTATGAGGCGTTGGGTGTTGGCACTTTTGCCTGTCTTCAGCTTCCTAGTACTGCACAATGCTCTCAATTCCAAGAATTGGAGGTTGTCATACTTGGATGGTAGAAGCCCATTGGCTTCTGGTAGGGACCCACTGGTTCCTGGCCTTGAAGACATCACTAGTGAGGTGTGGTGTATGCACTACCTACTCTAGTGTGGCCTACTAAACTCTCTTGAGTTGTAGAAAGGGTGTGCTAAGCCCTTGACACACAACTCTAAGTTCAGTAGAACTTACTGTATTTCTAAGCTTGAATTTATATGTACCTGAGGTACCTTTAGTGGTTTTCAGTTAGTCATACACTTGAGATTATCTGGTAAAACAAAGGCAAGCTTGAATCCAACCGCTGCACACCAATGTGAGAAGTTGGCCTGGTATATGCTGTCCACTAGTTATAGTGGGCACCTTGCACCAGTCCAAACGATCTTTATTGATGATAGGTTTAAAGACAACCTTTATTGAAAGCTATCCTAGTGGTAGCTATGGAGAGCAGCCTTCAGACTAAGTCTTGAAGGAGTGTTAAGCTGTTTGTTTTACCAGTTATAATCTCGTGAATGACCAAATGAAAGGAGAACCACACCAGGTATATATAAAATATATGTATTTATTACTAAACACTACCCAATAGTCTCTTTATGAGGCTAGAGGTCAAAGTACACAAGTTGCAAGTCAAATAGCACAGTAAATTAGCACAATATACGATTAGCCCTAGGGGCGTACCAAACCATATATTAAGAAAGTGGTATAAGAACCACGACTTAAGTAGACACAAGGCCTAGAGCCTGTAGAATCGCTGGGACCCCAAGGAACCACCCAAGGTAGTGACACAGGGGACCCACGGGGCTGTGTGCAGTGTGTGAACACAGCCGCGAGCTCCGTTATCGTCTATGGGAAAGTCACGGTTAGAGTTTTAGAGTTTAAGGACACTTAGAAATTGATTAGGACCAAACCCTCTTGGACTTAGACAGTTCTAGGGTCAACACCCACGGGAGCACCGGAGTACTCGAGTTACCTCACCCAGGGAAGCCGGGTGCATAGGTGTCGAATGGTGTCGGGTCGCGTCGTCGATTTCAATGGCAGCCTGCAAGGAAGTGCTGCTGCCGGGAAGATGCGAAGTGTCCGAAGAGATCCAAGCCTGGATCGGAGATGAGAAGAACCTGAAAGCAGAGGGGACAGAGCAAACACAAGGAGATGATGGACGGAGCGCTGAAACTTTTCAGACACTCCCCCCCAGTCACAGATCTGGGTTGAATCCATCATCATTCTTTAGCTCACTTTGCCACCCCAGTTCAGACATAGCTATATGCAAATCAGTCTTGACCCTGTGCCTCATGGGAACAGTCCAGCCCGAACTGCCAAGCCATGTCTTCCCTGGACCGGAAACAGAGGGGACAGAGCCTGGGTCACTTGCCAGTGACCACGGGCACGATAGTCGAATGCCCACCGATGTCGGGTGCTTCAGGTGAAAGAGGTGAAGCTTGACTCTTCAGCCACGAGGACCAGGAGGCGTCGACGATGACCAGGAGCTGGATTCGAGCTGTACCACAAAGGATGTCGAGTGCTGCAGTGCTGGTGTCCGGATTGAACACAACAAGCCTTGGCAACAGCAACCCACGCATAAAGGAGAAAGATGCTTCTGTGCAGACCAGCAAGATCTGAGGGACTCACCACTCGGTGGGGAGTCAGGGCATGTCTGGAGCAACCAGGGAAGCCCAAAGAAAATCAGAGTTGCCTTCACAGGGACCCACCAGTCGACGGACCAGGGATCGCAAAGGAGCCTCAAGCGGAAATGCAAGAAGCGGGCCCACGGAACACTGGTGGAGTGTAGGCTCACAATCTTCAGTGCAAATGGTGCTCGGGGCCTGGACTACAAGTAACCCAAAGAAGGACCTCAAGAGATGTCGAGAAGTCGATGCACTAGCAAATGTGCACGGTGTCCAAGAGTTCCGGTTCCACGTCACTCGTGAGGGCTGCGGGTCTCAGCTTTGCTGGGGATTCGGGTCGGCCTCTGAGAAGTCTGGAAATCCTCTTCCTGGGCTGCAATTACTTTGTAGTCTGGCGGGAGCTTCGGAGATGCAGACCGGCAAATGCTTTGTTGGTGCCTGCCAAGCAGGGGAGTCACTCCTTGACCCCAAGGGAGATTTCTTCAGTCCTCTAGTCTTGAGTAGAGCGTCGAAGTTCCAGGATTCAGTTGCAGAGTTTCGTCCAGGGATATCTAAAGTCCTGTGGCCAGGGGTTCCTTACTTATACCAAAGAAGGGGTTGGACTAACTCTGGGGACCCACCTATGGGAGGGTTTGGAAAGAGGGGTGGCTACACCCATTTCCTTTGTCCAGTTTCACGCCAGAGCAGGGGCTGGCAGCCCCTGCAACCGGTTTGAACTGGGGTATGCACGAGGACACCAAATGTGCCCCCAGTGCAGGACTTCAAAGCACTCTTGGAGTGCACCCACCCAGCCCCAATCCACTAAGGCCTGTCTGGGAGGTGGTAACACCTCCCTGTGACAGGAAACCTATTGTCCAGGCCTCCCCTGCCGGAGTTTCGGTCAGCAGCAGGAGGCCAGACTCGTGTCTGTGGCTGCAGCATCCATTTTGTGATGCCAGGCTCTGTAAAGTTTCTACCGGGTATACCGGTGCTGTCATGTCTCTCCCTCTAGAAGGGTGGGATCATACTCCCACACCAGTTACTGGTGTGGGGGTATGATTCCAAGGTGTTTGACACCAAACACGACATGTTTCCGTGCAGCCATCCCAAAGTTAGCATTTACCGCTAGGATATAATGCACTTAAGAGTATATGGTCAGGCTGCACCACAGACAACCCCGGAGAGGAGATTCCGAAGGCTGCAGAGGGGCTCTGCTCATACATGGGCACCCTCTCACATAAAACCAAGCACCCTGCCTTCAGGATTGATAAGGCCTGCCATAGGGGTGACTGATAGGTTTCTATGTGCAGTGATAGGTGAGATATAGTGAACCTATATCTCTGTAAGGGGTGCATGCACCACCTTACTCAGGCTGCTGTAGCAGTCCTGTGGTGTCATTTTGGAGGGCCTTCCAGGGGTGGCACAATACATGCTTCAGCCCCTGGTAGGCCTCTGGGGTACCTATGCCCTGGGTACATAGTATACCATATACTAGGGACTTATAAGGGCACCCCAGGATCCAATCTGAGGTGTACTTAAGGTACATGGAATCAATTTAGAGAGGAAGCAGCTAGGCTGGGGTCCTGGATAGCAGGGCCCCAGCCAGACTAAAGTCGAAAAACAGTGATACATCAGCAAAAAGTGGGGGTAACCATAAGAGGCAGATCCTACTCTCCTACAACTGCCACTTTGCTGTTTGCTTTGCTGGGTTGGCCTGCTGCCTGCTGTTTCTTGAGTGAGAGGACTGGACATTGCTCTCTGCATCCTACTTTCTAAAGTTTCTCCAAGGGCTTGAGTTGAGCTTGCCTCCTGTTGGAAATGTCAGGGCCTTCAAAGACTTCACCTGCAGAGGAGAAAGGAAGATGGCGGATTGAGTCCGCTCGGGACGATGCCTACTGTTGACCCCTCTCCCTTACGGCTTCGTCTTAGCATATGAGGAAATGCAGACTCCAATTTTGACCTGAAAAACGGTCGGCAGTCGTTGACTCACCCTGCCGCTGCTGACAGCGGAGAAGTGCAGAAAAGCAAGTGGAGCTGCCAGACACGGCGGGCAGAAACAAAAAACGCTTTGATGTGGCGGCTGTGCTCGGCGGTCGCTCACAACTGTTTCCAGGTGAGCAGAGTGGCACAGTGGTGTCACACCGGGCTGCTTGCTTATTTTCTCCCTGCTTATACTTCAAACGTGATACTGGTGATACTGGTGGCACTAGCAAACGTCGGATGTGTTTGCTTCAGGCTGTGTAATGGCCCCACAGCGTACAGTTGCTCCCAAAGGACGTGTGCACATTGGTGATTCCGCAGTGACAACTAGAGCAGTGGGAACAGCGGGAACAGCAGGAGCCGTAACAACAAGTCCAGTTTTGGTGGAGGGGGGTCTTGGTGCGTGTAGCAGAACTGGGGACACTGGTGCAGCAGTCAATATAGATACTCGTTCCCAGCTGGGAAGACCAATCTTGCGTTTATTGTGGTCAGGCAGGGCTGGTGGGCTGCTCCGGTCCTGTGACTCTGAAACATCCATTCCTGGGCTTGAGATGGCTGATGCACTGATTAATGCGATACATGAAGGCTGGGGTGATAAGGGTGGTCCCCCAGCCTTTTCTATTGTGAATACAGAACCTTGAGCAATTGTACAGCAGGGGAGTGGCCCCTCTGTGGTCGACTGCAGTAGTACTGAAGAAGTGTTTCCAGAGGCTGGGAGAGAGGGAGAAAGAGAGAGCCACGGAGTACAAATGCAGCCAGAACCAGGTGATTGTAGTTCTTCAGTACGTTCCGCCATCCAACCTGCTGTGTCAACTCAAGTACAGTCTGACCTACCGCTCTCTGCTAACAATCTAAATATTACAACCCCCAGTGATGTGGACCCTCACTCTCAAACTATTGCTACTTTAAACTTGGTATGTCAAATGCAAACGTCGTTGCCTAGCAGTAATCCTGAGCTATCTGCTGGGTCTGCGCACACTTATCCTGACAATGTTCTTTTGGATACTCAAGGTGGTGCCCTGTTGGAGTCCGTGGCTCTGTCAGTGAATGTAACTGGTGAGGAAGGTGAGACTGACAACGTTTTGGTATCAGACACATCCAAAGTACGAGAGGCTCCAAAGGCGAGAGGTTCCAAAAGTACCAGAGGGGCTAAAGGTGGAAAAGGCCGCTGCGGCACCAAACTTCCACTTACTACCACAGTTGGGCGACTTAAGGATTCCGCCCTGAGCAGCACGAAAGCTTATTCTGGCTTTAGTCCTCTGGGCAAATGGGTGGCATCAAAAGGAGAGGTTAAAGCCATTATTTCACGACTTTCCAATTCTGGCAATGTGGAGGCCGTGTTACCTACGGTCCCTATATCACAGGCGGCAGTTGAGGGGGTGACTCACTAATATCTCCTCGCCCTTGTGCGAGCTCAATGGTCCCGCCAACAGTCCAGGTGGCCAGTACCGAAGGGAATTCGGGCAGAGATTCTGAGATACCTGGTTCTGTACCTCCCTCCGCAATATCAACAGCGTCCAGTAACTCGATGGAAGGGCCAGCTGCTGGGCTCTCGCACTCTCTGGAGCGGGAGGTGCCTTCTTTGTCCACAATTCTGCAGGCGTTATTCATTCAGAGAACTGAGGCACAGGAATACTACCTCCAAACTACAGCCGACAGTCGGGAGATCAAACAAGCACTTTTGGATATCACCACTAAGGTCGCCTCATTGTCCTCAGATGTCACGGGCCTGCAGGAACGGTATGCAGCAGTTGAAGAAGTTAACACCTTTACTTTAAGATTTGCTAAAACCTGTGAAAATCAGATGGCACTCTTATATTCTAAAGTTGAGGACCTTGAAAACCGCCAACAGCGGCATAATTTACGCGTCTTTGGCATACCGGAGGGCAGAGAAGGATCAGACCCATGGGCTTACATAGTTAATTTATTTCAGCAGGCGTTTCCAGATCTGGCTGACTGGGACATGGACTCGCAAGTCCAGCGGGCGCATCAACTACCTCTTACTATTACACAAGTGAATCAAGTCAAGTCATCTCGTTCATGTCCAATTCTAGTATTCCTGGGCAACTTTTTGTTGCGTCAAGCAATCTACGTAAAAGCCCGTCCTTCTACTCAAGTCAAATTAGACTCGATTACCATGTTTGTGCGTTCAGATCTGTGTAAGTCTACAATGGACAAGCGGTGGAAGCTCCACCAGTTAATCGATCCCTTTAAGTCAGTCTGCTCACCAGTGTTTCTACAGGAACCAGCTCGTTTGAAGATCATTAGAAATGGACAATCGCATTTCTTTTACACTGAGCATGATGCTCGACAAGCACTATCAGCTTGGCAGACTGAATCTACTGGCTAAAAATACAGCGAGGGTTAGATATGTAAAATGATATGCCACAATGAGCACAGTGCTGCTCTCTTTTTTTTCTTTTTTTTGCCCTCTCAAATTCTGGTGAATCTGTACTTTCTCTTCTTTTCTTACATACTAGTAAGGGGTGTGGAGGGAGGACAGTGGGTGGTGGGTCGTGGGAGGGGGGTTGCTCTCCCGTGGCTGTCATTCAACGACAGCTGGACAAGGGGGTGATTCCTTTCTGTAGGCACTGGGGGAGGGTATAGTCAGGGGTAAGCTGGGGGGTGTTTTGTCTGATAGCGACTTTCCATCATGCTACTTGAGGGTTGGGGTGGGAGGGGGTGAGGGTGGGAAGGGGTTAAAAAGCCAATCAACAGTTGAAAATATAGGTGCATAACATAAGGCGCTTGAAGAAGGAGTCAGAAGAATACAAATTATGTAATGTCTGACTTGAAATGTATGTGTTGGAATGTCGTGGGGTTGAATCAAGCTATAAAACAGCGACTAGTCAAAGAGGAACTCCGTGTATTTAAGCCACATCAACTTGGCCTAACCGAGGCTCATCTTGCATATAAGGGCAGATCACTGATAAGACAGCTAGGGTATGACACACTAATATGCACTTCACAAGCTGTTTCTATCCGTGGGGTTGCTATATTGAAGGCTAGGAATTTTGTAGCCACTGTTTTACGCACATTAGCTGATACTAAGGGTAGGTGGGCAATAGTTCAGTTGTTGATAGCAGGGCGTAAGGCTACGATCTGTGTAGTATATGGTCCTAACTCAGACTGTACCGATGTTTTTGATTATTTAAGTTCTGAACTATTGGGGTGGGCCGGGGATCTGATTATTATGGGCGACTTCAATTGCATTATGGATTGCAAAATAGATACTACCAACAGCAAAATACGGGCTAGAATGGTCAAAACTAGGGCAGCTTTGGTGGCATTATTGCACATACATCAGCTCGATGATGCTTGGAGGACACTCTTTCCAATGCTCCCAGGGTATAGGTTCTATTCCCATCCACACAAACAGTATTCTCGGATTGATATGATATTTATCAAGAGGTCACTGTTGGAACATGCCCGCATAGAAGTCTGTCCCAAAATTACATCTGACCATAACCCAGTAATGCTAACGCTACAGAAACAACTTGGTGTCAGAAACGATCCTTGGGATTTTTCATTTCCCAGGCACTTGCTTAGCAATCCTGAATATATGGTTCACATTAGAGGGGCATTGAAGGAGTATCTAAACAATAATCTGGGTACCAACAGCATTTCAATAGTCTGGGACTGTATGAAAGCCTTTGTCAGGGGGCAACTCTTCAGATTGTTTTAGCACAAAATATGTGTGCAACTGCAGTGGTAGAACAGGATCGTCATGATTATTTAGATCTGGAACATCAACATGCTAGGGTGATCGGGGCAAGGGACCTAATGGCGCAGCTAATATACATTCGGCTTCTGGAGGTTCAGTCCAAAATCAATAGAGGGCTAATGGATAAAATTGCTATTAACTATCATAAGCATAAAACTTTACAGTATGAGTATGGAGAAAGGGTGGGGCGTGTCCTGGCAATTCAAATTGCTGATCAGAAGGCTAGGTCTAATATCAAACTGATTAAAGGGGATTGCGGTCTGTCCTTCACTCAGCCACAGGATATAGCGGAGCAGTTTAGATTATTTTATGCTAGCTTATCTTCAGAGTCTGAACCATTCAATAAATACACTTTTCTTGCGTATTTGCAGGAGAGTCACATGCCTCAACTCGACTCCTGTGACTCTATAGAATTGCAAAAAGATATAGAACCAGTCGAGGTCGAGGATGCTATAAAATCTCTGCCCTCAGGCAAAGTGGTTGGTGAGGACACCATTCCGCTTGAATTTTATTAAACTTTCAGGGATATACTTGTACATGTCTACACGCAGTTGAGTATGTACATCGTTAGTGGGACGACACTCCTGCCTCATGGAGTACTACTAATATTGTGGTATTCCCTAACAAGGGGAAGCCAATTGATGACAGAGGTTCTTATCGTCCAATATCCCTAATTAATTCTGACGCCAACATTTTTTCTAAGATCCTGGCTACACGCCTTGCTCCTGTTATTTACAAGTTTGTCTCGGAGCAGCAGCGTGGCTTTGTCCCTGGCAGAGATGTTATGTTATGTTAATTTTATTTATATAGCGCATTAATGCCCTGAGGCGTCTAAGCGCTGTTTGTTTCAGCGAATGTAAATAAAACTGCCAGAGGAGTTATCCTGATTTTAACAACCAGGTCTTTACAGCCTTCCTGAAAGATAGAAGACTTGGTTCATTCTTTATCCCCAGAGGGAGTGTATTCCATATTTTAGTTGCTTCCATCACAATGCTCCTCCCGCCCCATCATGTTGTCTTAAAACTGGGCTGTATCAACAGGTTTGTGGTAGCTGATCGAAGTTTCCTTGCCGGAACATACTGCTTGAAACTGTGATTCAGAAAGGCCGGGCCCAGATTATGCACTGCTTTGTAGGTTAGGCAGAGTACCTTAAAAGTTGTTCTTTGTTTAATGGCGAGCCAGTGTAGGTCTTTCAGACCTTGAGTCACTGAGCAAAATTTAGGGATTTTCAATAGGAGTCTTGCCGCGGCGTTTTGTAAAACCTGAAGCTTATGTAGATTATATTTCGGAGGCGTCAAAAGCAAACTGTTGCAGTAATCTATTTTTGATCAAATTAATGCGGTGACTAGGGTTTTTTGCAGGTTAGCCGGTATGAAAGGCAGGACCTTTTTAATTATTCTGAGAGTGTTGAATGTGGAGGAGGTGAGTGTATTTACTTGATCTGCAAAATTTAGTTTGTTATCGATAATTACTCCTAGATTTCGTGCTTTATCCACTGGGGTGGGTATTTGACCCATAGTAGTTGGCCATTCCTCAGGGCCCCAGAAATGTAGTTCAGGGCCAAACAATAGTACCTCAGTCTTTTCTGAGTTTAATTTAAGGCAATTTTATCCATCCAATTTTGGACCGCTCTCATGCAGTTTAGAAATCTGTTTCCAGTGCAACCAACATTTTTCTCTATGGAGACGACAATCTGAGTGTCGTCAGCATAGGACGTAAGCGAGAATCCAAACTTTCTTATCAGGGCTGCTAATGGGGAAACATAAATGTTAAAAAGAGTAGGGCTATGCGACGATCCCTGTGGGACTCCACAAGTCAGGGAGAACGAATGAGAGGGGAGAAGTTCTCTAACTTCACGACTTGTTCCTGATCTGCTAGATAGGATTTCAGCAAATTCCATGCATGACCTGTGATTCCACATGTCATTAGGCGGTTTAGAAGTAGTTTGTGGTTGACAGTGTCAAACGCCGCCAAGAGATCAAGCAGGATCAGGGCAGCCCGTTTTCCCTGATCTAGTTCCTGCCTGATCTCTTCCGTTGCCTTGAGCAGTGCTGTCTCTGTGCTATGGCTGGATCGGAAACCAAATTGTGTGCTGTCCAACAGTTTATTTGTTTCGATAAAAGAGACCAGTTGTTTGTTCAAAATTGTTTCTGCTATTTTCGCTGGTAATGGTAGGCGGGAGATTGGTCGATAGTTGCACGGCTCTTTATGATCAAGAGAGGCTTTTTTCAGAAGAGGGATCACAATCGCTTTTTTCCAGATCTTAGGAAACATTCCTGTTTCACACATAGTTTGAAAAATAGGCATTAATCTGGCTGCAGTGATTAGTGCTACTAGTTTTGTTATGTTTGGCGGGCATGGGTCCTCTGGTGATCCCGATGTGGTGGTGTTTAGTAGTTTTATAATATACTCTGTTGATGGAGGGCTAAATTCATTCAAAGGTTTAATTGTATTAGGGTAGTGATCTTTCTCTGCTCCTGATGTTGGCATCATGCATGGTTGATCGTCTGCGAAGTTTTTATAAATTGTGTCAATTTGTTCTAAAAAGAAGTCTGCTAGCGCATTACAAAAGGGCTGATTGGCATTCATGGATTTGTTATTATGATTGGTTGTTAGCTCAGTCACTGTGCAAAAGAGTTCTTTGGTTGAGTTTTTTGCGCCCTCGATCTTATTTGTAAAATATGCTACTTTGGCTTTTAATATACTGTCTTTATATACTGCTATTTGCTGTTTATATTTTTCTTTTTCTTCCTCCTTATATGAGCCGCTCCATTTTCAATCCTGTTTCCTGCAGCTTTGCTTACATTTCCTGAGCTCTAGGGAAAACCATGGAGCTGATGGGTTTTGCTGCATTAGTTTTATCATTTTAACAGGTGCTACCTGATTTGATGCTGCTCCAGCCATTTGTTATATTGTTCGGCTGCTGTATCCACATCATTTCCTGTCTCTATTTTAATATTTTTTAGAATATTGTTAAAATGATCTGCTTTCACATTTCGCCAGTTTCGTACCAGGTGACAGGCCCCGGATTTCCCTGTCTTACCATTGGGTTTCGGAAGTAGCAAATCAAAAAAGATTGCTTTGTGATCGGTCCAGGCTAATTGAGTGGTCTTTATGTTGACTATATTGTGATTGTTAGTAAAAATCCCATCCAAAGTATGCCCTGCTAGATGTGTTGGTTCGGGAACAACTTGCTCTAGGCCCAGAGCAGAGAGAGTTTGTAGGAGTAGGACAGTGTCAGAATCTGACTTTATTTCTAGATGATAATTGAAATCTCTCAAAACTGTAAAATTATTTCCTAAAATAAAGTTTTCCAAGATATCCGTTATTTCTTGGGGAAAGCCTTTCCTAGTGTTTGGGGGTCTATATAGCAGTATCCCCTTAAAGGATGTTTGTTTGGTGCTTTCTATCGAGAAAGTGATTGTTTCTCCAAAGGAAGAAATGGATGGTTGACAATTCGCTGTTAAGTCTTCCCTTACTATGATTGCAGTCCCTCCTCCCCGCAGGTGTTTCCTGTCACATCTATAGATGTTAACCTTTTGGGAGTGCTGTCTGTATATCTATGTCACAAGTGGTGTCCGCCCAAGTTTCTGTGAGAAAGGTGATAGCTGGTCTGTGTGTCTCCATAAGTAGATTGAATTCATTACTATGTTTTATTAAGGATCTAGTATTTACTAATACACATAATAGCTTATTTGTTCTGGTAGTATCATTCGAACTGGAAAACTTTAGTGTGTTGGTGTTCTTCATATGTTTTTGGGTATATCCCGAGGTTCTGTTGTCTAGAACTGTTTTAGTCTCAGAAAAGAGCTTACTTGGCTTAGCGTTTACTTTAAGCCCACAAGTTGTGCAGCATTTAGATGCTTTAGTCTTTATGCGTGAGCAATCAAAATTTATACAACTTTCCCTTTTGCCTTTATTCAGTCTTAGTATTGTGTCTCGAGTCAAGTGTTCTACTTTGAAAAGACCAGAGTTTCCGGCCCTGGGCGCGGTCCAGGCGCGGACGGGCGCAGACGGGCTTGCCTTTGGCGCGGCGGCTCACATTAACACTGCCGTATCTGCCTTCGATGTTTCCGGCAAACTTAATCAACGGATAGGGATGGTCATGCTGGACGCAGAAAAGGCGTTTGACAGAGTTGCTTGGGAAGCTCTCTGGCTGACCATGCTAACATTTGGTCTTGGCTCTCAATGTATTTCCTCCGTGCAGAAGCTTTATAAGAAGCCGGTAGCAGCAATCAAATTGAATGGCATGACATCTGTCCTATTCACAGTCCAACGGGGGACACGGCAGGGCTGCACATTGTCCCCCTTACTGTTTGCACTGTATATCGAGCTGTTCATAAGGCATCTGCAACAGAATGGAGGGACATCCCCAGTGTGTTTTAACGGTGTTGAACTTAAGGTTACTGCATACGCAGGCGATAGTGCAGTCTTTTCTGCTAACCCTGGAGAAGCTATAGTTAACATTACGAGAGAGGCTCAGCTATTTGGTTGCTTTTCCAGCTATAAGTTGAACTTAGCCAAGACTCAGACAATTGTAAACTTTCAATCTGTAAATTTGCCTCTCGCACTAGGGGTAACACAAACAGCTACTTACCTCGGTGTCTGTCTTAGCAGTCAGGTCGACAACATTGTGTCTTTAAACTACGAACCGTTACTCAAAACAATCTCAGCTAAACTGCGCAGCTGGCACGGGCTTCCTATCCGCATCTATGGGAGGTGCAACATAATCAGAATGATTGTATTGCCTACATTTTTATACTTATATCGTTCGATATCTCTTCAGGTCCCTCGGTGCCTCTTCAAGTGATTAGGCAGTGCTATAGGCAGTTTTATTTGGGGGTATAGACGCGCCAGGAGGGCTCTCCGGCTTATGAAATTACCTTATACACAAGAGGGTTTTAAGCTTCCAGACTTCAAGCTCTACTACTGGGCTGCTTGTCTTGGCCGGATTCAGGGCTTGCTTTGCGGGTCGGATGTTGGTCCAGCTTTGTTGTCCTATCAGTTAGCTTGTGGTCCGTCAGCTGGGTACATGTTATATAAGACCTCCGATCCTAACTACCTCAAGCGAGTTAAGTTTAAGGTAGTTAGAGATATTACCATGGATTGGCAGGACATCTGTAAGCAATACTCTTTACACTGGCTTCATTATTATACGCTGCTATGGGGCAATCCTATACTGCCTGATATATTTCAAGATACTATTGGAAAAAGCTGGCAACGTAACAGCATCAATCAGATCGGCCAACTATACTATGCACTCGGGTTTCATTCTTTCATCTCATTAAAAGCCGATTTGGGGTTATTACAGAATACCTTTTTTAAGTATCTACAAATCAGGGATTTTTTCGTCAGCGGTCAAAAGCTATTAGTCAAGCCAAATCAGTCGGAAATACTGTTGGGAATATCTACGAGTTACGGCCAAAGCGCAATCAGCTCTGCTTATCAGAAATTTCTTGCTGCAGCTAATGATGAGAGCATACAGATAGCTACCAAACTAAGACGGTTGATATAACGGCTGAGGAAATACAGGAGTCAATGGGTGTACTGGACAGGGCTGTAACTTCTGTCAATTTGAAATTACAACAGCATCGGACAATTTACATGCTGTATTATACGCCGGCGATTGTTGCTAAGTGGGATGTATCTCGACCCTCTATTAAGTCACTCTGTCCAAAATGCCAACTCTTCGCTGCAGACTTAAGGCACATGTTTATTGATTGACCCGGGCTGAAAAGATTTTGGAATGAGGTTTCTAATATCCTTATTTCACTTCTCAGCCAAAACTTTCAGTTTACTGAAAAGGAAATATTCCTGTGGATTAAATGTGATGATGCAAGGTATGCAAGTCTTTTAGCTACTATCATCATAGTATGTGCCCGACTATGTACAGCTAGAGTCTGGATAAACAATGTTGGTCCAAATGTTTGCGAAGTTTGGCTTTTCCTCCGGCAGGTGTATGAGATGGAATTTGCTTTGGCTAAGGCCAGAGGGTCTTGCTCCTGACTTAAATTTAATAGGATTTGGGCTAGCCTCCAATGGGATTAATGGTGCACTGTCACTTTAAATATGTTCTCTTCTTTACATTCCAACTCCTAATATCAATCTTAAAAAATGGAAAATTGTCGTTATTCTTTGTACTTCTGTATTTTTGTATTTGATTTTTACTCCGCTACCTGGTTTATTCCTATTTTTCCAGCTACGACAGAAGCATCTAAGGATTGAAACTATGTGAAGTTAACATTTCTAACGTCAAAGTATAATTCATGTACAATCTATGTCTTACCCATTCTTCCTTTTTTCCTGTCTTTTTTTCTTTGCTGATTGTACTGTATTGTGTTATATTTATGGCTCAATAAATTATTAAAAAAAAAAAAAAAAAAGACTTCTCCTGCATCTTGCTACCAGCACCTGTGCTCCTCTACTGTGAGTCCTGACCAGCCAAATGGTGCCAACCCCAGTCCTGGGCCCTTGAAGTTGGATTTGTTGCTGCAACCAAGAGACCAACGCATTGACCCCAAAGCGTCAGTTTGAAACCAGAGCATGCCTGCAAAATTGACGCATCCCCACTGCCTGCATCGAAGCTGTGGTCCCCGCTCGCTGAGATCGCGACGTAACAACCGTGACTTACAACACAGCCTCAGAAGAACCACCACTGCGTGAGTCTCAACAATGCACCCCCGACGTCTGTGGTGCATCATCTCGACTCGGACGCATTGCCTTTTGGTCCAGCGGTTCAACTTCGACGCCATGCAATTAACGCATCATGCTGGTGACATCAACGCATCATCAACGCCTCGTCACCTTCAAGAACCAAGGCCTTGTACCCGACGCATCACCTCCTCTGCGCAACTTACCGTCCTGGAGTGGTAAAGCTTCAACAACATAGCACCGGCTTAAGGAACTGCCGCATTATCTGCATCCACGACGCCTCATCTCCTCTGTGCCATGCATCATCTTTGATTTTTGACGCATCCCAGTTACTGTTAAGGGTCTGCGTGATTCCTGTACCCAAGCCCACGCTCCATCGTGGTCAGATTGAACTTTTGGATTTGTCCAGGTCAAGCATGTCCAGATAGCCCCGGTTGAAGCTATAGATTTCTAAGCACTTTATTTTTATTTAATCTTTGAAAATAAATTCATACCTTGACTTGTGTATTTTGGATTTTTGTTGTTTTGGTCTTATTTTACTCAGATAAATATTGGCTATTTTTCTAAACTGCTGTGGAGTGCTTTTGTGATGTTTTCACTGTGTTACTGTGTGTGGGTGCACAAATTATTTGCACATTGCCTCTTCAGTTTAGCCTGACTGCTCAGTGCCAAGCTATCAGAGGGTGAGCACAGGTAAACGAAGGGTGTATTACACTTACCCTGACTAGGATAGTGGGTCCATACTTGGACAGGGTGCATACCTCTGCCAACTTGAAACCCCCGGCCTTATTTACAAGCCCATTGCGCCGCAGGTGTGGATAGAAATGGGCTGTATCTTGTAGATACGGCTCATTCCTGCCCTTTTATTTTGATGCATGGCAGCACATCAGAAAGAATTGCTGCACTGCAGTGCGTCAAAATATAGCAAATGAGCACCCCCATTTACAACACCTAGTGGCACCATGCATGATACAAGGGCAAGGAAATACCATTATACATCTGCCCCCAGATATGTTAAACACCTCTGACAGATTTGGTTTGTTCAACGTGTTCAAATCGATTGACACTGGAATGGAGATTGGGCCCTATTTAATGCTGAGTAGTGGAACATAGAAAATTGTAAAGTTAATGCATATTATTGCACCCAAAGAGTTGGCATTTAGCATAACCCAAAAATGCTGCAGAATCATACAACAATATAGGCTTAACAAATAACATTAGCCCTAAAGACCATCAGAATGATGCTTTTGTCACAGCTTAGAAGTTGTTTTGGCTGAAATTTGTTCCCAATAATGACTGTCTTATTATCCGTTTGAGTTATTGAAAATTGAGTTTAATGTCATACGCCACCCCGCAATAACTATGTTGAATGGCTGAATGAATGGTTATTTGTAAAGTGTACTAACACTTCATTATATGGTGTGATGTAGCTTGAACTAGGTGTTCCAGGGCACGCTAAACAGTTAGATGGAGGAAATAAATAGAGGTACAACAATATCTAATGGTTTGCATGGTCCATTTTGGAACAGAAGGCTTTACAAACAATAGCTAAAGATTCTTGGGGCTGAAACTTGACCACCAAAATCACTTTGTGCCCTGAAAGGCCACCTCTGCAAAGGGGAATGTCTGGGACAGGCCGAGGTAAAGGCTTATTGGTTTTGACACAAATATAGATAAACTAAAATGGCGTGAGTTGACTTTGTGTAAAAACCTAATACCGTTGTTTTTGCATAGGGATTTGTACATAGGAACAAAGCCTATGCTAACCACTGACTGGTCATACTTGCACCATGGCACATGGTTCTGTGTAGCATGAAGAAGAACTTAAGTGCCGCCAACACTGTCGTTTATAGCTAGAGACAATCCGTAAACACACTGCTAAACAGTTTTCTATCTTTTGCACATTTCTAGGCTGCAATTATGCACACAGCATGAAGGGTAGTAGACATTGGCTAGAATAATTATCTGTTTACAGAAGCCTAGCATGTTGTCAGCCAGTCTGAGTGAGAGGAGAAGATGTTCTGTTTCCAGTGCAACCAACATTTTTCTCTATGGAGACGACAATTTGAGTGTCGTCAGCATAGGACGTAAGCGAGAAGCCAAACTTTCTTATCAGGGCTGCTAATGGGGAAACATAAATGTTAAAAAGAGTAGGGCTAAGCGACGATCCCTGCGGATCTCCACAAGTCAGGGAGAATGAATGAGAGGAGAAGTTCTCTAACTTGAAATGAAAATGAAATTTGTACTTGTAAAGCGCACTTATACCCCCAAAGGGGTGTCCTGGCGCTGTACGCATACCGCTGTGGAACCCTTCCTGGCTTTTCCCTGTGAAATGTCCACTCCTGGGCACCCCCAGGGTGGGGCCGTTGTGGAGATTAAGCAAGCTATTGCCCAGAGTTGGACCCATGATTAGAATAGGCACCGAGGCGAGAATTATCAGGTCCGAGGAAATTGAGCCCAAGACCCGCCGAGGCGGGAATTGAACCCTGGTCCCGGGCCAGATCTCTGCATCAGGGTCTGCCACTCTAACCATTGAGCCACACTTCACGACTTGTTCCCGATCTGCTAGATAGGATTTCAGCAAATTCCATGCATGACCTGTGATTCCACATGTCGTTAGGCGGTTTAGAAGTAGTTTGTGGTTGACAGTGTCAAACGCCGCCAAGAGATCAAGCAGGATCAGGGCAGCCCCTTTTCTCTGATCTAGTTCCTGCCTGATCTCTTCCGTTGCCTTGAGCAGTGCTGTCTCTGTGATATGGCCGGATCGGAAACCAAATTGTGTGCTGTCCAACAGTTTATTTGTTTCGATAAAAGAGACCAGTTGTTTGTTCAAAATTGTTTCTGCTATTTTCGCTGGTAATGGTAGGCGGGAGATTGGTCGATAGTTGCACGGCTCTTTATGATCAAGAGAGGATTTTTTCAGAAGAGGGATCACAATCGCTTTTTTCCAGATCTTAGGAAACATTCCTGTTTCACACATAGTTTGAAAAATAGGCGTTAATCTGGCTGCAGTGATTTCTGCTACTAGTTTTGTTATGTTTGGCGGGCATGGGTCCTCTGGTGATCCCGATTTGGTGGTGTTTAGTAGTTTTATAATATACTCTGTTGATGGAGGGCTAAATTCATTCAAACGTTTAATTGTATTAGGGTAGTGATCTTTCTCTGCTCCTGATGTTGGCATCATGCATGGTTGATCGTCTGCGAAGTTTTTATAAATTGTGTCAATTTGTTCTAAAAAGAAGTCTGCTAGCGCATTACAAAAGGGCTGATTGGCATTCATGGATTTGGTATTATGATTGGCTGTTAGCTCAGTCACTGTGCAAAAGAGTTCTTTGGTTGAGTTTTTTGCGCCTTCGATCTTATTTGTAAAATATGCTACTTTGGCTTTTAATATACTGTCTTTATATACTGCTATTTGCTGTTTATATTTTTCTTTTTCTTCCTCCTTATATCAATCAATCAATCAATCAGACATTTGTAGAGCGCACTACATACCCGTGAGGGTCTCAAGGCGCTGGGAGGGGGGGGGGCCGCTACTGGTCAAACAGCCAGGTCTTGAGTAGCCTTCTGAAGGTCAGCAGGTCTTGGGTCTGTCGTAGGCTCAGTGGGAGGGTGTTCCAGGTCTTGGTGGTGAGGTGGGAGAAGGATCTCCCGCCAGTGGTTGTTCTTCGGATGCGAGGAACGGTGGCGAGTGCGAGGCCGGTGGAGCGGAGCTGGCGGTTGGGGATGTAGAAGGAAAGTCGTCTGTTGAGGTAGGCTGGGCCGGTCTTGTGGAGTGCCTTGTGTGCGTGGATGAGGAGCTTGAAGGATATCCTCTTGTTGATGGGGAGCCAGTGCAGGTTTCTCAGGTGGGGGGTGATGTGGCTGTGGCGTGGTACGTCGAGGATCAGTCGTGCAGAGGCGTTTTGGATGCGTTGCAGTCGTTTGATGAGCTTGGTCGGGGCTCCCGCGTAGAAAGCGTTTCCGTAGTCGAGTCTGCTGCTAACGAGGGCCTGTCACCTGGTACGAAACTGGCGAAATGTGAAAGCAGATCATTTTAACAATATTCTAAAAAATATTAAAATAGAGACAGGAAATGATGTGGGTACAGCAGCTGAACAATATAACAAATGGCTGGAAACAGCATCAAATCAGGTAGCACCTGTTAAAATGATAAAACTAATGCAGCAAAACCCATCAGCTCCATGGTTTTCCCTAGAGCTCAGGAAATGTAAGCACAGCTGCAGGAAACAGGATTGAAAATGGAGCGACCCTTGACCCTGCTAGGTAGGCCGCTCCCCCTCCGCACAGCACCGCCTGTGTGTCCTTGCCCCAGCTGCCGCTGCTGAGGAAGTTCGAGGCCCTCCTCCACCCGCAGGCTACCACCTGCACCTCATCCCTGGTGGCCAGTGGTAGGCCGTAGGTTTGTATCATCATATGTATCTTATTGTATTGCCTTTATTGTTATTTTGGTGTCTGTGACTGCTGTTGTCTGTTTCCCCCCGGTGCCTGTATTGGTCTGTGCCCTCTTTTTCCTTCTGTTCCCCTCGCTGCCCCCGTGTTTCTCTGCCCATTTTTGCCTTCTGTTCCCTTCGTTGCCCCCGTGTTTCTCTGCCCGTTTTTGCCTTCTGTTCCCTTGTTGCCCCCGTAATTCTGTGCCCGTTTTTGCCTTCTGTTCCCCTGTTGCCCCCGTAATTCTGTGCCCGTTTTGCCTTCTGTTCCCCTGTTGCCCCCGTAATTCTGTGCCCGTTTTTGCCTTCTGTTCCCCTGTTGCCCCTGTAATTCTGTGCCCGTTTTTGCCTTCTGTTCCCCTGTTGCCCCCGTAATTCTGTGCCCGTTTTTGCCTTCTGTTCCCCTGTAATTCTGTGCCCGTTTTTGCCTTCTGGTCCCTTGTTGCCCCCGTAATTCGGTGCCCTTTTGCCTTCTGCTCCCTTCGTCGCCCCTCACCGCTCCCGCTCCAGCTGCTGCGTCCCCTGCGGCCCCGCCCCCTGACCGCCCATTCGCTGCCCCTGCCCTGCCTCCCGCCTCCCAGCTGCTCCTCCCTCCCACCTCCCCATATATGGCGGCCGCTGCGCGGTGAGGAGAGCGACCCTTGACCCTGCTAGGTAGGTCGCTCCCCCTCCGCACAGCACCGCCTGTGTGTCCTTGCCCCAGCTGCCGCTGCTGAGGAAGTTCGAGGCCCTCCTCCATCCACAGGCTACCACCTGCGCCTCATCCCTGGTGGCCAGTGGTAGGCCGTAGGTTTGTATCATCATCTGTATCTTATTGTATTGCCTTTATTGTTATTTTGGTGTCTGTGACTGCTGTTGTCTGTTTTCCCCCGGTGCCTGTATTGGTCTGTGCCCTCTTTTTCCTTCTGTTTCCCTCGCTGCCCCCGTGTTTCTATGCCCGTTTTTGCCTTCTGTTCCCTTGTTGCCCCCGTAATTCTGTGCCCGTTTTTGCCTTCTGTTCCCCTGTTGTCCCCGTAATTCTGTGCCCGTTTTTGCCTTCTGTTCCCCTGTTGCCCCCGTAATTCTGTGCCCGTTTTTGCCTTCTGTTCCCTTGTTGCCCCCGTAATTTGGTGCCCTTTTGCCTTCTGCTCCCTTCGTCGCTCCTCACCGCTCCCGCTCCAGCCGCTGCGTCCCCTGCGGCCCCGCCCCCCCTGACCGCCCATTCGCTGCCCTTGCCCTGCCTCCCGCCTCCCAGCTGCTCCTCCCTCCCACCTCCCCATATATGGCGGCCGCGGGCAGCGGGCGCGCCAGCGAGGCGCGCCTAAGGCAAGCCCGTCTGTGCCCGTCCGCGCCTGGACCGCGCCCAGCGCCAGGACCCCTGGTCCCCACTCCCGCCACGACGACTGCCGCCGCTACGATGCCAGCACACTCCACGCCCTCAACTCCGGACGGACCCACACCTGCTTCAAAGCCGCCCCGAAACGCACACAGGGTCCCTTCACCTGCCGGAACTGCAGCTACACCAGCCTCAGAGCCGCCGAACCACCCGCCAAGAAAGGCCACAATCACCTCCGATGCATCCTACTGAACACCCGCTCCGTACGCAAACATGCCGTCGAGCTCTGGGACCTGCTCGACACTTCATCCCCGGACGTCGCCTTCCTGACAGAGACCTGGATGAACAACTCCTCCGCACCCGACATCGCCATTGCCATCCCAGATGGCTACAAGATCACCCGCAGAGACCGCACCAACGGAGTCGGAGGAGGAATCGCCATCGTCCACAAGAACAGCATCAGGGTCTCGACCAGCACCAACGACACTCTCAGCACCGCCGAACACATGCATTTCCAGATCCACACAGACCCCAACTCCACCCTCAGAGGCACCCTCGTCTACAAACCCCCCGGACCCCGACCCCAGTTCAGCGACTCCATCGCCGACTTCATCAGCACGCACGCCCTGACCTCCACCGACTACATCCTTCTCGGAGACCTGAACTTTCACCTTGAGAACAACAACGACAGCAACTCCACCACCCTGATCGATAACCTCGCCAACCTCGGACTGAGGCAACTCGTCACAACGCCTACCCACTCGGCCGGCCACACGCTCGACCTCGTCTTCTCCTCAAGCTCCCACGTCTCCTTCAGCCACACCACCGAACTCCTCTGGACCGACCACCGCTGCATCCACTTCACCTTCCAGAAACCCACCACACACCACCGCACCCAACAGATCCCCCGCCGCTGCTGGAGCAAAATCACCGAAGACCAACTACACGCTAACCTCGCTCTCAGCCCACCCACCGAACCCTCCAACACCGACGACGCTGCCCACAGCCTCAGATGCTGGATCGACGACTGCGCCAACACCCTCGCCCGCTGAAGAAACCCTCCCTACAGAGACACCAGCAAGAGGGCCAGCTGGTTCACCCCAGAACTCCTAGCCTCCAAGCGAGCCTGCCGGAAACTAAAGAAGAAATGGCACAGTGAGCAGACTCCGGACAGCCACGCAGCCCACAAGGACGCCATCCGCAACCACCATCACCTCATCAGGACTGCCAAGAGGACCTCCTTCAAAGACTGCCTCAACAACAACCATGCACACAATAGCAAGGAGCTCTTCAACATCGTGAAGGAACTCTCCAACCCCAGCTCCAACACCAACGACATCCCGCCGTCGCAAGCCCTGTGCGACTCCCTCGCCACTTTTTTTCACCGCAAGATAGCAGACATCCACGACAGCTTCAACACCCAGACAGCCCCAACAGACATCAACACAACAGACTCTCCGCACACCATCGACCACGACCCCCTGCTAGTCTGGGCCAACGTGAGCATCGATGACACCATCAAGACCATGAGCACAATCCACTCCGGCTCCCCGTCAGACCCATTCCCGCACCACATCTTCAACAAAGCCAGCAGCTCCATCGCACCCCATCTGCGCAACGTCATCAATCTCTCCCTCGAGACCGCGACCTTCCCAGAGAGCTGGAAACACGCCGAGATCAACGCCCTACCAAAAAACCCAAGGCGGACCCAAGAGACCTCAAGAACTTCCGGCCCATCTCTCTGCTTCCGTTCCCGGCCAAGGTCATCGAGAAGATCGTCAACAGACACCTAACCCGATACCTCGAAGAAAACAGAATCCTGGACCCTTTCCAGTCAGGGTTCCGCAGCAACCACAGCACCGAGACTGCCCTCATCGCCGCCATCGACGACATCAGGACCCTGCTGGACAACGGTGAGACCGCAGCCCTCATCCTCCTGGACCTCTCCGCCGCCTTCGACACCGTCTGCCACCACACACTACGCGCACGCCTCCACGCCGTAGGGATCCGAGACAAGGCTCTGGAATGGACCACCTCCTTCCTCTCCAGCAGAACCCAGTGCGTCCGCCTCCCCCCATTCCGATCCGAAGCCTCCGAGATCATCTGCGGCGTACCCCAGGGATCTTCCCTCAGCCCGACACTGTTCAACATCTACATGGCCCCGCTCGCACACGTCGCCCGACAGCACGACCTCAACATAATCTCCTACGCCGACGACACTCAACTGATCCTCTCCCTCACCAAGGACCCCATCACCGCCAAATCCAACCTCCACGAAGGAATGAAGGCCGTCGCAGACTGGATGAATATCAGCTGACTGAAGCTGAACTCGGACAAGACGGAGGTCCTCATCCTCGGCTCCAACCCTTCAGCCTGGGACGACTCCTGGTGGCCGACGGCACTGGGGGCATCCCCGACACCCACCGACCACGCATGCAACCTGGGAATCATCCTCGACTCAACGCTCTCCATGACCAAGCAAGTCAACGCCGTCTCCTCCTCCTGCTTCAACACCCTCCGCATGCTCCGCAAGATCTACAGGTGGATCCCGACAGATACAAGAAGAACAGTCACTCGCTACCTGATTTGATGCTGTTTCCAGCCATTTGTTATATTGTTCAGCTGCTGTACCCACATCATTTCCTGTCTCTATTTTAATATTTTTTAGAATATTGTTAAAATGATCTGCTTTCACATTTCGCCAGTTTCGTACCAGGTGACAGGCCCCGGATTTCCCTGTGTTACCATCGGGTTTCGGAAGTAGCAAATCAAAAAAGATTGCTTTGTGATCGGTCCAGGCTAATTGTGTGGTCTTTATGTTGACTATATTGTGATTGTTAGTAAAAATCCCGTCCAAAGTATGCCCTGCTAGATGTGTTGGTTCGGGAACAACTTGCTCTAGGCCCAGAGCAGAGAGAGTTTGTAGGAGTAGGATGGTGTCAGAATCTGACTTTATTTCTAGATGATAATTGAAATCTCCCAAAACTGTAAAATTATTTCCTAAAATAAAGTTTTCCAAGATATCCGTTATTTCTTGGGGAAAGTCTTTCCAAGTGTTTGGGGGTCTATATAGCAGTATCCCCTTAAAGGATGTTTGTTTGGTGCTTTCTATCGAGAAAGTGATTGTTTCTCCAAAGGAAGAAATGGATGGTTGACAATTCGCTGTTAAGTCTTCCCTTACTATGATTGCAGTCCCTCCTCCCCGCTTGTGTTTCCTGTCACATCTATAGATGTTAAAACCTTTTGGGAGTGCTGTCTGTATATCTATGTCACAAGTGGTGTCCGCCCAAGTTTCTGTGAGAAAGGCGATAGCTGGTCTGTGTGTCTCCATAAGTAGATTGAATTCATTACTATGTTTTATTAAGGATCTAGTATTTACTAATACACATAATAGCTTATTTGTTCTGGTAGTATCATTCGAACTGGAAAACTTTAGTGTGTTGGTGTTCTTCATATGTTTTAGGGTATATCCCGAGGTTCTGTTGTCTAGAACTGTTTTAGTCTCAGAAAAGAGCTTACTTGGCTTAGCGTTTACTTTAAGCCCACAAGTTGTGCAGCATTTAGATGCTTTAGTCTTTATGCGTGAGCAATCAAAATTTATACAACTTTCCCTTTTGCCTTTATTCAGTCTTAGTATTGTGTCTCGAGTCAAGTGTTCTACTTTGAAAAGACCAGAGTTTCCGGCCCTGGGCCCGGTCCAGGCGCAGACAGGCGCAGACGGGCTTGCCTTTGGCGCGGCGGCTCACATTAACACTGCCGTATCTGCCTTCGATGTTTCCGGCAAACTTAATCAACGGATAGGGATGGTCATGCTGGACGCAGAAAAGGCATTTGACAGAGTTGCTTGGGAAGCTCTCTGGCTGACCATGCTAACATTTGGTCTTGGCTCTCAATGTATTTCCTCCGTGCAGAAGCTTTATAAGAAGCCGGTAGCAGCAATAAAATGGAATGGCATGACATCTGTCCTATTCACAGTCCACCGGGGGCACGGCAGGGCTGCACATTGTCCCCCTTACTGTTTGCACTGTATATCGAGCCGTTTATAAGGCATCTGCAACAGAATGGAGGGACATCCCCAGTGTGTTTTAACGGTGTTGAACTTAAGGTTACTGCATACGCAGACGATATTGCAGTCTTTTCTGCTAACCCTGGAGAAGCTATAGTTAACATTACGAGAGAGGCTCAGCTATTTGGTTGCTTTTCCAGCTATAAGTTGAACTTAGCCAAGACTCAGACAATTGTAAACTTTCAATCTGATAATTTGCCTCTCACACTAGGGGTAACACAAACAGCTACTTACCTCGGTGTCTGTCTTAGCAGTCAGGTCGACAGCATTGTGTCTTTAAACTACGAACCGTTACTCAAAACAATCTTGGCTAAACTGCGTAGCTGGCACAGGCTTCCTCTCAGCATCTATGGGAGGTGCAACATAATCAGAATGATTGTATTGCCTAAATTTTTATACTTATATCGTTCGATATCTCTTCAGGTCCCTCGGTGCCTCTTCAAGTGATTAGGCAGTGCTATAGGCAGTTTTATTTGGGGGTATAGACGCGCCAGGAGGGCTCTCCGGCTTATGAAATTACCTTATACACAAGAGGGTTTTAAGCTTACAGACTTCAAGCTCTACTACTGGGCTGCTTGTCTTGGCCGGATTCAGGGCTTGCTTTGCGGGTCGGATGTTGGTGCAGCTTTGTTGTCCTATCAGTTAGCTTGTGGTCCGTCAGCTGGGTACATGTTATATAAGACCTCCGATCCTAACTACTTCAAGCGAGTTAAGTTTAAGGTAGTTAGAGATATTACCATGGATTGGCAGGACATCTGTAAGCAATACTCTTTACCCTGGCTTCATTATTATACGCTGCTATGGGGCAATCCTATACTGCCTGATATATTTCAAGATACTATTGGAAAAAGCTGTCAACGTAACAGCATCAATCAGATCGGCCAACTATACGATGCACTCGGGTTTCATTCTTTCATCTCATTAAAATCCGATTTTGGGTTATTACAGAATACCTTTTTTAAGTATCTACAAATCAGGGATTTTTTCATCAGAGGTCAAAAGCTATTAGTCAAGCCAAATCAGTCGGAAATACTGTTGGGAATATCTACGAGTTACGGCCAAAGCGCAATCAGCTCTGCTTATCAGAAATTTCTTGCTGCAGCTAATGATGATAGCATACAGATAGCTACCAAACTAAGTCGGTTGATATAACGGCTGAGGAAATACAGGAGTCATTGGGTGTACTGGACAGGGCTGTAACTTCTGTCAATTTGAACTTACAACAGCATCGGACAATTTACATGCTGTATTATAAACCGGCGATTGTTGCTAAATGGGCTGTATCTCGACCCTCTATTAAGTCACTCTGTCCAAAATGCCAACTCTTCGCTGCAGACTTAAGGCACATGTTTATTGATTGACCCGGACTTAAAAGATTTTGGAATGAGGTTTCTAATATCCTTATTTCACTTCTCAGCCAAAACTTTCAGCTTACTGAAAAGGAAATATTCCTGTGGATTAAATGTGATGATGCAAGGTATGCAAGTCTTTTAGCTACTATCATCATAGTATGTGCCCGACTATGTACAGCTAGAGTCTGGATAAACAATGTTGGTCCAAATGTTTGCGAAGTTTGGGTTTTCCTCCGGCAGGTGTATGAGATGGAATTTGCTTTGGCTAAGGCCAGAGGGTCTTGCTCCTGACTTAAATTTAATAGGATTTGGGCTAGCCTCCAATGGGATTAATGGTGCACTGTCACTTTAAATATGTTCTCTTCTTTACATTCCAACTCCTAATATCAATCTTAAAAAATGGAAAATTGTCATTATTCTTTGTACTTCTGTATTTTTGTCTTTGATTTTTACTCCGCTACCTGGTTTATTCCTATTTTTCCAGCTACGACAGAAGCATCTAAGGATTGAAACTATGTGAAGTTAACATTTCTAACGTCAAAGTATAATTCATGTACAATCTATGTCTTACCCATTCTTCCTTTTTTCCTGTCTTTTTTTCTTTGTTGATTGTACTGTATTGTGTTATATTTATGGCTCAATAAATTATAAACAAAAATTAAAAAAAGACCTCCTGCATCTTGCTACCAGCACCTGTGCTCCTCTACTGTGAGTCCTGACCTGCCAAATGGTGCCAACCCCAGTCCTGGGCCCTTGGAGTTGGATTTGTTGTTGCAACCAAGAGACCAACGCATTGACCCCAAAGCGTCAGTTTGAAACCAGCGCATGCCTGCAAAATTGACGCATCCCCACTGCCTGCATCGAAGCTGTGGTCCCCGCTCGCTGAGATCGCGACGTAACAACCGTGACTTACAACACAGCCTCAGAAGAACCACCACTGCGTGAGTCTCAACAATGCACCCCCGACGTCTGTGGTGCATCGTCTCGACTCGGACGCATCGCCTTTTGGTCCAGCGGTTCAACTTCGACGCCATGCAATTAACGCATCACGCTGATGACATCGACGCATCATCAACGCCTCGTCACCTTCAAGAACCGAGGCCTTGCACCCGACGCATCACCTCCTCTGCACAACTTACCGTCCTGGAGTGGTAAAGCTTCAACAACATAGCACCGCCTTAAGGAACTGCCGCATTATCTGCATCCACAACGCCTCATCTCCTCTGTGCCATGCATCATCTTTGATTTTTGACGCATCCCAGGTACTGTTAGGGGTCTGCGTGATTCCTGTACCCAAGCCCATGCTCCATCGTGGTCAGATTGAACTTTTGGATTTGTCCAGGTCAAGCATGTCCAGATAGCCCCAGTAGGAGCTATATATTTCTAAGCACTTTATTTTGATTTAATCTTTGAAAATAAATTCATACCTTGACTTGTGTATTTTGGATTTTTGTTGTTTTGGTCTTGTTTTACTCAGATAAATATTGGCTATTTTTCTAAACTGCTGTGGAGTACTTTTGTGATGTTTTCACTGTGTTACTGTGTGTGGGTGCACATATACTTTGCACATTGCCTCTTCAGTTTAGCCTGACTGCTCAGTGCCAAGCTATCAGAGGGTGAGCACAGGTAAACGTAGGGTGTATTACACTTACCCTGACTAGGATTGTGGGTCCCTACTTGGACAGGGTGCATACCTCTGCCAACTAGAAACCCCCGGCCTTATTTACAAGCCCATTGCGCCGCAGGTGTGGATAGAAATGGGCTGTATCTTGTAGATACAGCACATTCCTGCCCTTTTATTTTGATGCATGGCAGCACATCAGAAAGAATTGCTGCACTGCAGTGCGTCAAAATATAGCAAATGAGCACCCCCATTTACAACACCTAGTGACACCATTCATGATGCAAGGGCAAGGAAATACCATTATACATCTGCTCCCCAGATATGTTAAACACCTCTGACAGATTTGGTTTGTTCAACGTGTTCAAATCGATTGACACTGGAATGGAGATTGGGCCCTATTTAATGCTGAGTAGTGGAACATAGAAAATTGTAAAGTTAATGCATATTATTGCACCCAAAGAGTTGGCATTTAGCATATCGCAAAAATGCTGCAGAATCATACAACAATATAGGCTTAACAAATAACATTACCCCTAAAGACCATTAGAAAGATGCTTTTGTCACAACTTAGAAGTTGTTTTGGCTGAAATTTGTTCCCAATAATGACTGTCTTATTATCCGTTTGTGTTATTGGAAATTGAGTTTAATGTCATACGCCACCCCGCAATAACTATGTTGAATGGCTGAATGAATGGTTATTTGTAAAGTGTGCTAACACTTCATTATATGGTGTGATGTAGCTTGAACTAGGTGTTCCAGGGCATGCTAAACAGTTAGATGGAGGAAATAAATAGAGGCACAAAAATATCTAATGGTTTGCATGGTCCATTTTGGAACAGAAGGCTTTACAAACAATAGCTAAAGATTCTTGGGGCTAAAACTTGACCACCAAAATCACTTTGTGCCCTGAAAGTCCACCTCTGCAAAGGGGAATGTCTGGGACAGACCGAGGAAAAGGCTTATTGGTTTTGACACAAATATAGATAAACTATAATGGCGTGAGTTGACTTTGTGTAAAAACCTAATACCGTTGTTTTTGCATAGGGATTTGTACATAGGAACAAAGCCTATGCTAACCACTGACTGGTCATACTTGCACCATGGCACATGGTTCTGCGTAGCATGAAGAAGAACTTAAGTGCCGCCAACACTGTCGTTTATAGCTAGAGACAATCCGTAAATGCACTGCTAAACAGTTTTCTATCTTTTGCACATTTCTAGGCTGCAATTATGCACACAGCATGAAGGGTAGTAGACATTGGCTAGAATAATTATCTGTTTACAGAAGCCTAGCATGTTGTCAGCCAGTCTGAGTGAGAGGAGAAGATGGTTCCAAACCTCATCACTGATGACAGAAAAATATAATGAACTCTAGGGATGCAAAGACGGCTTCAAAAGAATGACCAGGGCAAGTAGTAAGGGAAATACTGAGTGATGAGTTTTTTAATGTAAACAGAGCCTTTGAAGTTGATAGTGTGAGAGGAGGGGTGGAAATTTGGGTTAAACATTGATAATCAAACTAAGGTTTCAGAGTTTGTTTGCCTGGTTTTAATTGAAGGTCTTTTGTACTATGTTCAGTACATGTATCCTGAAACACAAATTCCAATTAAGTCCTGGACAGATTTTTGTCAAATTTCTATTAGGTGGCATATTTTAGCCAAGGTTTTGACACTTCTCTTCTTTTCCAGGTTTTGGATGGGCTAGTGTCAGGATGCCAAATGGCAGATATCTTCGGCCACATAAAATGTGGGCTCTGGGGGCTGTAGTTGTGTAGGGTAGTGGACTATGGTAATTACTAGGGTCCTCCTACATTTAAAACCAAAATTGAGTTTGAAGCAAGCCCTGTTTCTCAACAAACCAGGAGGCAGAAGTCTGAAATGACAAAAACAGGGTCCTTCCACACCCAGTCAGTGGATACACACGAATTGTCCTGGCATTATGTTTGCTCTCTTTCAAGCATGCCAAAGTTTTACATGTGGCTCAGAGAGGCCTGAGAGGCAGCAAGGGACACTGCTGTGCCAACAGGATGCCCATAGTTCCCACCCTGAATATTTTGCGGATCTCAGAGGAGTTGTCCATTCTCGTTCAGGTCAACCTATTGTGTAGCTCCTGTTTGGAATTTTAAACCTCACGCACACCTCATTGAGGCCAAGTACATGCTGTCAGCTGCTGCAAAGTTAATGCAAATTAGTCTTCAGGAGCTCCAGGCAGGATAAAGGTGATATTCTAAAAGTTACTTTTCCTTAATATTTAATAAACATCTGACTTCATCTTTGAATTGGATTTAATAACTATCAAAAATAGTGGTTTATTTATTTTCCTACCTTTTCCCAGTCCCAAGATAGGATCTTTATTTTAATCTGAACCTTTGTTTACTAGATAGAACAGCTAGACCTGCCAAAGTGAAAATAGCTTTTTGGGTCTTGTCATTGTAGGTACATGGTAATATTGTTTTTCTGCATATCCCTCTTTTAAATACTAAGCACCCTGTCTTGTGGGCTGCCAGGTCTACATAGGATGACTTACTAATATTTAATTGGGATGTGTTTACCTGCCAAAAAAGGATATTTTGAAAGGTCACATTGCAGGTCTTATTCTACAGCAGCCAGGCTACATCGGGTAGGTCTCTAGCCACGTTTGCACTGACACTGTAGTGGATGGCTCATTCGGTGCTTCAGTCCACAAGTGGAATTTAACGTCCAGGCCATGAGTCCACTTTCTAAACCATACAATAGGGCCCTACAGGCAGGTTAAATGTGCCAATCAAGAAGAAGCTAATTTAACAATGTTTATAATGTTTTCTGTTAGGCTAGAGTTTACAGTGAGTAGGCCATAGATACGATTCATATTGAGTCAAAGATTGCGGCCTGCCTAATTAATATACATAAGACAGAAAAAGTTCCAGGAACCTGCAAATGGGCAATTTGGGATACAATCTATTAATGGATAAGTTACATCGCAAATTGCATTCCCTTTTACAAAACAGTTAAAAGGCAAATTGCACATCCTGGTTTGAGAGGGATATACACACAGCTGGACCATAGTGCTCAAAAGTGAAAGCAGGATATGCTACAGAAAACAGTGCTTTTCAGGGTGAGCTTCCTTCTTGTCATGGTTCCACAGTGCCTTTGCAGTTGCTGTAAAGCTCCAAGTGAAGCACACCTCAAAAAAGTATCTTTTACATATTTTTCTCATAGACTTGGCTCCTTCTCCCAGTCTTCTGGAAGCCCAAACTTTACAAAGAGCAGAACACCTTTCCCCCAAAGTACTCCATTTCTCCCCTAACATGGACAGTTTATTTTAAACAGACCATGAATTTCCAAGACAGACAGGTTTCTCAACCACTTCATGCAGCACAGAGTCCTGCTCCCAGTGGGATGGATGGTATTTCCTAGGACGTCACATTGAAAAATGTTACTTAGTCCTTGCTCCTCTTAGAAACCAGGTATCCATGTTAGTTGGCACACCTGGCTGAGTTCTATACCGCCTCCTCCTTGTGGAGTTAGCAGAAGGTCAATTTCCATTGGTCCTGAAAATAGCTCTCAGAAGCAGAGATTCAAGGAAAAGCTAAAGTCAATACCGCAGGAGTCCTCTCACAGCCAGTCAAGCATTTCAGCAGGCAGGGTCTTTTCTGTTCCCCTCAGTGCTGGTTGCATTCTATCTTCAAATTGGTACCCCCTTTCTTTATAGAGATATCCCACTATTGATTGGTGATTTTCAATAAAACTATAAAAGTAAAATTTCAACACCATCACCTAACTTTCTCAACACTTCCTCTGCTCAATGTCAGTATACATCCCAGAAAGTACAATGTCACACTGTTCCATGGGGATGCTTAGTCAGAATTCTTTCATTGGCTTAACTTGCCTCCCATAATAATTTGAAGGTCTCCAGCTAATCAAAGTGAAAGGCACCATGCTAGTCAACATTAATATGGTTTGAAAAGGGCTGCACGGCTTTACACCAAATCACAAAAAGCACGTTTTTTAAGTAAAGTATTAACTTTCTGTCAGATTTGGCGTAATTCTGTTGAGCCCTTGAGGTATGCATTGTTTCCTAGGGGCATTTCCTTGGCATATTGACTTCTTGGGACCCCTCTTTTTTCTCAGTCCCCTCGAGATGAATCACCCTGAAACTTCCTACAAAGGAGCAGAGATGAATGACATTTTTGGGGGGGAAGTTTTGTGAACATTTGCCAATGCACACAAAAGTTATTAGCGAAACAAAAAACTCTGTTCCACTGGAAACTCTGTCCTTACCACAACTATAACTACAGTGTCATATATCAATATTTATCTATCTATCTATCTTTCTATCTATATATATATATCATAAAGTGCTTCTTCGTACCTGATCCACAGCAGTAATCCTTACGACAGATTGTGGCAAAATGAGGCAAAATCAGCACTGCAGGACATTTCTCACATGTGCTTTTATTTCATTCCATCACACCAGTGCATACAGAGGACAGTCTATGCGTTTCGGCGTTATGCCTTCCACAGAACCATAGAGTCCACGCGTTTGGATAGTCCTTAAATAGATTACAGGACCTTAATCCTTTCACAGTGTCAACCATTACAACCAGACTAAACCTAACTCGTGTTTTATATACATTTTACCTATCCTGCAGTACATTTAATTCTGTAAAGTACACTATGTTTTCATTCTGCTTAGATAGATTTGTTGCATTCTGGCAGAATTGCAGGCAAGCATAGAGCAATAATCTACATCTATATATATATATATATATATATATATATATATATATATATATATATATATATATATATATATATATATGATTATATATTACCTATTGGCAGTCGCCAGTAGATAGTTATAGTTAGTACCTAGGTACCATAGATAAAAAAAAATGTTTTGCTAATCACTTTAGTGCTGTTTAACAAAGCTTCATGAAATTTTCAAAACTAGTGAGCCCATCACTTTAGCTACTGTCTAGAACGTTTCAGGGTAATTCATCAAGCGGGGGCAAAGAAAAAGGAGGTAGACCAAAACATGCTTTCCCCATGCAAATTCCCATAGGGATTTTAGACATGACTACAGCCCGAACCGCTGAAAGGAAATACTCCAAATTTGGCAGAAAGCTTGATCTTGGTCCAGGAAGAGTTCGTTTTGTAATTTGGTGTAAATCTGTTCAGTAGTTTTGGAGTTATTAAAGAAAAAAGACTTATGTATATCTATAGATTTGAATCCACCACTGAGGATCCGCAGATACATGCACTAACAGCAATGCCATTATTGGCCGACTGCAACCTGAGAGAAAAGTTGCTGCTACCCGTTTTTGAATTGGTACACAGTTCCTGGGGAGGGAAATAAAGTAGAACTAGGATGTAAAGGGGCAGGCTAGAGGTATCCTGACCCCATGAGACTGATGGAGGGCTCTGTGAGGGACCCCTCTGGGGAAGAAATTAGGGATTTCTTTTGATTTGCATGAGCAAGGATCAGTGGATTCCCTCCAGTGCCCAGCTCAGCCCCCGTGTGAATCCAGGGTGGATCCATCGATCCAGACCCCAGTAAAAAACACACAGATACCCACTCACAGTCCCACTCACACACTCTCTTACACACCCACACAACTACTCACACATCCATACACTCCCTCACAAACCCATTCAGTCACTCACACACCCACTCACACACCCATACAGTCACTGAAACTTCCACTCAAAGACCCAGAGAACCACTCACACATCTACTCACAGACCCACACAGGTACTTACACACCACGTCAGTGACCCAGAAAATCACTCACACACTCATTTACACACTCATATGGCCACTCATGCACCCAGTCACACATCCATACAGCCATTCAAACAGCCACTCACATACCCATACAGTCACTGATACCCCCATTCAGACACTCATAAAGCCACTCACACACCCAGTCAGAGACCCAGAAACCACGCACACAGCCATTTACATACTCATACAGCCACTCACACACCCCCTTGCAGACCCAGAGAACTACTCACACACCCACTCACAGACCCACATACACAAAGACACTAGACAGCTAGACAGCTACTCACACACCCACACAGCCACTCTAACACCATGTTACACACCACAGAGCCACTAACACACACCTCCACACACCCATATAGCCCCTCACATACTCACACAGTTGCTTACACAACTACTCACACACCAACACCAGTGATACAGTTATATAAATTGTAACAGGATATGTTTGCATTAAATGTGTTGTAGTTTTGTTTTGAATGTGTGCTTTTGGTCGGTAGGGGATCCGCGGATCTGCCAGCAACATAGCCGGCAGACCCCTTATTTGGCTGAGGAGCCACGGCGGATCCACAGATCCGAGTGAGAAATTAGAAAAAAGGATTAGAAAACATAAAGAACCAGTGTTTGGTAAATGGGTTGGCTTGTAAAGAGTCTTTGTGTTTATGGTGTGTAGATGCAGTCTTTTAAGTTGGTGAGGAACACCCTGTTACCTGTGTCTGTGAAATAGACTCCGTCTTTTCAATATATTTTGGCCATGTTGAAGCGTAAGTTGTTATGGTATATAGAGCCCATGTTGTGGTCTCAAAGAAATGCAGAAACAGCTTTATTGAAATGTGTCCTGGTTTTCTCTATATGTGGACAAAATTAGGTTGACCACTGCCACTTGTGTCTTGTTCAAATGTTGGAGAACGTCAGGAAAGTATGTGGGAAAAGTGACATTAATTTAGCAAAGTTCCAGTCCTACCCCAGTAATTGTGCATACGTCAGTGCCACCACAGTGCCCCATCATGAGGTCTGGATGTTGGCAATCCATAATGTTTTCAACCAAAGGCAGCAATTGATGCCACTTTAACCTTCTCTGGCCAACCCAAGTAATGTCTACAGTAGGTAAACCTAGGTCCCTGTCAAGGCCACTCTTTCTAGCACTCTCACTGGCCTGAAACACAAAACTATGGCCAAGAATCCAGACCCTAACCATCTTGGAGACAAGCAGGAGTAGCACACAGGAAAAGGCTGCTGCAGAATGAGGCAGTTTTGAAGATGAAAGACAGTTACAATGAAGGACAGCAAGTAAAATATAAAAGAATATATTTGATTGGATGGTGGAGATGTGCAAAGAAATAAAATTCTGTAGTGACTTTAAGAAAAAAGTAACGAACTCTGTGATTGACTTTGGAAAAAAATAAGTTATGTTGTTTGGGATATGCTTGGATTTCCAAACAGGCAACCACACCTTCTACAGTTAATGTGAAGCTAATATGCTGTTGAGAGAAAGTCTTGTGAAGTTTTGACCGACTGATAGGCAGAGACTATTGGAAACATTATTACTATGGAAATGAAGCTAAAAGAGTGGGGGGGGAGGGAACAGAGGAGACTGTAGTATGAAACTGAAAAACAGACTGGTGTACAAACATTGCTCAGTAGGGAGTGTATGTTTTGTAAATGATATTATTTTACACTGTAAAATATAAATGAAAAGCATTAGCAGAAGATTGCCGACTGTTTTAAGGGCTTTCATTTGGATCATCACAAAAAAACGACCATATTGGGCTTCTTTACAGGAAACATGGAATGGGTTAACAAATAGTTACCATTTAGAAGTGGTATAACAAAAATAAAAGATGAAAGGAAGTCTGTGATTTGCTAAGTACTGGAGTATGAGTGAAAGCACAGTGGGAAGGGTAGCCATTATTGAGGCTTGAGATTTGCAGTGGAAAACAGATATCAACAGATATTAAAATAAATGTTGAACAACAGAAAAGAGATTTTACAGGTATGTTAATTAAGTTTTACTATAAAAAAGTATATTTACAAATAAAGGTATGAGTGTATATGAGCTGAAAGAAAATGTGTAGCTTCTAGACACTACAGTAAAAGGCAAAATAGAAGGGAGGTTAGTCGAAAACATTACCTAAAAATATAGTGAGGAAAAGGAATTACTATACTGAAAATATAATTATTTTACTAAGCAGTATGAATGAATGTGTTTGAAAATAGATGTGGGTGCTTGCTTATAGTATGTAATTTAATAGTATGTAATGTGCACCCACTCACACAGTCTGGCAGGCACTTACACTCCCAGTTACACTCCCACAAAAGCACTTATGCATTCAATACTCATAAAGCCAGACTGTGGCTGACACACTCAGTCACACACCTGTAAAACAATGCACACACCCATTTACTCACCTATACGCCCCCTTACATAGTCATTCACACACCCATACATGCACTGTCACACTTACTCACACATCTATACAGCTATTCATGTACCCAGCACTCAGACAGTTACACACGTACTTACACACCCATATACCCAGTTATACACCCAGTCACCCACCCATACAACCACTCACATACCTATTTACAAATCCATACAGCCACTCACACACCAGTCAGAAAGCGACAAAGGCACTTACACATCCACTAACCCACCCACACAGCACTTATGTATCCACCTCTAACAGAGCCACTTCCAGACACAGTTACACACCCCCTAACAGAGCCAGTTACCAATCCATACAGCCAATTACATACCCATTTAGATACCCATACAGTCACTAACACACCCAGTCACACACCCACACAGCTACTAACACATCCAGTGACATATCCACAAAGGCCATGATACACTCACTTACATATCTACTCAACCACTCACACCCAATCACCCACCTGTACAGCCACTCATATACCCATTGTTGGAAGGTGGTTTGTTAGTAGGTGCAGGTAGGTACCTACAGCTAGTAGCAACACCACAATCAAAAATAAGGTCCAGTAAAGTCTCAATAAATTAGTCCTTGCTCAACCCTTGGTAGCTTGGCTCACAAGTAGTCAGGCTTAACTTAGGAGACAGAAGTATAAACCATTTAAAAACACCAATAACAGTAAATAAGTAAGACACAACACACAATGAAAATCCAACACCAATTTTTAAAAATAGGAAATATTTTTCAAATTAAAATTACACCAAAATGTCACACATCCAATGTAGGGAACCAGAGATATGAATTTTTAAGGATTAAATGTAAAAATGTGCTTTTTAGTGCCTAAAAGCCAAAAGCGCATACCTGGGACATCTGATCACGCTTGACTGAAACAGAGTCAAAGTTTCACTCTGACCGCGATGGAGTGTGGGTCGGATACGATGAGCGGTAGGGCCCAGTCAAGGTTTTACCTTCTGACTCAGTCACTTTTTTGGAGCTTTTTCTCTCGACATTGAGCGAGGCTCCTCATCAGGCCAGGTTGCAGTTCGACAATGGCAGCTTGTTTGCATGCAATGCCTCAGTGATTCCTAGAGGTCTAGGTTCTTGTCATCGATGACGAAGAGCTCTGGAGCCTTCAGCGGGGCTAACCTGGATTTCAGGCCGAGTCACAGTTTGGCATCGCTGGCTTGACTCGACGACAGGTCCGTCAACTTATGGAGCTTTTTAACAAAAGTTCTCCATATGATTTCAAACTTCTGAACCAGCCACGGTTCCAGAAGCCTTGAGTTGCTCCTTGGAGAGTTGGGACTCCAATTCCCACAAGACACCTGGACAAATCCTTAAACGTCCACTGGATGCTGGTCAGCTGGGCTTTTCTCAGTGGAGATGATGCAGGTGACTTCTTGAAGCTTTTTTGTATCTGTTGCTTTGAGGGAGTCCACTTATCAAATTTTAAAGCAAGGATAGTCCTCTTTTGTGAAGCCCAGAGTGTGCAGCAGATGCAGTCCTTATGAGTGCAGTCCTTCGTGTTGCAGACCAGGGGTTCAGCAGGGCAGTACTCCTTCTTATTGTTTCCAGGCAGGGATCAGAGTTGTTGGGCAGCTCTCCAATATTTATCCTGCTTTCTGGGCTGGCAAGAAAGGGGTTACCCCTGACCAACAAGGTGCAGGGTGCCACCCTCTGTGATGACTACTTTCCCTGAAATGTGGCATTTTCTTGTCCCAGAAAGCATTGTTCTACAAAAATCAAAATGGAGAAAATCTCTCCTGGAGCTTCAGGTCTGTCTAAATCCACCCACAGGTGTGGCTAACTTCACCCTACACTCCCCTTCCAGCACCTCTCCTAAATTCAACTACAGGGGCTTCCATCCGGCTGGGGGTGCAAGTAGTGGAGGTTGGCCTGATTCCTGTCCACACTATCTTTTTCCCATTGAAGACCCGTTTGGCTCCCTAGCCCCTTTCCTGTCCTGGCATCTGCAGGCAGCAGATCTCCTCCCACCACATGTCTCCTTTGTCTCAGTTCAGGCCACTTCACACCTCATTAAGGCTGCTTGGCTCAGCCTGCCAAAGGCTGGCCAGTTAGAAACAGCTGCTACAGAGCTGAATTTGGTAATTTTTGGAAAGCAGTTCTATAACTTCTCTCCTATAACAGGTATGATAAATCCAACCTTGGTACGTTGTTGGATTTATTTCAACTATTATTTTCATACTTTGAAGTACTATTTTAGTTCACGTCTGTCAAAAGATAGACTTTATTAATGTTACATAAAGCCTTCCCATGTTAGCCTATGAAGCTAATGTACTACAATGGGGAAAACAACATTGGAAGTGTTTCCCTCACCAAGGCATATAAAACTTATTTTATAATGTCCCTGTTTATTTTAACATACCACTCTACCCTTTGGGCACATATGGCAGAGCTTTGGCGAGACTTATGTGCAAAAATAAGATAGTTTAAGACTTTGGAAGTACCTTTAATTCCAAAGTCGAATTTGGACATAGTTCAAATAGGCAGGGCTGACTTTTAAAATGACAGCAGGCACCACAGCAGTACACACTTAAGTGAATTAAATCTACTGGACCTCTAAACCTACATGCCCTACTGTATACTAGGAACTTACAGGTAGGTTGTCAATACCTATTGCAATTACACCTAATTACCATAATCCTTTTAAAGAGAACACTTAGGGTCCGATTCCGATCTCGGTCGGAGGCGCACCCAATACCATTCGGTCGGGAAAAAAGCCATGCGAAAGCCTGTTTCCCGACCGATCCGTACAGTACACCGAACGAGCAAGTACGATGCGCACAACAGCAAAAAATCCGGCCGAGCCGTACTCACCCAAACCAGGTCCTGTTCTCCGACCGAGGCGAATCCGGAAACGCCGAATCGAGTCGCACGGAAGGAAAAATGCAGCCCCGTCCGGCCGGACAAGTACGATGCGCTTTCCGTACGCTCCGAACCCGTCGCTACGCACGGCACGTCAAAGCATCCGGGAGAGGCGCACATAAGCTCCGATTCGCGCCACAACACGATCCACGGCTCCGAGACGAACACGGCACCGACGAGGACGACGCGAGGCGACGAGGACGAGGCGAAGCGACGAGGACGACGCCAAGCAACGAGAAGGACGAACGACACGAACCAACCATGAATCCCTTCGTCCCGATCATACCAATATTCTACATTTACTACCGGAACAGGCACGGACGCGTACGGCGCAGAAGGTAAGCCAGACACCAACCACAAAACACATACAACACGTACACGACACATCACACACACACACGGGGATGCTGAATATACTTACACCAGCAACTGCAGCACCATAGGGGTGGGATGCCCATCACCAATGCCACATATGCACCCAGGGGCCTGAATGCGCACCACCACCCCTACCCAGGGGGGGCTGGATGCCTACCACTACTACCACCCTTAGCCAGGGGGGCTGGATGCCTACCACTACTAGCACCCTCACCCAGGGGGGCTGGATGCCTACCACCACTACCACCCTCACCCAGGGGGGCAGGATGCCTACCACTACTACCACCCTCACCCAGGGGGGCTGGATGCCTACCACTACTACCACCATTAGCCAGGGGGCTGGATGCCTACCACTACTACCACCCTTAGCCAGGGGGGCTGGATGCCTACCACTACTACCACCCTCACCCAGGGGGGCTGGATGCCTACCACCACTACCACCCTCACCCAGGGGGCAGGATGCCTACCACTTCTACCACCCTTAGCCAGGGGGGCTGGATGCCTACCACTACTACCACCCTCACCCAGGGGGGCTGGATGCCTACCACCACTACCACCCTCACCCAGGGGGGCAGGATGCCTACCACTACTACCACCCTTAGCCAGGGGGGCTGGATGCCTACCACTACTACCACCCTTAGCCAGGGGGGCTGGATGCCTACCACTACTACCACCCTTAGCCAGGGGGGCTGGATGCCTACCACTACTACCACCCTTAGCCAGGGGGGCTGGATGCCTACCACTACTAGCACCCTCACCCAGGGGGGCTGGATGCCTACCACCACTACCACCCTCACCCAGGGGGCAGGATGCCTACCACTACTACCACCCTTAGCCAGGGGGGCTGGATGCCTACCACTACTACCACCCTTAGCCAGGGGGGCTGGATGCCTACCACTACTACCACCCTTAGCCAGGGGGGCTGGATGCCTACCACTACTAGCACCCTCACCCAGGGGGGCTGGATGCCTACCACCACTACCACCCTCACCCAGGGGGGCTGGATGCCTACCACCACTACCACCCTCACCCAGGGGGGCAGGATGCCTACCACTACTACCACCCTTAGCCAGGGGGGCTGGATGCCTACCACTACTACCACCCTTAGCCAGGGGGGCTGGATGCCTACCACTACTACCACCCTTAGCCAGGGGGGCTGGATGCCTACCACTACTAGCACCCTCACCCAGGGGGCTGGATGCCTACCACCACTACCACCCTCACCCAGGGGGGCAGGATGCCTACCACTACTACCACCCTCACCCAGGGGGGCTGGATGCCTACCACTACTACCACCCTCACCCAGGGGGGCTGGATGCCTACCACTACTACCACCCTTAGCCAGGGGGGCTGGATGCCTACCACTACTACCACCCTCACCCAGGGGGGCTGGATGCCTACCACCACTACCACCCTCACCCAGGGGGGCAGGATGCCTACCACTACTACCACCCTCACCCAGGGGGCTGGATGCCTACCACTACTACCACCCTTAGCCAGGGGGGCTGGATGCCTACCACTACTACCACCCTTAGCCAGGGGGGCTGGATGCCTAACACTACTACCACCCTCACCCAGGGGGGCTGGATGCCTACCACCACTACCACCCTCACCCAGGGGGGGCAGGATGCCTACCACGACTACCACCCTCACCCAGGGGGGGCTGGATGCCTACCACTACTACCACCCCCACTCATAGGATGGACAATGCATGACACAACCAGCACACCACATCCTAGGGAATGCAAGATAAAGACATCCCCCCACCACCATGACAAGCGTGTGTAGGCTGTGTCAAATGCCTACAACACCGAACATGACTTTGAACATACAATGTGACCCCCTAGCACATGTGCCACACATATATGTGTGTGGCACCCACAATGCAAGCAGCCCATGACCATTGTGGCAATGGGGCCTAAACCCCCATCATCACAGTGACCAAAAGGTAAGTGTGGGGTCCATAGCTGAAGCACATTTTGACCATTGTGGCAATGGGGTCTAAACCCCCATCATCACAGTGACCAAAAGGCAAGTGTGGGGTCCATAGCTGAAGCACATTTTGACCATTGTGGCAATGGGGTCTAAACTCCCATCATCACAGTGACCAAAAGGCAAGTGTGGGGTCCATAGCTGAAGCACATTTTGACCATTGTGGCAATGGGGTCTAAACCCCCATCATCACAGTGACCAAAAGGCAAGTGTGGGGTCCATAGCTGAAGCACATTTTGACCATTGTGGCAATGGGGTCTAAACCCCCATCATCACAGTGACCAAAAGGGAAGTGTGGGGTCCATAGCTGAAGCACATTTTGACCATTGTGGCAATGGGGTCTAAACCCCCATCATCACAGTGACCAAAAGGTAAGTGTGGGGTCCATAGCTGAAGCACATTTTGACCATTGTGGCAATGGGGTCTAAACCCCCATCATCACAGTGACCAAAAGGGAAGTGTGGGGTCCATAGCTGAAGCACATTTTGACCATTGTGGCAATGGGGTCTAAACCCCCATCATCACAGTGACCAAAAGGTAAGTGTTGACAAAGAAAGAGCTGCAACTGCCAAACTGCATGGATCATTCCTGGTCACAGAACCAAAAACTCATCTGTGGCAAAGTAGTGTATGTGTCCCATTGCAACATAAATTGGGTGAGCCAAATACTGCAGTGCAAATGAGACATTCCTTTGGCCATGTGCAGACAAACAACACCCATGGTGGCTGACACCGTCAACATTCATCAATGACACAATGACAGAAGTGACCATCAGAATGCAGAACCACATATTTGCACCAATGGGCACACAAATGCAGATATCCTGTGGAGACAGCAGATGTGAGGTGAACAGATACCATACCATGGCAGCAATGGGACACACAAACCATGATCACTGTGCTGACCGATGACCTAGGAGTCCCAGGGACAGCAGGGGAAACACACCAAACAACATACAGCCAATGGCACACCCAAGATATGCCAATGCAGTGGTGCAGATGCACAAACACAAACAGGCAGACCAACACTGTCATCATACACAGCAGGTGAGGGGGGTGCCAGTGTCCCCAGGTAACCACACAACACATGAGGAGAGCTGAATACCAATCATACAGATGTGCATACACTGCCACACTAAGGTAACTCATGGATCCAAATCCCCTATGTGGGCAAGCAGGCATTGTCAGATGAGAGGGAGCACAAAACACACATGTCACACAGGAACGTAGGAACAACAACTGACACAGCAAGACACAGACACACCACAGCACCACCCCCAGGGCCCCCACAATGTGGTGACCCTTGGCTGCATAAAAATCCCACTCTGATGACAAAGCTGAATGTGGTTCACACTGTGAACCACAGTCATGTGTCCTGAGCAACAAACTACCATCACACCGACACAAGCACAAATCAATCAGCATGGCCAGTAAGCCAAGGCCAACATGGAGGCAGGGGTCTAGCTGGGCAACAACTCCCATCTGCACACACTCAAGACCACACCCCTCGACCTCCAACAATGTGCAGCAGTGAAGTACACATGCACTGGTGACATTGCACATGCACCCATGACTATTCCAGGGTGGTGGGTGGGAACCAAGGTGCAGAAACACATCACACATGGCCACTCAACAAGACTCCTGAATGTCTGACACACTGCACACTACGCTGTACATGGACATGACGGCGATACCACACCAACCAATGGGATCCCAGCCACAGTCACACACCAATGAAGAAGCCAAGGTCACCCACAAAGAACACACATAGACAACAACCAACATCGCAGCCCGGACCCTGAGGAGTGCCAGCAGTCACACACACAACGTGTCACAATAACTTAAAGATAACACGAACTGAAAATCACATGACAGGGGCAAACAACAAGTGCCAAGGGGAAACCTGACTGTGACCCATCTGCGTCTGCACACAAACTCAGCCCTGACAGCAAACACACCTATGGGTGACACCCTGATGACCAGTAATGTGCCATGCACCCACATCACAGAGAACACAGGGAGAAGACTTTGGGGGAACATAGCTCAAGTCAGCAAGCATCACAAACAGGTACAACACTAGGGATCACAGCATGCGCAGATAAATGGAAGTGAACACACAGACATGCACATACAACACACACCTTGGGCGCAGGCAATGTCACACGTGTACACACTGCCATGAGGGGACTCCACTCCTGTGTGAGGAAAGCTGTGCCATATGTTGCCTCAGTAGGGCCCCATCATGTCAGCTGAGCACTTGGTCACACAATCAACAATTAGCACCAAATGAGGGCTCCCGTCACATCAGCCTGGTCATGGATGTGCCAACGGAATCATCAGCACAGATCCAACACACTTGTATAGCAATGTTGCACTGACTACACGGATGAGTCCTTCCCCATTGATGCCCAAACCTGCATGTCCAGTGGAGATGGCAACACGGTCAGGGAAGTAGACAAATCCAACAATGGCAGGCACAACAGATGTGCAGGGGTGGAAGCCACAGATATGAAATTGCTAATGTAAGTAGGAAATCCCATTGCCAAATACTGAACACATGACACCCTCAGATGCTGCTATGGATGACATGGATACACCACATGATAGGACACATTCCCCCTGGACCACATGGGTTCCTGCACAGTAACACTTCATAATCATGAGACCAGATATCACCATCACTGCAGCAAGGGCATGGTTAGCAGCACCAACAACATGTACATCTGAAGCATGAGCACTAGAGAAAAGAAAGTTGCTTTATTCAGCATATGTGTTGAATGAAAACGACGTCCAGAAAAAAAGAGCAAAGGCCAATGGCCAGTCCATTGTCAAAGTTCAAACAGGGTGACACTGGCAGATGTCACCCTACGCATGCCTGCACAAAACCAGGGACAATCCACTAGGAGGGGCAACCGGGGGGCAGGCCAGGCACCGCAGGGACAGGATCAGGGCTCACCAGGGGGAGTCAGGGAAGGGGTGGTGGGTGCTGGAGAGACACTGACAACTGCAGTGGAGGTGTCTGACATGGTGTGTGCCGGCACAACTGGGGGGCATGACTCAGATGTCGTGGGTGCCGGCACAACTGCAGTGGACCCTGCAGATGGAGTGGACAGGTCCGCCACTGCAGTGCCCAAGTCAGACAGGGCGGTAGTGGACTCCACTGCAGTGCCTACCTCCAGGGGAGGAGAATGGGGAACAGGCAAGGTGGGTTGGACAGAGGGGGAGGACACCCTCACCACATCAGTGGCACAGACAAGCGCAGCGGGGGTGTGGTGCTGGGAGAGCAAGTGGCAGGGGGAGAAGGCCGGAGCCTCTTGGGGATGGTATATCTGTGGGTGGGGGAACCTGGGGCAGGGTGTGGTGGGGGCACCTGTGGAGTGGGGGCCTGAGGGATGGAGGAAGGAGACCTGGTGCTTGAGCTGCAGGGCGGTGGCGGGGTCTTGCTCTTAGGACTCCGGGGGACTTGCGGGTGGGGGCCTCAGTCCGTCTGCGCCTGGGGGAGGGTGTCCGGGGGCGAGGGGCACTCTGCTCCGTGTGGGTGTGCTTCCTCTTCCCCCGGGATGCTGGAGCAGCTTCATCGGTGGGGAAGAGGCCGAGGTCACAGAGGAAGAGCTGCTGTGACTTTGGGGTTGCAGGTGAGGCAAGGGAGGGTGCTTTGGAGGGAGAGGGAACTGAGGACTGCGCAGTGCATGTGGATGCGTGTGTGTGTTCCAGGGCCCCATCCCCTGTGAGTCTGGCTTCAGTCCCCTGAATGTGCGTGCGTGTGCGTTTTGTCATTGGCGTGTGTGTCAGTGTGCTGGATGTGTGTGTGCTGGTGTGTGCCTGTGCCGGTGTGTGTGTGCTTGGGATGGGTAAGGTGCTGGGGAGTGTGGATGGAGCAGAGGCAGGAGGGGTGAGGGACCGTTTGAGGAGGGACACTGCTGCCGTCAGGGAGGAGTCCATGGACCTATTGCCCCTCTGTAGGTCAGACATGCCCGATGAGATGCCCTCCATGAACGACACCAGCTGAGTCAACAGCGCGGTGTGCGCATGGAGGACACTCAGCATGGCTGTCTGGCCTACATGGAGCTGGCGAAGGAGGTACACAGACTCCTCACTCAGGGCAGCAGGGGACACAGGGGCAGGGGGTGCGGTGCCTGGCCCAAAGGAGACACGCTCCCGGACATGGGAGCCTCCACGGACCTGGGGAATGGGAGCCGATGGGAGGGCGGTGGTGGTGCTGGTGGTGGCGGGGACAGCAACACTAGCTGGGGTGTGGTGGCTGCTGACACCCGCCTCCACAAGGGAGTCATCCTCCGAGTTGCTCTGGTCCTCAGCTGAGGTGGATGCTGCTGAGGACTCCTCGGTGTGGCTCCCCTCGCCCTCCGTGCCACTGGGTCCCTCCGACCACTCCTCGGCTGCTGACCCAGTCTGGCTCTCTGGCTCCTCCTGGTCCGTGGAGCTGTCCCCTTCCGTGGCCGTGGATGTATCTGCAAACAATGGGGAAACAGACAGACATCAGTCACCTGCACAAAACGCACACACCACTGTGAGCACAGCACATCACAGAGCAAGCCCTGGCATCATTAGTTGTACATTGCTAAAAGTACCCTAACTGAACAGGAGAAGCCAATTGTCAGTCTGATGCCAAGCATGGCACTCACATCCCACATGGCCTTGCACCCATCTGTCTGGTGTCTGTTGGATTGCAACACCCCAGTGTGGACACATGCACCAAGTACACAGTAGTTGGACAGTGCAGAGGACACGGTGTGGACACATCACAGCTCTTGCCACTGAGTCAGTACAGGTTTCCGGATGAAAGGGATGCCCAGAGTCAAATAGGAAATGCATGTGATGCATACCAGCGACAGACACCATGATGCACCCATGTCCTGATAGCCAGCGCCACTATGGTGTGCATGTAGCACATGTCACTCCCCTGCAGGCTCACCAATCAGTAGACACATGCCATGGCGGAGGCATGACTGCAAAGTCATACATCACTGTCTCAGTGATGTATGACTTTGCAGCCAGACAACAACACTCTGCACTGTGTCACAATAGTAGGTCATGGGGAATGCAAGTCCTGGAGCTGCACAAGTGCACATGTACATCCCCCCACAACACATCCTCTCAACCCTCATCTGTCCAGGTCATACCTATTGGACATATGGGAGACCTGTGACACTACCCTCTGAACCTGAGCCCCTCACACTCTGCTGTGAATGGGGAACAGCTGCCTGAACTTCACATTCACATGCCCCAGTCTGCATGGGCAGCTGATCAGACACCTATGTGACACACAAGTATCGTCTCCTATGGTCACATCTCCAGTGGCATGCTGAGCCCCTACCAAGAAACTCCACAGCAGTCCTGGCGACTAATCCACAGCACACTGACACAGAGGCAGACACCTGAGGGGTCAAATCACTGCGCACAATGTGTCAGCTGATACACGGGAGTGGGAGTACAGAGTGTATTGTATGGCCTGGAGTAGGCATGACTGTCCAGCCCCACATGAATGAGGGATGAGCCCTGGACTGTAGGCAGCTGGCTAAGTATGTGTGACACACGTCATATACATACTCCTGGGGCCCAAACATTGTTCCCACCCGCAGCATGGGTGTGTGCCAGATACCCCAGCCACATGTGGTGGATCAGCTCAGCAATTGGACCACAGTTCAAAGTAACACGCTGAATACATGTCAGAATACAGGCATTGTGTAAGCAATGGACCCACCCATGATGCCCACCACAGAGTCAGGGAAACAGATGCTGTCTCCCACCTTGAGTCAAGCAAACTGCAAGGACACAGTCCTAAGTGACAGAATTCCCTGCATGTAAGGGCCACACCTGGGTATCAGATGAGGAGTGGGCAGTGCACAATAGAGGGACATGGCTCCTGGACAACATGACTGCTGTACTGTGGCAGTTTAACCAGGCCCGAGGAGGGCACATAGCATGTTAGACAGAGTTCACAGTGCAGTCTTTGACTCACCCCCTCCTTGCTGCTCTCTGGCCTTCAGCTGCCCATCCAGGTCTGGAAAGACCACCGCCAGGATCCTGAGCATGTGGGGGTCAGGGTCCGTGTTCCGCCCCTCCTGCGAGGAGGCGACAGCTTCAGCTGGACCCGTGCAATCCTCCGGGTCCAGCCCCGAAGGTCCTGCCACCTCTTTTGGCAGTTGCGGATCCGGCGCTTGTAGACCCCCACGGACCGGACAGCCCGGACGATGTCCTTCCAGATCTCCTGCTTCCGATGGGCAGAAGCCTGTCAGGATGACAAAGTGATAATGCCATTACTACACATGCAACATATCCGTGCATGACACAGTTGCATATACATGTCGCAATCACAGGGGCACATGGTGTACACAGGCAGTGCACGGCTGCCCATGGACAGTTTTCCAGAAGTCACTACATGGTATCATTGCATGGGGAGTAAAACCCTGTTCAGAAGCACTGTCACTGCACCATACCTGTCCAGTGCAAGTCACTACACACTATGGGGGGTGACAACTACTCAGTGAGCCTGCTAGCCAGTGGCGTGCAGACTCTCAGCCTTGCTAGTCAGACAAAATGCACATTCAGAAAGGCAGTGCACAGGACACTCACCTGCTCCCCTGGTGTCCCATACAGCTTGCTGTACTGTGGAAGTAGGCTGTCCAGCAGGGCCTGGTTCTCTTCAAGGCTGAAGGCTGGGGCTCTCTCCACAGTACGTGCCATTGCAGGGTCCAGAGGGGCAGAGACAGCAGCAGTGCAGTGGCAGATGTCGTCCTGGAGCATGTAGTGCAGGCAAGTGGGCTCTCAGGGGAACAGCCAGCAATATATATGTGCTGGAGAGGCAGATACTGTCCCTTGTGTCCAAAGTGATAGGTCCAAGTCGTTTGCATCTTCTGAATCTGGCCAATCCATGGAATAGCAGCACCAAAACACGCCCACAGCATCCTTCAAATCTTCAACTTCATGACATACATGATTTTGCAACATTGTTGTGGGTGACCAACTGATTTTCCAGCAACCGACTCGTTCGAAATTCGAAAACGCGTCCGTTGCCAGGCAAGCCCATTGTCAATGGGTGCGCACCGATCGGTCCATTGCAGTTCAACGCGCACAGGGGTACAACGCGTACCCGCACACATTGAAAGCAATGGGCCGGCCGGAGGCACCGATCGGTCCATTGCAGTTCAACGCGCACAGGGGTACAACGCGTACCCGCACACATTGAAAGCAATGGGCCGGCCGGAGGCACCGATCGGTCCATTGCAGTTCAACGCGCACAGGGGTACAACGCGTACCCCCACACATTGAAAGCAATGGGCCGGCCGGAGGCACCGATCGGTCCATTGCAGTACAACGCATCACTGTACATGTGACTGGCATATGTCAGCATGCCTGTCTCAGATGGACATATGCCAGCCACAGATAGCTCCCAGGGAGTGAGGGGCACACCTACATCACGACAGCCTGTCCAAACCTTATCATAAGGCATGTAAGGCTGCATTTCCTATTGTGTGTATGTTGGTGTACATGTTGTCCTGTGGGTGTCACCTGTGGGCAGCCACCCCCAGGCTGTGCACGTGTTCATGGGGACAGGATCCTGGGTGTTACGTGTACGTGACCACTGTGATGTGCAACTGTTCATATCTGTGCATGTGCCATGGTCACATTTCACAGTGGTGTTTGTGTATGTCATGTCACATACCCCGTGAGTCCCATGTGGGACGGTATGTTTGAGCCAGGGTGTCCCAGTGGCACAATAGTGATGGACCTCCACAGTCTTTGTGCATGTAGTGTTTACAATGTCTCTGATTTCATGTGCACAATGGGAGACAGTCTCCACATCCACGTTGTGTGTGCATGGACTCTGATGTTGTGCGTGTGTGTCACAGACGTCCATGTCTGTCCTGCCGTGGCAAGTGGGGCCACTACCTGTGGGGGTCATGTTTGTTTTGCTGTGGTGTACACATGATACTCCATGTGATGCCAGTGTCCATGTGGCATTACAGGGTCCCTGGGAATGTACCTGTCGTTGAGCTGTGGTGCCTGGGGCACATCTGTCCTCACATGTCACTGTGGGGGGTGATTGTGACACGGCAGCAGGAGATGGGAACTGTGACACGGCATCATGATATCCAATGGGCCAACCTGGGACAAATTGATGCCACCTGTAGGACCGTGTTGACAGATGTTGGCCATGTATGTACCATACATGTTCTTCCGGTACTGCACACTTCATGTAGTTGTGCCTCATAATGATGTATGTTGGGATCTTGAGTGTGTTCAATGCCGCATATGTGGGGTGACTGACAATCTTGCTTACTTCTCCTCTGCACTGCAGGGCTCCTGCTGTCCATCGGCCATTCCCAGACCTGGCAACGATGGTGGAACGGGACAGCATCCGACGGTACCGCTTCACCAGGCAGCTGATTGAGGATTTGGCAGTGCAGTTGGCCCCACATTTGCAGCCTGGCCGGCCGTATCCTACAGCGCTGACCCCCAAGGTGAAGGTGATGGCAGCCCTACACTTCTTTGCCACTGGTACCTTCCAACATACTGTGGCGACTGCTGGTGGGATGTCACAGACCATGTTCAGCCGTGTGCTCCGCGATGTTTTGGCGGCAATGTTGCTCTTCCTAAACCGGTACATCTATTTCCCTAGACTGCGACGACTCACTGACGTGAAGAGTGACTTTTATGCCCTGGGGAGGATGCCGCATGTAATTGGCTCCATTGATGGGACACATGTGGCTTTGGTACCACCACAGGCCCAGGAGCAGGCCTACAGGAACCGCAAGCACTACCACTCGGTCAATGCACTGGTGGTGTGTCTTGCAGACATGACCATCACACACGTGTGTGCCCGTTTCCCTGGTTCAGCACACGATGCCTTTGTGATGAGGAGTAGTCGCATCCCCAGGATGATGGCACAGATGCAGAACCAGCGTGCCTGGCTTGTCGGTGTGTACTGACTTTGTGCCATTGTGTGTGATCTGATCTGTAGTATTCCGCCCACTTTTCCAAGTCAGCTAATGTGCACTTGTCTGTCCGTAGGTGACTCGGGATACCCCAACATGCCGTGGTTGCTGACACCCCTCAGGAACCCTGTGACACCTGCCCAGATGCGCTACAATGAGGCACATGGTCGGACCAGGAGAGTGATTGAGCGGACCTTTGGTCTCCTGAAGAGCCGCTTCCGCTGCCTGGACAAGACCGGAGGGTCCCTCCCATATGCCCCTGCGAAAGTGTGCAAGATTATCATCGTCTGCTGCATGCTCCACAACCTGGCAGTGCGGAAGGAGTTGCCTCTCATCCAGGATGACAATGACCAACATCCGCCACCTGTGGAGGATCCTGGCCTGGACCACGATGCCAGTGACGATGATGATGATGATGATGGTGATGGTGATGTCCGCACACAGCTCATCACCAACTTCTTTAGCTGAATGTGAGTATCCTGAGGTGTCATGTCAATGATGTGAGTTGGCATGATGTGTGGGTGGTGCTCTGGTGCTGTTGGAGTGTGTCCATGGGCTACTTGACTGGATGTGTGTTGCGATGTGTGGTGACAGGTGGGCTGTACTCCCCAACAGTGTTGACATGCTAACTTGGTTCTGGGTGGGTATCTTGTAACATGTATTGTGCATGAGTTTTGCTGTTCTGTCCTGTACTCCATTGCTTTTGACTGTGTGTCATTTCTGTCCTTCACAGGGTACTTTCAGATTCGTTTGGTCAACTGTGTCCACCGACGACGTGATTGCACATCCAGGCTGGTAGCTGTTGTGTCCCTACAGGTGATGTGCGCCACACCCATGGACTTCCTTCCGTCTACAGTTGTTGACTGTGTGCCCGCTACCAGGTGGGGTTACCTTGCATCTGTAGTGGTTACGGCATGTTGCAACTGTGTAATAAACCTGTGCTTCACTTTGTGATGTGCGTTGTCTGTGGTCACACATTTGACTGCCATTTGCTTACTGCACCTGTGGGCTACTTGACTACAACTGGGAATGGGTGTGGTGTCTGTGCATTGCACCGTCTTCCCTGGCAACATCAGTGTAGGCAATGAGTCAGATGGCCTAGGTGTGTATGTGTCGTGTAGCCCTGGTGGTGTGTCTCCCTCATGTGTGTCACGTTGCCTGTACTCACATGCCTGTGTTGTCCTTGCTGTTGCAGTTCGCATACACAGTGTAATTTTGCAGTTCATCATCCCCATAACAGCACCCACGTTGGAATCACGACAGAGGCAAGTATGGTGTATTAGTGTGTTTATTGTGATACATTTGTGTTAATAGTGCATAGGATGGGTTGTGCTGTACATGAATCTTGCAATCCCAAGTTCCTAGGTGAATTGAAAGTCCGGGTAGATAGGATCCCCAGTATCGGGGCCACAGTTGTCTGACACATTGGTCCAACTTGTACTCCCCATGCAATGTGTGGGAGTAGTGTTGCCGTCAACAGGGTGAACAGTCTGTGCACAAAGGCGAACATCCAGAACAGGTTCAGGCTTCCTGGGAGTTGCGCTTGGCCATCGGCCTCTCACTTTTCCCTCCTCGGACGACCCCTCTTCTTTGGGGGGGGCCCTCAAGTGCAGGCTGCTGCGGTGCAGGGGACTCTCCGCCAGAGTCCTCCTCCCTCCCTGTGGCAGTTGCAGTTTGTTCGGCACCAGATGTTGTTGGCACACAGGGAGGTGTGGACTGGTTGCTGTTCATCTGGCGGAGGCATTGTAAAATGTCCCTGTGCACCGCCGTCATCTCATGCAGTGCATCCCACTTGGACTCCACGCGGGACATGTGTGAGTCCACACGGGACATGTGTGACTCCACGTGGGACATGTGGGAGTCCAAGCGGGCATGATGGGCAGCCTGCTGCTGTTTAATGTCTCTGAGGAGCCCCACTACCTGGCTGAGCTCTCCGGTGCTGGACTGGTACGCATCAGCTATGCGTACCAGTTGTGGGTCGTCATGCACACCAGCAACGTCTGCAAGCAGCGACCTCTGTGTCCCACCCCTCCCACCACCCCTGCTGACATGTGCAGTGTGTGCAGTGGCACGCACAGATAACCCTGGTCCACCTTGGGGGTTGGTGGTGGTGGTGGTGTCCATGGCCCCAGGTTGGTCCAGGGTCACTGTGCTGGTGTTGCTCCTTATTCTGTCCATGTCGGCAGGGATGGTATTCGTGGTGACAGTCGTTGTAGGGGTGGGTGCAGGGGGTGCAGCTGGTGGTCCTGCTGGTGCTGCAGCTGGTGGTCCTGCTGGTGCTGCATGTTGACTTGCACCGGATGTGCCAGGTTGTTCTTCATCGTCCGAGGAGGACAGAGGCTGTACGACGCCAGTGAGCTCGGCATCCTCTTGAGCCTGGGACTGGGACTCCTCAGCGTCTGCTGCTGTGTCCCCATCATCACCTGTTTTTGGGAGACACAAACAATGTATGTCATGTTTCTGCAGGCATCAATGGTTGACACACATGACAGTTGTGACTGTGCCTCTGGGTGCGGGCCTGTACATTGCATTGTCCTAAGTCGTCACAGTCAGGGGTTGATATTGGTGTGGCACATTGTCCTGCATTATTTGGGCATTTCTATGTATTTTCTGGGGTGTGAACATGGTCTGCATTGCTTGTGTTTGGTTGACAGCCGGACCTCCTTCCCACCCACCCAGCCAGTCAGTTATCCCACCATGGAACGTGCTTGCATTGCAGGGAGTGTAAGTTGTCTCTCAGGATGTCAGTCAGTGGTGTCCTGCTGTTTGTTGGTGCACAGTTGGCAGCAGGGCCTTGTGCTCCCCACAGCAGTAGCCAGTGTCAGCCATCTTGTGAGTCCTTCTCCACTCCCTGTGATGTGAGCATGGTTCAGGGTGGTGTTGATGGGCCAGTTGTGAGGCTGAGCAATGTCTGTGACTACGACTCCCATCATGCTATTGCCTCCACCCCCTTCCCAGCATGCCCATGCTTCCTTCCTTTTGACTCTGCTTCCCTGTGGGGTGGGCTGGCTGTGCTGACATGATGGCTGGGAGTGTTGTCCTGGCAGTTGTTTGGCTAAGAGTCCCAAGAGTGTCCCTGTGCTTCACACAACATAACCCAGGGTGGTGGTGCTTTGTGGGATCAAGTGTTAGGATGGAGGGCATTGCATTCTACCAGGTGGGTACTGTGGAGTTTGTGTTGGGGGGGGTGTGAGGGGAGGTGCTGGTGACTATAGTCAGTGCTGCAAGTCCCCCTTCCCACCCAGCCAGCCAGATATCCCACCATGGAACGTGCTTGCATTGCAGGGAGTGTAAGTTGTCTCTCAGGATGTCAGTCAGTGGTGTCCTGCTGTTTGTTGGTGCACAGTTGGCAGCAGGGCCTTGTGCTCCCCACAGCAGTAGCCAGTGTCAGCCATCTTGTGAGTCCTTCTCCACTCCCTGTGATGTGAGCATGGTTCAGGGTGGTGTTGATGGGCCAGTTGTGAGGCTGAGCAATGTCTGTGACTACGACTCCCATCATGCTATTGCCTCCACCCCCTTCCCAGCATGCCCATGCTTCCTTCCTTTTGACTCTGCTTCCCTGTGGGGTGGGCTGGCTGTGCTGACAGGATGGCTGGGAGTGTTGTCCTGGCAGTTGTTTGGCTAAGAGTCCCAAGAGTGTCCCTGTGCTTCACACAACATAACCCAGGGTGGTGGTGCTTGTGGGATCTTGTGTTAGGATGGAGGGCATTGCATTCTACCAGGTGGGTACTGTGGAGTTTGTGTTGGGGGGTGTGAGGGGAGGTGCTGGTGACTATAGTCAGTGCTGCAAGTCCCCCTTCCCACCCAGCCAGCCAGATATCCCACCATGGAACGTGCTTGCATTGCAGGGAGTGTAAGTTGTCTCTCAGGATGTCAGTCAGTGGTGTCCTGCTGTTTGTTGGTGCACAGTTGGCAGCAGGGCCTTGTGCTCCCCACAGCAGTAGCCAGTGTCAGCCATCTTGTGAGTCCTTCTCCACTCCCTGTGATGTGAGCATGGTTCAGGGTGGTGTTGATGGGCCAGTTGTGAGGCTGAGCAATGTCTGTGACTACGACTCCCATCATGCTATTGCCTCCACCCCCTTCCCAGCATGCCCATGCTTCCTTCCTTTTGACTCTGCTTCCCTGTGGGGTGGGCTGGCTGTGCTGACATGATGGCTGGGAGTGTTGTCCTGGCAGTTGTTTGGCTAAGAGTCCCAAGAGTGTCCCTGTGCTTCACACAACATAACCCAGGGTGGTGGTGCTTTGTGGGATCTTGTGTTAGGATGGAGGGCATTGCATTCTACCAGGTGGGTACTGTGGAGTTTGTGTTGGGGGGTGTGAGGGGAGGTGCTGGTGACTATAGTCAGTGCTGCAAGTCCCCCTTCCCACCCAGCCAGCCAGATATCCCACCATGGAACGTGCTTGCATTGCAGGGAGTGTAAGTTGTCTCTCAGGATGTCAGTCAGTGGTGTCCTGCTGTTTGTTGGTGCACAGTTGGCAGCAGGGCCTTGTGCTCCCCACAGCAGTAGCCAGTGTCAGCCATCTTGTGAGTCCTTCTCCACTCCCTGTGATGTGAGCATGGTTCAGGGTGGTGTTGATGGGCCAGTTGTGAGGCTGAGCAATGTCTGTGACTACGACTCCCATCATGCTATTGCCTCCACCCCCTTCCCAGCATGCCCATGCTTCCTTCCTTTTGACTCTGCTTCCCTGTGGGGTGGGCTGGCTGTGCTGACAGGATGGCTGGGAGTGTTGTCCTGGCAGTTGTTTGGCTAAGAGTCCCAAGAGTGTCCCTGTGCTTCACACAACATAACCCAGGGTGGTGGTGCTTTGTGGGATCTTGTGTTAGGATGGGGGGCATTGCATTCTACCAGGTGGGTACTGTGGAGTTTGTGTTGGGGTGTGTGTGAGGGGAGGTGCTTGTGACTATGGTTAGTGCTGCAAGTCCTCCTTCCCACCCAGCCAGCCAGTCAGTTATCCCACCATGGACTGTGCTTGCATTGCAGGGAGTGGAAGTTGTCTCTCAGGATGTCAGTCAGTGGTGTCCTGCTGTTTGTTGGTGCACAGTTGCCAGCAGGGCCTTGTGCTCCCCACAGCAGTAGCCAGTGTCAGCCATCTTGTGAGTCCTTCTCCACTCCCTGTGATGTGCGCATGGTTCATGGTGGTGTTGATGGGACAGTTGTGGGGGGGCAATATGTGTGACTGCGACTCCCATGATGCTATTGGCTACACAGACTTGGCCAGCATACACAGAATTCCTTCCTTTGAGTGGTCTTCACTGTGTGTTGGTGTTGCTGTGGTGGCTACATGTCTGGATGTGTTTGTTAGTTCTATTTGTGCCACTGCCTAGCTGTAGTTGTAGTTGTGTTTGTACATGTGATGGCACGGTTGGATGTAACTTTTTTGATGGCATGTGTTGTGTTTATCTGACTGACATACACATTTTGGGATGATTCTGTTCTGGTTGCTGTGAAATTGCTATGAGTGCATGGTTTGACTCTCCCCTTGACAGTGATGTGTGTGTGTTTTGTGTCAGAATATTGTGTACATTTGTTGTGTACTCACCAGGCTCTGGGATGTTCTCTAGTCCATATACGCTCACTGGCGGAAGGATGGCCCGCACCTTCTCCTCCCAGGGCCGGAGGTATACTGGCTTGGCAGGAGGGCCACTGCCGGTGTATTGGCTGATGAGGTAGTCTTTCTTGAGCAGCTCCCGGACCCTCCTGCGCACGTCATACCACCTGTTCTGGATGTCGGTCTTTGTGCGCAGACATGGTGATTGTGCGTTCACCCTGTTGATGATCCTCTCCCACATCTTGGTTTTCTGGGAGATGGGGGTCTGTTGGACCAGTGCGCCAAACAGCTGTGGCTCTACCCTGAGGATCTCGTCTACCAGGACTTCCAATTCACAATCTAGGAACTTGTGATTCTTCTTGGGGGGCATGGTGATGGGTGGTGATGGTGAGTAATGTGTGTGTTGGTGTGCAGGTGAGGGTGTGTGAGTGTGTGTTTTGCTGGGTGTATGTGAGGTAGGTATTTGTTGGTGTGCTGATGGTGTGTGGCTTGTGTGAGGGATGAGCTGTGGGTGTGTGGTTGCTTTCTCTTGGGTGCTGGCAGTGGAATGGCATTTGCAAAGGCTCATGGTAGTGATTTGTGTCCTTTATATAGGTGGAGTTGTGGGTGTGTCTTTGTTCTCTGTCCCCACCCCCCCAGTATTTATTGGCTTGGTAATTGCTTGTTTGGCCTTTTTTTGGGTGATTTTTCCTTTGTGCTGTTTGTGTATGTTGGAAACGTTCTTGTGACCGAGTCGGACCCTGCATTGGTCTCGTACGGTGTTCTCCGTTTCGTTCACGCTGTGTTTGTGCAGTTTTCTATGCTGCGTACGCGTCGGTCGCGGTGTATTGTGTTGCTTCGGCTCGGTTTTGTATGCGTGTCGGTCGTACGGCTTGTCCTCCGTCCGACTCGCTCGTGGTTTTCGCGCCTTGCATCGTACTTGGCGGTTTGGAGTTAGCGTGTGCGTTTCGGTCGGATTTGTTCCGGGTGCGTGTCGGTCGGTTGGATTCGCGTTTTTTTCCGGCCGGATTGCTGTTTTCCGTGCGGCTCGGTCGGTCGAATTGGTTTCCTTACGTGTCGGTCGGATTTTTCGCGCCTTGCATCGTACTTGGCGTGTCGGGCGCCACGGGTACGTGTCGGTCGGTATTTTTTCCGGATCCGAGTCGGTCGGTGCTTTTTCCGGCCCGAATCGGAATCGACCCCTTAGCCTGGGCCTGGTTAGCAGATCCTAGGGCACAATCAGAGTCAGTAACCACCAGTATCCGTCAAAAAAGGAGGGTGATCAGGGGAAAAAGGATGACTTTCTCATACTCATTAATACACCCATACTCAGACACTTACACAGTCTGTTCCACACGGACATAACCACTTATGTAGCTACTCGCTTGCTTATAGAATGTAATGTAATAGTATGGAATGCAAAGTAAAATGTATTCTATATTTGCTTCTCAGATATCTACTTGTGTTTAAAGAGGAATGGAAGGTGGAATGGTGAGGTAAAAAAAATATAACAATTCTGCTTTTTGACAGCATCCATAAACTGGGCAACAGATGACATTTTTAACGCAACTGGCATATGGTATGTTCCTCAATGAGTCACTATGTCTTGCAGTTTTGTTGAAACAATGGGGATTGTAACCATCTGGTTGGGTGGTAAGGGTCCTACAGAAGGTCCAGCTGCTGATGATGATGCACCACCTTCTCTCCCTCTCATCATCCTGTCATACGTCCTTGTATGTATAGTCTTCAGATGTTTCCACATAGAGGATTTGTCACTTGAATATTTCTTTCCCGTACCTCTCGACAGTTTCTTGCTGTATATATTGCATTGGACACTTTTTGTAAGAACTTTCTTCTCTCCTGAAGGGATGGAGAAATATATCCAAATATCGGAAGACTTCTTTGGAGGCGGTGTGTGAGTGGGTGTGTGAGTGGTTGTGTGAGTGGTTGTGTGGGTCTGTGAGTGGGTGTGTCAGTGACTGTATGTGTCATCAAAGAGAGTGTGTATTTGTAGTGTGTTTTCCTGGTTACATGCATATTTCTATACATTCCTGCACACATGCATACGTTTTGGGACTACAAAGGTTTTTTTCAGGAAGCAACAGTGGAAGTGTATTTGCCACTTGACTTGCATTGAACTGGTGTCTTTTCAAGAGTAAGAAAGTGCACTTAAGTAGAGAAATGTCAACAAATTAATTTAAAACAAAGAGAGTCTGTACACACACGCCGACACACATGCAGAGACATGCATGCTAACGCACATACACTCTTAACTTTCCAGCCATTTTGACCCAGTGAATTTGTGTTCCTGTGTTCTACCACCACACACCCACGTAACTTGTAGTCTAGCTATCTATCCTATATATATATATATCTATACACATATATTTTTACTGCATGGCAAATAAGTGTGGCCCAATGATAAGTTATTTAAAGCAACTGTACCAATAAACACACATTCACACATTCATTACTCCAGTGCAATGGTCAAATCCGAGCTTTTTTACCACAGTACAGCAAAACAGAGAAAATACTTTTTATTGTCTCAGCCACTGCATGTAACAATTAATTTGCAAAGGAAAACAACTATCTTAATAGTCCTGAGGTGTCTTCAGTGTGATTTGATCATGTACACATGGCGAAAATCAATATTTATTATTACAGTGCCTACATACATAAGTGCTTGCATTCCACAAATACAAACAACAAGTTATGAAGAAAAAATGTAACATCATAATGTGAGATGGTCCATGAAAAACACCTATTCCAGTAGACAGAGACGTTAACCCCCTGTGTAGTTTGCAGTTGCACTTTGACCCTTTGTGCAGGATGAAGTTACACTTTGACGCTTACATGATTTATGTTTGCAGGTTGGCCTCTGTCTGCTTTGTAGTTGCAATTTGGATATGGGTTTTTTGCAGATTCAGTTTGGGTCCCCTTGTAGTAGCAATTTGTCAGTTGTGCGTTTTGTAGCCATTACCAGTGCATGGCTTGAGGTTGTAGTTTAACCTCTGTGCATCTTGTGGCTGAATTCTGGCCCCTGTGTGTGCTTTAGATGAGGTTTGGACTCTGTGTGCTTTGAATCTGTAGGATGCCGTCCCCTGTAGCTTGCAGTTGATCTTTTGTCATTTGCATTCTTTATGTTTGAGATAAAGCCTTGTGCATTTTGTGGCTGAATTCTGGTTCCTAAGGTTTGAATTTATATTTTGGCACACGTGTTTGTTGTCAAGTTTGGCCTGGTGGCTAGTGCACTTTATGGTTTCAGTTTGGCACCTATGTGGTTTGCAGTTGAAGTTTGGTCTCTATGCTGTTTGTATTTGTTGCCCTTCTCCCCAGGAGCATTTTCCAGTTGCTGTTCGACGGTCGTGTGCTTTGTGTCTTTAGTTTGGTCTTCCCACCGGTAAGGTTTGCAGGTGCAGTTAGGCTCTCGTGTGCTTGCTTAGTATTTGCATTTTACTCTCTACCCCTCACCCGATAGGTTTGCAGTTTGTCCCTCGTGTGCATTTGCAGTTTGCTATCTGTGCAGTTTGTGGTTTCACTCTTGTCCAGTGTGGAGCCAAGCAGATTGAGTCCAGACTCCAGCAACATGGCTGGTTCCCAGAAGGGCCTGGCCTCTCTGCTCGGTCGGCCATGATGCCAAATGACAGGCAATTTATGCAATACGCTTGTGCTTCTTTAAACGGCACACTGCCTCTGCATAGCTGCACATGAACTGCGCCTTTCGACAGGATCTGTGCTAAATACAAACACTCATTAAAAGATTTGCCCTGAACACGTGCACATGCATACACATGTAACGCTTGCATGGTAATGTAATTAAGTCACTCGCTACAAAAATGAAAATAAACAAAGCGAATGCATGCTCTGGCACACGTGATGCACAGTCTGCTTCCAAAGGGATGCTCAGGGGACGTGCAGAAACACTAGCCGGGGGTTACTATTATGAACTGTGACCCCGAAAATCCTACTCAACAAACCCCATAAGTGCTAGGCCCTGCCTTATATACAACACCTGATCGTAATCAATGTTGGGGGCTGCAAGCGCTCGAGGCAGGCATTAGAAGTCATTCCCAACATCACAAGGAATGCAGATCCATGTTTTGGAGGTTTTTGTTTGCAATTTACAGAAGTATATTAACACATCCATTCAGACCGGCGAATTCTCACCCACGAATATGCAATTCGTCCCATTATTATATTTTGGGCTGCTCGTATTAACAAAGTCACTTTTGGCTTTTCTTTGTGTAGTTTCCTTAAGAAAAACATCAGCACTATATTTGCCTGAGTTCCAAACCTGAGATCATATATTGTCAAGGAAGAAGGACATGTGCTCACCCCCTCCGCTCATGATAACCATAAATCTACCCCGGGACCAAGTGCAGTATGGGCGACTGCGATTGATGTTTTAAAAAATGTTTTTGCTGCGAATTCGCAAATCTGTCGTGATTTTTGCCACAAATGTTTTCAAAAATGCTTTTTAGCCCTGGCTGGGTCCCCGCAGAGCTAATCGGTCAGGGTATCCTTACCATGGCCCCTTGTCTTAATTTTTTACGTTTATCTTGTGACTCAGCTGAGTTTGAGTCCCAAGATGGCTGCCAACACTTCCTGGTTAAAGTGTTGGCAGCCAATCAGATCTCTGCACGACATCAGGAGGATTTGCAGAGGGGTCGCGTCCCTATATATATATACAAATTTAGTTTTCTTTTGATATCTCCGAAACTACTGAACAGATTTATACCAAATAACAAAAAGGGTGCTTTTTTAACCCAGACCTACCTTTCTGCCAAATTTGATAAAATTCCATCCAGCGGTTCGGGCTGTAGGGTATTTAGACAGAATATTGAGTTGGAAATGTCGACTTACACAAATATCGAGTTGGAAATATCATGACACAGATATATCGTCAGCAAGAATATCGTGGTCCAGAATATCGAATTTAAGGTAAGAAATATCATTTTCAAAATTATAGTAGTCATTAATATTGTTTGCAAAAATATAGTTGTTTAAAATATTGATTTTTTATTTACTGTTATGTATTTTAGTTTATATTTTAAATGTATGTGATGTATGTTTTTTGTATAAGTATTGTTTATGTTTTTTAATATATATGTTACATTTTTGGTAGTTATCAATTTTATTTTAATTAAACTTTGCGTTTTTTAGTTGCGTAGCGGGTTGTGGGTTTATAGGGGAATAGGGTGGGAAGTAATTTCATTATAATAAATTAATGATTATTTTTCATTTACTAATATTTATTTAATTGAGATTGTATAGTGTTAATTGTGAGAATTAATTTATTTGTAATTAATTATTAATTAGTTGTTAATTAATATTAATTAATTGGTAATTAATTATGGTGATTGTGTATTTTTTTTAGGGTCAGGTTGTGGGTTTCTAGGGGTAAAGGATAGGAAGTAGTTTTTGATTAATTTATGATTAGTTGTTAATTTATATTATTTAATTGATTGAAAATTAATTATGTATATTCTGTAATTAATTTTAGGTGCGGGTTGTGGGGTTTATAGGGGTAAAGGGTAGGAAGTAATTGATGATAATTAATTAATAATTAGTTGTTAATTTATATTAATTAATTGATTGAAAATTAATTATGGAAATTGTGTAATTAATTTTAGGTGTGGGTTGTGGGGTTTATAGGGGTGAAGGGTGGGAAGTAATTTATGTTAATTAATTAATAAGTAGTGGTTAATTTATATTAATTGATATTTAATTAGGGTATTTGTTTATATTTTTTGTGTGTGGGTTTTACTTTTATAGGGTAAAGTATGGGGAGTAAATACATTTTACTTGTTAAATATCATTAGTTTTTCAATTGAAAATACGTTTTAATTGTGTAATTAATATTTTTACAGTTACATTTTAGCTGGGCGTTGTAGGGATTATAGAGGTAAAGTGTGGGAAGTTAATTAATTTTTATGAGTTTTAATTTGTTTTTTAATTAATAATATTTCTTTAATTGGTAATAAATTTTGTTAATTATGGCAGTACATTTTTTTAAATGTAGATGTGGGTTGGGAATTGTGTGGTGTTATAGGGTAGGAAATAAAAAAGTAAATGTATGTAATAATTAATGTTTTTGTTTCTAAATAATTTCTAATTAAAAATATTTATTTGTTTGAACATTTTGTTTTAATTTTATTTAATATAATATTTGCAGAAATTTGTCATATGTATTTAACATTCTAACATGTTTTTTAAACATTGTTTAATATTAACTATATTTGTAGTTTAATTTTTAACATATTTATATATATTTTTATTTATTTTGTTTTTTAAATATTTTTGTTGTTAATATTTTGTTTGTTTTTAATCTTGAACTGATTGGAGTGAGAATATTAATTGTTACTCCTCCGCAATCCAACACTTTCCCTACTGTTGCACTGATTGGAGTGGGAATAGTAAATTTTATCCCGTCACTATCCAACACTTTCCCTACTGTTGCACTTACTGGAGTGGGAATAGTAATTTTTACCCCTCCGCTATTTAACACTTTCCCTACTGTTGCACGCATTGGAGTGAGAATAGTAATTTTTACCCCTCCGCTATCCAACACTTTTCCTACTGTTACAATTATTGGAGTGGGAATAGTAATTTTTACCCCTCCACAATCCAACAATTTCCCTACTGTTGCACTGACTGGTGTGGGAATAGTAATTTTTACCTCTCTGCTATCCAACCCTTTCCCTACTGTTGCACTGATTGGAGTGGGAATAGTACATTTTATCCCACCACTACCCCACACTTTCCCTACTGTTGCACTCACTGGAGTGGGAATAGTAATTGTAATCCCCTCCGCTATCCAACACTTTCCCTACTGTTACACTCAATGGAGTGGGAATAGTAATTTTTACCTCTACGCTATCCAACACTTTCCCTACTGTTGCACTCACTGGAGTGGGAATAGTAATTTTACCCCTCCGCTATCCAACACTTTCCCTACTGTTACACTCACTGAAGTGGGAATAGTAATTTTAACCCCTCCGCTATCCAACACTTTCCGTACTGTTGCACTCAGTGGAGTGGGAATAGTAATTTTTACCTCGGCTATCCAACACTTTCCCTACTGTTGCACTCACTGGAGTAGGAATAATAATTTTACCCCTCTGCTATCCAACACTTTCCCTACTGTTGCACTGACTTGATTGGGAAATTTAAGTTTAAAGATTTTTAAATGGTTTAATGTTTTGATTTATAATAGAATGTTTTTTTATTAGATTATATGTTATATATATATATATATATGTATTTGCAAATTTGTATATCATTTTAAAACTAGAAAATAAATTAAAATGAATAGTTTATTATTTGTTTTAAAGTAAATATATATATTAATTATTATGTATGTGTTTAACTTTTTTAATTAAGTTTATTTCTTATATTTGTTATAGTTTATATTAACTCTACTTGATTTTTTATATTAATTTTTATTATTTAACATATTTAATATTTATTATAAAAAAATTATATATATATAAAAACCGATATTTTGTACAACTATATTTTTTACATTGATATTTTTGTTTCAAGAACTTTGTACTTACCTGTTTAAGTATAGGGAGTCGATATTTTTGCGTTCGATATTTTTTACATCTATATTTTTTACATCAATATTCTGTCAGTGAACTGGGCTGTAGTCATGTTCAAAATCCCTATGGGAATTAACATGGGTAATGCACTTTTTTACACTCCTTTTTCTCGGCCCCCATTTCACAGATCACCCGAAACTTTTCATGCACAACTAGAATCACGGGTGCACTTTTTTGGGGAAAATTTTGTGAAGATTCGTCAAACAGCACCAAAGATATAGGCAAGTCAAAAGCGCTTCTCCTAACTATAACTACCTACAGGCGACCACCAGTAGGTGTTATATATATACTGTACCAGTGCTGGTCGCCAGTAGGTAGTTATAGTTAGGAGAAGCAGTTTTGACTTGCCTATATTTTTGGTACTGTTTGATGAATCTTCACGAAATATTCCAAAAGAAAGTGCACCGGTGATTCTAGTTGTAAACCCTTTTTTTTCTTCAATGAATATATATAAATATATATATATATATACACACACACACACACACACACACACTCTAACTTCTTTTTTAATGAAAATATATATTGTGAACAAGGCAGGGGATCCTGCCGAAATGCGTTACAGCCCTGTAATGAAACAATAAAACTTATCTGGATTACTGGAACTGCAGTGTCGGTGTCTGGCTTGAGGATTTCGTGTGCTGTAGGTGTTTGGAGATATATATATATATATATTCACTGAAAAAACCATAGGTTTCAGACACGTTATAGTTAGAAATTAGCATTTAAAAAACCTTTGAAATTCACTGAAAAAACCATAGGTTTTAGGGACAGTTATAGTTAGTTGGACATTGCACTCGTACAAAACCCGTGAAATTCCCCGTTATAGTTAGTTCAGCTAACTATAACTCGCGCCCCGCAATGCACTGCTGATGACGTCACATATTACATCACTCATGACATGGTCAGTGACATCACTGATGACATCACTGATGACATCTCAAATGACATCACTGATGACATCATCCAGTGACTGTGTGTTTCTGTAAAGTTTAAATATGTTTAATGTATATAGGGAAAGGCGTATTGAAGAATGAGTGGGTGTATAAGTGTCTGAATGGATGATTTAGTAGGTGCGTGACTGACTCTATAAGTGAGTGATTAAACGTATCTTACTGAATGCATGGGTTAGTGACTAAACTGTGTGAATGTCTGTATCCGTCTGTCTGTTGGTGTGTAAGCGGCTGCATGGTTTTGCGAATAGCTACATGAGTGTCTATATGGGTTATTGATTGGTTGTCTGAGTATCTGTATGGGTGCCTGAATGTTTGTGTGGGTGGGGTGTGTGTGACTCTGTACATAGATGTGTGAGTGGGTGATTCACTGGGTGCATGGTTTCAAGAGTGCATCTGTGATGGACTGTATGGGTGGGTGAGTGTGTGTATGGGTGTGTTGGTGAGTGAATGTATATCTCAGTGGTACATGTGTGAGTAACTACATATGTGAAAGGCAGTATATATGTGTGTTGGAGTATATAAATGGCTATAAGTGAGAGTGTGTGATTGTGAGAGTGGCTGTATGGATGAGTGTGTGCTTGTATCAGTGATTGTATAAGAGCGTAAGAATGTGCTAGTATTTGTATGAGTAATTGAGCTGGTGTGTGTATAACTGTATAGGTGAGTAAATGGCAGTGTGATTAATTATTTGCATGACTGACTAGGTGTGTGAGTACCTCTATGGATGAGTGGCGGTGTGTGAGTGTCTATATAGCTGTATGAGTGCATATGATAGTCCTGTACTGAGTGACCATAAGTATGAGTGACTGTACGGGTGAGTGAGTGGATGTGTGTGTAAACCTAAGAATCAGTGAGTGGGTATGTAGTTATTGGTGTTGGAGTGTCTATGGTTTTGAGAATGGCAGTCTGTAATTTAGAGTGGGTGTATCAAAGGTTATATTAGGGTGTGAGAAGATGCATCAAATTATTACATGGATGATGTCATCAGTGATGTAATCAGTGATGTCATTTGAGATGTCATCAGTGATGTCATCAGTGATGTCACTGACCATGTCATGAGTGATGTAATATGTGACGTCATCAGCAGTGCATTGCGGGGCGCGAGTTATAGTTAGCTGAACTAACTATAACGGGGGAATTTCACGGGTTTTGTACGAGTGCAATGTCCAACTAACTATAACTGTCCCTAAAACCTATGGTTTTTTCAGTGAATTTCAAAGGTTTTTTAAATGCTAATTTCTAACTATAACGTGTCTGAAACCTATGGTTTTTTCAGTGAATTTCAAAGGTTTTTTAAATGCTAATTTCTAACTATAACTGTCCCTAAAACCTATGGTTTTTTCAGTGATTTTCAAAGGTTTTTAAATGCTAATTCCTAACTATAACATGTCTGAAACCTATGTTTTTTTTCAGTGAATTTCAAAGGTGTTGTAAATGACAATTTTTAAATGTATTAATTGTTATATTTTTTTTGGGATACTGATTTACTACATTTTTTTAAACTATTTATTTTTACATATTTTATTTTTTAAATTACATTGTAATTACATTATACATTACATTACAAAATATACTTTCTCTGAATGAATTACTTTAGTTTAAATACTTTGCAAATAGGCAATAGACTTTTAAGTACAGTAGTTACAGTTGTTACAATGGGCAACACAATTTCAAACACAATGCAACATTGAGCTCAATGTGAATTTCTAGTTAAATGCAATTAGTTACTTTATGGATTACTTTTCTAACCACAGGACTGGATCCTAGATTCAGTCCTGGGACATCTCCTATAAACAGTTGAGTAAAAGCGTTTTGGTTACAGTAGTGATTTTTAAGGAATATTATTGTATTTTAAAACTTGACACTTAGAAACCTTTTCACATAGAATCACCAATGTTATCCTATGGGAGGAAATTCACTTAGCAGGTAAGTAGTGTTATCGTTACTTTTTCTTACTCAGTGTTGGATCCTGGATCCAGCACTGGTGCATCTCCTGTAAACAGTTGAAAGAATGCGTTTAAATCATACAGGCGATTTTTAAGGAATATTTGTAGTTTGTGAAAATTGACACCTTGAAACTTTTCTGCTGAAAACCAGACAATGGATTCCTATGGAAGGAAATATAAGTTACTGGTAAGTACGGTTAGAATTACTTTTCAGGGTCAGTGCTGGGCTAAAAGATGCAGCACTGGGTTCTCTCCTGATAACAGGTGAGTAAATCGGAATTCGTGAGTTCGGTTGATTTTAGAGGAATATTATAAAGTTCCAAAACTCCACACACAGAAGAATTTCCAAGTGAAACCAGTCAATGTTAGCCTATGGAAGGAAATTCAAGTTGCTGGTTAAGTACGGTTAAAATTACTTTTCAGGATCAGTACTGGGCTGAAAGATGCAGCACTGAGGTCTCTCCTGATAACAGGTGAGTACATCGGAATTCGTATTTCGGCTGATTTTAGAGGAATATTATAAAGTTCCAAAACTGCACACACAGAAGAATTTCTAAGTGAAACCAGTCAATGTTAGCCTATGGAAGGAAATTCAAGTTACTGGTAAGTACGGTTAGAATTACTTTTCAGGATCAGTACTGGGCTGAAAGATGCAGCACTGAGGTCTCTCCTGATAACAGGTGAGTAAATCGGAATTCGTATTTCGGCTGATTTTAGAGGAATATTTGTATGTTTCAAAAATCGACACTTAGAAACTTTTTCAGCAAAAAGCAGGCAATGATATCCTATGGAAGGAAATTCAAGTTACTGGTAAGTACGGTTAAAATGACTTTTCAGGATCAGTACTGGGCTGAAAGATGCAGCACTGAGGTCTCTCCTGATAACAGGTGAGTAAATCGGAATTCGTAGTTCGGCTGATTTTAGAGGAATATTATAAAGTTCCAAAACTGCACACTTAGAAGAATTTCCAAGTGAAACCAGTCAATGTTAGCCTATGGAAGGAAATTCAAGTTACTGGTAAGTACGGTTAAAATTACTTTTCAGGATCAGTACTGGGCTCAAAGATGCAGCACTGAGGTCTCTCCTGATAACAGGTGAGTAAATCGGAATTCGTAGTTCGGCTGATTTTAGAGGAATATTTGCACAATGGTGAAGGAAGGGGTGGGGCCTGAGGTGACATGTCTGCAAACACGCCCTGTGGCGTGTTTTAAGTTGGAGAATTAATTCCTCCTCATCCTGAGGGTCTCTAGGGGCCAACTAGCCCACCAGGAACCTCCAGTATGCGCTAGGGGCTGTATTGCAGAGAGGTGTACAGAGGCCACGCCCCTTTTACAACACTCTGCAACGCAGCTCCGTGGAGCTTACTGGAGGTACCTGGTGGGCTAGTTGGCCCCCAGGACCCTCAGGATTGAAGGGGATTTAATTCCCCATCTTAAAACGCGCCATGGGGCCTGTTTGCACACATGTCACCTGAAGCCCGCCCCCTCCCTTCACCACTGTGCAAACGCGCCCCGTGGCACGTTTTAAGTTGGGGGATTAAGTCCCCTTGAATACTGAGGGTCCCTGGGGGCCAACTAGCTCACCATGTACCTCCAAAAAGCGCCACAGAACTGCGTTGAAGAGAGGTGTAAAAAGGGGCGTGGCCTCTGTACACCTCTCTGCAACGCAGCCCCCTGGTGCATACTGGAGGTTCCTGGTGGGCTAGTTGGCCCCAGGGACCCCAGTATTGAAGGGGACTGTTCCCATCTGCAAACGCGCCAGGGAGCGCGTTTGCAGAGTGGTAAAGGAAGGGGCGGGGCCTGCGGCCCGATCGTTTTTTTTTTGGGGGGTTTTTTCCCCAAGGGGGCTGTGTGGCCCCCCTTACTTTTTCCTATTTTTGGGCCCTGGGGACCCCATCCCCCAGGGCCTTATCCCTTCTTTTTTTTTTTATTAAACGGGAAGGGGGCCGCGTGGCCCCCTCCCATGGCCGAATCCGGCCCCGGGACCCCATCCCCCGGGCATGGCCACACTTCTAAATAAATTTTTAAGGAGGGGGCTGCGTGGCCCCCCTCCTCAGGCCTCCTTTGCCCCGGGGACCCCATCCCCGGGGCAGGCCTTTATTTTTTTAATTTTTTTTTTAAATGATTATTTTTGGGGAGGGGGCCGCGTGGCCCCCTCCTGGGCCACTACTTGCCCCGGGGACCCCATCCCCCGGGGCAGGCCTCTTCGTTGGGGACTGTGGGGGACCCCAATCCCCCACAGTCCCAGCCGGCTCCCCGCCTCCTGCGCGAGCCGCATTAGCTTTTCCACATGGGGAGCAGCTAACATGCTGCTCCCCATGTGGAAAGCTAATTAGTTTGCATTTTGAAAGAGAGAGCAGGTTTCCTGCTCTCTCTTTCAAAATGCAAACTAGTTTGCTATGACAGGACGGGACCCGCGAGGCTCCCGTCCTGTCATAGCAAACTACAGTGTCCCGGGGGTAGGCACCCGGGACACTGCAAGGAGCCAGCCCTGGGGGGGTGGTGGTCCCCAGGGCCATTACAGGCTCCAGGAGTGGGGCCGCGCGGCCCCTCTCCTCCATTGACAAAGCCCCCGGGAGGTGGTGGTCCCGGGCTCTGGGAGTCCGTAATGGACCCCCATATTGACATTTTTAGTGCCCCGGGGAGGTGGCGGTCTCGGGCGTGTGGGGCTCTGAGCCCCCCACACAGGTAAATTATAAAACAATATTTCAAGAAGCCCCGGGAGGTGGCGGTCCCCGGGCTGCGGGAGGGCCGAGAGCCCTCCTGCACCATTTATTTTTAAAGCCCCGGGGGTGGCGGTCCTCGGGGCTTGGGGGCCTTAGAGGCCCCCCACATATTATAAATACCCCCATGCCCCCGGGACTTGGCCCACCCGGGGGCCAATTAACATTTGAGATGTCATCAGTGATGTCATCAGTGATGTCACTGACCATGTCATGAGTGATGTAATATGTGACGTCATCAGCAGTGCATTGCGGGGCGCGAGTTATAGATTACCTGAACTAACTATAACGGGGGAATTTCACGGGTTTTGTACGAGTGCAATGTCCAACTAACTATTACTGTCCCTAAAACCTTATGGTTTTTTCAGTGATTTTTTAAGGTTTTTTAAATGCAAATTTCTAACTATAACGTGCCTGAAACCTATGGTTTTTTCAGTGAATATATATATCCACAACGCTCCACGCCAACAGAAACCTCTCCAAAGACGGGAAAGCAGACCCAAAATTTGTGCAAAACGGGTTTATTTCAGGAATGCCCGCACCTCCACCATTACGCGTTTCAGCCTCCTCCGGTGGTCGCCAGTAGATAGTTATAGTTAGTACCTATTATCCATAGGAAATCCGTAACATTCTATTCCCAATAACTTTGGCGTCGTTTGACGAATCATCGCGAAATTTTCAAAACTAGTGGGGAGCTCCGGTCCGCTCCTGTCTTGAAAGTTTCGGGGTGATTCATCAAGAGGGAGCCGAGAAAAAAGGGGGTCCCAAAACGTGTTTTCTCCATGTTAATTCCCATAGGAAATTTTAGCCACGTCTACAGCCCGAACTGCTGAACGGAATTACACCAAATTTGGCAAAAAGGTAGCACTTTGTTCAGAAAGCGACCTTTTTTTAAATGGTGTAAACCGTTCCGTAGTTGCGGAGAAATTCAAAAAAATAAGAGTGAAAAAATCAATTTCCCTTAGGAAATTTTATGCAAGGCTACAGCAAAACTGCTGAACGGAATTACACCAAATTTGGCAAAAAGGTAGTGCCTGGTTCAGAAAGCACCCTTTTAAAAATGGTGTAAATCCGTTTAGTAGTTGCTGAGAAAATCCAAAATAAACGTTTCGATATCTATGGCCACGGTGGATCCGCGCACCCTCCTGACCACGAGCTGCATGCTAATTGGTTGTCAACACTCCAAACCAGGAAGTGTTGGCAGCCATCTTGTTCCTCGGTAGAACCGAGGAACAAGAAAGCAGTAAAACAAGTGCACAAAATGCAAAAAGGGGGCAGGGTAGAAACACCCTGACCCCTAGGCCTGCTCAGGGGTCCTACAAGGACCCCCAGGGCCCCCCCCAATTTTTTTTAAATCAGCCAAAAAACACGGTGGGTGCGCGGATCCTGCCGATAAAAAAGAAAAACGAAGCGCGGGCTCCCGCGCTCGTGTTAATTGGCCCCGGGTGGGCCAAGTCCCGGGAGCATGCAGGGGTTTCATTATCTAGGCTATATGGGGGCTCCTAAGGCCTCTCGAGCCCCGGGGACCGCCACCCCCCGGGGCTTCTTTTTAAAAAAATAATATACCTGTGTGGGGGGCTCGAGCCCCCCACACGCCCCGGGGACTGCCACCTCCCCGGGGCACTAAAAAAAAATGCTAATTTGGGGGTCTGGAACGGACCCCCGAGCCCCCGGGACCACCACCTCCCGGGGGCTGTGCATGTGAACGGAGGGTTGGCCGCACGGCCCCCCTCCTGGAGCCCTTGCTGGCCCTGGGGACCGCCACCCCCAGGGCCGGCTACTGCAGTGTCCCGGGGTGCCTACCCCCGGGACACTGTAGTTTGCTATGACAGGACGGAGCCTCGCGGCTCCCGTCCTGTCATAGCAAACTGCTTTGGTTTTGGAACAGAGAGCAGGAAACCTGCTCTCTCTTCCAAAACCAAGCAGAATGCTTTTCCACACGGGGAGCTGCATCTTAACAGCTCCCCATGTGGAAAAGCAATGCCGGCTCCCGCAGGACGCGGGGAGCCGGCGGGACCGTGGGGGCATTGGGGAACCCCCTACGGTCCCCAACAGAGAGGGCCAGCCCCGGGGATGGGGTCCCCGGGGCTAGTAGTGGCCCGGGAGGGGGGCCACGCGGCCCCCCTCCCCATAATTAAAACATTTTTTTTTTAAAATAAATAAATAAATAAAGGCCGCCCCGGGGGATGGGGTCCCCGGGGCCAGTAGAGGCCTCAGGAAGGGGGCCACGCAGCCCCCCTCCATAAACAAAAATATATATTTGGCCATGCCCCGGGGATGGGGTCCCCGGGGCTGAAATTGGCCACGGGAGGGGAGCCCACACGGCCCCCTTCCCGTTAATTTTTTTTTTTTTTAATTAAAAAAGGGGTCAGGCCCTGGGGGATGGGGTCCCCAGGGCCCAAAAAGTAAAAAGAAGAGGGGCCACACAGCCTCCCTTCCAAAAAACAAAAAACAAAAAACACGCGATCGTGCCGAGGCTCCCGCCCCTCCCAGCAACACTCAGCAAACGTGCCCTGTGGCGCGTTTTAAGTTGGGAAATGAATTCCCCTTCAATACTGGGGGTCCCTGGGGGCCAACTAGCCCACCAGGAACCTCCAGTATGGGCCAGGGGGCTGTGTTGCAGAGAGGTGGTCCAGACCACGCCCTTTTTATACCTCTCTGCAAAGCAGCTCTGTGGCGCTTACTGGAGGTACCTGGTGGGCTAGTTGGACCCCAGGGACCCTCAGGATTCAAGGGGACTTAATCCCCCAACTTAAAACGCGCCACGGGGTGCGTTTGCACAGTGGTGAAGGGAGGGGGCGGGGCTTCAGGTGACATGTGTGCAAACAGGCCCCGTGGCGCGTTTTTAAGATGGGGAATTAAATCCCCTTCTATCCTGAGGGTCCTGGGGGCCAACTAGCCCACCAGGTACCTCCAGTAAGCGCCACGGAGCTGCGTTGCAGAGTGTTGTAAAAAGGGGCGTGGCCTCTGAACACCTCTCTACAACGCAGCTCTCTGGCGCATACTGGAGGTATCTGGTGGGCTAGTTGGCCCCTAGGGTCCCTCAGGATTGAGGAGGAATTAATTCTCCAACTTAAAACGCGCCACAGGGCGTGTTTGCAGACATCTCACCTCAGGCCCCACCCCCTTCCTTCACCATTGTGCAAATATTCCTCTAAAATCAGCCGAACAACGAATTCCGATTTATTCACCTGTTATCAGGAGAGACCTCAGTGCTGCATCTTTGAGCCCAGTACTGATCCTGAAAAGTAATTCCTAACCGTACTTACCAGTAACTTGAATTTCCTTCCATAGGCTAACATTGACTGGTTTCACTTGGAAATTCTTCTAAGTGTGGAGTTTTGGAACTTTATAATATTCCTCTAAAATCAGCCGAACTACGAATTCCGATTTACTCACCTGTTATCAGGAGAGAACCCAGTGCTGCATCTTTTAGCCCAGCACTGACCCTGAAAAGTAATTCTAACCGTACTTACCAGTAACTTGTATTTCCTTCCATAGGAATCCATTGTCTGGTTTTCAGCAGAAAAGTTTCAAAGTGTCGATTTTCACAAACTACAAATATTCCTTAAAAATCGCCTGTATGACTTAAACGCATTCTTTCAACTGTTTACAGGAGAAGCACCACTGCTGGATCCAGGATCCACCACTGAGTAAGAAAAAGTAACGATAACACTACTTACCTGCTAAGTTTTTTTCCTCCCATAGTATAACATTGGTAATTCTATGTGAAAAAGTTTCTGTGTCAACTTTAAAATACAATAATATTCCTTAAAAATCACTACTGTAACCAAAACGCTTTTACTCAACTGTTTACAGGAGATGTCCCAGGACTGAATCTAGGATCCAGTCCTGTGGTTAGAAAAGTAATCCATAAAGTAACTAATTGCATTTAACTAGAAATTCACATTGAGCTCAATGTTGCATTGTGTTTGAAATTGTGTTGCCCATTGCAACAACTGTAACTACTGTACTTAAAAGTCTATTGCCTATTTGCAAAGTATTTAAACTAAAGTAATTCATTCTGAGAAAGTATATTTTGTAATGTAATATATAATGTAATTACAATGTAATTTAAAAAATAAAATATCTAAAAATAAATAGTTTAAAAAAATGTAGTAAATCAGTATAAAAAAATAAAGATAACAATTAATACATTTAAAAATTGTCATTTACAAAACTTTTGAAATTCACTGAAAAAAACCATAGGTTTCAGACATGTTATAGTTAGGAATTAGCATTTAAAAACCTTTGAAATTCACTGAAAAAACTATAGGTTTCAGGCACGTTATAGTTAGAAATTAGCATTTAAAAAACCTTACAAATTCACTGAAAAAACCATAGGTTTTAGGGACAGTTATATTTAGTTGGACATTGCACTCGTACAAAACCCGTGAAATTCCCCGTTATAGTTAGTTCAGCTAACTATAACTTGTGCCCCGCAATGCACTGCTGATGACGTCACATATTACATCACTCATGACATGGTCAGTGACATCACTGATGGCATCACTGATGACATCTCAAATGACATCACTGATTACATCATCCAGTGACTGTGTGTTTCTGTAAAGTTTAAATATGTTTAATATATATAGGGAAAGGCGTATAAAGAATGAGTGGGTGTATAATTGTCTGAATGGATGATTTAGTAGATGCGTGACTGACTCTATAAGTGAGTGATTAAACGTATCTTACTGAATGCATGGGTTAGTGACTAAACTGGGTGAATGTCTGTATCCGTCTGTCTGTTGCTGTGTAAGTGGCTGCATGGGTTTCTGAATAGCTACATGAGTGTCTATATGAGTTATTGATTGGTTGTCTGAGAATCTGTATGGGTGCCTGAGTGTTTGTGTGGGTGGGGTGTGTGCGACTCTGTGCATAGATGTGTGAGTGGGTGATTCACTGGGTGGATGGTTTCAAGAGTGCATCTGTGATAGACTGTATGGGTGGGTAAGTGTGTGTAAGAGTGTGTTAGTGAGTGAATGTATGTCCCAGTGGTACATGTGTGAGTAACTACATATGTGAAAGGCAGTATATATGTGTGTTGGAGTATAAAAATAGCTATAAGCGAGAGTGTGTGATTGTGAGAGTGACTGTATGGATGAGTGTGTGCTTGTATCAGTGATTGTATAAGAGCGTAAGAATGTGCTAGTATTTGTATGAGTAAGTGAGCTGGTGTGTGTATAACTGTATAGGTGAGTAAATGGCAGTGTGTTTAATTATTTGCATGACTGACTAGGTGTGTGAGTACCTCTATGGATGAGTGGCGGTGTTTGAGTGTCTATATAGGATATGAGTGCATATGATAGTCCTGTACTGAGTGACCGTAAGTATGAGTGACTGTACGGGTGAGTGGGTGGATGTGTGTGTATACCTAAGAATCAGTGAGTGGGTATGTAGTTATTGGTGTTGGAGTGTCTATGGTTTTGAGAATGGCAGTCTGTAATTTAGAGTGGGTGTATCAAAAGTTATATTAGGGTGTGAGAAGATGCATCAAATTATCACATGGATGATGTCATCAGTGATGTCATCAGTGATGTCACTGACCATGTCATGAGTGATGTAATATGTGACGTCATCAGCAGTGCATTGCGGGGGCGCGAGTTATAGTTACCTGAACTAACTATAACGGGGGAATTTCACGGGATTTGTACGAGTGCAATGTCCAACTAACTATAACTGTCCCTAAAACCTATGGTTTTTTTCAGTGAATATATATATATATATATATATATATATATATATATATATATATATATTCATTGAAAAAGTTAGAGTGACGTTATCCTTAGGTCTGATAGTAAGATCTCCTAGAAATTCTCTGCAAAAGACAAAGGTTAAAGTAACAGTGTACATAGGTGTTGACATGAGCTAAAAATGTATGTTTACAAATCAAAAAAACACTGAAATTCAGCAGTTATAGTTCAGAGAGCTAACAGTAGCATGCACCTGCACCATGCACTGCTTATGACCGCACATATTAATCTCTCTTGGCATATTAAATGACATCATTGATGATATCACTGGTGACTGCTCAAATGAGATCATTGATGACAGCACTGTTGATCACTGTCTGCAACTCGCACTAGTTGCACTCAGTCTTTACCTTGTTTAAAAGAAATGCTGCTTGCACTCAAAACTTTACGTACAGATAAACCGTGCACCATATAACGTTTACCATTCTGAATCAGACTTGTATCCAGAGCAACACTATTTCTATTTCGTACATGTACCTGTACATACAATCAATATATGCTGTATATGTTTATGGGCCCTTTACTACCTACCTGATTTCCTAAAATGATCTATTGGTTTAGAGAGTAATTTGAGGAGCAATAGCTTGGATGATGCCATCAGTGTTGTCATAAATGATGCCATTTGACATGTCATGAGCGATGTAATATGTGGGGTCATAAGCAGTAAATGTGGAGGGCCAAGTTATTGTTAGCTCACTGAAGTATAGTTGTAAATGTGAGTGCGTTTTTGGTTTCTAAACATTAAAGTTACTTTAACATTTTTGTTTTTCAGAGAATTTCTAATCTTTTTTGTAACGTATGCTTATCCTTTTATCATACCTAAATCTGTTGTCACTTTATCCTTTGGTGTTTTCAGTGAATTTTTGGGATTATTTTAAATGTAAATGTAGGTCATGTTACCATACCTGACTTTAATGCCTCCTTAACCTTTGCTTTTTTCAGTGAATTTCAGATTTTTTTTAATCATATTCAGGAAATATCTCCACTGTGGACAGTTAGTCCATGCCCATCCCCTGTGGGTTTGAAACCCACCACAGTCTGCCCTCTGAGGTCAGTTTTTTCCTCTACTCCCATTCCACCTGCCCATCATTCTCCATCTGCAGCCCTTGTCCCCTCCCTCATACCCTCTGTGGTCAGCCTACTGCCCCTGGCCTCTCCCTCTGCTCCCCTTCTCTGTGTGTGATCCCCTGCCCCATCCGTCCCTGGCCCGTTTTGCTGCCACTGCCCCGTGCTGCTGCTACCCTCCATTGCTGCCCCTGCACCCTGTTCTCAGTGAGCGTGCCCATGCCATCTCCATCCCTGATCCGTTCTGCTGTCACTGACCCTCTGCTGTCACTGCCATTGGTTGCTTCCCCTGCACCCTCCTCCCTGCCCTCTCTTCCCTGTGTTTTTAGCCCTACCCCGTCTTCCTTGATCCTTCTTACTATCACTTCCCCTGTTCTGTGACAACTCTCCATTGCTGGTCCTGCCCCCTCCCCCTTGCTTCCCATTCTCCATGTGAATGCTCCTGCCACTCCCTTCCTGGTCCGTTTTGCTGCCAGTGCCCCTGTTCTGCCACTCTCCTCTGTTGCTGCCCGTGACCATACCTTCTTCACTCTCAGTCTCCATGTACGTGGTTATGTTCATCCCTTCATGGTCGATTGTGCTGCCCCTGTGTTGCGACTGTCCTCCATTGCTGCACCTGTCCCCACCTCGTGCCCCCTCATTCAGATTGTTTTTCCATGTGGAAGTGCAGAGAGAATACACTTAGATTTGTCTTGGTCAAGCATAATGTAGGAAGGTAAGATCTGCTTCTTATGGTTACCCCCACTTTTTGCTAAATGTGATACTGTTTTTGACTAGTCTGACTGGGATCCTGCTAATCAGGACCCCAGTATATCTGCTTTCACCCTAAACTGTTATGTCATGTACTTAGGTACACTCCAGTTTGGATACTGGGGTACCCTTGTCAGTCCCTTGTATATGGTACCCATGTACCCAGGACATAGGTACCCCAGCGGCCTCCCATGGGCAGAAGCATGTATTATGCCACCCTTGAGAGGCCATGCAAAATGGAACTACAGGCCTGCCATTGCAGCCTAAGTTGGTGCGTGCACCACTTACTTAAGATATAGGTTTACTATATCTAAGGGTCACTACACTTAAAACCTATAAGTCACCCCTATAGAAGGCCTTAACAATCCTGAAGGCAGGGTGCTTGGTTCCAAGTGAGAGGGTGCCACTGCATGAGCAGGACACTCCTGCAGCCCACGGAGTCCATTCTCCCGGGTTGTTAGTGCAGCAGCCATTTACGGCAATTAGAGTGGCATTATGTGACCATGTGATGACCAACTCTAAAACGGCTGAAAGTAACCCTATCGTGTTTGGTGTCACACATTGTGGAATCATCTATCCGGTGTGGGAGGTATGATTCCACCCCTCAGAAGCAAGCTTTGCTGGGTCCCTGGTGGTCCCGGTACCAGCCTTCTAGTCCCGGGCAGCACAAATTGGTTGCTGCCGACCAGAGACACATTTATGCCCTCCTTCTGCTGAGCCAAGCTCGAGCAGAGGAAGGTGGAACAATAGGCATCTTGTCACAGGGAGGTGTGACCACCTCCCAGACAGGATTTAGTGTATTAGGGCTGGGTGGGTGCGCTTGCCAGCGACCGAAAGTCTGCATGAGGGGAGCATTTGGTGTCCCTGTGCATAGTGCAGTTCAAACCAGTCCTGGGAGCCGTTCGCTCCTGCTCTGGTGCGAAACTGGACAAAGGACATGGGAGTAACCTCACCACTGTCCCCTGGGAGGGTCCCCTGAAACTGTCCAACCCTCTCCTGTGGGTACAAAAGGGCTTACCTGGCTGTAGGACCCTGGATTCGACATGGATAAGATTCTGTACAAGAAACCACAGAACTTCGACCGTCTCAACACTCTGGACTTAGCTGGACTTCGTTTGGGCCCGACTTCATCTCCCTCTCAGTCTGAAGCATCGTATGTGCCTGTGTGCCCTGCAATGCTCCATGCAGGACCTGTGGAGCATCAAGGACAACCAAAGGTATCTCCCTTGGAGTGAAGAAGTCACTCCCCTGCAACCGCAGGCACCACATCACTACTGACCGGTCTGCTGCTCCTGAGCTCCTATGGACTCTGAAGGATCCAGCAACACAGGAAGTGGGTTTGTATGTCCATCGAGGTCCGAGCTGCCATCTCACCAAGTTGAGGCCGGAATCCCTATTGGGGGCTGCAATACCCGTACCCCTGTGCACCCCGTTCATTTGCAAGTGCATATGCTTGTTGGCATTTCCCGAGCAAGTGCATTGGGCTTTGAATAGCCCCAACCACTGGCTCCATTTCCTACCAAGAACTCCGGCCTCTTCGCACCGAGTGCTCTGTGGTCTGAGTGCACCGAGTGCGCTGTTTGGTGAAATCGCTTGAGGTCCTCTCGCAACTCCTGTGCCTCCGGCCAGTGGGTCCACGTTGCTCCAGGCTTGCCCTGACTCCCCTGTGTTTGGTGAGTCTCCTGGACCTTGCTGGTTTGAACCGTAACCTTATTTGACCTCCTGCGTGGGTTGCCGTTGCCAAGGCTTGTTGGTGCTCCCGCTGCACACTGACCCCTCAGCACTCAACATCCTGTGGGGGACAGCTCGCATCCGACTCCTGGTTATCCTCGATGTCTCCTGGTCCCTGTGGCTGCAGAGTAAAGAACCCCCTCAACGCACCTGAAGCACCCGACATCAGTGGGCATTCGTCTACCGAGCCCCTGGTCACTCTTGAGTGACCCAGACTCTGTCCCCTCTGCTTTCAGGTACTCTTCGACAAGAATCCACCTTTGGATTCCAATGGACACTTTTCTTCCTTCCAGCAGCGGCTCTTCTTCGAAGTCCTCCATTGGGTTCGACGGCGGTTTCCGACGCCACTTCAGACCTATGCACCAGGCTTCCCTGGGATAGGTAACTCTGGTACTACGGTATCCATGGGTAGGGTGGTTCCCCAACCTCCTAACTTCCACAGGGTTTCTTCGAAGTCCACTGGGAAGGGTCCTTAATCTTTAAAACTTCAACCGCGACTTCCCCATAGAATTGTTCGGAGCCCGCGGTCGTGTTCCCACACTACAACCGTCCCCTGTGGGGTCCCTACTTACTCACCTTGGGTGGTTCCTTGGGGTCCCAATGATTCTACATCCTCTAGACACTGTCTTGACTCAAGTCGTGGTTCTTATACCACTATTTTGTGTATGGTTTGGTCTACCCCTGGCGCCCGATGTGTATTAGTGCTATTTACTATTGTTTCTGTGCTACAGTATTGTGTGCTTTGTGATTATCTTCATGTAGAAGATACTGTGTCGTACTAGAGAGTGTTATATTAATAAATACATATTTTTATACCTACTGTGTGGTTCTCCTTTTATTTAACCAATACTATAAGGTTGCATTCTGGTAAAACAAGCTGCTTAACATTCCCTCAAGACTAAGCCTGAAGGCTGCTCTCCACAGCTACCACTTGGATAGCTTTCTAAGGTTATCTTTGACCTCTTAAATCACCATAAGGGTTGTTTGGACTGGTACAGGGTGCCCACTTTAATTAGTGGACAGCATATACCAGGCCAACTTCTCACACATAATGACTTAGGGTAGTTTTGACATGTACAGAAGTGGTGCGTCAAATGGGGCACCTGCTATGTTCATATACGTAAGTGTTTTCCTTTGAGTTTTAACTTCTGTTAATTGAGCAATGGAAACCTGTCTGTATATTTATCCAAGAAGACCCCAGAGTTTTGCATCAAATGTCCACCCAACTGGAATACTTTCTATCAGTTTTTTAATGGTGCAGTACCACAGTGCTGGCACCGCAGTACTGGCACTGCAGGACCTCACATGGCTACACTGGGTACCGAGTACCAGGAGCTTGGTATCACAGCATCTGCTGCCTATAAATAATTTGCGTTTTCCTTTTTTCAACAGAATGTGGTTGTCCCTTTGGGACCACCTCACATGGCCCTGGGTGGCAGGGTATGCCCTCCCTGCTTCTTTAGGGCTTATTTATAAATAAAATTCAGGATTCAGGGACCAAGCCTACGAGTCCTATAATGATTGCCATAGCATTCTGTAAAGGGCTGTGGCAGCTGATCAAATCACTTGGTACCATGGGACCAGCCTTGGTCCCATGTACCAAAATTGCCCAGGGGAGGGAAAGCTCCTTGGGCCAATCAGAAGGCCCCATTTTCTACAATTACAGTGCTGCAGGACTTGCACATGAACAACTGTCCAGGGTCGTAGCAGCCCTAGCTGATTTCCAAAGAGCTTGGGTATCCCAAGCTTGACAAGCAAGCACTAGGTTATCCCACTGTTCGACCCGCAGGTCATCCTTTCTTATTTGTAAGTCATACTTGGATTCTTTCCTACAGACGCTAATGAGTCCCTGATCCCTCGGATTAGACTACAGTGCAAGATACAACTTATCCTCTGCAGCTTTACTTGCCCTATCAAACCAAGACTTCTCCTTCCCCACAATGGGATGAACAGGCTTACACAAAAAATGTTTAATGTGGGCAGTAAGGGCATTATAATTGGTAAGGATAATTGAGGGCTCCTAAGCCTCCAATGAGCAGCCCGACATTAGCGCAGTACATTTGCTGACCAGATGGGTCATCACTTTACTTATGTCAGTAGAGAGCCGGACTAAGCGCAGACCTCCATCATTGATTGCTAGGGGCTGATTACTACCCTTTTCTCTAGTTACCTTGTTGTCAGTATCAATGGAGAGGGCTAAGGGGTTATGATCGCTATACAATGTAGGGATCACCGTTCCCTCAGCTAACAGGTGGGACAAACTCCGAGTGGTGAAAATATAATCTATGACTGAGCCTCCCCCTCCCCCTCTCCCAGTATAAGTGGGTGTAATAGCCGGGGCATGGGCTGTAATAGCACTGTCCAGGCTGTGCAATAGTAAAAGAGTGTGCAAAAAACACTCTCTGAAGTCCATGGCATTATCATGATCATCATCCACTTCATCCTGGTCAGGCCCAACAATTGCTGGAGACAAAGACTGCAGGATACCTATCTTTGCATTAAAATCACCTGTTAAAATTAAATTGAATGAGCCATATGTAGTTAATGTGTTTAACTGGTAAATCATTTATTTGAGAAAACAGCTTCCCAGTATTCTATTGTCCCTGGCAGAGAAGTCATTGTTCTAAAATGTGACCATATAAATGACATGCCTGGGAGCCCACCTTAGCTCAAAAACATGCATAAACACCTCACCTAACGCTAATGGGATTATTTTGTAGCCAGGACACAGTTTGAACAATGCCACCAAGCCACCCTTGACTTGACCTGCATCATATGGGGAGGCGAGAAGGTTATAGGCGGCATACCCATCGAGGGCAATATCTTCACATGACCATGTCGCCTGAAGGAAAACAATGTCATACCCCTTCATAAAGGTAACCCATTCATAATTACATAGTTTAGAGTGAAGACCCTCAATATTTCAACTAAGGAAGACTGTCATTCCTTACAAGGGCACATGAAGACAGCACGTGCTCACTCAAACCCAGGCTTGGGGCACTTAAACTAGGAGCTAAGGCCAAGTTACCCTCAATACTTAAAACCTCTGACAAAATGGGGCAACTACGGCCAGTAGAGGAGTCAGTGGACAGGCCAGGGGCACTTTGGGGAGAGTTAATTGGTTTAAAAGAAAGTGGAAAATGTGGTACTGTAGCTGCATCCATACCCCCCTCAATGGTAGGTTCCTTCATGAGTAATGTAATATGTGAGGTCATAAGCAGTGCATTGCGGAGGCGAAAGATATAGTTAGCTCAGGTAAATAGAACTGCTCAATTTCACAGGGTTTTTTACAGGTGAAATCTGAGCCTATCTATAACGTTTCTGTAACCTCTGTTTTTTTCAGTTAATTTCTACGTTTTTTACATTTTTAATCTTAACTGTAACCTGTTATCTTTGAGAATTGGTGTATGAGTGGCTGTGTGGGTCTGAGAGTGCCTGTGTGTATGTGATTGGGTGTATGAGTTCCTATGTGTGTCTGCGAGTACCTGTGTGGGTCTGTGAGTGGTCTGTGACTGCCTGTGTGAGTGTCTGAGTGGGTGTTTGAGTATATGTGTGGCTCTGTTAGTGGGTCTGTGAGTGCCTTTGTAGGTCTGTGAGTAGGTGTGTGAATGGTGCTATGCATTTTGGGCACTTGCATATTTAGGCTATTTAAAAGGGAGAACCATGGACTCTGCTCTCACCAGGCGATGACAAGAAAGAAACAGCTCATCACAGTTACTACCCATCAGATTTTGCTCCAATAGATCAATGATGAATTCACCTCCATTAAGCATTTCATATAATTTTTCAATGTGGAATACAAGAGGAAACACACTTGCTTTGCCATCGCCAAACCCTAGAAGTTAGGATTGTTTGTGCTTTACTGAAGTGGAGCTTCAACTGAGGCACCTGCTATGTTTTTATTTGTAAGTGCTTCCCATTGAGGTTTAATTTCTGTGAAATCAGCACCAGGGCCAGAATCAAACCTCATTTTTTCCAAGAAGAGTCCCCAGTTTTTCTGAAAACTTCCACCCAACTGGAGTACTTTCATTTGGTTAATTAGTAAGTTATACCTAATTGGGTAAATGTCTTGTACATATTCTGCACGACAGTTGCATAAAGGACCAATAGGTAATGTTTCCAGTGACCTTGTGTGCATGTAATTTCAGCAATGTGATTGTTCCTTGAACATCTTCATCCATAAATCCGTGATAAAGTGACCCTCTTCAAGAGATGTCGATGAGACCACAAATAGGTTAATCTCCACCAAACAGGGGTACTTCCTCTTAACTAAATGAAGTAAGTACTTCTTTCTTTGGTGGAGATGTCCTCGTATTCCTCTGCATCAATAATCATGACAGCGGACAGGGAAACAGATGAAAACTCCGCTCCCAGCAACTGGGAGCAGAGTTATGTTTGCTTCCGTCTGGAAGGAGCTGTCAAAGCTCCCGCCAAGCAAAAGCAAACAGCTATGTCCTGGGATGGGCACCCCAGGACATAGCAGGAGCCAGCCCTGGGGGTTGGAAGTCCGAAGGGCAATAATTAGCTCCAGGAGGGGCCTGTGGCCCAGCCCTGGAGAAGTGGTGGTCCCTGGAGTCGTATATGGCCCAGGATGGGGCGATGCAGCCACCTCCATGTTTAAATTTTGGATTTGGCCCCGGGCTGGGGTTCTGCATGGACCTCCCTCCATATTGTTTGATTTAGCCCCAGGGAGGCAGTGGTCCCTGGTGCTTCAACCGACCCCCGGAAGGGGGTCCACACGGCCCCCTCCATTGTTTAAAATAAAGTCCCCAGGAGGTGGTGGTTCCCGGGGCTTAAATGAGCCCACGAAGGAGGTCTGCATGCAGCCCCTCAAATAAATTAAATAAGCCCCAGGAAGGTGGTGGTCTCTGGGGCTCAAATGAACCTTAGGAGGGGGGCCCCATGGACCCCCTCCTTTTTCTAAAATATGCCCACACGCCCGCGACCTTGTCCACCCAGGGGCTATAGTCTAAACAAGCGCAGAAAATAGAGCTTGTTTTTTTTTTCAATTTTGCCACACATTTGCAGATCCACCAGTAATTTTGTGGCAACATTACAATAATAAAATGTTTAAGCCCCCAGCTGGGGTCATGGTATTTCTACTCTGCCCCCTTTTCTTTATTTTTAATGTTGTTTGTTGAACTTGTCTTAAGCTGAGTCCCAAGATGGCAGCTACCACTTCCTGGTTGATGTGCTGGCAGCTAAACAGATTTCAGCATGGGGACTGTCAGATCCACGCCCCTAGATATACAAATTTGGTTTTCAGTCAATATCACTAAAACTTCAAAATGAATTTACACCAAATCAAAAAAGTACACTTTCCGGACCAAGAGCTAACTTTACGCCAAATTTGGTGTAATTCTGTTCAGTGGTTCAGGCTGCAGTCGTGTTCAAATTCTTTATTGGAATTAACATGGAGAAAAACGTGTTTTGGGACCACCCTTTTTTCTCGGTTCCTGCTTGACAGATCACCCCGAAATTGTCCAGGCGGCAGCTGACGTGTGCGCCTAATTTTTCGGAAAAATTTCATGAAGATTTATCAACAGCCACCAAAAATATAGGCTAGTAAAAAATGCGTTTCCTACCTATATATATATACACAAGAAACACACACTCCCGTAGACAATAAGCCCATTACTCGCACACAAAGCCCAGGGCTCACGGAGTTGCGAAGAAGTGATCTCTCCTTACTCGATGACATAGGGAAAAAACACAACTCGATCAGTAGACACAATCCGGCCACCCATTGGAATGCCCAGCTGAACAAGCTGGAAAGAAAAATCGAAAACCTAATAAATGGTGTAAACATAGCTTACTCAAGCATCAAAGAAACATCACTAGCTTGCCAAGAGATTAAGCAACTCCTAAGGGTCACAGCAAACACGATTGCTAACAACCTACCACTTCCAGCATTTAGCTACACCACCCAACCTTGGCCCAGCCACTCTTCTGACCCATGAGAGCACAGAATCAGCTATCCACTAAAGACATTTGAAACCCTGCTCCTATACTACAACGACCACGCACCACCATTCAACACACAAGTCTTCAACATACAGACCGTGGATTTCAAAGAAAAGACGAAATCCTCTAGAAAAAAGACAGAACACAAACCATGAGAACCTAATTGAAATCATAAGAGAACTAAATCCCAACTCCCCGTCACATCCAAAACCAACCATCAAATGTATGTTACTAAACTGCAGATCCGTGATCAAACATGCCACAGACATTGCCGAAACCATTGTTCACCATAATTTGGATATTCTTTTCCTGACAGAAACCTGGCTAAATCAATGGTGTGCTCCGATGCTCTACTTACTTGTTCCTCCAAACTACACCATACAACCCCTCGACAGACAACATCAACCGGGAGGCGGGATTGCAATCATTCACGAGAACTCTTTTCAAGTCAAAACCTTCCCTGTAGACAATCTCACATCCTGCGAATACATGGGTGCAGAAATCTACACAGCAGAGAAATCACTAGCCAAAGTACACCTCTTTTATCACCCTCCAGGAGACAACCAGCTCTTCATTGAACAGATAATGGAAACAATCACAATACATTCCATGCTACACCCCAATGCGATCTTTCTTGGTGACTTTAACCTTCACTGGAATGATGAGGACGACACACAGGTCTCTACCCTTAAACAATACCTAGTTGATCAAAACTTGACCCAGTCTTGCACAAGCCCAACACACAACAAAGGCTCGACGCTCGACCTAATCATATCCAGAGAAGGGGCATTGCCAATAAACTCAATAACACCCATAGACTGGTCGGATCATTACACAATATTATTCCACATCATTACAAACACACAGACCACCAAAGGGCAACTAACCAAACAAAAATACTGGGTCAGAGACACTAATAACATAGACAAGGCAAAAATGACAGAATTGTGCAAAAAAAACTCATTCCCCCTGCAACAAAACAGAATGTGTCCGAATTAACCGAACACTACAACCGAACAGTATCAAATATAATGGAGGCAGTAGCACCTCTAAGACTCAAGAAGCAAAGAATAAAACCTTCCCAGCCATGGTACTCTCAAAGCCTAAATGAGGAAAAGAGAAGTCATAGACAGGCGGAGCGAAGATGGAGACAGGAACCCTCAACGCTACTTCTAAGCAAACTACGTGAACGATGGAACAACTACAAGAAACACATCTGGGAAGCCAAAGCATCGTACTTCAGAACCCAACTGGACAATGCAAAAAATCGTCCAAAACGACTGTTTGAAATTGTCAACCAACAAAAGGGGGCGAACAAGGTTACTAAGCTCAGTAATAACTCAGTGGAAAAATGTGAATTGTTCGCCTCATTTTTCAATGAAAAGATCTTAGAAATCGAAAAGGAAATTGCAACCGTCAATTACAGTTCACAAGACAATATAGGCAATGATCACTATCCCATCAATGACCCTACGTACCAGATGATGGAACAAGGGATGAACCACCCTTACAAGACCAAAAATCAAGCCACATGGAGCGAGTTTAAAACACTAACAGAGGAACGAGGTCCTCAAGGTGTTACTATCTATGAAACCAACCTCACATTTCAATGATCCCATCCCCTCCACAAGGCTAAAGGAACTAAGTCACATCTTCTCACCTATACTAACGGAGATTGTTAACTCATCACTAAAACAAGGCAGCATCCCAGAATGCCTTAAGACTGGTCAAGTGACACCCCTCTTGAAAAAAGTGGGTGCTGACCCTTCAATCCTGAACAACTTTCGGCCAGTGTCAAAGATCCCCTTTCTAGCAAAATTGCTGGAAAAATGTGTGCACAATCAATTGAGCCAGCACATTGAATATTTCAATCTACTCAACAAATTTCAATCAGGGTTTAGATCAGGACACAGCACTGAATCGGCCATTGTCCATATAATGGATGACACCCTGAAGATATTAGACAACGACTCATGCTTACTCATACTCCTAGACCTCTCATCTGCGTTTGACACGGTCAATCACAACACCCTACTAGAAGTACTAGAAAAAAGAATGGGGCTCTCCGGGAAAGTGATTGCTTGGTTTGCTTCCTTCCTACAGAATCGCTAACAATGCATCAAACTTGGCAACTCACTCTCTGACCCCTCACCAATGAAGTGTGGAGTCCCCCAAGGGTCGACCATCTCCCCCATACTCTTTAACCTATATATGGAACCACTAACTGAAATCCTCAACCAATTGAACATTGCATACCACATGTACGCAGACGACACACAACTATACTTAAAGATATCCTCCCCAGACGACGTCATTCAACTAAACAACACTTTAGTCAAAACCCAGTCGTGGCTCTCTCAAAATAACCTCAAGCTGAACTCTCTGAAAACTGAATTCCTTCTTTTCTCCCCACAAAACAGCTCCTCACTCATCCAAGATTGGCTAAGCACCTAGTCGCACTCAATTGCAAACCCACCATCATCGACTCCACGAAATCCCTTGGAATAACACTGGACAAGAATCTAAATATGAAAGCTCACATCAGTGCGACCACACGCAGTGCGACATTTCAACTCAGAACACTGAAGAAATTGAAACCATTTCTACCACCTTCGGACTTCAAACAAGCAGTACAAGCACTGGTGGTCTCCAGACTAGAATATGGCTCGGCGACCCTGGCAGGGCTACCCAAAGTGAGAACAGCTCCACTCAAAACAACTCTTAATGCGGCAGCGAGACTGGTAACAGGAACTAGACGCTTTGACCACATCACCCCATCACTTAGGTATCTAAACTGGCTTCCCCTTGAGGCAAGAACTCAACTGAAAATTGCCTGCCTCACACACAAAGCATTACACTTCAAAGAACCAAGTTACCTGGCAGAAAAGATTCAAATCTCAGGTGGCAGCCGCTACCTAAGAAGTGCTAACTCTCTCAGGCTTGAACCTCCTAGATTCCGAAAACAAAAACGTACACACGATCCTTCTCTCGGGGCAGCTCCAAGGATCTGGAACTCATTACCTCCTAAGTTACGCTCTAACCCATCGACCCTCTTGTTCAAAAAGAGGTAAAAAGTTACTAATGAATAGATGCCTTGCATAATCTTCGAAGTCCTACGATACAAGGATGGTATCAAGGACAGCAACTTTTAGATGGATCAGAGACACGTCGTTTACAGGAGAACCCTCGTAAGCTCTACTCCTTGGGGTACCTGGATCCGAAGAGTCTCAGAGCAGCAGCATATACCAACCATTGAGTGGATAGAACAATGAAGACTAATGGAATATTAAAGGACCGAATGTTGTATAATTGTACTATTTGTTGCAATACCCCATTGTGACTCTTTTACTCTGATTATCTGTCAATACCTTTCATCTTGCTCTTTCAACCCTATGTACTCTAAAATAAAAATAAAAAATATATATATATATATTTATCTATATATATATATATATATATATATATATATATATATATATATATATATTCCTCTCTCGCCACAATCCTTCGGAAAACGCAGTGCAGACCTCATTCAGTGCAAATATTTCATTTATTGTTACCAGTCCTCTGCCATTACGCGTTTCGGCCGTACAAGCGGCCTTGATCACATGACAACGCTCAACAGCTTTACCCCCACATTTAAAGTGCCTGTGCTTGATTAAAATCATGGAAATAGAAAACATGTTAAAAAATATATACTTTTTACATACAATAATACCTCATGTTCCATTACATATCTTATTTTGTTATTCATTTAGTTGTTATTCATAATTTATATTCAACCTCATATATGATTGCCCACATTGTAGTGAAACAATATTACCAAATAATTTTTTATATATATATGTTGGTTCAGGCTAAATATCTACTTAAATGTCTCCTGACACATGTTTACAATTTCCATTAAAATGATATCATATATAGGAATAAAGACATCATCCACATAAAAAAATGCATATCTTAATACAAAAGTGAAAACAAACCTATCACCTACCGGCTATGTGCTATAAAGTTTATTTATAAAGGACACATTTCTTTAAAGAAACACATATTTCCTATTTTGTGTCCTTAAGTTTAAATACTTTGCCAGTTCACGAATTGCTCTGCACCATACATTGTCTGATATTCATGTCTTTTTTAATACATATATTTATTCTTGTTATTATATATATAAATATACCACAGATGAATCTGTTAATTCAATGTTATTCTATTGTGCCAATGATTTAGTTGTGCAATACTTTCTTTTCTTAATTATATTTGCTTAAATGCATTTATGCACATCTCTAAATCATTTACTACCATTATCGACATGCTTTGAATGGACAGATAAAATAACTCAGTGCTATACTACTTAGAGTTAAAACCAATGGTGCTATAAATATTAAATATCTGAAGGAGTAAACAAATAAATTAATTATATACAATGACAAATTATCATAGTGTATTCATTAAATACGTCCTATTTTAAAGTTCATACATTGTTTCATATTGCAAGGGAGGTTTCTAAGAATGTCAGTAGATCATTGACTTTTAAAATCTTAACACAAAGAACCCTGATGTAGAACTGTAAAAAACATTGAAAAAAGGCTTTAAGAAATCACTATAAAATGCCACCCCAATTCTAAAACCATTCCTGAAAATTAGGCTAGTTTTATTAGTTGGTTCAATATAGTTTTGCCTCTTGCCCAAGGTTCTTCCAGACATTGAGTGTAAGCAAGAAAAGGTGTCCCTTCATTGCAGTGTTCTGATTGGCTTACCCGCTATACATGCTTGACCATATGGAGACTGACTTCATACGTTATAAAAACGTATGTAAATCTTCTGTAATATTGAGCCCGCCTGGATGCTTAGAATCAAACTCTAAAATATAGCTCGTTTCCAGGCGTCTCAATTTGGCTTCTCTGTCACCCCCTCTTTTCATGATAGGTATAGCTTCAATGGCATAATAGCGTAAAAATTTTGGATTGCTGTTGTGTACCGTTTGAAATTGTCTTGCAACAGGGTAATTTTGATCCTTATTAGTGATCGCCCTGATGTGTTGAAGGACACGTTTGTGCACTGTTAATTTTGTGCTGCCTATATATTTCAGTTGGCAGTCACATTCCAATACGTATACACAATATTCTGTCTTGCACGTGAGATGCTGTTTAATCTCTTTTGACTGTATCTGAAAAAGCAGTTGTGTACGTTTTAACATTTGTTCCAAACTGACAAGCCTTACAAGAGAGACATTTAAAAAACCTTTTCTTATTGTTAACCACATGTCTTTATGACTACTATCATGACTATTCTGAACCAACATATTCCCCATGCTTAATGATTTGCGGAAGGAGATTGATGGATTGACAGGCATCAGGTCACCCTATTACTGGATCTTCCCGGATAAAGTGCCAATTGTGTCTCCATAATACTTCGCAACTGTTTTTCCTGTTTTGAATAGGTTAGGATTAATCTGACAGGCTGTGTGTATGCCTCTGCCTGTGACGTTTTTGTTTTGTAGGTGAGGAGATCCCTCCTCGACCTTGCCTGAGACTTTCTTATAGCAGAGTCTACTGATTCACTACTATATCCCCTAGCCAGAAATCTAGCACGGCTCTCCATCTGCCTCATCCCTTGCATCCTCTGGATCACTACATATTCTACGGATGCGGAGCATTTCCCCATAGGAATGCTCCTAATGAGATGTGGGGATGTGCACTTTCAAGCATGTAAAAAGTGTGCTTCCTGCAGTTGGTTTAGTAAAAGGGTGGTAGTTAAAACATTATTTCTGACTAAAACCTGCACATCCAAAAAGGTCACTGTATGTCTACTGATGGTCAAGGAGAATTTAAGGTTAAAGTTGTTTTCATTGATTTCATTGATAAATTTCAACGCACCTTCTTCCCTCCCTCTCCACACAATAAATATATCATCTATAAAGCGCATCCAAGATACAATGTTAGTAGTATACACATGTTCATATTTGCGCATGAGGACCAGTTCCTCCCATATGTATATATATATGCATATATGTATATATGTGAGTGTGTGTGTATGTATATACACACATATATATATATATATATATATATACATACACTCTAACTCCAGTTTCCCTTAGCGAAACGGACACCGACACTGAGACAGGTATGTAGGTAGGTTTGATTTTAAATATCTCGATGTTACGCGTTTCGGCATCGACTGCCTTGCTCAGACCTACATATATAAATATCACTACACACACATAAACTTACCTTCACTAAATTTTGCGTTGTAAATGATCCATGGTAAATGTATATGCGTTATAAAGTTTTGTGTGGTAAATGATGGATAGTAAAGGCATTGCATGGTAACGTCTGTGTTATAAATGCTGTTTCCCCCTCTGGGGACATGCAAGGTTGGCTCGGTGGGGGAAATTGTCAGTTTATGGTGACTCACCCTCTCTGCCAAACTCTAAATGAAGGTTTAAGTAATGTGAGGGCTAGCAATGCTGTCTCAATCTCTATAAGTTGTAACATTAGAGGTCTAGCTCTGATGTCATGTCTGAGAATGAGCTTTATGTATCTGCAAAATGCAGGATAATTCTGCTGTCTAAAGTAATAAGCTGCAGTCTGTGTACATCAAGGAACAGGCCTGCTCTCTACACCCTTTGTTGCAAGTCAAAAGATCTACTCTAGTAGCACTAAAATGTTAGTGTTGAGCAAGCATCAAAAATCGCAAATGACCATTATGGGTCATATATTTTTCTATTTTATGTCCAGTTCGTTAAGTGAACAACTCAGGCTATCACAAATACCCACCATGCACAAACGCAGCTTGTTTTGTGCCAAAAATCACAGTTTATATTGTCTAAGCAAGTTAACTATCTTTGCATCAATTGATATTCTGCAGAATAACAGACAGAAAGCAGAGTTGGCACTTTGCTTTTCTGTTAATAGTTTTGAATATTAAAAGAGGGTTGGGTGCCAAGCCGATAATAAATGTATCTCGTTTTGTTTCCAACAGAATATTTGAACTAATGTTTTCAATTATGTATCTCAAAGCAACAAACACTAATATACATAATTAGTTATGGTTTCCAATGCTTAGCTGATGATTTATCCATTGTGAGCCTAAATCTATGAGCCATCATTTGGGACATCCATTGTTTACAAATGCATTTAGGCCCAGACATTAAAAATAAATGTGGGCCAATAACACGTTATTTAGAGCAAGTGTACTAACAAGCGCATATTCTCACATTTAATACACCATTGCAGAGGTCAAATTCCATACTATGACCGCTGTGCAGCGAACAGGACGTGAAAACTACCAACCGGCTAAAGGTCAGAAGGGCTCTTTAATGTTGTTTTATCTCACTGCAAGAATTTAGCCCCTTGAATGATAGTTTTGGTTAAAACTTTAAGTATTCACAAATGCATATAAAAAATGCAATGGCTAAGACCATATATTCCGATCTGAAAAGTGTAATATTCTATTTATCAATATCATTGGGGGGTCCATATTGTGAGTCATTGCCCCTCCTCACGCTCAACAATAGTAATAAATAGCATATTTACTATACACTGTTGCACCATGTACATAGTATTATATATATACCCAGAATCCTGTCCTGCCACTGCTGCTATCCCGCGCCGCTCACTTAAAAGTGCATCACTTCTCCCGCAGCGAGGAACGTCTTTGTTGCCTGGAGAGGTGCTGGCAAGGTCTGGAGAGGCTGCTGTGGGACTCGCTGTCCCAAAATCCTGTTCTGCCACTGCTGCTATCCCGCGCTGCACACTTAAAAGTGCTTTACTTCTCCTGCGGGATGCGCGCGGCCAAGAGCGAGCCCGTCCGTGCCCGTCAGAGCCCGGAGGAGGCTGGGCTGGGCCGGGCCATTCCCCTTGGTCTTCGGTCTTGGCAAATTTTTATTGGCCGTTAGTAGCTGACTCAGGACTGTGAAGAAGGAAACTTGGACTTTTGGGATCCCCAGTGGAGACAGGTAGGGACACTACATCCTATTTTCTTTAATCCAGGCCAACTCTGATGATATTCCATCGCCATGTTTTGCGGTGTTTGCACTTGTACAAACACCTTTTCTATCGTCTACTAGGGGCCTTTTAACTAATAGACTTTCTTCATTGTCCTGCTGTTGTCCATGTTATGACTTCCGCTGGCAGCTTGTAATCCAGTTTGTGAGCGATTTTTCTAATGCAAGCCGCAAATCAGCCTAATTAACCTTACAGGGTTCGCAAGCAGTGGTAGTATACAGCCTGAACCCTTTGAGGCTGGTTGGGCACGTCGTCATGGGGAGGCGTAAGCAAGCAGGAGGATTGTCAAAAACGCCTACGAACACAGTATCAAACATGGATGCTTTTTTACAAACTGCTGTGGGCGTCTTTAACAAGGATATAGAGCTGGTTGCTCGACGTCTCTCACGCTCCCCAGACACTTAATTGCCCCTTGATTGCCCCCCCACAACCTCAGTTTATCCTGATTCCATCATGATTTGTGACTCACCATGTACCGATGTGGCTGAGGGCAGTAGAATCGGTTTACATTTGGACTAAGGTACCTCTCAGTCATTGGACCGGGGGGCAGCCTCAGCAATATCCGCACAGTACCCTGAAACAGGGAAAGGAGCAAGAACCAAAAGGAAGTGCCCCCCCATCGGGAGTAACGCCAAACGATGCAAGAGCAAAGAAGTGAATCCGTGTTCCCGTGACACTCCGGTTATATCTATACCGGACCTGATCGCCTAGCTGGAGCCCCTCATGGCCTCTATCACAGCTGTTCTGGACCTTAAATTAGATCCTATCGTTAAACGGCTATTTGCACTAGAAGGTGCCTTTCCTCCATGAATTTGTCTTTTCAAGGCAACTTTGGGGCAGTAGGTGCAAAGCCCCTGGCTCCAACCGCTCCATCGATCTCAGCGACTTGCAGGGCACAGGCATATGACATTAGAAACCCACCAGCTCAGCCCCAACTCCCCCTGGAGTCAGCATTGGATGGCACCTCCAACCACCCACATTTATCCTTACCTCCTGTTCACCCACCAACCTCGTCCATAACATCGAAAGAGGTGGTCCCTTCTTACCCCAAGCGTAATCCTGAAGAAGCTGTGAGTATCCCAGTCGTGACCCCCAGAGGAGAGGCAAATAACCTTGGTCACGAGGCAGCTATCACCATCACTCGATGCACGAGTACTCTTCATCTACCACCAGAATCTACTCCCTTCGAAGTAGTCCTTGCAAACGTCCCAGTTCTTCCAGTAGGAGCAAAGGAACAATTTGACCAACTAAAGAACATTGGCTGAATTCCAATGCTTTTCCAGGGCTGAGAGTGGAAAATCAAATCATCATGTTGAGGAGAATAAGCTGGGTGGAAAGGGTTGGGAAGGTGCGGAGTGGTGACTGTATTGTCATTAACTTTAACAATCGCCATGTTGCGGACAGAATATTCGCATCGATCTCGCAGCCCACCAGTATTGGACCTACTTTGATTCAATTATCAAAAGTGAATTCTCTTGGAGAACACCATGCATTCATATATTCTCATCCACCAACTCCTAAAAGGTCATACAATACTCTATATCAGTCTTTAAAGGGACCCACACGACAATTAATATTCGTCACATTTATCAAAATTTAATATTAGTCATAAATAAATCATACAGATGATTAAAAACATCAATTAAAATCAGTTAAAAACAAGTAAAAGAGCTTTTGACACAAATGGGGGAACACACAAAAGACATATACATTTGTCATAAACAAAAGTTAATTTGTAGGAATCCACAAAAAGTGCGTAGTTTTCGAGAATGTCTTCAACATACAACACTATGTTCCTCAAATTTAACAATAGTAGGCATTGACGTGTTTTGGTGGGTAACAAAGATATGACCACCTTCTTCAGGACAAATCAAAATATGTAATCCCTCCTAATGATTTACACAGTAAGGGGCTGATTACGATGGCGGACGGAAAAGCACTCCGTCCGCCGTGGTTGCAGAAAAAAAACGTCTGCATGTACCGCGGCAAAACCGGCGGTCAGATTAGGATGCACTGCTCGAAAAATCTGACCGCGGCCGACGGATTCCACAAAACTCTGCCGGGAACGACCCAAAAACACCAATCGTCCAGCCGAATGACCGCAAGTGAAATTATGATACGATGGCGGAGCCAGCGGAACGATCTGTTGTTCTCGACCGCCGCGGTCGCGCGAAATGATGAATGGTAGAGCCGGCGGAAGGACCATTGCATTCAGACCGCTGCGGTCGCACGGAAAGAGGAATGGCGGTCGAAAGCAACCACACAACAAGGCTACCAAGTGTGGCTGTTTTTCTGGCGCAGCCACCAAAAACATCTGACACACCCCAATGACACATCCCCATGGCAAGAAAAAAATACAAATCCCAGGTCAACCCAGATAACACACCTGACATGAATAATCCATTTTGACCCACCCACATAGCTGAGTATAAAACCAACCCCTTCCCTGCCCAGCATCCTTTGCACAACTCCAGCAGTGAAGGGCCAAACACCACAGCACAAAGGAGAGGCAAATCAGCACACATCACACCATCACAACCACCCACACACCACACACATCTCCACCACCACCTTCACACCTGCACTTTTTGCCCATTTGCACATCACACACCATGGCACATAAAAAATGCCAAAATTCACTGACAATGGGTTGTCAGTCATGGTAGATGAGATAATCAGAGTAGAACCACATTTGCTTGGAAGCATGGTCCAACAGACACCAGTAGCCAGAAAAAATCAAATGTGGGAAAGGATAGTCAACAAAGTCAGTGCAGTAGGGACCACCCTGCGCACCCTGTGTGACATCAAGAGGAGGTGGCATGACCTCAAGAGCAGGGTGAAAGAGCGTGCCAACAAGAACCATGAGCTGGCTCAGAGGACTGGCGGTGGCCCTCCCATTCCACCACTAACATTCGCCAAATGGGAGGAGAAGGTGCTTGCCATGTTGCTTCCAGAGAGTCTCACAGGAATACCCGGGGGAGTGGAGGCTGGTAAGTGCCAACAAATGTTTCCCATTACACTGCGATGTACTGTCTTGCACAACTAGAACGCTACACTTCCTAGACCTAAATGCACTTACGTACAACACACTCTTCCCAACACATGTCTCCTATATCTAACATTTCCTTCCTCTGAATCACCTCAAAGGTAGCTACTAATATTTCCATGGGGGCATGTGTACAGGCAGGCAGCACTACAACTCCCACCAGGCACGCTTGTCCCACAGCTGGGAAAGATGTAGCCCTCCCCCACCCAGAACCATGTGGCAGCCATTTCATTGTTCTCACCAAACTTACAGGTAGGTAGCCATCTTAACAGGGAGGGGTGTTTGTGGGTAGGAAGCCAGCACTACAACTCCCACCAGGCCCCCTTGTCCCACAGTTGAGCAAGATGGAGCACCCCCCACCCAGAACCATGTGGCAGCCATTCCATTGCTCTACTCAAACTTACAGGTAGGTAGCCATCTTAACAGGGAGGGGGGTTTGTGGGTAGGAAGCCAGCACTACAACTCCCACCAAGCACCCTTGTCCCATAGCTGAGCAAGATGGAGCATTCCCCACACCCAGAACCATGTGGCAGCCATTTCATTGCTCTACTCAAACTAACAGGTAGGTAGCCATCTTAACAGGGAGGGGGGTCTGTGGGTAGGAAGCCAGCACTACAACTCCCACCAGGCCCCCTTGTCCCACAGCTGAGCAAGATGGAGCACCCCCCACACCCAGAACCATGTGGCAGCCATTTCATTGCTCTACTCAAACTTACAGGTAGGTAGCCTTCTCATGCTCTCTTGTCTCACCCCTGAGCAGGATGGAACACTCACCCCACCCAAGAGCCATGTGTAACCTATTCTCTTCCTCTGCTCCACTTCACAGGGAGGTAGCCATCTTAACAGGGAGGGGGGTTTGTGGGTAGGAAGCCAGCACTACAACTCCCACCAGGCCCCCTTGTCCCACAGCTGAGCAAGATGGAGCACCCCCCCACCCAGAACCATGTGGCAGCCATTTCCCTCCACTGTGTCACCTAACAGGTAGGTAGTCAGTGCATGCACCCTGCCATCCTTCTCAAAATGCATGGAGCCATATGACAACACCAGCCCTCACATGTCAGCAAACTTGGCATAGATCCAAAAGTCACATCCAGTGTGCAGACAGCTAAGCGCATGTAACTGTCACAGAAATTACACTTTGACTCACCAAGTCACATGTGAAATAAATTCAGGGCCCAATCATGCACAGCACAGAATGCAATGTGTAAGTGCCATGGTGTCAGAGCAAGAAGGCCCCCATGAACACAAAACATGCACGGTCAATCTCACAAACAAACAAAAGTACATGATATGAAAGAACATTTTAACATTCCAATGGCTAGTTCTTGCTTAGCGGAAACAGATTATATGAAGAGTAAACAAAAATGACGCATTATCAAAAGTTGATGTGCCGCAAGTTGGTAGATGATGACATGTCCTTGTAATCACACAATCTGTACGTGGCACATGGTTTCAATTTACATGTCACACTATGGACAAGTAATGTACGTACCTCAACATCATGTCATGATGCTCATTATCTTTCAGCCATACCAAGTGATTGCAATGTAAAATGTTTGGTGTATCAAATGTAACATCCAAAAGTCTAACACCAAGCTTGTGGAGTGCACTTAACTGACAACTTAACCTCTGTTCAACAGGAGATCCACAAGCAACTGCAGCTGAAAACACCACCAACCAGCAGAGCCTGTCTCCCCCCCCAGAACGTGAACTCTCTGATGCAGATTCCCTACGTTTCTCGGATGAGGAGCAACAACCTGGCCCCTCAGGACTGCCAGGGTGCACTACGTCTCAGGGCCTCATTGTCCCCACTACCACCACCACCACAGCAACAACAACAGCGCTGACCCCTGCTACAACGACCTGTGCGGCAGCCACCTCCACCATCACCACTGCTGCCTGCAACACTCTCCCTGCCTCAGTGGTTACCAACACCACCACACAATCCGAGGATGCCAGAGAGAGTGTGCGGGTGCGTCGAGTCCCAACGCCACAGGTCCGTGTCAGCAGGGCAGGTGGGAGGGCAAGTGGTGGACAATCACAGGAGGACACTGAGACAGAAGCCCTGGCCACCGTTGCAAGAGTCCTTGGTGCATATGAACAGAACCAGGGACAGATGGGCCAGGTTGTCGAAGAAGTGCGTGAGCTCCGCCTGCTGCTGAGGTCCATGGACACACGTATGGGCCAACTTGTGGATCTCATGGGCCAGCTTGTGGGTGTTCTGAGGGACAGACATGCGGCTCAAATGACGGCTCAACCCCCCTCCAGTGGCCAGCCTGCTGATACTCCCACCACCTCCGCTTCGGCCACAGAGAGGGGTGAGCTGCAAGACAATGACTCCTCAGACACCGCTGAGCCTGCAGCAGAGGCCCCCCCCTGCCAAACGCAGGAGGGGACGTCCGAGAAACACCACGGGAGGATCACGTGGCAAAGCACCAACCAAAGGCAAGTCGCTGAGCCAGCCATGATGGCACTTGTGTTGCCCTTGACATTGACTTTGTTAATTATCCTAACCCACATTGCCATGTTGATGGCAGGAGTTTGTTGGACTGTGTGATAACATCAATGTGGTGACTACTCTATTTGTCTCATTTACCATCACTGACAACTCATAAACTCACTTTGCACATTTTTGAAAACAATCACTTCTCTTTCACAAAAAGTTTTTGAAAATAAACACTCTTTACACACCAATGCCTTTGTGTCAGTTCCATGTTTATCACAGTATGTACAATGTCAACTCAGATTCCAATGTACCACAAGCTCTGATTGTGACGAGGCATTGATAGGGTGAAGGAACCTAGAAAGACACAAGAGAATGACATTTACTTGTCAGGTGATGCCATTACAGCTAAAACACAGTAAGTAGTCAACAACGTACAAAGCCCATCACACATAACAATGACCAACACCATCAACATAGACATGAGGTACGTGGAAAACAATACACTGTGCCACACACATCAGCCATTAGCAGTGAGCCAACAACAGCCAGCAGTCAGAAAGCTCATCTATGCCTTGCCACTACCATCAAAGCCAACAGACAATGTCACTGTTGTACAATGTCACTTACACTCAAGGGAAGTAGTTGTCGATGAGCTGTTGACGCAGGTCAACACCTTCCTCTTCTCCACTATCATCGTCACTGGGCATGTGTGGATTTGCAGCGGGGGGCATCTGCTGCTCATCATCGTCCAGGAGCAGGGGGATCTCTTTGCGCAAGGCCAGGTTGTGGAGCATGCAGCATGCAACTATGATCTGACACACCTTTTGGGGAGAGTAGAGTAGTGCACCACCGCTCTTGTCCAGACACCGAAATCTAGACTTCAGAAGCCCAAAAGCACGCTCCACTACACGACGTGTCCTCCCATGTGCATCATTGTAGCGGCCTTCCCCCGGGGTCCTGGGATTCCTCAGTGGGCTCAGCAACCAAGGCCGGTTGGGATACGCAGAGTCACCTAGGTGTGAGATACACAGACCAATATTGTAATATAAACAGTAGCCGAGAACAGCATGCCACACATACAGCACACTACTTGACTCTGCGTACTCACCAACAAGCCACGCACGCTCCGGATGCAGATTTGCCATCAATTGTGGGATGATGCTGTTACGCAGTATGTATGAGTCATGAGCTGAACCGGGAAATCTGGCACAGACATGGGAGATAATCATATCCGCTTGGCATACCACTTGCACATTAATGGAATGGAAATGCTTCCTGTTCCGGTAGATGTGCTCACGTGCCTGTGGTGGTACTAGGCCAACGTGTGTGCAGTCAATGGCTCCAACCACATTAGGTATGTGTCCAAGATCATAAAAATCAGCCTTCACATCAGCCAATTCATGTCTCCTTGGAAAGTGGATGTAGCGGTCCTTGTAGGTCAACATTGCGGACAGGACATCACGTAGCACCATGCTGAACATAGCTTGAGACATCCCACCGGCGATGGCCACCGTGTACTGAAACGAACCAGTGGCAAAGAAATGCAGGGCCGCCATCACCTTAACTGTTGGTGTCAAAGCAGTCGGATAGGTTCTGTGAGGCCTCAGATGGGGCTCCAACTGAGCACATAGCTCTTGAAGGGTAGGGCGATTCAGCCGGAATTTTCTTATGATGTCCTCATCCTCCATGTTCGCCAGCACTGGGAAAGGCCGATGCACATTTGGTCGTCTCCTACATAACATGAAAGAGGACACATGTAAATTAAATTCACCAATGAGATATGTCAAACATCTTACATATTGACTAACACAGCGCCAACATTGACAGGACTGTAACAACAGCTTAATGCACAAGTCACATGCAGAGACACCTTGATCTCATGTAGTCGTACATGTGGTCAGTATGTACATACTGACTACTTCAAAATCAGATTCAGACTATGTGAATGGTAAATGGTACACTCCTACTTCTTGTGTCACCAGCCCTGGGTGTAGCTGACACAGCACATGTGGCAAACAGCAACACTGCTGACTGCTACGTAGCTGCTGTACCTGACACACCTTCTTGCTTAAGTCGCACAGAGCATATCTTTTTTTACACAATGAGCACAGTGTGTGTAAGCTGATCAACTATCAAAATGAATACAGCAATGTACACAGTGAAATTGGCACATCATGTGGTCAGTCCATCATTACTGTGGGTTGATTAGCCATCTTACACATTGACATGTTCACAAATATGAGACTCCATTACACACCAAATCTGTGTACATGCACACAAATATCATATGTGACATGTGAGGAAGTACATGCCAATGCATGTAATCATGTGCACTGACATGGCATGTGTGGGCATCAGTGAGTTAAATGTCACACTTGCATTTAACTTTACAACCAGGTGCTAGTATACATTGTAAAGGTATAGTGTTCAATGATGAAAATTGGCTAGTGCCAATGCAATAGCACAATGTGTCCATAGGTACGGTAGGTGTGCACCGCCACCGCGGTCACGGTCATTGGCCACAATTGAAAGATGCCAAATTGCGGTAGAGACCACCTGGCCCCCACAGTGTGACACCGCATATGCCAATGCCATTGCAGCCAATGGGAACCGCCATCGCGGTAGTGCAATGCAGTTTTGAAACTCGCGGTAGGCGTGCACCGCCACCGTGGGCCCGGTCATTGGATACAATTGAAAGATGCCTGATTGCGGAACACACCGCCTGGCCCCCGCGTTGGGACACCGCATATGCCAATGCCATTGCAGCCAATGGGAACCGCCATCGCGGTAGTGCAATGCATTTTTGAAACTCGCGGTAGGCGTGCACCGCCACCGCGGGCCCGGTCATTGGATACAATTGAAAGATGCCTGATTGCGGTAGACGACCGCCTGGCCCCCGCGGTGGGACACCGCATATGCCAATGCCATTGCAGCCAATGGGAACCGCCATCGCGGTAGTGCAATGCAGTTTTGAAACTCGCGGTAGGCGTGCACCGCCACCGCGGGCCCGGTCATTGGATACAATTGAAAGATGCCTGATTGCGGAACACACCGCCTGGCCCCCGCGGTGGGACACCGCATATGCCAATGCCATTGCAGCCAATGGGAACCGCCATCGCGGTAGTGCAATGCATTTTTGAAACTCGCGGTAGGCGTGCACCGCCACCGCGGGCCCGGTCATTGGATACAATTGAAAGATGCAAACCAGGCAGACCAATTGCAACAGCAGAGTACCACTGAAACAACCCTAGGGGCCTATAAATGTCTGTGAGAGAGCCACACATGTCACTTGCATTCAGACACTGCTGCCTGCTATTCATCACCACCAACTGCTGCTGTACCTGTACTCTGGACCCAGTGATGGCGCGAACAGAGAACATCAGGGCCCGTCCCTTCACCACAGAGGAGCTGGAGGTTCTGGTGGACGAGGTCCTTGCACAGTATGGGAGGCTATATGGTGCTCCAGATGTACTGGTAAGTGTCTGAGTAAAAGTTTGAGAGTGCTCAGAATGCTCACATGATGTTACTGTACAGTAGTATGTGCCTGTGAGTGCAAGCCAATGTGCATGCATCAATATTTTGCCAACAGCATGCTCCATACATGACCTAGTACTAATTGCACTTGAGTATGTGGGGAGGATGGCAACATGGACACTTGTCCAGCTCTTCTTAAGCCAAAATGAACATATGGTGTTATGAGACTGTGTAATGTAAATGTGTGAGACACTGCCTAGCATGCTGACTTCACGTCAATGGGGTGTGTAGCCTTATTTCCACAGATCCCTGACTGCATTTAAGGATGTGAATGACATACTGTGGTCTGGCAGTTACCCAGTTACCCTGCTGGTTTGAGAGACTCGAAGTCTGAACACACATTCCCTGTGCTATGTGATGTCCTAGTCCATTAAGTGTTCATATGCTCCTTTGAGACATTACAAATGTAGCTTGGCCAGAGGGTACTGAATAATGTTTTTACCTTTTTAAAAATGACCCTATGGAGATGTGTCCATTATGCACAGGAGTACAATGCCTGAGTCTATCACTCTTGGGGGTAATTCACCTATGACACATCAGCTAAATGTGATTTGGAAATGTCATCCTACTATTGATTCCATGATGTGTAGAGTCTCGCATGTTTATGCACTGTATCTCCATTCATATTGTACATGCATGTGATTTCTGTGATGGGCCACGTTTATCCTCAGTGTGAGGCCCTCTGGCCTGCACAGAAACTGCCCAATGTTACAAGGACCCATCACCAAAAGGACTGAGTGAAACATATGTGTTGTCCACAACCCTATTTCTCAATGAGTCATCATAGGCCTGAGGATTGCACAAGACAGGACTGCACCTTGTGAGAAGAGTGTGAGATTGTAAGATCAGGGCCCTAAATGTGAGCACCATGACACATGTAGCTAGGCAATGGTCAGGGACATTATGGGGCGTGTAGTGTAGGACACAGTGAGTCTGACCTCTACACATCATTTCCAGTGTATTGTATGTCACGCTCACTCACATAGTGCATCACAGCTGAGGGCAATTTTTACATTGGTTTCTGTGCTGGCACTCTGCATGTGTATGGGATGGGCATGTAGTGTGTCCATCATCATATATGTAACCATTGCAATGATATGGTTTGCTCCAAGTGTACTATGTGACATGCTGTATGGGCTCTGCTCTCCATTGATGTGTTAGTGTGCTATGTATTTTCATGCTCCTGTACTGTCACACAGTGGTACACAACACAGTTTCACAGAAACCTCCTCTTCTTGTCTCCCATGCCTGCAGCTTAAGGTCCATCAGCGTAAGGCCATATGGAGGGCCATTGCACGCAAGGTGCGGTCTCTGGGTGTCTCCAACCGACGTCATACGCACTGCCACAAGAGGTGGGATGACATCTGCCGCCTGAGCAAAAACGTCGCTGAGATGACGCTGGGGGTGATCCCTCGAAGTGGCAGGTTGGCACGCCGGAGCATGACACCACTAATGGCCCGCATCTTGGCAGTGACACAGCCAGAGCTGGATGGACGCTTGAGGGCCCATCAGCAGCAAGTTGGGGGTGAGTATTGTGCAAAGTGTGACTTTGCGTATGAGTGACTGCATGAATCCCAGCCCTGAGCCTGTGCGGACCTCTGTGATGTCTCTAGTGTGATGCAATGGCTTCTAAGTGGCCTCAGTGTTGAGTGCAGCTGTTCTGCATTTGTACGACATTTTGTTTCTCATGTGTTTAAACCCATGACCCTTGTCACATAACATCAGCTTGGCATTTTTTCATCTCACATTGTATAAATGTTGTCTGAACTGAGACCTTCCTACACAGGATAATCCATTGTGTGAAGTGGGTAGCCCAGTACACTTGTCAGACTTGTGTGCGCTGTGTGGCTAGCTCAATAGTGTGCTCATGTGATGATGTGTCAGTGGCTACAGGCATGCACAGATGTGGACTCAGGGAGCAGTGAGTTGGTAAGGGTCACACCTGTCCCATGGGTCCCTTTTTTCACAATCATATAGAGGACAGCACCATTGTGAAGTATACTAGCCCAATATCAGCAGCATGGCATAACATGGTGTACTTACCTGCCATAGTGACAGCAAGTGCACACAGGTGCTGATGGGGTAGATGGTGATGATTGCAGTGATGCATTGGCTAAATTACCTTTTCCATTTGTGCACATGGCAACATGACTGTTACGGTTAGACTCTGTGACTTAACTGCAATGTAGCTGAACCTGGCTATTGCGAGATTGTTTTGGCACTATGGCTTAACATGGTTGGATGTGATCAGTGGGTATGTCAAATTGTGATGTGACTGAGGTGTTGTACAGTAATTTGAAGGATGATAATGAGCAAAGGTTACTCAGATTGTCAGTCCTCAGTATGTGTGCATTGTGGAGGGGTGTCCTTGTGCATCAGTGCATGGTGAAGTTGTGGCTAATGCTTGTAATCAGTGTGTGAATTTTTGGCACATTGGTGTGTCCTCAATGTCATCAGTCAGCACAACGTAGGGATGTCATATGCCAGACCCTAGGTATTCTCACACATTAGCTGTCCTAATGGGGTCCACCTACTTCTTCATCAACAGAAGACACAATCCTGCCTTGGATCAATGAGGGCCTGTCAGGGACTTGTGGACATGTTGGTATGTGACATGTCACAACCTATGGAGGCCTTGCATTAATTTCCCCTTCTCATGCTATTGTGCATTGTGTTTGTGACTGCATTGTTAAATGGTGCGCATTGTCACTTCGTTAACAAATAAGATGTGGCCTTGTGACATATGCTGCAGTGTGAGTGTCAGAGACATCAACTGGCAGTGAACAGCAGTGAGCATCATGTTAGTGTGCATTCCTAGATGTGTGCTGTGCACAACAAATAACTTGTAACATCTACACAGCTGCCACCAATGTACAACTGTAGTTGTACTTCAAGGCCCTACATGGTGGATGTCAGGAGCTGGTTGCCCTTGCAAAAGGACATATTGTACTTTGTATCTGTGGTGTTCCATGAAAAAACTACATATGTGACTGAGCAGACATGTTTTGATGTATAGCTATCTTACCTACAGGCACGTAGGTGTGCATACAGAAGGTTTTATGTGTGTTTACAGGGAGGCACAGGCCCAGGTATTTGGCTGTGTCAACGCAACATGGAGCACGACTAACAACTATGGATGTTTCCATGCATCATCTGCTAATTGCATAAATGTGGCATATGCAGAAAGTACATGGACTAGTTAAACATGGTAGATTCATTTTCCTGTTTGTAGTTTTCATTGCATATGATGTTTGTGAGTATGGCACTATACTGAACCTATGTCTCTGTCTCTTGCAGCATCTACCGAGGGCACGGAAGGACGGGGGCCCGACAGCGTTGGGGAAGCTACTGGCACGACTGGGACACAGGAGTTCAGTGACACTGAGGGGACCAGCGCCTCGGAGGGGGACAGGAGTGCCCTGGAGGATTCACGTCCGGAAACACCAACCTCCACATCCTCCCAGTCCAGTGGTGACTCCTCGATGTTGGGGGGCACCGGAAGTTCCAGATCGGCCTCTTCTTCCGCCACACCTCATCCAGTGCCCACCCTCCCGGATGCTCCCCCAAGTGCTGTCCTTGCCCACAGCCCTAAGAAGGGTAGAGTCTCCTTCCCCCAGGCACCGCTGCCCCAGCCCCTGTCTCCCCTGCTGCCCTCAGTGTGGAGGCCGTAGAAATTTTGCACCAGCTGTGTGTGGGTCAGACTGCTCTCCTGAATGCCCTCCAGGATCATGGCAACAAGTTGTCCCAGGTTGTTGCGTTCATGGAGGGCATTCATTCGGACGTGGGTGGCCTACACAGAACTGTCCAGTCTTTGTCCTCCACAGTGACGGCAGCCATTCAGCAGTCCCAAGCTCCCAGTCCAGCTCCTGTCCCTTCAGCGACCACCCTGCCAGTGGCTCCACCTGACGAGAGTACACACACGCCTGAGCCCTCAGGCACACAGTCATCCACACGCAGCACACAGCAGCAGCAGTCTAAGCGTACCAGACACCATACACCATCACCACAAGACAAAACAAGCACACATGACCGCAAAACAAAAAGCCCATCACAGGACACTCAGGGACATAGGGCAAAGAAGCATGCATCCACATTACCTGCGTCAAAATCATCACCATCCAAGGGCACTCCCATCCCCACACCTGATCCCAAAGACACACAAACACTTGCCCTGTCTGCTGTGACCCTGGTGCCTGCCACAACTAAGTCAAAAGACATTCAGAAGGCAGATTCACCCAAAACTTCAACTCCCACCCACACCCCTGTGAAGCAGGGACAAGAGAGCAAAGTGGGGGCTTTAGCTCAGAAACAGGGGATGCAGGGGAAAAAGCAAGGCCACACCCAGCGTACCACCAGGTCCAGCAAATCCCCACGTGGAGAGGCACCTGCACCTGCTACACCTTTGGGGAAGAGTGAGGCTGTTGTGCCCACCTCACTTCCCACTCCGGCCAAGACACTTGTGGGATATCGGATCCCCAAACAGTTGAGACCCAGCCCTCAACATTCCCCCTCAGCCACTGAGCCTCCACACAGCATGTCACCACCTCCACGTGCCACCACTCCACCCGGTCCAAGCAGCCCTCAGGCTCCCACATCCACGGATCCCTCTACCTCAGCCAGTTCTCTCCCTCCCAGGTCCAGTCCTCCAACTGGCCCCGACAATCAGCCCCCTCCCAGTTCAACTTCAAGCCAAAGTTGAAGCCAAGTCCCCCTCCCCACACCATTTCTCCCACAGCGGTGCCTGGACTGCCCATTCAAAGCCCCTGACCTGTGGTGCTTCCCATGGCAGTGGACTGTGTTACCCATTTCAGTTGCGGGTTCTCATGCACACATGTGCGGACTAGAAATTTGGACTGGCCAATGGCCTTGATGTTTAGCACTTTTGATGCCCATTTCATGTGCAAGTTCTCATGCACACATGTGCGGACTAGAAATTTGGACTGGCCAATGGCCTTGATGTTTAGCACTTTTGATGCCTATCCAGAGATAATGTAATAAAGACTGTTACTCATGTTGTGTGCTTTGTCGCTGCCCTTGCTAATGAAAAAGTGCAATGTATGTGTATATGTTCATGTGACACATGCTCTGTATGCCACATTCACATTGGCAATTACTTGATTTTCTTTTTCAGAGGTTGTCAGAGGTTACAGGCACTTTTGTGCTTGTTGACTCAGAGGCTTGAGGGTGCAATGATGGTTGTCTGTGATGATGTCCTCTTATCCTAATCATTCTATTGTCAGGTCTCCAATTTTGTACACATGTCATATTCGGATGCTGTACCACAACAGAAGTGAATTCTAGCCACAGGATAACTTGCGTGGTGGCCAGGGTCCGTCATATCTGTGGGATCTCTCTTGATGTGTGAACAGCAGTGTAGATGTGTAGTCATCTTGTGTAGGCCTGGCTTCATAGTCACATGGGTACATTAGAATGTGTGCACTTGAGTAGTCATACAGTGTGATTGGCCTGTCTTTGTCAGAAGTGTTGATGTGTATGTGCCCCTGAACATGACACCTACACACATGTATGATCCAGGTAATGAGTGCCTGTTTGTTTACATTCTCAGCCATGTGCTTTAGATTGTGGGCACATGTAGGAGTTGTTTGTTGGGCACTGTGCAGTGTGTCAGTGTGACCTTGCAATCCTGGGGTACACCTACTTGTTGTCGTTGTCAGTTGTGAGTATGCAGAGTGTGTCACTGCAATGTCTGTGTTGTGTTTGGTTGATCTGCCATGGCTCTTGTTTACGTTTGTGCTCACTGTGCTGACCTGCTCATGCAAACTGACATTATATGTGAATTTTCTCATACATTGCTGTCACTTGACACATTTTAGGCACAAGTATGTGGTATGAAGAGTCATACCATCCCCTATAGGGGCATTTGATGCCTACACATTGTGAGTTACTCCTCTATGTGTTTTTGCACTGTACACTCCTTACCTGTCCAATAGTGATGTACACACCACTTCAGTCTAATGTCTTCCACCCCATGCCTTGCCAGTGTGTGACCCTCCCCACCACTTCATAGTGTGACACTGTACTGTGGGAGGATGATCTGTGTCCAGGACCAATGTGCCACTCAGGACTGTTTCACCATTTGTTATGTGGTGTTTTCTTCTACTTGATTGCAGTCATGGTTGCTCATGTACAGTGCATATGTTTTACCAGCACAGTCCTCTAGTCATGTTGGATGCATCTGTGTTTTCCTGAGTTGTGCAGCAGTAGGTGATAGCTAAAGTGTATGTCTGTTTGCTGAGGTACTGCTACCCTTCCTGAGTGTGATGTGATCTGTGCCCTGTGATGATTTGTGGTGTGGAAGTTCATGGTGGAGCACTCAGACATGTGTGATACTGGTTTTGTTGGTGTTCACACACTGCTTACTGTGCATGCACTGCTGTCAGTGTATGTTGCCTTGTCCTTGCCATGTGTGAGTCCCTCTGATGTCCGATGAGTTTGCTATGTGATGATTCTGTATGTGCATATGTTGTGTTTTTGTTGTGAATGGATGCAGTCTTTGGCCTGTGTTGGCTCTTTCTACTGACAGGTCCATATGTGTGTAATGTTATATTTGCATGACATTGTGTGTGAGGAGTTTGTGCATTGTAATACATTCTGATGTGTGTTGGATGTGTAGTGTGCTTTTCTTGTGTGAATGTCACATGCAGCAATGTGGAGTCTTGTTAATGAGCTTGTTTTGAGTGCACAATAGTGCTATGTCCTCCTATTTTGACCTGTCACTTGTCAGGAGTGTGCATGTGCATGCTTGTGCTACACATGAACAGCATGCTCACTTGGTAACTGGTGTAGTGTGTATGTCTGTGTTAGCAGATTTGTTGTATTGATCACAGTTACTGTTCATGATTGGCATTTGATGATGCATTTTCAGATTGGGCTGGGGGAGGGTGTCTGTGCAGTTCACCAGAGTGTAAATGTTGTGTATTCCTGTGCTGTCTAGGGTCACATTGCCTATCCACTGTTTGCCTGCACATGGCTGAGCTTGTTGGACTTCTTTGGATGTTGTTTGTGAGACATGTGTTTGGCAATTGGGTTTGGATCAGCATTGGTTCAGACATCCCTGAGTGGGATTCTGACATTTGTAGATACACACCAGGGTGTGGGATTGGTTATCAGGAAACTCACAGGACCTTATTTGCACCTTTATCTGTGTTCCCACAGGTGTTGAGTAGTGAAGGTGTGAGATGGATAGATGAGGGGTATGTGTGAAGGTCATACTTGGGTTTGACTGTCAGGGAGTGTGACAATGAGCCATGAGTGTTGTGCTGGTGACATGCACATGTCAAGGGAGTTGACACAGATGTGGGGCTGTTCACTGTATGGCTTATGACAGTTCCTATCATTCCTGGGCCAATGCATAGCTTGCATTGCTGTATGACAGGGATATTGCACAGATGTTACGTTAGTTCAATTTCAAACACTGTGCCACGCATGTCAGATTTGGGGCCTTGGTGTAGTGTGATATGCTGCTCCTGTTGCATGTCATGTACAAATGCTATGTGGGTTTCTCCATGTTTCCTGCACTGGGCACTCCACTTTAGGCTAGTCTATTTATTGTCATACATTGCTGCTAACTTATGATATGTCTATGAGGCTAAATGTCAGTGTGTGAGCTGTCTGAGGGTCTTGACATGCAGTGTGCACAGTTCCATGGTTGTTAATCTGCACATTGACTCTTCATTTCTTAAATTACTCACTTTGACATGAGTGGAAGGCAGGTGTGAGCATGAGGGTTGTCCTGAGTGTCAGGTCAGAGTTTCCTGCTGTCAAGATGGACTCATCCTGACACTCTGGCATTCATTCACTACTTAATAGTTGGTGCTCCCTTTGTTGAGGTGGAGTGATGGTGTGTGGGGGTTCTGTGAGTTGGGAGTGTAGTCAGTGTTGTTGATGTACTGGACATACTCACATGGTATCATTAATTTCAGCAGTGCACTTGTGAGTGAAATGCACAGTGGTGCTTACTTTGATTTTTCTGTTTGAGTCAGAAATGTTGTTCTGTGTTGCATGGTATGGGCTGTCATTGTGTGATATGGTCTGCCATTGTATGTGATGGGCCTATCAATGTCTGCTTGTGGGCTGTGCTGATGTGTGATTGTGTGGCAGTGGTGTGTGATGTGTTGTGCCATCTACCTGGGCTCACTAACTCATTCCAAAACCTTGTTGGCCTACTGTGAAGTACACATACACACCCTACTTGTTCTGCCCTCCTCTGTTCCACATTGTATGTGGACTGACCCTTATTTGTGTGCATTGATGACTATAGTCATTTTGAGGTACTCTTGCCCCCCCCCACACTCATGTTCCTATTCAGTTGCTGGTGATGTTAATGAGATGTCACTGTAGACAGGGTCCCTGCACATGACTTCTTGCTGCAGATGTGTTGTGCTGAGTGGTGCTTCTTTCATGTTACATGTGGTGTGGATGTTGTGATGTTGGTGTTGCTTGTCTGGGACAATGTCCTGGACTCCTACTACACTGTGGGCATGTTTTCCTGTGGATTCACCGCTGCGGTGACATGACCGGCACGACTGGGCTAGTTGCAGTGATTTCTATGGTGATGGGTGACCCCGATACAGAGGTGTCAAATTGTGACGTGCAGGACATGTGTACTTACACTGGGGGGTAAGTTCCTGTCTCCACCAGGGTGTCTGACGTAGACAGGACACGTATTTCAGCACAACAGTTGTGTTTGTATGCAGGGATGCGTTGTTGACATACCTGCGGTGTTGACCGCGACGGCGTCTTATCTGCTGGTAATGGATGAGGTACAGCAGTGGAAGGGCTTGTAGAGTTGGATCCATGGCGGCCAGGAACGTGTGGAGGTGCCTCGGATTCGAGTTTGTATCTCTGCAGTTGTGCCTCCGCCGTTTCCGGTGGCTGGTTTCTCTGCTGCGTTCTGATGGGCTGTTTGAGGCATCCTGATTTGTCCGGCGGTCGTCATGTCATTCCGCACGGCGGTCTTTCTCTATTGACTCCCTCCGCCACCACTGCGGAACGAAAATTCTGGCGGATCCGGAAACACCGCGACGGACGGGAAATGCACTATCTTTGCCCATTGTAATATGGCGTACGCGAGGACTGCTGCAGGAGTGAGGAAAAAGACGTTTTCCGCCACCGCCAGCAACACGGATGTGCAAAAAACCGCCATCCTAATCGACCCCTAAGATTCTGCATAATTTATCCTAATGCATAATAAGGTGAGCTTCTGTCTATGCTGTTCTTCAGAATATTAAAACAGGTTTCAATCCTTATATACTACAGCTCCGACATCAGTGAAAATCCTGATCGAGTGCTCGTAGATAAAAGTATTGATGTATGGAGGAAATTCTCTGCTGGTCAGTCAGAGCTTTATAGGGAAATCAGTTTCTCCGCACCAAGTTGGGCGCTACTCGTTTCTAGTACTAGGATGATGTAAACCTGGGAGCTGAAAAGCTTTCCCCCCGGAAATACTTTGTACCAACACCACCAGTCGGTTGTCTGCCGGTATTTTGCGGCGTCAGGTGATAACCGCTTGCGTCCTGTCTTCATTCTACTTTGGCCATCAAGGCCCTCCCCTTAGGTTACTTTTATAGGCCTTTGATCTACCCGCTCCTTTCTGGAGCTAGGAGCTTATGTGGACCAAAAGCCTGCAACTAGGGGTCACGGCAGGTATTTGCCCCTGACATTGATACATATAATAGGTATGCACCATTGGGATCGCTTGACTGTTGTGATTGACTGCCTGCCAGAGCTTTATCTGAACCTAAGACCTTTTCTATCCAGCAGACAACCGGGCCCTTGGGCAGGCCTCTTCTGAATGTAAATTTATCTCCTGGAATATCGCAGGGCTGACGAGCAAGTTTCATGATCCAAGTTGGATACTTTTAATAAAACGGTACGATGTAATATGCCTGCAGGAAACGTGAGCCACTGCCAAAAACTTCTTCTTGGAAGGCTTTAAAACTTTCTTTGTACCAGCTACTCCCTCGAGTGTGGGCAGAGCCAAGGGGGGTCTGGTCAGTTTTGTCTCCCTGGTTGTCTGTAGTAGTTTTGTAGCAGTGCCCACAGACTTTTCCATCATGCAAGCTTTGATGTTTTCAAGGGGGCCAAACATGTTGTTAGTTCTGAACGTTTATAACGCTGTATTATCCCCTCTTGTTGAAGGCTGTAACGTCTCCCGGTTGGGCTCTTTGCTGAGAAACTCGTGTTTAAAAGAACAGAGCCACATTAACGTTATGATTGCAGGAGATTTCAACATTCATTTATGTGGGGACTTGAGGCGAGAAGGGATCAATCACATGGGTTGTGCACTGCTGTCTGGGTTGCATATGGAGCATACGTTACAGGACGATTTACTTAATGCCATTGTAAATGAGTTCGATTTAACGCTATCCATGAACAAGTTGCCCCCGGAGACTAATGATATCAATGCCACTTTTACTGGCAGAGGGTGTGAGTCATTTATAGATTTTATCTTTGTCTCTACTCCTTTGCACATATTTTGGACTTTTCCATTCAGGAGAGTGAGCATAGTGTGATCATAATCCAGTGTGTATGTCTACTTGTTGGCCCCGGGCCGCCCAAACCAACATAGTAGAACCCAGGGGTTTGCTGTCAACAACGGACGGTGGGAGGAGATTGAAGTGGGTAAAGATTTCTCCAGATAAGTTTTATGAGTATTTGCTCTCTCTGTGCCATAAAGAGTTTGCAACCTGTAGAGATTGTCAGGCCAAGCCATCAGACATCTTAGGAGCTTTTAATGCGATCTCAGGCATAATTGCTAGCTTACTAAAGGCCCCTGCGGCTCAGCGTCCCTCTGTAGTACCAAGATGGTTTGACTCAGAATGTACATGAGCCTCCAGGAATCTGAGATTAGCCCTTGACACGAAACCAAGAGATCCCTCCACTGTTAAGGCCTGTCATAGACTTTATAAAGCCGCTCTGGCTAACCATAAATCTGCCTTGAAGGATGAAGCCTGTGCAAACCTAATAGACTCCAGTACCTGACGAACAGTTCTAAGTTCTGGAGTATCATTAATAATCCCTTCCTGGCAGGCGATGACACCAATCTCCTGGACTCGCACATTACCAAAGAAGAATGGGTAAGGCACTTTGAGGACATGTTCCTGTCCTCTTCTGCCGCAAAGGTAGATCTGTGCTGAGGTGAGGGGACCCCATATGTGGTTTTTACATCTGAGGAAGTTAGAGATGGTATAGCAGGGCTAACAAAAAAGAAAGCCCCAGGCCCTGATGGGATACCCCAGGCCCTGTACATTTCAAACCTGGACACTTGGGTACCGACCCTCACCGCGGTCATTAATGCCGCAGCTGTGTCCGGCTGTCCGGCCTCTTGGGCACTATCCACAATTGTACCAGGTTTTCAAAAAGGGAGACCGGGATAGTACTCATTGTTATAGGCCTATCTCTCTACTGGATTCAGTGGTAAAGGTGGTAGCCCGCATCGTTCTCAATAGGCTCTCTACTTGGGCAGAGGACAATAACAGTCTGTCTGACGCCCAATATGGTTTTTGCCCAGGTCGATCCACAGTGGACCAAAGCTTAAACCTGTACATGGTACTTAACAAGTACACTGTTGAGCGCCCAGGCACAGTATATTTAGCGTTCATGGACCTGTCCTCAGCTTTTGACCTTGTAATAGATTGAAGCTTTGGCAGATCATGTCGTACCTAGGAGTTAGCCCAGACATTGTCCATTTTTTGAGGGACCTTCACAGAGATACCAAGGCGGTTGTACGATATACTAAGGACCTCAGAGTCACCCGCCAACCCTCAATTGAGAGAGGGGTTCGACAGGGATGTATTCTGGCCCCCTTCCTTTTTATTCTGTACATCAACAACTTGGAGCAGACCCTTGTGAAGCTGAAAACTGACTGTCCACAGGTGGGTCGGCAGAGCCTTCCAGTACTACTGTATGCAGATGACGCTGTTCTCATGGCTAGGACAGCCAGGGGTTTGTAAATGTTATTAAAATGTAAGTCCGTTTTTATATAGCGCAGCTACTCACCCTTACAAGTCTCAAGGCGCTGGGGGCCGGAGTGGAAATTAAGTGAGCTATTGCCCAGAGTCACATGGTGCTGAGCTGAGCTGCCGCCGGAGATCGAACCGTGAACCCTGTGCTCCGAAGTCAGCTGCCCTGGCCGCTGCACCACACCTCTACCTTGAATTAATTTGTCCATTTTATAGAGGACCTGGACTTGCTGGTGAATAACAACAAATCCTTCATAATACAAGTAGGTTCACGCCCCAATAAACCTTATACCTTTGCTGTGGGATCGATGCCGGTCCCTAAGACTGACGTCTTCTTATATTTGAGAGTAGTGTTTGACGCTGCCATGACTTGGCGTCCCCTCATCAGCAGGAAAAAAGGGGACTTTGTCAGGGCCAATACTGCCACCTTCAATTTTTCATCCAGGTTGGGCAGTAGATCTATTGGGGCCCTCTTAAAGATCTACAAGGCCAAGTGCATCACTAAGGTGGCTTACGGTAGCAAGATCTGGGGTTAGACAGAGCATGACTCTAAGTTGTTGAAAATACTTTTTTAAAGCGTCTTTTATGTCTACCGCAGTGCATCCCCTCTATCGTAGTCCACGAAGAACTGGGGCCAGCTTTTCTCTCCGACTTGCTGTCTTATCGCCCCCTATCATTGTGGATGAACTTGTGGCTGAGGGAGGGTATTGCCCTAAGTTAGGACATTTTAACTGATTGCCTTTCCCTGAATAACTATCACCGTGTTCCCTGACTCAAGTATGTAAGGGACTGTCTTGCGGACCTGAGAAGGGTTGACTTATTTATCAATCTTGAGAATATGTGCAGAAGAGACAAAATCAAGAAGAACTAGCACTCACTAATGAAGCTAAATGTTCATGTTCTGGAAAAACCATTTGTTTTTTATGAAAACCCTCACCCACCAACCTAGTTGGTGGCATGCTTCATCATCGGGTCCCACCCAAGGTGCCGAGTGCACCCCGGGTGTGCTACAACGCCTGTATTACAGCGGAGCTGTTTTTTCAGTGTGGTGATAGTGCAGTGAAGTGAACTGGCGTGTGTTAAAAAACTGTCTACAGGGTCCCTTAAAATGAAGTTTATTGATTTAATACTGGGCCCTCTCGCAGTGCTTAAAAATCGGTGGATATGTGTAGAGGCAAATTATGTCTCTGATATCCATTAGTATAAAATCAGGTCTACATGTTTCAGCCAGGCTACACCGTATGCTGGCTTTCGTCAGGACCTATGTGTGAGTAATAAGGTGGTGAATGTAAAGGACAAGAGAGATTATGGTGACCTTTGGTGATGTCGCACTCGCTAAGGTGCGCGTTAAGGAAGGAGATATCCTCCCGTTGTTGCTAAAACCTGTAAAGAAAGAGACAAGACAGGACAAACATACACATGAACATATAATGACTCAAAAAAACGAGCTTCTCATTTAGCGCACATTGTGGTAAGTGACTTGTTACGACGTTATTAGACCGGGCAATATGCGGAAAAAGATAGCGTGAGAACGTGGTGCTGCGCTTGTGCGTGACCGTGCCGAAGTACTGAGCAATATGCGGTATAGTGACAATACCCGGTACTGTGGCGGTCTCACGTAAGTTGGGAAGATTAGAATGCTTACAATGAGTTTTTCATCGGTGGCAACATGAATCCCGCAGGGAGGGCAGGGCCTGTAGTCACACTCTTTATGTGTGATGGGAGGAAAAGAAAGGGAAGAAGTTCAGAGGTAACTGTTCCCCGAGCTCATAGGGATGCTTAATACCTGTATTCTTCATCCGATCAGGACTCCGGACTCGAACGGTTACTTACTTCATCAAAGCCATCTGCCCACTTCCGTACCTACTGCGGCCTGCTGGACGGGATTCCGAAGGTGTTGCAGCTGTCTAGGAACCACCTTATATGTGTGTCAGTTTCCCACCCGTAGAGGCCGTAATTGCTAGAACGTGCGCCTCGGCACCGTAGTGGGTGGGCGTGGTGTGCTTCGTTATTACGTGATATGGAAACGGAGGGAAGACTCACTAGTACGGAGTCTGTTCTGTAAAAATGTATTAAATATATATTGCTGCCCTAATTTGCAAAAAGTCTACAGTGGCGACCTAAAAGAGGTCCCTGTAAATTATGAATACGTATTTTTGGTGCATGAAAAAAGAAGAAAGACTCACTGGTATGGAGTCTGTTCTTGAAAAATGTATATAATGAATTAGTGTTATGGCCCTTATTTGCAAAAGTCTTCAGTGGGGATCTAGAGAGGTTCTAATGAAATTATGAATGTGTATTTCAGGTGCATGGTTGGGGCCTCTCTGTATGGGTGCGTGTGATCCGATGCTGGATCCACATGGTATTGGGGGACCCTGGGCTGGTTCTCACCTGGGTCTGAGTGATTAGGATCTCGTGGACTATGAGTGGTCAAATCAGGGGTTATATCCAGAGTGTTTCATGTTATGCGGTCACTGTCCGCCCGCTCTGTCGGGAGGGGGTCAGGGAGTTGCAATTCTGGTATGTCATTGCATTATCAGTTGTTCAGCGCATTCCAGGGGATATTATCGTTCAAACCCGTTTTGTGGGTTGATAAGCGGTAAACCCACCTCTGCTCTTTTTGTAGCAGAACCCCCTCATTATTAGGGCTTGTGTTTGTGATTTGCTCAATCACTACCCACTTAAGGTCATTGGGGGTGTGGCCCAACTGGATAAAATGGTCAGTCAGCCTGGTGGTGTTTCTTTTGCAGCGTATGTTGCTGCGATGCTCTCCAATCCTGATCTTGATCTTGCGGCTGGTCATGCCTATATACCTCAGGCCAGAAGGGCATTCAATGAGGTATATGACGTGTGTTGAGTTGCAGTTTGTGTGTGTTCTGAGAAACCAGGTTTTCCCTGCTTCTAGGTCAAGTGACTTGGTGGTGATTGTGAGGTGGCAGACGCAGCAGTTGCCACAGGGATAGTGGCCTATTATGTTGGGTAGGCCCCATGAGTTAAGGACCGTATTCTCCCTTGTTGTAAGTAACGGTCTTGGGTGTGTGGAGACGAGTTCACTTCACTGCACTATCACCACACTGAAAAATCAGCTCCGCTGTAATACAGGTGTTGTAGCACACCCGGGGTGCACTCGGCACCTTGGGTGGGACCCGATGATGAAGCATGCCACCAACTAGGTTGGTGGGTGAGGGTTTTCATAAAAAACAAATGGTTTTTCCAGAACATGAACATTTAGCTTCCTTAGTGAGTGCTAGTTCTTCTTGATTTTGTCTATATCTACCAGGGGACGTGAACTAGCCCCCATGGACACTAGGTCCTCCCTCTCTTTTTGAATCATATGTGCAGAAGAGACCAGGGCTGGGTGAAGGAGAATTTCTTTAAAAAACAGCAGATGGACAGGGAAGAAGGGGAGCTGAAGAAGCCTTGTGTGCGTGGGTATTTCCCATTGAAAACCGTGCCATCAACCGAGCCCTATCTCCTATGGCTTAAAAGTTCCCATGGGTGTTTTCTACTAACTAGGTTCCATTTGGACCTTTTTCATTACCTCCTGGCCCACCCTGGTGGGGCACATATGGGACAGAGTCTCCCTGCCTCTGGCTACGACGGGAAGTCTCCACAGGACATGATGCATTTTTTGATGTTTTGCAGTTTTTACGAGGTACCCAGAAAATCTTATCTTATTCCCATTTTAAAGAAGGGTAATTTTAGACAGGTCAGACCAGCATTTATCTTTTTACAAATACTTACCATCAACTCTGTGTTACACGTCCTTAGCTTTTTGAGGTCTGCAGTCAAGCTTAGATCTAACTGTGATTACTTGACATGGCTGTGTCCTTAAAGAAAATTGTGTGGCCGCTATGTACATAATTGTTCCGGTCTACGTCTCAGCCCGTTTTTATCTCTGTAGCCTAGCGGGCAGATGTTATTGAATTGAACTGTTAAAAGTACATTATGTGGTTTATAACTACATATACTTTTGTCTTATTTATACTTGTAATCATTGTACATAGTTTTAATTGAAGCTCGATGATTTTAAGAGAAACTTTGGTAGACTGAAATGTATAGCGGATCTCCAATTGAGGTTAGCGCCTTCTTACCCTTCTCTCTGATCTTAATTGTAATTGTAAAATCATTCACCATATTTATATTGTACTGGTAACCACTTCATATTTTTGCATTGTACTGTACCTTCTTTTATTTTCCTTGTACTTTTATGGTCTATCTCGATGGATCGAATAAAGTTTTGTGATTGATATATATATATATATATATATATATATATATATATATATATATATATATATATATATATATATCGAGCGTGAGAGAGAATGATATATATATATATAGATAGATAGATAGATATATAGATATATATATACACAAGATCAAGGGCAAGTGTTGCCCGAAACGCGTCGTTCTGAGGAGCAAATAAAAGATCTTTATGCCAAAAATTTCCAGTGGTTCGTGGATTCTCTGTTCGCCCGTCTGGGATGTGGAGGTGCGGAGAAACTAAGTTTGTTCGTAGATATAGATATATGTATACACACATATATTTACATATATTCACTGAAAAAGCCAAAGGTTAAAGAGATGTTATAGTTAGAAATTAGCATTTAAAAACCCTTACAAATTTAGTGATTAAAAAAAGGTTACAGGGTCATCAGTGATGTCATCAGCGATGTCACTGAACATGTCATGAGTGATGTAAAATGTGAGGTCATAAGCAGGGCATTGTGGGTGTGTGAGTTATAGTTAGCTCACTAACTATAACGGCTGAATTTCACTGGTTTTGTACAAGTGAAACCTGAGCCTAACTATAATGTCCCTGTAATCTTTCAGTGAATTTCTAAGGTTTTTTTAATTCCATTTCCTAACTGTAACATTTGTTTTTTTCAGTGAATTTCACAGGTTTTTTAAATGCTCATTCATAACTAGAACATCCCTCAACCTTTGGTTTTTTCAGTGATTTTTTATGGTTTTCTAAGTAGTAGTCTTGTTTGTAGACTGGTGGAGAAATGGGGTAGGTCTCGGACCAGCTCTCAGGAATACCGCTGTGTAGGACTTACAGGAGGTACCAGGAAGGTTTTTTGGCCCAAAAGATCCCTCAGGATTTAAGTGGACATCATCCCCTAACCAGTAGTGTGCCAGGAGCTGTGTTTGCAGAGTGGTGGAGAAAGGGGGCGAGGCCTCAGGAGACCTCTTAGGAATCCCACAGTGTGGGACTTACTGGAGGTAATAGGAGGGATAGTTGGCGTCCTTGGGGGTTAACAACTCTCCTGTTACCTCCAGTAAGTCCCACACAGCAGGATTGCTAAGAAGTTGTCTGAGGTCTCGCCCCCTTTCTCTACCACTCTGCAAAGGCGCCTCCGGGTGCACTACTTGTTGAAGGATGAAGTCCCCTTGGCTCTTGAGAGTCATTGGGACCAACTACCCCTCCTGTTACCTCCAGCACTACTGGTTGGGGAAGAAGTCCACTTTAGTCTTGAGGCCCTCAGGAATAAAGTGGAATTCATTCCCCAACCAGCAGCGCATCAGGAGGCGTGTTTGCAGAGTGGTGGAGAAAGGGGGCATGGCCTCCAAGTCCTCTCAGCAATCCTGCTGTCTGGGACTTACTGGAGATAACAGAAGGGGTTCGTGGACCCCAAGGACCCTCAGTATCCAAAGGGACTTAATCCCCCAACCAGCAATGTGCCGGGAGGTGCGTTTGCAGAGTGGTGTTGAAGGGGGCCTTTTTTTCCCCCTTCCCTGGTCCATTTTCTGCCCTGGGTACCCCATCCCCAGGGTCAGGCCTTTTTTCAATGGGTGAGGGGGTTGCACGGCCCCCCTCTCCAGGCCGATTTCGGACACGGGGATCCCATTGGGGCCGACTTGAGACCCGGGGACCCCCTACCCCGGGGCCTGGCCTTTTCTTTTTTTTAATTATTTATAGGGAGGGAGGCCCCCCTCCCAGGCTGATTTTGGCCCCAATGACCCCATCTCCCTGGGCCCGGCCTATATATATATTTTTTAAAAATATATTGGGAGGAGGACCATGCAGCCCCCTTCCCGGGCCGATTCCGACCCCGGGGACCCCATCCCTTGAGCCTGGCCCTTTTTTTTATTTTTAAAATGAAGGGGTGCCGTGCCACCCCCTCCTGGCCTGACTTCGGCCCAGGGGACCCCATCCCCTGGGGCCTGGCCTCTCTACTGGGTGGCCTGGTACCACCCAGGGCACCCAATCTTTTTTGTTGGGAAACCACAGGGGGAGCCTGAAGGCCCCCATGGTCACTGCCGGCTCCTGCGGTAGTCAGCATTGCTTTTGGACAGAGGGAGCTGCAGAAGATGCAGCTACCTCTGTCCAAAAGTATTTCTGCTCCGCTTCTAGTAAGCAAGAGCATTTTCTGCTCTAGCTTACTAGAAACACAGCAGCATTTGCTTTAGCTTGGCGAGAGTGGTGCTCCCGCCAAGCCATAGCAAACTGCAGTGTCCCAGGGGTGGGCACCCTGGGACATTGCTGGAGCTGGCCCTGGGGGATAACGGTCGCCAGGGCCATCTATGGCTCCATGAGGGGGACCCCCCTCCTTTCTTTATATTTGCCCCAAGGAGGAAGTGGCCCCCCGGGCTGCGAGGCCAAATTGGTTTGGGGTATTGAGGGGCACTGTGGGAAGGTTTACAGCAAAACACACAGGTAGTGCTGTAAAATTGGGCTGGGGCACCCCTAGAAACATGTATCCCATTGGTCAGGGAGTGGAAAGGATTCCCCCCCAACTACAGGCTGGCACTGGACATAAAAGTGGCGGTCACTGGGGCTGCAGGGGGGTCCAAGCGCCCCTGCATTTTTTTTAAATAAAAGCCCCGGGGAGGTTGTGGCCCCTGGGGCTGCAGGGTGGTCCATGAGGCCTCCGCTTTCTTAATACATAAAGCCCTGGGGAGGTGGTGGTCCCCGGAGCAGGGGGGTCCAAGAGGCCCCACCATTTATAAAAATATAAGCCCCAGGGAGGCGGTGGTCCCCGGGGCAGCAGGGGAGGCTGTAAGGGCATCCCCCATATTCAGCATGAAAAAAGTCCCAGGGAGGTGGTGGTCACTGGGGCATAATAAGCCCCAGAAGTGGGGGCCCAGGCACCCCCTCCATTATTAAAAAAATGCCTCTTGACCTGGCCCGCCCGGGGGCCGATAATGAACAAAGCGTGGGAGACCGCACTTCATTTTTTAAACAAAATTTGGCCAGGTCCACTGAATTTTTTTATTTAAAAATACTTTTTGGGCCAAAAAGGCCCTGAAGACCTAGGGGGTCAGGGTGTTTCTACCCTGCCCTCTTTTCTTTCTTTTTTTACTTTTTTTGTGGGACTCAGTTCAATTGAGTCCCAAGATGGCTGCCAACACTTCCTGGTTGAGGTGTTGGCAGCCAATCAAATTTCAGTAAGGTTTCAGTAGGCTGTTGGGCTCACAGATATCTATATTATTTAAACTTAAATATCTCTGAAACTACTGAACAGATTGACACCAAATTACAAAAAACACGCTTTCTGGACCATCATCTAGCTTTCTGCTAAATTTGGTGTAATTCCGATCAGCGGTTCGGGCTGTAGTCAAGTTCAAAAAAGGAAAAATCCCCATAGACATAACATGGGGAAAACGCATTTGGGGATCGCCCCTTTTTCCTCAGCCCCCGCTTGATGGATCACCCCGAAGCTTTCAAGACAGTAGCTGAACCACAAAGGGGAAGTTTTGAGAAAATTTTGTGAACATTCGTCAGCGGGGACAAAGTTATTGGCGAAACAAAAACCCTTTTCCTATGGAAACTTTGGTCCTAACTATACCTACCTGTATCTGTATGTATATTACTTACTGCCAGTCACCAGTAGGTAGGTATAGTTACTACCTAGTTTCCATAGGAAAAGCATTTTTTTGTTTTCTAAATAACTTTGCCGCTGTTTGACGAATCTTCATGAGATTTTCAAAACTAGTGTGCCAGTCACTTCATCTACTGTTTGGAAAGTTTCGGGAAGATTCTTCAAGTGGGACCAAGAAAAAAGGGGTTCCAAAAATACACTTTCCCCATGCAATTTTCCATAGGGATTTTAGACACGACTACAGCCTGAACTGTTCAGTTATACCAAATTTGGTAGAAAGCTAGAACATGGTCCAGAAAGAGTGATTTTGTAATGTGGTGTAACTCTGTTCAATACTTTTGAAGTTATTAAAGAAAAAATATTTATGTATATCTAGATACGCAGATCCAACGTAGATCCACCACGGTGGATCCGCGGATCCACGTGCCAACAGCAATGCCGTGATTGGCTGGCCGCAACCTGAGAGATAAGTTGTGGCTGCCATTTTCTGAATCGGGACACAGTTCCGGGGGGGATAAAATAGGAATAGGATCTAAGGGGCCAGGATAGAGGTGGTATCCTGACCCAATGAGACTGATGGAGGGGTCTGTGAGGGACCCCTCATGGGGAAGATATTTTGTAAAAATATTTTTTTAGCACAATAGAATCCACGGATCCACCGCAGATCCCCCGCTGGCCCCCGTGTGAATCCATGGTGGATCCACAGATCCAGACCCCATCTAAAAAAACACATATACCCACTCACAGTAACACTCACACATTCTCTTACATACCCACACACACATATCCATACACCCACTCACAGACCAATACAGTCATTCACACACCCTCTCACATACCCATGCAGTCAATGATATATTCAGTTAGAGACCCAGAGAACCACTCACACAACCACTCACAGACCCAAACAAGCACTCACACACCCACTCAAACAGCCACATACATATCCATGCAGCCACTTAAATACTAACTCACAAACCCACATATCCACTACATACCCATACAGCAAAACCACTGACACACTCATTCACACACCCATACAGCCACTCACACACCACTCAAATATCCACACAGTCACTTACACACCCACTCATAAACCGCCCATCACAAATTCACTCGCCCACTTACACACCCATACAATCACTCATACACCCACTCACAAACCCATTGAGCCACACACATACCCACTCAGAGACCCAGAAAAACACTCACATACCCGCTCACACACCCATACAGACATGCACTAACTCAGTCACATATCCATACAGCCACTCACATATTGTTTCACACACCCATACAGTCACTGATACATCCACTCAGAGACTCAAAGAACTACTCGCACACCTAGTAACAAACCGCCACAGGCCCTCACACACAACCTGTCAGAGTTCCAGAAACCACTTATACACCCATTTACATATTCATATAGGTACTCTCATAGCCAGTCACATATCCATACAGCCACTCAGATACCACTCACACACCCATACAGTCACTGATACATCCACTCAGAGATCCAAAGAACCAATCACACACCCAGTCATAAACCCACACAGACCCTCACAGAGACCCAGAAACCACTTACACACCCATTTACACATTCATACAGCCACTCACACACCCATTCACACATCCATGTAGCCACTCACACACCCATATGGTCACTGATGCATCCTCTCAGAGACCCAGAGAACCACTCACACAAACACTTACAGACCCACACAAACACTCACACATCCACTCACACAGCCACAAACACTTCTATACAGCCACATATATACCCACTCACAGACCCACACATCCACTTACATACCCAGTCACATACCAATACAGCAAAACCACTGACACACTCACTCACACACCCATACAGCCACTCACATACCACTCAAATATCTACTCCGAGACTCAAAGAACTACTCACACACCCAGTCACAAACCCGACTGGCTCTCACACACCCAGTCAGAGATTCAGAAACCAATTGCACACCCATTTATACAGCCACTCGCACAACCAGTCACTCATCCATACAACCAATCACACACCCGCTCACAGACACACAGATGCACTCACACACTCACTCTCACACTCCCACATCCACTTACATACCCACACAACCACTCACATACTCAGAAACCCACTCACATACCCACTCTGACCCCCATACAGCCACTCACCCAGTCAGAGACCCAGAAACAACTAACACACCCATTACAGACCTAGAGAACCATCCATACATTCACTCACAGATCCACACTGGCACTCACACACCTACTCAGACACTCACACCCCCACGTACACACTCATACAGCTAGTGACAAACCTACTTATAGACTCACATAGCCAGTTACACACAATCATTAAAGAAACACTTACACACCCACACAACCGCTCACATCCCTACTCATACACCCTCTTACATACCCACTTACAGATCCAGAAAACCACTCGCACAAGCATTAGACAGCTAATCACACAGCCACACAGTAACTCTCACACCCAGTTACACATCCACACAGCCACTAACACACTCACTCACACACCCATATAGCCCCTCACACACCCACACAGTTACTTACATAGCTACTCACACACAGGCAGCAATAAAGTTATATAAATTGTGAAAGGATATGTTTATATTAAATGTGTTGTTATTTTGTATTGAATGTGTGCTTTTGGTTGGAAAGGGATCCATGGATCTGAGTGAGAAATTATCTGAAATGATATGAAATCAAAAAGAGCCAGTGTTTGGGAAAAGGGTTGGCTCTGAAAAGAACCTTTGTGTTTATGGTGTGTAAATTATAATTACATTTAGAACAGTCATTTAAGTTGTTGAGGAACACCCTATTGCGTGTGTCTGTGAAATGGACTCCAACCTTTTGATATATTCCATCCATGTCAAAGCGTAAGTTGTTGTGATATATAGAGCCATGTTTTGGTCACAGAAAAATGCAGAAACATATTTATTGATGTTTCCTGGTTTTCTCTATCTGCGGGCAAAATGGGGTTGACCACTGCCACGTCTGTCTTTGGCAAATGTTAGAGAACAACAATGCAGCATGTGGGAAAAGTTCATAAGAAAATAACATTCCTAGGCAACAATGGACTAAGTAGATATCAAGTCCTAAACATGACACATTGTTAATCAAATAGACTCAGTGTACTAACAAAAAATTAAAATATTGATCATTTTATTCATATAAGTTAAAAATTTGGATATACAAATCCATACCTACATATAACAAACACCACATACAAATATCATATAAACATAAATTCTAAAGTTGAGGACAAACCAAAATACACAAAACAGATAACCTAAATAACATGATGTGCAACGACATTCAAAGTGGCTTAGAATTTTTTTTAAATACAATTTTTTTGTAGACAGATGGTAATTTTCAATGTGGGAAAAGTAACATTAATTTAGCAAAGGTATCCTTCAAAAGGATTTCCAGTCCTATCTCAGTAATTGTGCATGGATCATTGCCTGCTACAGTGCACAATCATGAGGTCTGGATGTTGGCAATCTGTAATGGTTAAAACCAAAGGCATCAATTGATGCCACTTTAACCCTCTCTGGCCAACCCTCTCTGGCCAAGTAATATCTACATTAGGTAAACCAAGATCTCTGTCAATGCCACTCTGTCTAGCATTCTCCCTGGCCCAGAACACAAAACTATGGCCCACAATACAGACTTTGACCACAAGCAAGAATAGCACACAAGAAAAGGATGCAACAGAATGAGGCAGTTTTGAAGATGAAAGTCAGTTACAATTGAGAAAAGCAAGTAAAACATAAAAAAACATTTTTGATTGGATGGTGGAAATGTGCAGGGAACTAAAGTTAGGTAGTGACTTTAAGAAAAAAAAAACTAACTCTGTCATTAGCTTTGGAAAAATAAAAAATAAAAGTTATGTTGTTTTGGATATGCTTGGAATTGCAAGCAGACAACCAAACCTGCTACAGTTAATATGAAGCTAGTATGGTTACTATGGAAACCGAGCTGAAAGAGTGTGGGGAGAAGGGAAACAAAAGAGACTACAGTGTGAAACTGAAAAGCAGACTGGTGTGCACAAATTGCTCAGAAGGGAGTGTATGTTTTATAATTAACAAAAATCTACAAATAAAATATCAATGAATAGCATTAAAAGCAGATTGTTGAATGCCTTTAAGGGCTTTTGTGTGAATCTGTGGATCCACCATGGACCACACGGGGGGCCCGGTGACCACCAAGGTGTATCCACGGATCCACAAAATGCCAACCAAATAGGGCTTCTTTACAGGAAACATGGAAAGGGTTAACAAAAATGGTGACCATTTAGAAGTGGTACAACAAAAATAAAAGATGAAAGGAAGTCTATGATGAGTATGAGTGAAAAAACAGTGTGAAGGGCAGCCATTATGGGTACTTTCGTACTGAGAGTGGAAGAGGATTGCCATATTTTTGACTGGAGATTTGCAGTGGCAAACAGATAATAAAATAAAAGTTGGGCAACAGCAAAGAGATTTTACAGGTATGTTAACCAGGTGGTACTCTAAAAAAGTATATTAAAAAAAGAACAATGAGTGTATATGAGCTAGAAGTAAATGTGTAGCTTCTAGACATGACAGTAAAAGGCAAAATAGAGGGGAGATTAGATGAGAACATTAGCTAAAAATATAGTGAGCCACAAAGGATAAAGAGGAATTTCTATACTGAAAATATAGTTATTTTATCAAGCCAGTATGAATGAATGTGTTTGAAATGAAATGTGGGTGCTTGCTTATAGTATGTAATTTAATAGTATGTTATTTACACCCACTCACAGAGTCAGGTAGGCACTTACATGCCCAATTACACTCCCACAAAATCACTTATGTACCCACCAGTCATATAGCCAGACAGTGACTGACACACTCAATCACACACCCATAAAACCATTCACATATCCATTTACTCACCTATACATCTACTTAAATAGTCATTCACACACCTATACAGGGATTGGCACACCAACTCACACACCTATAGAGCCATTCATGTACCAAGCACTCAGACAGTTCTACACGTACTTACACACCCAGTTATACACTTAGTTACCCACCCATACTGCTACTCACATATTCTTTTAGGAAACCATACAGCCACTCACACACCCAGTCAGACAGTGACAGGAGCCCTTACACATCTACTCACATACCCACATAGCACTTATGTATCCACCATTAACAGAGACACTTGCACCCACAGTTACATACCCAAACACCCACTAACAAAGCTAGTTACCAATCCATAAAGCCACTTACATACCCATTTAGATACCCATATAGTCATTAACACACCCAGTCACACACAGCTACTTCCCAATCCAGACACATACCCACACAGACACTGATACACTCACTCAAATATTCACTCAAACACTCACACACCCAGTTACCCACCAGTACAGCTACTCAGATGCCCATTTATACACCCACACTCAGACACTTACACAGCCTCTTATAGACTGACAAAGCCACTTATAGCGCTACTCACTTGCTTCTAGTATATAATGTCTTAGTATGTAATGTAAAGTTAAATGTTTTCTATATTTACTTTTCAGATATCTACTTGTGTTTTAAGAAGACTGGAAGGTGTAATGGTGAGGTGAAAAAATGTAACAATTATGCTTTCTGACAGCATCCATAAACTGGGCAGCAAATGAAAATTTTAGTGCAACCAGCATATGGCATTTGCCACAAAGAGTCACCAAGTCTTACAGTTTTGTGAAAACAGGGGGGATGGTAACCATCTGGTTGGGTGGTAAGGCTCCCACAGATGAGCTAGCTGCTGATGATGCTGTACCACCTTCCCTCTCTCTCATCATTCTGTCATACATCCTTGTATGTATGGATTTCAGATGTTTCCACATAGAGAATGTGCCATGTGAATAATTTTTACCCGTACCTGTCAACAGGTTTTTTTGCTGTATATATTGCTTTGGATAATTTTTGTAAGAAATGTATTTTCTCCTGAAGGGATGGAGAAATATTTCTAAATGTTGGACGAATTCTTTGGAGGTGGTAAGTCTTCTTCTTCTTCTTCCTGCTCTTCCCCTTCTCTTCAATCTTCAGAAGAAGACATCCTGACTTTAAAAATCTGCTCTTTTGAAGGAAAGCCAAAAAAAGGATGAAACTGTGATTTTCAATCTATGTGCATGGTCGGAAACTTACTGTTTCTAATGAGAATTTGAGGTTTGGGTGTGTTCCTGGAATCGCTACGGATCCGCAGATTTGCCAAACTCATAAAATAAATAAGTATGTTGTGAAACACAGATAGGCTTCCAAATATTAATATATGCATATGGTTTCTCTGATGTAAATGCTAAAATTTGTAGGGCCTGTATATGATATTCATATTTTTTTAAACATTTTATCAAATCTGTGGATCCATCGCGATTTTGTCACAGAAATTAGCAACCATAGAGTACTCCTATGGGCTCCCTTCTCAAATTCACGGTGGTTCAGTGGAGCCATAAAATGAATTTAAAAAAGACAAAACTTGGTTCATTGCATTTATAGAAAGACTTCATAAGTTACCTTACTTTGATTTCTTAGTTGTAACCTGTAAATGTATAATAAGGATAAAGTGTGAATAAAATGTATTTTTAAACTTGTACCAATATATATTACTAACTTGTAGCACAATTATATTAAAAAAACAATGGTGAAATTCACCAAAAAACCAAAGGTTACAGTGACGTTATAGTTAGGATACAACATTAAAAAAACCTCAGAAATTCACTGAAAAAAACAAAGGTTACAGGAACGTTATAGCTAGGCTCAGATTTTACACACACACAAAACCATATCAATTAAGCAGTTATAGTTATCTGAGTGAGCTGTAACTTGCACAGCTTATGACCTCACATATTACATCACTCATGACATGATCAGTGACATCACTCATGACATCACTGATGGCATCTCAAATGACCCTATCCCCCAGGGTCATGTCTTACAAATTAAGTGGGAAGGGGGGCATGCGGCCCTCCTCCCATGCCAATTTCGACTCCAGGGCCTGGCTGCCTTACTAATGGGAAGGGAGGCAGTATCCCCCAGGGTCTGGGCTTACAAATTAAGTGAGAGGGGGACATGTGCCCCCTCCTCTGGCTGCGTTTGGCCCCGGGGACCCCTTCCCCAGGGCCCAGACATGCATTCAATATTGAGGGAGCCCACATGGTCCCCCCTCCTGGAGCCATTAATCGCCCTGGGGACCCCATCCCTCAGCAGGCTTCTGCTATTTCCTGGAGTGCCCACCCCCGGAACATAGCGGTTTCCCTTTCTGCTCTGCGTGGGCAGGGAAACCTGTGTTTGCTCTCGCTTGGAAGGATCAGTTTCAATACTTTTTAGCTGCTTTCTGCAGGCGGGAGCAATGCCAGCTTCTGCTGGATGCAGAGAGCCGGCTGTGGCCGCAAGTGCCTTAGGGCTCCCCCGCAGCACCTAACAAAGAGATGTTGGGTGCCCAGGGTGGGCACCATGGCACCCATCCTTTATTGGCCGGGCCCCGGAGGATGCAGTCCCCAGGGCCAGAATCGGCCCAAGGAGGGGGCTGGGTGACCCCTCCCCCTTTAATTATTGTCCAGGACCTGGAGGATGGGATCCCTGGGGACGAAATATCTCCAGTGCCCTTGTGTGTGTTTAATTTTGGCAATGTGATTGAAGAATAGTGCACAGTTTTATAGTAGAGCCCTCATTACCCCCACTACCTACAGAGACCCCCGTTGCCCTTGCATCCAATTAAATTTTTAGAGTGCTAATTAAAGATTAGTATGCTCTTAAGTTTTTGATTTGTATTATTGAGTATTTTTTATTATAATTGTTTTGGAGTCGCGAATCCGTTGCAAATAGTGCTGTACATATTTCCGAGGCCACAGGAGGGTTGTGACTACGGCGTATTTTTTGGCAGTACTTAAAAACATATATAGAGACTTTAAACATATTCTTTAAGGTAAGTGATTTACTAATAAAGTAATAAAAGTGTTATAATTATAGAGAAAAAAATATTTAATGCTTGTTTACATACATTTTCTGGATTTGCGATGACGTTGCGGATCATGCGTGAGTCTCTGAGTGAGTGGGTGCATGAATGTGTGAGTGGGTGCATAAGTCTCTGAATGGGTCTGTGAATAGCTGCATGGGTCTCAAAGTAGGTCTATGAGTGGGTGAGTGAGTGTCTGAGTGGGACTGTGAGTGGGTGTGTGAATGTGTGAGTGGGTGCATAAGTGTCAGAGTAGGTCTATTATTGGGTGTATGAGTGCCTGAGTGAGTGCCTAAGTATATATTTTTATATTTTTTGGCAGAATCCGTCGTGAAGTTACACGGGGGCGCACTATGCATAACGACGGGTTCACAAATCCTCGCAAGTGAAAACAAAAAAAGAATTTCTGGACATTTACCACTCCATCAGGGGTCCCTCACAGACCCCTATATTGTGCTCAGGGGATTAGGGGACCTCTACCCTACTCTCTTCTGCTACATTTCATGGTATGTTTTGGGGCAGGCGACCATTTTCCGATGCCCAAAATGGTGGCTGCAACTTTCTGCTCAGGTTGCAGCCAGCCAATCACTGCTATCTGTTGGCGCAAGGATTCGCAAAGCACTGCAACGGATTTGCGGAGGATCCACGTCCCTAGATATACAAATTTGTTTTTCCCTTTATTATCTCAAAGAATGGATTTACACCAAATCACAAAAAGGGCTCTTTCTGGACCAAGATCTACCTTTCTGCCAAATTTGCTGCAAATCCGTTCAGCTGTTCAAACTGCAGTTGTGTCTAAAATCTCTATGGGAATTAACATTGGATACACACTTTTTTACCCCCTTTTTCTCAGCCCCCACTTGACAGATCACCCATGCACAGCTAGAATCAGGACAGCACTTTTTCTGGAAACTTTCGTGAGGATTTATCAAACAGCAACAAAGTTATAAGCAAGTCAAAAAAGGTTTTCCTATGGAAATTAGGTCCTAACTAAAACTACCTATTGGCGACTGCCAGTAGGAAATATATATATATTCAGTGAAAAAAACAAAGGTTACAGGAACACCATAGTGAATATACATATATTTATATATTTTCACACAAAAAACAAAGGTTAAAGGGACATTATAGTTAAGTGTGATTAAAAGATCAGGTGAAAACTTTAGAAATTCACTGAAAAAACGAAGGGTTAATGTTACGTTATAGTTAGGTGAATATGTCAGTTCCAACACAATGTTTTGAACTAAAAAAACAGACGGTCACCAATTATAGTTAGCAGAGCTAACTATAGCTTGTGCCCCCGTCATGCACTCTCATATTACATCATTCATGATATGTTCTATGACATCATTTATGTCATCATTGATGACTGATGACATCTTAAATGACATAATTGATGATATCACTGGGACCAACCAGTAGTCAAGCTTCAGACCCGTCCCTAAGGGCCGAATTATATTATTAAGGGAAGGGGAACCATGCAGCCCCCCTCACCAAGCCTTAATAGGCCCCAGAGACTCCATCTTTGGGCCAAATTCAAAGGGGCGGGGGGCATCCGGCCCCCTTACTGAGTCTTATTTGGCCCTTGCGACCCCCCCAAATTTTATTATTAAGGGGATGGGGCTGCACAGCCCCCTCACCAAGCCTTAATAGGCCCTGGAGACCCCATCCCCCAGGCTGAATTCTATAATTAATCAGAGGGGGGCGTGCTGTTCCCCCTCCCTGACCCTTCTTGGGCCGCAGGTGCCCTATCCCATGGGGTCACAGGCAGGTGCCCACCTTGGGCATCCACAAACCTCAATTTGCTCTTGCTTGGAGGGAGCAGCTTTCTTTGCATGCTCTGTCCAGGTGGGAGTAATGTCTGTTTCCCTGCCCGGAGGAGTGCAGACAGGGAATCTGAAGTCTGCTCCCAACTGGCGGGGGCATGTTTAGATCTCCTGCCAGGTGGGAGCAGACCTGTATGCTCCTGTCTGGTGGGAGATTTAAAAATGCTCCGCCAAGTGCGAGCAAACACATGTATGAGGGCAGGAAAACTATTCGGTCCCGGGGGTGAGCTCCCTGGGACAGAGTGTTTGAGATGGCCCTAGGAATGGGGACCTCATTGACTTTTAAAGTTTATGGATGGGGGCTGCATGGCTCCTAAGCCTGGGCGGCTAACTCTGCTACGCCAGTGGAGTTTGCAAAGTTTTTTAACTCTGCACTCCGCTTGGAGTGCGAAGTTTTCAAAAACTCTGCACTCGCAGCGGAGCGAAGTTTACCTGTGCCAGGAGGACAGGAGTGTAGGACTTACCTACTCCTGCTGCTGGCTGCAATCGTGTCCTGCTGCTCCTGCTGGTTCCTAGAATTCAATTAACAGGAAGAACTGCAGCGTGCATGAGTGAAGGCATGCCTGTCCCTATTACAGGGTCAGGCGTGCCTTCACGCATGCACACTTCAGTTCTTCCTGTTAATTGAATTCTAGGAGCTAGACGGAGCAGCAGAAGATGAGGGCAGCCAGCAGCAGGGGAGAAGAAAGGAAGGATCCAGGAAGGAAGCCGGCATCGACATACCCACCCACCAAGGACAGGAGGAGGCCAAGATAAGGTATCGTCAGGCCTTACTATGTGGGGGTGCGGGGGGATCGTGGGTGCAGCAGGATGCAGGGGGGGTGCGGATGTAACTCTGCCAGGCCACGGAGCTCTGTGGAAATTCACAGAGTTTTCCACTAACTCCGTGAAAATTCTGTGGAGTACTACTCTGCAAGCTCCGCCCAGGGTTAATGAGTCCCTCTCCTTTTTTGTTGTTTTCAGCCCTAGGGGATGGGCCACAGGGCCCTCCTTACTTAAAAGGGTCCCTGGGCCTTTTAAGACTTAGGGAGGCTGGGCACATTAAGTAAGGGGAGGGGGTGTGTGGCCCCCACCCCCTTTTTCCATATTTCAGTCTTGGGGAATGGAGTCCCTGGGGTAGCCATATGCCCAGGGAGGGGATCTATGCACCCTCCTCCACTTACTTAATGTACCAAACCCCAGGGGTTAGGTCCTCTAATGGGCTTGGGGAAGGGGGCCTGAATGATGCCTCCCTCCCCAATTTTATTTCAACAAAATGGCAGGCTGCCTTTTTGTTTTGTTGCCACAATCCTGCAGGAACCCCACGGGATTGTGGAAGAAAATACAGATTTATTTTTATTTGGCCCGTGGGGGTCCATCTGGGTCATCACCCGCAAGGCCTTGGGGGCAGGGTATTCCTACACTGCCCCCTTATATTATTTTTATTTTGCAACTTCATGTCAGGGGACTATGGTCCAGATGTACAAACATCAGGAATACAGAGTACCTAATTGAGATTCTAAGTCCGCCATGGCCGGTCCCAAGCCCAGCTGCAAAAGGAGGGTTATGCATAGGTCACACCCTCCCCAAGCCTGCATCAAAGACCACCAGTCAAGCCCTGACCTGGAACCCTCAAGGTAAAAGAAAAGAGGAAGACCAAGAACACCTGGTACTGAGGCAAGGATATGTTCTACACCTGGAATCAGACTGAAAGAAAAGCCCAGGACAGAGGTGTCTGGCGAGTCCTGATTGATGGCCTATACCACAGGAGGGGTAGTAGGCATAAGCAAGTAAGTAAGTAATTGTGAATAACTCCAAATCACAATTAGGGAATCAGTATTTCTAATGTATAATTTTTTTCCCCCAAATAGCTATTCCTAGTAGGTCGCAAATTGGCCTACCTCATGAATATTATTGAGGTAGGTTGTAATTTGTGACCCATTAGGAATCGCAGCCTTCACAGGGATGGTGGCCTGCTGAGGTCTGCAGACCACCATGTCTGTGATTGTTTTTTAATAAAACAATCTTTTTATTTTAAATGCAGTCCATTTTCCTTAAATGAAAATGGGATGTGTTTAAAAAGGAAAAAAGGAAACTGAAGTTTCATTTTTTAAGAGTAGGCTCTGGTTTGTTGGACTGCAGCCTGCTCTTAAAAAAAAAGAAATGAAACATTCTCAAAGGGGAAGGGGTTTCAAGGGGACCCCTTCCCATTTGCGAATGGGTTACCACCACTGTTAAAATGATGATAAAGTATTACTGTTCTGCAACCACAATTCAGTCGCGAAACAGTAATACATACCATATCAAATCACATTTTGCAAATTAGAAAAAGCATTTTTCTGGTCCAAAACATCCCGATTCTGTGAATCGTCTGTTTGCATCCGGAAAAATGTTTCGTACAGCTGGCCCTAAGTCGCTGAGGCCTGTAATTGCTGGCAGCAATAATTTTCCCATGTTGCTGGCAGCCAATTAGAGTCTTGCTCCTGCGGGAGCCTTGCTTCCGCTGAAGTGAATTTGCCCAAGGGAAAAAAGCTTCCTGGGCCAATCAGAAGGCTTGATTTTTTAAAATTGAGTTCGAGGTGACCCAATTCAAGAAGGACCTCAAGACCTGGCTCTTCGAATGATCCTCCACCCAAAGGGACCAGCAGCCCTCCCCTGCACCTTGAGACCCTCACAGGTGAGTAGCCGTGCTTTTTAAGCCCCTGATTGATTGATTGATTGATTGAGGGACACACAACCGTCTAGAAATACAATTCCTGAACCTTCATTTTTTTTAAACTACTGAACAATTTACACCAAATCACATAAAGAACAATCTATAGACCAAGATCTTGCTTCCTGTCAAATTTTATGAAATTAAGTTCAGCGACTTTTGGGGTACTGCTTCTTTTTGGAGAGTTACATGGAGAGTTGCCAAATAGAGACAAAGTTATTAGCAAAATGAAAAAGGCAATACCTATGGAAATGCTGGCCTAACTATAACTACCCAGTGGTGACCGCCACTGGGTAATATATATTCCTTAGTTATAGTTATGTCTAGTAAATATAATTTGTGCCCTAAAGTAACTATTACTTGCTCCCCCTCCATGCACAGTCTTGTCATCAATGATGTGATTTCAGTTGCTGCAGTGATATTATCAATGATGATGGATTAAACCCAGATCAGTTGACTGGGGGTGAGTGCTTGCAATGTTCAACACTCCGTCCATCATCCCCTTTGGTTTTGCTATGTTCGCCCTAAGTTGGCAGGGTATGCCCAGACGTGGGTCCCTTGCTCACTTTGCCACTGGATTCAAGATAGCCTGGCTGATGACGGCTGTAAGCCAGAAACCGGTCCCAGGATGTTTGTTTCCGGTCCAGGGAAGACATGGCTTGGCAGTTCGGGCTGGACTGTTCCCATGAGGCACAGGGTCAGGCTGATTTGCATATGGCCAAGTCTGAACTGGGGTGGCGGAGTGAGCTAAAGAATGATGATGGATTAAACCCAGATCAGTTGACTGGGGGTGAGTGCTTGCAATGTTCAACACTCCGTCCATCATCCCCTTTGGTTTTGCTGTGATATTATCAATGTCATCATAGTTCATGCCAATAGTGGTGAACTACATGGGGTAATTAGCTGTGCATGGCAAGAGTGTGAGTTAGAGTTACTTTAGGGCACAAGTTTAAGGGACACATGTACAAAGATTCCTGTTTGAGATTTCCTAATAGTGAATGTTTGAGATTCGCTATTAAGAAATCGTAAACAGCAAGTACTACGGTGTGTTTAACACTGTTTACGATTCCCAGTGAGTCGCAATTGACCTACCTCATTAATATTCATGAGGTAGGTCACAATTTGTGACCTATTAGGAATCACACAAAAAACAGGGATGGTGGCCTGCTGGGAACAGCAGACCACCATAACTATGTTTGCTTTTAAATAAAGCAATGTTTGTTTTTTAAATGCAGCCTGTTTTACTTAAAGGAAAACCGAACGCAGTTCAAAAACAAAAATTAATAGTTTTCTTTTCATTTTTTAAAAATGCTCTTAAAAACATTTTTGCATACATTCACAAAGGGGAAGAGGTTGCGTTCCATTTGCAAATGGGTTACCACCAACTTGAAGTTGGTGGTAAATTGCAAATGTTTTGCGATTGCATTCCAGTTGCAAAACATTCTTGAATACCCTTGCGAGTCGCTATTAGGAAGGGACGCCCTTAACACTCCCTTTCCTAATACCGAATTGCTAACCCCTTTTGAGATTCAGTAATAGGTTACCGAATCTCAAAATAGGGTTTGGTGCATGTGAAAAGACTTTTTTGCGGTCGCTAATGGCCCAATTCTGCAAATCAGGTAGTTTGTGACAGGCAAAAAGCTTTGTACATGTGGCCCACAGTTACTAGAGATAACTATAACTGGTGAATATATATATATATATATATATATATATATTTATAATATTTATATATGTATAAAGTAACATTTTAATTACCATATGTTAAATCAACTCCTCACAAGCAGCCAACCAAACTTTATGCACAGCCATGCGTGATGTGGGGTTGGCCACTGTCATAGGCAAGCAACCCCATGCCGTGCACGGCCTGCTGGCATGCGCAGTGTGTGGTTGGTCTTGCAGGTCCTGACCACACTCAGTCAGACTTTCAGTCTTTGACAAATAGTGACAACACCAAAATATAAAAAATGGGACTATTGGCATTATCAAGGGATGGGCATATCAGTATATATGAAGAAGATCTATCATTTTTCTCCAAAAATCACCAGTATTTTTAATCAAATGTACGTTTTACTAATTAACAGAATGCAGTGTTTAATAATAGGGATTATATCATAAGCAAATAATAGGGATTATTATAAAATTGTAATAACGTTTAAAAAAAATCAACATCTCTGTGAGTCTTCCTTCAAACATAGGGGCATATTATCAAGGGCCATATCGCTGCATTAGCGGCACTTTCCTGCCGCTAACGCGGCAATAATCTTATCGCCCTATTACCAAGCTGTCGCTAACAGCCGTTAGCGACAGCTTTCCGGCGATAGCGGCCGAATTTTAGATCGCCAAGCATGCCAGCGATATTTATCGCTAATGACATGCAAGGTAGGCGTTCCAGCGGGAAAACGCACGCTAACCCCACTTCGCTCAATTATCAAGGATGGCCCGGACCCGCAAAGCGATAAAAAAACTGTTGCTAAGGCCCGTTAGCTGCAGGAACTTAAGACCAGAAAATAGCTGGTCTTAAAAATGGTGATAAGACTTGGGGCCACATCAATGCATGTTTTTGGTGCTGGACAGCCCTGCGACAAAAATACAGTGCAGGAATGCGCACCATCAATACGATAGTGCGCATTCCTATGCCCCAGTCATGAAAAGTGTTGCTGCGCTGCGACAAGACAGCGTTGCAACACTTCTCATCACGCCCTCCTTGCAACACCATGGATGAGCTGTATTCACTGGACAGCGCTCCATGACGCAACTAATGACAGATACGTCAGGAATCCTGACGTCTCTGTCTGTCTGCAGTTGTGTTACAACCATGACGCAACTCCAGCAATGCATGGGGCCAGCCTATCCCTATGGCACTGCCTCACCCTGACGCCTGCCATCAGGCAGGCGGAAGGTACTGATGCAGTGCCGTTCATGAGGGGTGCCCGAATGTCGGCGATGTTAGAGATCCATTGGTGGTGGTTGCGCGCTGCGGTGTCATCGTTTGGAAGCATTGGTGGAGTGTTGGTGCCAAGGGAGTTGACGAGACATTCTATGGTGGCCTTGATCCAGCTGTGACGGGGTGCATTGATGGCGCTGGCGTCCGGTGGGCAAGGTGAAGACGTGATTCATCCAATGATGGTAGTGCCAGGAGAGTCCGGTGTTGTGGCTGGAGTTGAAGTACCCGCTGGCGGAGGTGACGTGCTCGACCGTGTGTCCTGCTATGTGGCCTGTTGAGGTGACTTGCTGCTTGCGTCTGATGTCAGTGACCTTCCCCAGGAGGTGGTGGTACTCTGGTCACTGGGGTTGCCTAGGTGGAACTTGAGTTCACCGAGTTGGATGTCGTCAGTGGATGGGAGACCCTGGGGTGCAATGAGGCTTACAATGGGATTGGAGAATGGTGGGCCATGGCCCGGGGGGGGCCTGCACATGAGGGTGCCGCAGAGGATGTTCATGGGCTTGGTCCGGATCTGTGAGTTGACGTGGTCCATGGTCACCCTTGAGTCATTAGAGTGCGTGGTCAGTCGGAGTGTGCCTCTGTAGGTGACGGCAATGCCTCCTCCTTGATTGTCGGGTTGCTCCTTGCGGGTGATACTGCAGCTGTCAGTTATGGCGAAGGGGATGTCCGGTACGGAGCAGAGGTTGGTCCTGGCAGGCGAGGTGGCGTCCAGGGTTGATGGCGAGGAGGGTGCTGGCGTCGTAGTGGTGGAGTGTCCAAGAGGAATGCTCCTTGGTGCTGAGCGCGGTCCAGGGGCAGACGGACGCAAACGGCGTAGCCCATGGGTTGCCTTTGGCACGGGAGACGCACCATTACAATGCAGGCAGTACATCGTTAACAACGCAACTCCGACAACGCGGGTGCCTTAACATCGCATTTGATTACAACGCATTGTGAGGTCAGTAATGGGGTAATTTAAAGTTTTTCGGTGGGTATGGGTCTTGTATGTAAAATATGAAAATTGGGGTGTGTTTTGGGGTAAAATATGAAATTTGGGGTGTGTTTTGGGATAAAATATGAAAATTGTGGTGTGCATTTGGGGTAAAATATGAAAATTGTGGTGTGTTTTGGGGTAAAATATGAAATTTGGGGTGTGCATTTGGGGTAAAATATGAAAATTGGGGTGTGTTTTGGGGTAAAATATGAAATTTGGGGTGTGCATTTGGGTCAACTTTTATTTTTGGGTGTGTTTTGGGGGCACAAAAATGGATTCCAGGGTTCACGTTTGGGTTTGGGGTGCTGAGGTTAGTTTAGGGTTGCACTCCCTGAAGTGGGAATAGTGACATTTATGTATCCGCTATGCAACACCTACCCTACTGTTGCAATGTGCCTAGTATTATTATGCATTGGACTGTAATGCGCTGTTATGGCATGCATTGTAACTACGTAGGTGCCTTTGGCACATGAGTGGTACGCCCGCTGTGCATGGGTGCACAGCGGCCACCATTGAGAAGTGCTGCAGGGGGGGCTAGACAGCTGTGAGGTGGTAAACGCAGGAAAGAATACTGGATGGGGCGTGGACGCGGGGATGTGTGTGTAAGCGGGTGTTGTAAATATTTCAATGAGGGAAGTCTTACCTCGAAGCCGGACCCCGTGTCTTCATAGCTCCTGCTCTCCTGCGTCTGCTTCCAGGAACAGGAAGTTGGCAGCCAGGCTCCCTCCCCTGAGTTAATCACAACGCTGCGATGAGGCAGTGGGATTGGTAATTGGCAACGGGACAAGGCATGCAGCCAGGGGCTGGAGGGGTGGGCATGTTCTCCATGCAGGCTGTGATGCAGCCTGCATTGCGAACTGGGAAGTGCGCATGACTGCTTTGGGCGGCCTGAGTGGGCTGATCAAACAGTCATTGCGCACTTGAGTGGGCATGCGACTCTGCCCATGGCCTGCTCCGTGCTTGGAGCAGTCCTACCCACCCTCCCACCCCCTAAGGATACATAGCATGATAACATCAATAAGTTATCATCATGTGATGATTGTCCCTCTTCTGCACTGCTTGAAGGCAGTGGGGCAACGCTCATCCGCCATAGCGGATGAGCCGACACTGGGGGTGCATCATCTACGTGTGATATGCCTGAGCGACTTGCCCCCTGGCACTCCTGCGCTACGCGTCCCACCTTCTCCTTACCTGGGCAGGACCTCTGACCACGGCCAGGGACGTGCTCTCTCCTCCGTAGCTCCGGCTGCAGTGCTGGTGCATCTGCCCTAGGCAGGACTCAGTGCAGGTAGGGGTTCGAGCCTCGGCTCCTGGCTAGGTTGTGCCCTTCTTGTGTTCTGCCCCGTTGTCTCTCTGACTGCCTTTCATCATTGTGCTTGTATACTTTTGTGCTATTTATTCTCATTTCACTTATTGTGACTTAGTTTGTTATTGTGCTGTTCCACCCTCTCTGCCCGTTTGTTCCCGCTTCCCCACCTGCCGCTGCTGCCCCCGCGGCCCCTCCCCCTGCCGATTCACACTCCCACCTCACAGCTGTGCCTCCCTCCCCTATTTAATGCCGTCCGCTGCACAGCCACCTCGAAGGAACTGGAGCAAGATCACAGAGAAACACCTCAACACCACCCTCCTCCACCACCCCCCCTCCGCCACGACCGATGCCAACTCAGCAGCCAAAGAACTACACAGCTGGATCTACAGCTGCGCTGACAAGCTCGCACCCCTCCGCCACCCTGTCAAACAATGCCCCCTGAAGCCCGCATGGTTCATCACCATACTCCAAGAAGCCAGGCACTACTGTAGACGCCTCGAGAAACTATGGCGGAACAGGAAAACCACCAAAGACCAGAACAACTACAGGCACACCATGAATGGATACCACCAGCGCATAGGAGCCACCAAGCAGACATTCATCAAGAACAGAATCCACACCAACGCTAGTGACGCCAAGGAACTCTTCAACATCATACAGCAGGTCACCAAACCACCAAGCAAAGCAACAGATGTCACACCTTCCCAGGACCTCTGCAACAAGCTCAGCTCCTACTTCCACATAAAAATCAGGGCCCTCTACGACAACTTCAGTGAACAGACTCCGGTCTACACCCCCCTCCCCACCACCGACAACCAACCGACCATCACCAGCTGGAAAACTGCAACTACCGGAGACATCTCCACGACCATGAAAAACACCCACTCAGGAGCCCCCACGAACCCCTGCCCGCCGCACATCTATCACAGAGCCGCCACCGCCATAGCACCCGAACTAGGCCGGACCATCAACAACTCCCTCGAATCCGGCATCTTCACGACGACTGGAAGCGGGCAGAGGTCAAGCCCCTCCTCAAGAAACACTTGTCCGGCCCGACGGACCTGAAACACTGCCGGCCCACCTTTTACCTTCCCTTCGCAGCCAAAGTCACCGAGAGATTCCTCAACACCCAGCTGACCACCTTCATCGAAGAGAACGCCATCCTCGACTCCTCCCAGTCCGGATTTCGCAGCAACCACAGCACCGAGACCGCCCTCCTCGCTGCCATCTATTACATCTGAATGCTACTCGACCAGGGCCACACTGCAGCCCTCATCCTACTAGACCTCTCTGCAGCCTTCGACACCGTCTCATACCGCACTCTCGCAGCCAGACTCCACGACGCCGGTATACGAGGAACCGGCCTCGACTGGATCCACTCCTTTCTCTCCGGCAGAACCCAAAGGATCAGACTCCCACCCTTCCTCCCCGAACATACAGAGATCAACTGTGGAGTACCCCAAGGATCCTCGCTCAACCCCACGCTCTTCAACATCTACATGGCCCCCCTCACCACCATCGTCAGACAGCATGGGCTCAGCATATTATCTTATGCCAACGACACCCAGCTCATCCTCTCTCTCACAAAGAACCCCAAATACACCAGACTCATCTTCCAAGAAGGAATGAAAGACGTCGCAGCATGGATGAACGACAGCTGCCTAAAACTGAACTCGGAGAAGACTGAGGTCCTCGTCCTCAGACCCTCCCCCACTGCATGGGACAGCTCCTGGTGGCCCCCTGCACTCGGAGACCCACCCACCAGGACGGACCATGCCCGGAACCTCAGCATCATTCTAGACTCCTCCCTCACCATGACCCGCCAGACCAACGCCGTCGCATCCACCTGCTTCAACTCCCTCCGCATCTTCCGTATGACCTTCAAATGGATCCCCCCAGAATGCAGAAAGACCGTCACCCGCGCACTCATTACCAGCAAACTGGACTACGGTAATGCCCTCTACACAGGAATCAACAAAACCCTGCTACACAAGCTCCAAACCATCCGGAACACTGCGACACAAGCATATGACCCAGCACCTACGAGACCTACACTGGCTCCCCATCGAGCAGGGAGTAACACTCAAGCTGCTCACCCACACCTCTAAATCCCTCCACAACATTGGACCCAAATACCTCAACGAAAGAGTCTCCTTCCACGTCCCCAAAAGAAAGCTCCGCTCCGTCGACCTGGCCCTGGCAGACACCCCACGCATCGGCAGAACCAGAGCAGGCATAAGGGCCTTCTCCTACCTCGCAGATAAGACCTGGAACGCGCTCCCAGTCAACATCAGACGCTCCCCCACCCTGCACACCTTCAGGAAGAGCCTCAAGACCTGGCTCTTTGAATGATCTGGAGCTGCACCCACCCCCTCCCCAGCGCCTTGTGACCCTCACGGGTGAGTTGCGTGCTCTATAAATCCCTGATTGATTGATTGATTGATGGACATTGACACCGTGGCGCAATCCACTGCACTCTCTCCAAATCTGTGACTCAGCCAGCAGGAGCCTGAGCCAGGTGTGATTTCACTAGGCTGGGTACAGCAGTCGCCGCCTAGTCCGATGGTGGACCTCCCAATGCAGTTGATGCTGCAGGGCTCCCTTAGGCGTGTAGTTGCTGCGCTCACACCACACAAGCTCGGCATAGCACAGGGGCCTCACCCTCCACAGAGTACGGCCAGCCAAACATCATCCGGCCTGTGATGCAGGGAGACGGCACCCACCGTTGATAATCCCCTCTGTGCACCCCGGTGTAGAGGTGGATTGTAGTATTCGATGCGGACCTCACTACGTTGGTGCACAGGAGCGCCTCTACCATTAACTGCTCCAAGGGGCGCAAGGCGGTCTTCTCACACAGGTCAGCAACGTGGCTCCATGCGACCTGCCAGACTTCACCACTAGGTACAGGCGATCGTCGCGCATCGATGTCTCCCACTACGGATTATCGACTCCACAGATCCTCCACATCCCACTCCAGGCTCTAGACGCAGGTCCAGCGAGCCATCCAGGTTCCAGACGCAGGTCCAGCGAGGCATCCAGGCTCCAGGCGCAGGTCCAGCGAGGCATCCAGGCTCCAGACGCAGGTCCAGCGAGGCATCCAGGCTCCAGACGCAGGTCCAGCGAGGCATCCAGGCTCCAGACACAGGTCCAGCGAGGCATCCAGGCTCCAGACGCAGGTCCAGTGAGGCATCCAGGCTCCAGACACAGGTCCAGCGAGGCATCCAGGCTCCAGACGCAGGTCCAGCGAGGCATCCAGGCTCCAGACGCAGGTCCAGCGAGGCATCCAGGCTCCAGACACAGGTCCAGCGAGGCATCCAGGCTCCAGACGCAGGTCCAGTGAGGCATCCAGGCTCCAGACACAGGTCCAGCGAGGCATCCAGGCTCCAGACACAGGTCCAGTGAGGCATCCAGGCTCCAGACGCAGGTCCAGCGGCGCATCCAGGCTCTCATCCTGGTCATCCTGGATGTTGTGTGGCTTGAGGGGGTTGTTGATGTGTGCTGCACTTGGCCCTGGCTGCTCCAATCTGCATTACAGTTTTTTTGGGGGCATCTTTTCTATGGGAGGTGGACTGATAGGCTATTTTTAACAATTGGGGTAAGATTACTCATGTTGGGCTGCCTAGCGTGCGTTTTTTTATCGCTGATGGGCTTATCGCTAGATTTCGCCTGCTAACGCTAGAATTTCTATCGCCATCGCGCTATTGCTAACAGCATTTTTATCCGCTGATCCCTGAGACTATTGCCTGTTAGCGACGTGTTGGTAATACGTCGCTAACAAGGCGATAGATTTCAGGGATAGACGGCGATGTGAAAACTGCCGCTTACTGAGGTTAGCGGTAGTTATCGCCATTCCTTGATAATATCCCCCATAGTTTTTATCATTGCATTTTGTGAGCTGAAAAATGTTAAAAGAAAAGTCAGAGACATGTTTGTTTTTTTAAGAAATAAAACCAACATGTCTTTGAGTCTTTCTTTTAAAAATTTTCAGTCCACAAAATGCAATCATAAAAACAACTGCAAGAGGGCTTTGAACTCCAGCCAAAGAGCATAAAGCTCAAGCTAGGAGTGTTTTTGAAAAATATGGTAAGTTCTCCTGGGGTCATGGATTCAATGACCCAGGAGACTTACTGTTTTTTAATGTTGTTTCACATATGACAACACGCATGATATGTTCTATGGCATCATTTATGATGTCACTGATGACATCTCAAATGGCATCATTGATGACATCACTGATGACATCACTGTGGCCAACCCACCCGGAGGCAGCCAGCCCCCTGCAGGCAGCCAACCAACCTCACTCTGCGCACTGCGTTTTGGTGCACGCGGCTTGGCTTGCAGCCAAGCCCTGCATCCAACTCCCCACAGGCAGCCACTCGGGGACAGCCAACCACACACTGTGCATGGCATGGGATTAGCTGCAGGGCCTATCTTGCAGCCAGATCCTGCTTCCAACTCCCCGCAAGCAGCCAACTTCCTGCTGCACACAGCCTTTGGTCGTATGCAGCGTAGGGTTGGCCTTTGGCCCCCGGGGACTCCACACCCTGTGCCAAAGAAAGGGGGAGCTTGTGACTCCCCTCCCTAAGCCATAATAGGCCTAAGGACCACATCCTAGGTGCCAGATATAATGCAAAAAGGGGAGAGGGATGAACAGCCTCCCTCCCTGAGCCTTCTCAGGCCCCGGGGACACCATTGCCCAGGGCCATCCATTTTTTAAAAGGGGACGGAGGCCATGCGGCCCCTCACCCTGAACTTCTTTTTGAGGGGGCAATACATTTTGATAAAAGGAGGGTGGCCATGTGGCACCCCTCCACAAGCCTTATTAGGCCCAAGGAACACCATCCTCTGGGACCGCATTACATTATAAAGGGGAGGGGAGATTTGTGGCACCCCCTCCTGAGCCTTATTAGTTCCTGTTGACCCCATCCTCAGGGCATACTATATTAAACAGGGGGGCCATGTGACCCCCCCTCACTGAGCCTTATTAGACCCCAGGGACCCCATCTCCCTGGGTTAAGTAATTCATAAAGTGAGGGGGGCATGCGGCCCCCTCTCTAAGCCTAATTAGGCTCCGAGGACCTCATCTCCTGGGGCTGTCTTTTTTTTTTTAAAAAGGAGAGGGGACAGCATGCCCCCCTTTTCTAAGATTCATTAGACCCTGGGGGCACCATCCTTTAGGGCCGCATTTATTTTAAAGGGGATGGTAGGTACGTATCCCCCCCTTTACGAGCCTCATTAGGCCCTGGGGAGATATATATATGGAGAGAGAGCCAGAGAGACAGAGATACAGATATACAGATATAGATAAATATAGTAAAAGGGGCCCGCCTTCCCGAGCCTATTAGGGTTATTTAAGGTGCACCTCCGGGAGGGAGCAAAATCTTGTTCTATTTCCCTGCCAACACCAGTGCGGGCAGTGAAACAAAATACAAATCTGCTTCCTACTGGCAGGAGCATTTTTAAAGCTCCCACCTGCTCAGAGCAGACCTTGTGTTTGCTCCCTTTTGTCAGGAGATTCACAAATGCTCCAGCAAGACAGAAACAAACACTTTTCCTTGCCCTCATCGATGTGGGCAGGGAAACCACTGTGTCCTGGGGGGTGGGCTCCCTGGGACACAGCAAATGAACAGCCCCACCGGGAATGGGGTCTCCAGGCCCAATAAATGCTCACAGAGGAGTGTCACATGGCCCCTCCCTTTTTTTTAAAGTTACAGCTTTGGTGGATGGGGTCCCAGGGGGCTTTTTACGGCTCGGGAGGGAGGCTGCATGGCCTTCCTCCCCTTTTGTTACACTTTGGCAATGGGAGATGTGGTCCCAGAGGCCTAATTCGACTCATGGAGGGGGCCGCACACCCCTCTCCCTTAATGTATTTACATGGCCTCTGGGGATGGGGCCCCCTCATTTTTTTTTAAATTCATAGCCTAGGGGGATGTGGTCCCTGGGGCCTTCTGAAGGTTTAGGGAGGGGGGCTGCGTGGGCCCCCTCCCCTTAAGAAATTATTTAGGCCCGGGTGGCTGGGGTCCAAAGGGCCGAATATGGTTCGGGCAGGGGTGTCATATGCCCCCGTCCCCATAATAAATGAATTGGGTACTGTGAGATGGGGTCCCTGGGCCAAAAATAGCTTGTGGGGAGAGCACATGTCCTCCTTCCCTAAATAAGTAAATTGGGCCCCAGAGGATGGGTCCCCAGAGCTGAAAACAGCTCAGGAGGGAGGCCGTGTATATATATATATATATATATATATAGCGCTCACTTTTTCCTTCTCCTTCAAGAATAGCACTCGCGGGGTCGCTTGCAGTTTTGTTGATCACGGCAGACCCAACTGTTGGGTCTGCCGTGATCAATAAAAAAATCAATAAAATTTGCAAATGACCCCCGCGAGTGCTGTTTTCCTTGAAGGAGAAGGGAAAAGTGAGCGCATATTGAATACGTGGGTACACCCCCACGAGACAGGCACCCGCCCGCGAGTGCTCCATTGAAGGTGTTTGGAGCGACAATATATATATATATATATTTATATCCAACACTCTTTTTTAGCAGAGAACTCAAGCCACTTTATGATGGCGGGCCGTGGCGGGGTCGGGAGACCCTAAAATTCCACAGACGTGTCGTCCGACACTTCAGATGAACAACACACCACAACCCAAATTTCTTTCAGCGTACTAATTTATTTTAGCAGTATCACCCTACGCGTTTCGGAGCATCCGCTCCTTGTTCACGGGTAACGGTGTTACAATTGCGAGATATTTAAATTAATCATGTGACACACCTCCGTGTGGAAATTGAAAACAGACTTCACAGTGAAAATGAACTACAATTTAAGATACAACTTATAAATGCATCAATACAGTGTATAGTCGTTTTTAGCAAGTATGGAGGTGTTATTTCTATATACATTTATCAATCGGAAAATATCACCTGGGCCATCAACATCGTTGCCGTGTTAGTGTGTCTCATAACAATAAAGATTTCTTTTGAATTTGAAACTTTATCGAAACGTGTTTACTCTAGCTGTTTGGGTTTAAAACAATTCCGCCCCAGTGGGCTTATGGTTCTTAGTAATAATTTGTCCTATTGACGCCTTGTTGCATGTTCATTATTTCTTAACTAAATCCATTAATTACCCTAGTGGGCAACATGACACATTTATATTAGTGTTCATTTACAGCACATGAAAAAAGAAATCGGTGAGACCATTACTAAGTGCCATTTCCAAACAGGTCACATTTCTTTAAAAATCAAAAGATATTGTGCTCTTTTTGCCTTCCGCTTGCACCTCAGTTAACACAGGAAATCTGTAAGATATAAGAAAAATAACATGTATAAATAACGTGTCCTCATTGTAAATACAACCCACAGTCCTAACCCAAAACAGTGCGAGTTAAAATTAATATTGAAATCTGGAGGATTTGCTTGTCATGCGGCTACTTTTTCATTCAGTATCTTGAAGACACACGTTTTACCCTAAGTGCACCGACAGTGCCTCATCACTGTTGTGTCCTGTAGGGTAGAGTGTATGATATGGTATTATCATTTTTGATTCTAATCGCCTTAATTCTTGAACGTGGTCTCTCCCTCTCTCTCTCACTGGGATTCTATCTAAAACACAAAATGATAAAAGATTGCTGTTTTGATTATGTAGAGCCTTAAAATGCCTTGCAATGGGGTATTGCTTGTCATTGTTTTTTATTGCCCTTAAGTGTTCCAAAATTAGTTTCTTTGCTTTGTGTATAGTACTACCAATGTAGTATTTATCATATGGACACTTAAGGGCATATACCACATATTCGGTGTTACACGAGACATGTTTGGTTATACGGAAGGGTTTACATTCTGAACACAATTTGACCTCTTTACAATTTGTACTGTATTTACAGGCTTTACATCTGCCACATGTAAAGAAACCTTGTATTGTACTTTGTTTTGTGTTAGGGGTAGTAAGTGCTCAGCAGATCGTATCTTTCAGCGACCTAGCTTTCCTATAAGTGATTTGAGCATAATCTTCAATGTATGTCTCTAAATCAGAGTCAGTCTTTAAGACATTCCAGAATTTATCGAGACCTTTCCTCAACTCTTTGGATTGTTTATTAAAGGTTGTGATAAACCTAATCTTATTTATTTTATCTTCATGAATATCTTCCTTCTGTGTCGATAGGGCATTCCTGTCCCGCTTCTCAACCTCTGCACATGCTTTCTTCACGCTCATTCATACGCAACTGGAGGATATTGAACTCAAGCGGACTGCACTTGGAGAAACCTTTGTTTTAATTTAAGAGGAGTCAGAACATCAGGGACCTCCTCGTGTACACTAGACCTTGGAATACACCTGTTAGATCCATGGCTAGACAAGGCCAGGGGAACAGATGGGAACTTCCCCCAGTTTTGGGCCACACAAGATGTGGGTCATGCGATGTGTGCCATTTGACGACCAAAACTAAGACGGTAGACGTGGGACTGCCCTATCCATGGGAACAACGTAGGCACACTAATTGCAATTCCAGCAACGTCGTCTACATGATCAAGTGCCCCTCTGCGGCCTTATGTACATTGGGATGATGACTCGTAAAGTTAAGATCAGAATAATGGAACATAGATCCACCATCAGGTGCCAGCGGACAACTACACGTCTCACCTCGCACTTTAGAGAAAATAATCACACAGGAAACAAACTTTCCTGGACAGTGTTGGACAACCCTAACATTCCCCCAGCCGCCAGGAACTCGGAGAACATCCTCTTTCTACGGGAGCAGAAATGGATTTATAGGGTTCAGAGTCACATCAGTGGGCTCAACGATGATATTCCATGGACCGCCCTTAATAACCTGTAAGACGGTCCCCTTCCGTATCTTTCTGTGAACCACATTAGTTTTCCCTACGGGTAGTTAACAGTCATTAGACCTAGCTAGGACACTGGGACACTATACTCCCCCACATGTGGCCTTTAGGTGGGAACTGTTTTTTTGATTCTGCCCCATGTGGAATTACTACATGGCTACATATGATGGCTTAATTGCCTTCCCCATACAAGATGGTGTGGCTTTATTGGGCACCGTGTGTTCCCTTCATGTGACCCTTTATTAGTACACAAGGTCACTTTCCATCATACGCTTTTTGGGTTTTCAGTACAATAGGGGCATATACTATCCCTCCACTTAATCATTCGCAAGTAGCGAAGCAGCGAAGGGGCTTTCTATTGTCTTTCAGCCCTCTCATTTCACGGGCTGGGTCTACTGCAGGATCCAGTGTCCCTGTATTGCTACGCAATATGGGTGCACAGTATTCTGATATTGTAATTGGTTACGTGTACATGGCAGTTATTCTGACCTCCCAGTCATAGGTTAAGCTTGATCCACTTGCATTATGTAAGCGCACCTTTCGCTAAGGACTTATTGCCAATCCTGAGAAAAAGCGCTCACACATTGGGCGGATATTGGAATCCGGCCTCATTCCCTTCCAGTATGGCTGCCTCAGGTAGCATTCTAGCTGTTCTCTGCCACTCCAATCACGGCACCTGTCGCCCACGTCATCCACGTCATCAACGTGATGACATCAATGGAGTCAGCCGGTTTATCTCTCCCCGCCGCAGGACCCATGTCAGCTGCACGACGTTGGGAGAGACTACAGGCTAAGGATACGGCTCACCTTGACGAAGTAAGTGTGTGTGTGTGTGCGAGGGACCCTCCTGAGCACAGTTTGGCCATTCCTTGGGAAAGGGGCCCGGGTGGCCCAGGCCGTACTTGACGCAGCGGTGGCTCAAGCAATGCCACGCTAGCCCCTAAACTTTTTTCTTGCGATCGGATGCATATCTGGTCCCTTACGCATCTCCATGGCGAAGTTTCAGAGCACGTCAATTTCAAATGTGAGTGAATTACGAACTTGATATGAGAAACAGATTTAAACTTATTTCTTTCTCTCTTCCTTTATCTCAATGCTAACAGTGTGTGACTATAGGGAGCTGTCCTCACTCCCCCGCCAGTTCAAGCTATGTGATTAGTAAACTCGGTAAGATACGGCAAGAGATTTTTTTACATGTGGCACTTCACCAAGTGACGATGATCCAGCATTTTTAACAGTAGTTTTCACTACATGAGCTCTACACTCACGCTCTTGTTGGGTTTAGGACCATACACTTGTTGTGGGGTGTCCTAGTCTTAAAATTAAGAACCCATTGAGTCGCACTTTTAATCTAGAGGGGTACAACCATTTTGCTTCACTTATGTTTGTGTGTTTTTATACTTTACACCATGTGCACTTGAGATAATTGTGTTCATGTATGTACATTTCTCATTGTTTACAGGTTACTCAATGGGAGTAAGTTCCTCTACCACCAAACCTGATCATTTAATCAGAGTCTAACTACGTTCTACTCTACAAAGAAGGAGGTAGGGATAGTTTTGGAAGGGATCTTTTCTCAGTCCTGATGAAACCCGGGAATTTCATTTTGTCCGGCTGAAACATGTCGACATCTAGCAGAGTGGAGGGGTAGGTGGTTCCTCATTTTCCACCACACCACCATCCACTGGTCTTGGATTGACCTTTTAATTAGACCAGGGAATCCAATATTAAAGGGATTACTTAGGAGATCCCGTGGTCTACTTTTAACTTTGTTCTGCACTCCTTTCGTGATCCTGCACATTGTTTCTTCTGTGTTGCGTCTTCCCCCTCCCTATTGCTCCACCTCCAGCTTTGATCTGCACGGGGTGTGTTAGCAGCCCTATGATGAAGCATGCCACAGATTTCTGTGGGTGAGGGCAGTATTAATACACATGTGAGTTGTCCCCTCTTCTTTTCTCTTAGCGACCATACTTTTGAAGCCCCATTTCTTTGTGTGTGTAAAGCCAATCAGAGTACTCACCTCTGCAGGAATCTGACTCCCACGGGAGTGAAATTGCCTAAGGGGAAAAAAATGCTTCCTGGGCCAGTCAGAACGCTCTATTTTCAAATTGGAGCTTACGCTAGCTCCTTGCGAACCTCTCTTTGACCTATTGGTTCAGATATACAAGTATTTTTAAAAAGTTATTTTTCAAATACTAGCTTCCTGCCAAATTCGGTGTAATTCCGTTTAGCAGTTTTTGCGGTAGTGCTTCTTAAAAACGTCTATAGAAAATGCATGAGATTTTGTGTTTTGGGACCCCCCTTTTTTCTTAGACCCCGCTTGACGGATCACCTCAAAACAATTGTTGCACAAACTAGGCAAAATATACCATTTACATGCAAAGTTTCATGAAGATTCGTAAAACGGCGCCAATTGTTACAGGGGCAGGTTCAGAATTCACACGTACAAAACTATAGAAATTCAGCAGGTATAATTACCTGTGCTAACTATAATTTACACCCCGCACTGCACTGCTTATGACCTCACATAGTAGTACATCAGTCATGAGTCCAAGGTCAGTGACATCACTGATGACATCGCTGAGATATATATATATATATATATATCCAACAATGCAAGTTTCGCGAAGAACCCAAGCCTCTTAGGTGATGGCGGGCCATGACGGGGTCGCGCACCCCTATTATTCCACCACACGTGTTGTCCCTTTCCAAAGGACCACAGCGCCACAGCCCAAACTCCTTCTCAGCGTGTATTTTTATTTCGGCAACACCCTATGCATTTCGGAGCGTCCTCTCCGTGCTCACGAGTAAAGTGCGTGCACTAGAACAGTGTTTATAAATCAATCATGTGACACATCTAACAATGGATACAGACAATAAACTTCAATTTCAGTCTTTGAAACAATGAAAACATATCGCAATATAATCCCTATACTGTACAAGTCTTAAAAACAATGAGCGTTTGTTTCAATCCTTTAACATCTTTAACATAATTATTTTATGATTATTTTTTTAATGGAGCTCACACTTGCAAAAAGCATAATTATGTTAAAGATGTTAAAGGATTGAAACAAACGCTCATTGTTTTTAACACTTGTACAGTGTTGGGATTATATTGCGATATGTTTTCATTGTTTCAAAGACGCTCCGAAACACGTAGGGTGTTGTTGCCGAAATAAAAATACACGCTGAGAAGGAGTTTGGGCTGTGGCGCTGTGGTTCTTTGGAAAGGGACGACACGTGTGGTGGAATATATATATATATATATATATTCCAGCTCCCCACAAGGTAGATTGACCAGCACTCTCGTTACTATATCAGCAGTACTCCGTCTTACTCTTGGTGATCCCACCCAAAGAAGGAGCACGGACCTCAATTAAGTGCAGATTGTAGAGTTTATTTAGCTCGGACCTTCTGAAACCATGACGCGTTTCGACCCGGTCAAGGGTCTTGATCACATGACACGCCCAGGAAGTAGGTGTGTTTTATATACCATTTTTAAACACTTTGCAAGTTTTTTCTCTCTTTGTTTTTTTGCTTACTTAAAGTGACAAGTGCCAAAAAGATTTACAATAGAAATGGAAAACAGATTTCGATGGTAGTTAGTGCATTGGGTTAAAAGTAAACACTACTAAAAACAATATATATATAAAATCAGTATGAACTTTGTAGTAAAACAGATGCCAGTGCATCAATGAAAAGTTCGGTAGATTTACAAAAATGGGTAGAACACAAGGAAAGACCATTAGAATCAGCCTTAAAGAAAAGTTCAGTACACCAAACCTAATTAGAACTATCCACTGCTGACATTATTATGGAATTCATGTTAAGGCTGTTCTCTGGCCACAATTCTCAAAACATGTTGGTGCATTTTAAAGGCCACCAAAGCCATTAACCTTTTCCTTATCAGGGCTACGCTCCACAACATATTTTTAGAATGGAAAATGTTACATTTCACCTTTGAATTCATGAGACTGTTCAAATACACAGACTGTGTAAATAGCCTCCGGTAAGTGATCCAAAGGTTCAATTTCTCAAGAGATAGTGCTACGAGCAGCACATTCTGATCTCACTCAGTTTTACATTGTATTTTGTCACTCAAGCAGCTGTTATGTAGTTAACTTCACTTTAACTTACAGTCTGAAGGAAAATACCCATAAAAGCCATCTCAACACGTAGGCATCTATGTAATTGGTCTGTTTGCTATTCTACCACAAAAAGAGTAGGCCAGGGCGAATTTTTGATTATGCCGGATTAATGGGAGTAATTTCAGTAATTACGCATAACTCTTGCTATGCGAAGTTACCGAAATTACATGATTACTCCAGCTTGGGTAATTAAGAGTAATTTGGGGCAAAAATCCTGCCACAGGAGCAGAGGAACAGCAAACTATGGCCCGGATTTTCAAACATTATGCTCTGTCTTTGAGTGACAAAAGTGATACAAACCAGTGCAAAATGTTTTTTTGTTATTTACTTTCCAGTGTAAAACTTGTTTTGCACTGGAAAGTTGCCTAAAACTAATGCAAAGCAGTGCAACATGCTGCTTTGAATTACTTTGCATTATGGGCATTACATGGGTGGTACATGGGCATTCCCATACAACCACCCATGCTATTTGACATGAAATCCTGTCTACTAACATTAGTAGATAATAATCAGCACTAAAAATAACGCTGCTTGAAGCAGGCGTTAAAAAGGAGAAATGTGTGCTATATTGTACAGTACACATCTTTGTAGAAATTGTTTTAAAGTAAGTCTATGCATAGTATATTGTATAGGATGGCTACCCTTCCAGTACAAAACCTATGCTACACTCATGCCGACACCCTTACACTATGGTGCTAAGGTATGTGCATGGCGCTAGGCAGCCTGATTCTGCACCGGCGCTAGAGAGTGGAGAGTGCCATGTCTCTGTTATTGTGTTTTCCTGCTCTGTTCCTGTCACACAATGCAGTACTAAATATGTGGGTGCTGCGCTGTGTTGTGTTTAAGTTTTGTAAATCTGGGATTAAGAGAAAGTGAGCAGTTGCTGGCAACTACTGTTCATGTCTTGTAGCATTTAGAGCAATTTTCCTAGCACAAAATACACCCTCTGGACCATTTTGGCAGCAAGGGTGCATTTCGCACTAAGAAATCTGTGCTATATGCTAGGTTATGCTTCTTACATAATTGCACATAATTACAAGTAATGTGCGGTAATTATGAGTAATTATGCTAGAGACAATTACACCAGTAACACCCATCCCTAAATAAGACCCATTTGGAATAATTCTATTTGATTACTTTTCCAAATGGCTTGAGGTCAGGATGGTGGGACAGGTCAATGTTCAAGCTATCACTGAGTTCCTGGATGATGTTTTTTCTTGAGAAGGAGTCCTTGAGAGCTTGATGTCTGGTAATGGTCCTCAGAAAGCTAGTGGTCGATTTAAAGATTTGGAGCATCTTAATATTGTGCATAAGAGGATTTTGACTTATTATTCCAAAGCCAAGAGTTTGGCCTTGAACAGTGTTTTGAGTCGGAAAAAGAGTTTGCAATCTATGCTGTTAGCTTATCGCACTATGGTTCATCCTTCTACTAATCGTTCCCTCTTTCAATGCGGAGAGTCTCCAGGTTCAAGACTGTTTCTGTGGTGGTTGAGGAAATGCAGTCGTGTAGAAAGGGAGTTGGACTTCACAGATGTTCCTGCATGCATGCAGAAAGTAAAAAACAAATAAGATTGAAATGGATAAATGTAGAGGTTTTACTACCAAAACACAGATCCAAGTTGGTCAGTTGGTAAAGACTGAGAAACCAAGCATTCTACAAAGGAATTTTCAGAATGATCGGTTCTTTTACCCATGGTGCAAATCTTTAAGAGAGCAGCGAGAGTGGAAGGTTGTAGTGCTTAGAATATGAAGAGGGTGTCTATCATGAGAGGGAACATAGGTAACATCATCATTCAGGGAAAGAAAAGGAGAGATACAGTTATTGAGGATGGCTCAGATAATAGCATTGTGTATCTGCATGTCAAATCACCTTTTTTGTGTGGAGTTGAAGATTCTGTTCAAGAATCTGTCCAGGAACCTTTTGGAACAGGTTTGGGTGCTTTCACTAGTCAAGGAACTTTGGGGACTAGGTGAAGTACTCATAATAAATGCCTACCAAAGACATTAGAAGGGTTTGTCTTGTGGTCTGGTTAGATTGTTCTACCATTAGTTTCGTTCGGCTGTTCTGCCCCATGACCTTTAGCTGTCCATTCTGAATTCATTTTTTACTTTGACCTTTCTGCTAGGTTTATTGTTTATCTTTCTTGTTGTTTGTTCTTTTTGAAAAGGAGAAGATGTGTGGCAATCTGAAAGTGGGGGATTCTTGCATGTGAGTATGTGTTGATGTGGGATGTTAGGGGGTGTAAGAAAGAATGACGGAAGTGGGAGTGGGAGCAGAGTGGCAATTGTTTGAAGGTGAGGGCTGAGCAGAGGGCAATCTGTTGGGGTGGTGATAATAGAGAGGAGTTTCTTCCTACATGCAGCAGTGTAACCAACCTGTGAACAGTAAAGCACTTACGTGTTTCATCCGCGGTTGTTGCATTCTTCACTTTTCTATTCTTTTAAACAGATCTGAAGCTCTATGATACAGAGCAGATTGTGGAACCATCTTGATCCATGTGAAAAGGCAGATGTTGAAGTGGAATTGAAAATAGTTGCTTTGCTGATTCACAAAGCAATTTCTGTGTGCAGATGTCCTTTCATTTGGACTTTGGTGTGACTTGCAGTGTGACTTGTTCCTGAAATTCCTCAATAAGACACACTCACTCACAAGAAAATTAATTTGTGAATCAGGGCACCTTAGACTGGATAAAAACACTCACAGAAAAGTCAGCATGGCTCGTCTATGACAGCATCAGGAGACTTTTCTAACATCATGGTTCGTAAGGAATCCTGTGCCATTTGAGGGCCTGCCATAGATCCTATACAGTCCTAAAATGCAGAAATATAGGTGAAGTGGAGTTGTTATTATTGTTGATATAGTCCACCAAGTGTTAGTGTGAAAGCTATTCAACCTGTTGTACTACCTAGGAGTATAGCAAATTGAATGACTTTCACAGTAACAAATTGTCTACTAGGTTAAATAGCATGGTGTGGTATTATGCTGCTTCACAATCAAAACAGTTTCTGAAGATTTCCAATTCAGTAACTCCCCTGCTTAGTACAATGTTTAGGGAGCAGGGCCTGATTGTCCAATGTTGCAATCTGACATTTTGAGGTGGGCTCCAAGCCAGAATACTGCTTTCGGAGCACGATGAGCTGCAATGACCAAACCATAACCCCATGGTGCCATTTTAATTATGATATCCTATTCCTAAAGCATGAGACTGTTTTGAATAGGACTTATTTTGGTTTGCAGTTCAGCCCTGTTAGGGAGATCAGTGATATGCTCCAGAGTACAGTGTTGTAGTGTAGTTCCTATTTCCCTAATAGGCTCTGCGCATTGGAATAATATACCCTATAGGTTTGACATAGACTAAGGTCAGTATGTCCCTATCGAGTATATTAAACTTAATTACTTTGTGCCAGCTAGCTCAGAGGCCACTAGAAACTCCTTGAAAACAAGAAGGAGTAGTTTCTGACAACCGCATAAACATGACAACTTTGTTTCCCTTTAGAATCGGAACACTCTCAGAATCGTGGAAACAATAGATAACAGTTTCACTCAGCTAATCGTGCATGCTTAGTTTCTTCAGAGTTACACAGAAAGAATAGACGGGTGTTTCAATAAAAGGATTTATTGAACAGTCTTGTTTCTCGTGTAAGAGATATGAGCTGTTATGATCACAAGACAATATGCAAGATATATAATGTACAGCGTAAGCAGTAGAAAGAAATAATACTGCGCTAGCATTATCTTTTAGCTATGACACATATATTCATATACATAAATAACATAAGCTAAAAATGCGAGTACTCACAAGATGCTTCTCTAACTAGTTCTACCTCAGTGTACCTACTCCTAACCTAGGTGTAGGGCAAGGTAAGAAGTAGGTGAAGTATTCTATAGTATGGTATACTAAGAGTCTGATATGCCAAGAGTCCCTCTAGGTTCTAGTCAGCTCCATACCTTGAGAATGAGAGAGGTGGGAATCTCTTCCTGGATCCTCGAACTCTAACACCCCGCGAAGGGAGTCAGAACACTGGAAGCTGGATTCTCTGCGAGCAGGGATGACAGCATCTCTTCTCAGTGCGTCAGGCCGGGACACGGGCTCCTCTAAAGTCGAGTTCTCCTCCTAACTTGCTTGGGCAAGGGAAGGTATATTTATACCTGGTAGGTGCCTTGGAATGTTAGCATTGACGTGAAGTCGGACAGAGGAAGACGTCCGGAATGAACCCTTAAGGAATAGCGGTTCATGCATAATAGATGAGTTCTTGGAGAAATCAATAATCCTGGGCTAGGGGAACTCCCAAGAGCGTAAGGGTCTGGTTTCTAGGAACTCGTTGTGACGTTAGGGTGGACAGATGTTGGTGACCATGCATGTATTTGGAGTGCATGGCTAATGCCTAAATAAGGACTGGGATTTATGCCTATATAAGGGCAATGCGAATTGTGCCTATATAAGGACATGTTTCAGAAAAGCCTATATACGGACACCTAAAGCGGAATACAACAGTGTGTTATTACACTGTTTGTTAGATGTTTGTTTCTCCCTATTTTTGGTGTGGTTTATGTATGTGAGTGTTTAGTGGTATTTACAGTGGGGAAAAAGGTGGTCAGTCCTGAGATGTGATTCGTAGGGGGCATAGGGAGGGGGTAGTAAAATCCTATTGTTTATGAAGGCTGCTCTTGCCCACCTATTCAGACCATTTTCAGCAACTGCCTACCGGTAAAACCACAAGTGACTCCATGATGATACTATATTGCAACAAATAGTGTGCAAAAACACTTTGTTGTGAGTGGAAAGGGGGTGAACAGTAAATATTGCTTCTGAAATACAGTGCACAAAGGCACCTTGAGCATTGGTTGACTAGGGTGTAACTCTTGGTCAAGCAGCTACCACAATCCTAGCCAGGGTAAGGTATAAGCAAACCCAAATTAACCTGTGCTCACCCTCTTGTAGCTTGGCACAGAGCAGTCAGGCTTAATTCAGAGGCAGTGTGTAAAGTATTTGTGCAACACTTCAAACAGTAAAACAGTGAAAACACCACACAAAAAGATCCCACACGAGGTTAGAAAAATAGGTCTGAATTAAAAAAATTGCACAAGACTAAAACCACAAAAAACCTCTTAGCAAAACTGGAGATATTGATTTTTAAGGTTTTTAGTGAAACATAGCACCAAAAAGCACGGGGTATGAAGGGCTTTCTGGCAGGCCTCTATCCACATCATCAATCTGGGCTGCTTCTTTGAAGTCAACTCTGTTAAGGGGCAACAATGGTGCCATATCCCTTAACAAACATTCTGTAATATCCTGTGAGACACAGGAAGGCTCTCACCTCCGTTTGACTTGTAGGTGGTTGCCAGGCCATGATAGTCTCAATCATGGCCTGGAGGGGCTGACCCTTGCCCCCTTCCACCAGGTGACCCAGATACCCCACAGAACCCTTGCTTATATGGAACTTACCGGCCTTGATAGTCAGGCCTGCTTACAGCAGGGCCTGAAGCACCTCCTGTAGGTGGTACAGGTGTCCCTCCCAGCTGGAGCTGAAGACAGTGATGTCATCTAGATAGGCAGCACAGAAGGACTCTTTTCCAGCTAGGATCCTGTTAACCAACCTCTGGAAGGTGGCTGGGGCATTCTTCAAGCCAAAGGGCACCACCCAAAATTGGAAGTGGCCCTCTGGGGTTGAGAATGCTGACCTCTCTTTTGTTTCCTCATTCAGAGTGATCTGCCAGTACCCTGAAGTCAAATTAAAGGACTGAGGAATTAGGCAGCGCCCAGCCTGTTGATGGGCTCATCAACTCAGGGGATGGGGTGTGCGTCATTCCTGGTGACGGAACTGAGACCCTGGTAGTCCACGCAGAACCTAAGTTCTGAATTGGCGCCCGATGGGGCATCCTTCAGTATCAGCACCACAGGGCTGTACCAGGGACTGTTGGAGGGCTCAATCACCCCTAACACTAGCACATCTTGAAAGCCTTTGCCTTAACACTGGCCCTCACCTTATCTGACAACATGTAAATGTTGTTCTTCACAGGTAGGGAGTCCAGGAATAAGGGAGAACAGAGAGGCAAACTACCCCAGAAACTCTGTAGGAAAGTAGCCCTTTTTGACATGGTCACCCCTACTTCTTACCTGGTATTTGATGTGATTTCAACTGGAAGTGCACTGGGTTCCTGATAACCAGGCCCCTAGTGCCAGATCTCTTTCCCAAAACTGTGTAATTGTACCCCAATTGGCAATATCTTTGGTCCTCCAAGTAAGTCCCTAGTAGGTGGTACCCCTGATACCTAGGGCAAGGAGGCCAAGGGGGTCCTTAAGGGCTGCAGCATCAATTGTGCCACCCTAAAGGACCCCTCACCAAAAATATACAGACTGCCACTGCAGGCTGCGTGTCTTGGTGCAGACAAAAGTAAAATCACGACATTGAACACATCCCTGTGTGCCATGCCCACAGACACTGCATGAAGTATAGGTAGGTCACCCCTACTGCAGGCCTTACAGCCCTAAGGCAGGGTGCACTATACTCCATGTGAGGGCATACCTGCATGAGCAGATATACCCTTGTGCTGGTCAGCACTTTTGCTGCCAGTACAAGTGAACAGGGAAGCCATTTTGAGTACATGTACTGGACACTGATGAAAATGAGTTCCCCAGCTACATGATGGCTTCACTGAAAATAGGGATTTTTGATACCAAACATCTTGTATTAATTAACCCACACTGATGCAAGGGTCTGATTAATTAATACATGCACACAGAGGGCACCTTAGAGGTGCCCCATGAAAACCTACCAGCCACTGGTGTGCTGACTGATTGGTTTACACCAGCCTGCCACCAGAGACAAGTTTCTGACCCCTAAGGGTGTGGGCCTCTGCTTTCAGGAGGTCAAAAGCAAAGCCTGCTCAAGGTAAAGGGTGTTCACACCCTCTCACACAGGATGACCTGCTGATTGGCATTCCAAGGCAGGGGATCTTCAAAGAAGCCACCGCCTTTGATATGCAAACCTGGCTTCCTTCACTGGAGAGGAAACCAACCCCCTTTGTCCAGTGCCCTTTGGCACCTGGACAGGTGGGAAAATTAGCTAGTCAGGGAGGTGTGCCCACCCCCTGGCTAGTACCACCCTTAAGATGGGCTACCAGAAGTGGGCACGACTTTTCAGAGTTGGCCCTCTTGATGATGGCAAACGTAGGAATTCTGGGACAGGGTTATGCCCACTCCCCACAGGAAGTCGTCTTATAGGGGGCGTAGTAACACCAATTCTAGGTACCCCATTGGCTACTACCCTACACTCCCCTAGAGCCCCTGGCACCAGAAGAGCAGATCCTGATGACCTGAAAGAAGAAGACAGAAGTGAAGAGTCTCAAAGAGCAAGAACAGAAGATACAGCAACAGACTTGGCGCCAACCCTCCCGGTCTGCCTGCAGACTTCGACAATTGCACCAAAAGCTGACTTGTCCTGCGGCTGCTGTGTCTCCAAGGCCTGGGAGAGCCTCCAGTACTTCACCCAGGAACCAAGAACTCCTGTGGGACAGCGGAACTGTTTCCCTGCATCCTGTAGGTACCAAAGACTGAGCTGTGAGGCTCCAAGACCGAGGAAACCCGATGCCGGAAAGCACCACGGCACCAGAGCCGCCTAGCCTGAGCTGTAGTAGGCCAACTGTCCCAACGTGGTCCCCAGAACCTCCAGACTCGAAGCCCACCTTGGGTCTCCCAGCTGTGGACTTCCCAATGATGCCTGCAGCCTCTGTTCGCAGGCCCCCTAAACCGCGACCGCTCCCGGTGACTAAAACTCGATGCCTAAGTACACCTCTGCACCCGTCACCCCTGGCCCATGGAGAAGAGGACCAAAGATGTCTCCCCTTTCCGAGCATGGTGAGGCCTGAGCCCCCCTGTTGGTTCAGCCTGACTGGCCTCCCAGTCAACACCTGCAGCCTCTTTGCAGGAAGACCGATCCCCATTGATTTCCATTGGGCTCCTGATGCTGTTTTGCAGCCCTGCACCCGGCAACGCTAGTGCCGCTGATGGAGTCTAGCTGGTGCTGCCTTGGCAACCTTGGCCTCCACTCACCTTAAGTCCCGGAGTTTGGTCTCGTAAGTCACTGTACTGTACCTGAATGCCGAACTTGTTTTTCTGCCCATAGGATAACATTGCAGCTTTTAAAAATTGCGCTGTGTTGAATTTTTAAACCGAAAAGAATTTCTCTTCAAAAACATACTTACCTGATCCTGTTGAATCTTGTGCCAAATATATATATATAAAGATACGTGTTATTTTTATAAATTGGTGTAGATCACTTATTAAGTCGTGTGAATTGTTTATAGTGAGTATTTGCAGATGTCCTACACTCCTCTCTGATAAGCCTAGGCTGCTCAACCACACTTCCCCCCCTAGAAGAGCCCTTTGGGATTGCTAGAGCAAGTCCCTGTCCACTCATAAGTGAACCCCTGGACTCTTTCCGCGATATATCTCATTTTGATATTTCAGGTATAGAGCCAGCTTCCTACAAACTGATAACAGATGCTCTGCTGCTCTGGGGTCAGGGTAGAAGAAAGGTTGAGATCTTTCACTGACCCATCGTGTTCCAGGAAAAATAGGACGTCAGGGAGAGGCTCGCTTTCCTCTCCACTCTCTCATCTGTCACCAGGAGCTTGTTCACTTCGGACCTCTCGAAGTGAGGTTTGAGATGATTCAGGTGGAGCACCCTTAAGGGTTTCCTAGGGGTCTGGAGATTAACCAGTTATCTCGACTCCCCCTTTCGCTCCTTCATCTCATATGAGCCCATCCAGTGATTCTGGAGAGGTCTGGGCTCCACAGGCTCCAAGGCCCATACTTTCTGGCCAGGCTGAAACTCCACCAGAGTGGCCTTCTGGTTGTACCAGAGCATCATAACTTCTTGGCTCAAGGTTGCTTTTTCGCCTTTTTCCAGAAGTGGTGCATCTGGTTGCGGAGGGCCAGCATGTAGCTGACCACATCCTTGGGAGGTTTCCTGGGAACTTGCTCCCACCCTTCCCTCACAAAGCTCATAGGTCCCCTAACAGTGTGGCCAAAGAGGAGCTCAAAGGGGGTAAATCCTGCTCCTTTCTGTGGCACATCCCTGTAGGCAAAGAGAAGGTATGGAAGGAGGAATTCCCACTTAGGCCTCATGGGCCTCATGCCTTTCAATCTCTCCACAAGACCATTTATTTAGGGGTGATAGGGTGTGGTGAACTTATAGGTTACCCCACACTCTTCCCACATGGACTTCATGTATGCTGACATGATGTTAGTGCCTCAGTCAGACACTACCTCCTTGGGGAAACCTAAAAATCTACATCAGAGCTCTGACCACCACACCTTAGTTACAACCTCAGAGGGATGGCCTCTGGGTAGCAGTTGACAAGGTCCACCAAGCCATACCTGTTGGCTAAGGCTGTCTTGGGGTCCAATGGGCCAATGATTTTGATCCCTACCCTTTCAAAGGGAATTCCAACGACAGGTAATGGGGTCAGGGGAGCTTTGTGCTTTTTCTCTGACTTCCCACTTGCCTGGCACGTGGGACACGACCTACAGATTGCATCTGAGGCCATATTCATCCGGGGCCTATAAAAGTGGATAAAAAGCCTGGAAAAGGTCTTGTCTTGCCCTAGATGTCATGCCAGGGATATGTCATGAGCCAAACCCAGTAGGAAGGTCCTTTAAAATTGGTAAAACTGGGGGATCACCAGCACACAGGCTGTCCCAGAACCAGGAGCCTTAGGCTCACTAAACAGGAAGTAATTCTCCCAATATATCAGGTGATACCCAGAGGTGTCAGCTGATGCCTAAGCTTTTGCTTTCTGTCTCAAGCACTACAGAGTGGGGCACTCTTTTTTCATCTTGCAGAATTCCTCCCTGGTGGGCCACCCTCAACTTCCCAACCCGGGAACCTCAAGCAGGTCATCTAGGGTTTCAATGTACTCCCCGGTTGGCTCAGGGTCCTCATCCTCAGGAGCCTTCTCAACCTCGACCTTGGGAACTTCAGGGGCTGGTTTCCCACATCCCTTGCCCCTGTCTATCTAGGCAGCTGTCTGGGCAATTGATCCAGGCTCCAGACACCCTTAACTCCCTTCCCGGGCAGTCATGGGCCATGTGGTCATACAGGCCCACTCAGGCAAACCCAACACCTTCAAGTGACCTAAGCTCTACCTCTTTCCAGGTAGTGTGCTCCAGGTCGTTGCCTAACAGAGCACTTACAGGCATGGCAGGGTAGAAGAAAGGCTACTTTCAGAGAACCTGAGACCCCCCCACTCAAAGTGAACCAGAGTTATTAGCATATGGCTCTCATGCTTTTTGGTGACTACGACTTAGTGGAATGTGTTTGGGAGGATCTGCCCTGAGGGCACCAGCTTAGTAACACAAAAAGATGATGGAAGGAATGTTCAACATTGTCAGACATTCACCCCCAGTCACAGATCTGGGTTTAATCCATCGTTATTTTGCTCACCACGCCATTCCAGTTTGGACCAAGCCATATGCAAATCAGCCTTGACCCTGTTCCCCATGGGAACAGTTCAGCTAGAACTGCCAGGTCAAGTCCTCCCTGGACCGGAAAACAAACATCCTGGGACCGGTTTCGGGGCATCACCCCTCATCAGCCAGGCTAACTTGAAACCAGTGGCATAGCGAGCCCAGGACCCACGTCTGGGCATACCCTTCCCACTTAGGGTGAAAATGCAACACAAAAAGATGATGGACTGAATGTTAAATATTTTCAGACATTCACCCCCAGTCACAGATCTGGTTTTAATCCATCGAAATTTTGCTCACCATGCCATTCCAGTTTGGACCCAGTCATATGCAAATCAGCCTTGACCCTGTTCCCCATGGGAACAGTCCAGCCCGAACTGCCAGGCCAGGTCCTCTCTGGACCTGAAAACAAGCATCCTGGGACCGGTTTGGGGGCATCACCCCTCATCAGCCAGGCTAGCTTGAAACCGGTGGCGTAGCGAGCATGGGGCCCACGTCTGGGCATACACTTCCCACTTAGGGTGAAAATGCAACACAAAAAGATGGTGGACGGAATGTTGAACATTGTCAGACATTCACCCCCAGATGCTCACTGCCCCACTGGATTCAAGCTAGCCTAGCTTATTAGGGGTGATGCCCCAAAACCAGTCCCACGATGTTTGTTTCCGGTCCTGGAAAGACCTGGCTTGACAGTTTGGGCTGGACTGTTCCCATGAGGGACAGGGTCAAGATTGATTTAGAATATGGCTGGGTCCAAACTGGGGTGGCGTGGTGAGCAAAAGAATGATTGATTAAACCCAGATCCTTGTGACTGGGGGTAAATGTTTGCATTGTTCACATTCCGTCCATCATTTGTTCCTTTTGCTTTTGTTGCGCTAAGTGGGAAGGGTATGTGCAGTCTTGGGTCCCGTGGTCACTGCGCCACTGGATTCAAGCTAGTCTGGCTGATGATAGGTGATGACCCGAAACCAGTCTCAGGATGCTTGTTTCCGGTCCAGGGAGGACCTGGCTTGGCAGTTCAAGCTGGACTGTTCCCATGAGGGACAGGATCAAGACTGATTTGCATATGGCTGGGTCCAAACTGGGGTGGCGTGGTGAGCAAACGAACGATGGATTAAACCCAGATTCTTCTGACTGGGGGTGAATGTTTGCATTGTTCAACATTCTGTCCATCATTTGTTCCTTTTGATACTTCTTAGTAGTTATGTTGATTCCTGTGTTTTTCAGAGCCTCCACCCGTTGCCCATTGAAGGTGGCCCACTGTCTGTAGTTGAAAGTATTGGCAGGCATACAGGCTTTTAGCACCATCTCCTTATCCCTCAGGCACACTTGGTTTACCTCTATCTGTTCCCCAAAGCTAACTGGGTCTAACTCCTTCCCATACAATACACTCACCAACGCAGGTGTCTGCCCACCGATGGGGGCTGTGCCCTCTTGGAACATTTGGAGTCACCCTTGGAGTGACTATACTTGTAGCACTCAGTACATTGGGATAAAAACCTCCCTGTCTGCTTATAAAATAACCTCTTCTTCTGAGGGTCAGACTGGGACTGGGGTCCTTTAGAGAACTCCTTAGTTATTTTTAAGGTTTTCTCCCCCCTCTTCTGGTTGGAACCCTGACCACATTTGTGGGAGTCCCCCCAGATACCTTTTTGGACACTTTGGTACTGGCCCAAAAGGGACTCCTCCTCAGCAAGCTTCCTGGGGTCAGTCAGCTTACTGTCAACTAGGTGCTGGCGCAACTCAGTAAAACAGATACTGAGCATGTGCTCTCTCATGATTAGATGGTACAAGCCTTTAAAATCACTAACTTTGCTGCCTCGCACCCAACCATTCTGCGCCTTACTGGAGTAAACCACAAAATCTACCCAGGACTGGTTGGGGAGGGAGCTTCTGGATGTCCCTGAACCTTTTGCTATACTTTTCAGGGGTCAATCCAAACTCCACAAGTAAAATGGCTTTCATGGGAGTGTTCTTGGTTTGGTCCTGAACCTCTAGAGTTAGATGCATGCCCCCTCCACAGTAGGCATGTGTTTCTACAGCCCCCCCCCCCAATGCTCTTCTGGGACCTTGTGGAGCCTCAGGTCTACCTCGTAGGCAGCAAACTATTTGTCCGTATCATCTCCCACCACATAACTGGGTACCAGATCCTTAGGTATGCAAACTCTTTTATCACCTTCAGACACTGCAGGTATGCCACAACCATCACTACTGGAAACTGCCTGTCTGACTTTGATGTCCAGCTCTTTTAGATTCACTCCATGAGTCAGTAATATTTGTTTCTCCTACAACGCTTTTTTAGCCTTTTTCACCTTTACTTTCAATTTGACCATTTGCAGCTTGAATTCCCTCTCCTCCCTCCTCTCCACCAGTTCTCCTGGGGACAGGCCAAGGGAGGAGATGCTGAGCTCTGCCCACGCAGGAAGCTGTATGCCAGGGCTCTAATCTTCCCCTTCTACTGCAGGTGGCACCGCCATTTCCTCACCCTCTCCTGTGGTCTCACCCAGTATGGAGTGAGCTTCTGCCCAGGCTCTCAGCACCTTTTGCAACTCCACCTTCCTGTTGGTGCTCTCAGCAGGAAGTCTAAACTCCTTGCAGAAGTCCTTGAAGTGGACCACAGTGCAGACCTCCATGTTGGCCAGCTCAAATTCCACGCTTGCAGGTGCAGTTTCAGATTCGACAGACAGAGATAGGATTTTGGAAAATCAAAAATGCCAACCAGGGAGAATTTAAAATTTGAATTGGTCTTAGGTATGGAATGGTAGTGTACATTAAAGTACTGTATGGCACTGCACAAGCACAAATTCTAATCTCACTGCTGATCACTAATGTTAGAATGCGGGTTGTTAGTTGACTGGGGTGTAAGCCCTGGTCAAGCTGTAACCCCAATCCTAGTCAGACTAAGGTACAAGCAAACCCCAAATTAACCTGTGCTCACCTTCTGGTAGCTTGGCACAGAGCAGTCAGGTTTAACTTAGAGGCAGTGTGTAAAGTATTTGTGCAACACTTCAAACAGTAAAACAGTGAAAACAGCACACAAAAAGATCCCACACCAGGTTAGAAATACAGGTCCAAATTTAATAAATAACACTAGATCAAAATGACAAAAATCTAATTAGTAGAACCGGAGTAATGCTTTTTATAGTTTGTAGTAAAAAATAGTGCCAAAAAGCAAAGGCGCTCTTGGGGATATCTGGTCATGCTGAACAGGGACAATGTCCCAAGTTCAGGCCAACTGAGATGGACTGTGGGTCAGCTACAGGGACCCAGATAGGCCCGCTGAACAGAGCATCTTAAATCCTGGTTGCAGAGCATTGCGTGGATCCATGTTGAAGATGTGCCACTCAGCATGAGATGATGTGTCGGCCCCAAGATGCAGCGAGGCTGCGGTGTGCGGTCCTGTTGTGTCAACATCGAGAATCCCATCGACGGGGCTTGCAAAGTGACGTCTGGTGCCGGGGATGGGATGCACAGTTGAGGCAATGCGTCAGTTACGATAAGCGGTTAAGCTGCAATGAGGAGTTTCGGCATCATCATCAAGGCTGCCATCCATGAGAGATACGATGAGCTGCACTGGGGAAAGCATTGCACAGTGGCGGTTCCAAAGGCGATGCATCAGTCTCCAGATATGGGTTACGGATGCAATGCGAGTGTTTTGCGACAGGTCCTATCCATGAAGCAGCAGCGATGCATCCGTTCTGCTTGGGGATGTGCTGCTCAGCCAACAAGATGCCTTAGGTCTGCTCGAAGATAAATCACTCAGCAGAGAAGATGCGTCGGCTCCACTAGCTTAGGCCCACTTCCAAGGTACAGGACTGGGGTGGCACCATTCACCAGGTAGACTTACAGATTGCAGAGTCCAGGCGCAGATGCAAGTAGGTTGGAACTCTGTTATACCCCTGAGACTTCAGCACAGGAGGCCAGCCAACTAGCTCTTGCAGTCACTCTGGGTTTTGGGTTCAAGAGATGCAGGTCCAGTCCCTTTCACCCAGGTAAGAAGGCAGCAGATCAGCACAGCAAATCAGGAGTCCAGAAGAGTGACAGTCCTTCAGCAGCACAGCAGTCCTTTGTCCTGGCAGAGTAGTCACAGGTCCAGAAGTGTACTGAAGTGGTGGTGTCTGAGGTCCAGTACTTATACCCAGTGGTGCCTTTGAAGTGGAGGAAATTTCAATGACATTCCTTTGAAGCGTACAGATGTCCTCCCTTACTGTCCTGTCTCCAGACTCACTACAGGGGTGTATGCAGCCCTTTGTGTGTGGACAGGACACAGCCTATTCTGGTGTAAGTGAGGCTGCGCCAAGCTCCTTCCTCCCATCCTGCCAGAGATTGCCCATTGAGACACACCTAAGCTCCCATTGTGTGTAGCTGTCTAAGAGGAATACATACACAAAGCCCAACTGCCAACTGTGCCTAACAAAAATGAATGTGTCCGACTGTAACGAAACTGGTGCCCATGTAAAGGGCTCTGATACTCGGGTCAAGTTTGCGCTATATAAAACTCCGGGAAAAAAAACTACACCCAGTCATGTGATAAGAAACAGGCATCAAATGGCTAAAACAAGAAAATGCCAACTTTCTAAAAGTGCTACACAAACAAATGATGGATGGAATGCTGAATAAATCATACATTCATCCCAGTCAAGAGATCTGGGTTAATTCCATTGTTCTTTTGCTCAATACGCCACCCCTGTTTGGACCCAGCCATATGCAAATCAGTCTTGACCCTGTTCCTCATAGGAACAGTCCAGCCCGAAATGCCAAACCAGGTCCTCCCTGGACCGGAAACAAGCATCTTGGGACCGATTTAGGGGGATTACCCCGCCTCAGTCAGGCTAGCTTGAATCCAGTGCCACAGTGAGCAAGGGACCCACGTCTGGGCATACCCATCCCACTTAGGGCGAAAAGTGCTACACAAACAATTGATGGACGGAATGCTGAATAAATCATACATTCAGCCCCAGTCTAGAGATCTTGGTTAAATCCATCGTTCTTTTGCTCACTAGGCCACCCTAGTTTGGACCCAGCCATGTGCAAATCAGCCTTGACCCTGTTCCCCAAGGGAACAGTCCAGCTCAAACTGCCAGGCCAGGTACTCCCTGGAAAGGAAAATAAGCATCCTGGGACCGGTTACAGGGCATCACCCCTCATCAGCCAGGCTAGCTTGAAACCGGGGACGTAGTGAGCACGGGACACATGTCTGGGCATACCCTTCCCACTTAGGGTGAAAATGCAACACAAAAAGATGATGGACGGAATGTTGAACAAGAGATCTGGGTTAAATCCATCTTTCTTTTGTTCACTACAATCAATCAATCAGGGATTTATAGATTGTGCTACTCACCTGCTAGGGTCTCAAGGCACTGGGGGGAGGGCAGCTCTGAGGTCATCTGAAGAGCCAGGTCTTGAGGACATTTCTGAAGGTTTGCAGTGTTGGGCTTCGTCTGATGCTGAGGGGGAGTTTGTTCCAGGTTTTGGCCACGATGTAGGAGAAGGATCTGCCTCCCATTCTGGCTCTGTGGATGCAGGGGATTAAGGCCAGGGCTAGGTCAGTGGAGCGGAGGATTCTTTTGGGGGCGTGGAAGGAGATTATTTCATCGAGGTATTGAGGTCCGTGTTGTGGAGGGCTTTGAAGGCGTGCGTGAGCAGCTTGAAGGTCACTCTTCAGCCAGTGCGTCACCCCAGGTTGGACCCAGCCATATGCAAATCAGTTTCTGGGTATTACCCTCATCAGCCAGGCTAGCTTGAATCCAATGGCACAGTGAGCAACTTTCTAAAAGTGGCATTTTCAGAATTGCAATTTAAAATCTGACTTCACCATAAGTTTGGATTTTTAATTGTGATTCCGGAGACACTATACTTGAAGGGTTTATATCTTCCCAATTGGAGATTACACTTCTAAAATATGATAAGGTAATCCCAATGTCATCCTTTGGGAAAGATAGGCCTTGTAGTAGCGAAAAACTAATTTGATCGTTTTTCAATAAGAGGACATGTAAAATTTAAAAGTACTCATGTACTCGACGTCAAAGAAATAGCTAGTAAATAGCTTGTGATATTCCAAGGAGGTCCCGAAAATATGCAACACAGAGGTGCTTATAATCCTCCAGCGGTTCAGCGAGATGCCGACTGTTGAGACAGCGGACCGTTGTACGGAGCAGTGCCCGTTCTTTAAATTTATACTAAGTGATTGGTGACGCCGGCACTTGAATTAGTTTGTACGTGTGGACCGCTGGAGGATCGTAAGCACCTCTGTGTTGCACATTTTCGGGACCTCCTTGGAATATCGCAAGCTATTTACTAGCTATTTCTTTGACGTCGAGTACACGATTTTATGAACTAGACTACATTCTCAAGTCACCTATGTAGTCTTTTAAGGGTCATTCAACATATGAATTTACTGTCCTGAAGATGGTCTAACAGATGTCTTCACTACCTAGACCGAAACGTCGACAACTACACCTATTTTCTTTATGTATTATACACCTGAGCATTTGTTTTCTGTTTAATCAGTCACAATTTCCTTTGTACATATTGTTTGAATAGGTGGCCACATTAGTGACAATGAGATGCTTATAACAACAAATAATTTTTGAATCTCAGTCACTATGTCTTGATGTATATTTATATATGTAACAGTTCTTTGTACCCTCCTTAAAGTTTTTCATTATAAATTTATGTTTCAAAAAGCTTACACCCATGTGAAATAATCTTTGGCGGATTTGTTCAAGTTGAAATAAGTCAATTTAACTTCTGAAATAACTCGATGTAAGTTACTGGATAGAGTTTACGACCATTGTTTTCTTATAGATATTAGATTGAACCAAAGGAAGAAAATCCCTTTTAGGCACATTTACCTGTTGATGCAGGGCCACTAGTAGCATTTAATTTGCAGGCCCTAAGTACATGTATTTTCACTTTGCTAGGGACTTAAAAATAAATTATAAATGCCAATTGAGGATAAACCAATATTGCCATGTTCGGGGGAGAGAGCACAAGCACTTTAGCACTGGCTAGCAGTGGGAACGTGCGCAGAGTCCTAATACCAGCAAAAACAAGGTCAGAAAAGTGGAGGAGGAAGGCAAAATGTTGAGGGGGAGACCACCTTAAGGCTGCCTGTTCTAACAAGCATCAAAAATAGGAAAAGAGGGAAAGTCGCAAAAGTAGCCCGCAGTTTTGGAAAATTGAAGATTCCATCCAGAGTTTGCTTCAATTATTATGTTAAGTACTTAAATAATGTTCTGTATATATTGCAAGAAATTGTTAGTGTGTTTGTGTGTGTGTGTGTGTGTGTGTGTATACAATTTTGTGTAATATTTATAATGCACAAATTGAATTGCCCCTACATTTTTTAATAAAATGTTTTCTTGTTGTGTATTTCTGTATATTTCTTCACAAAGTTGAAAGGGTGAGTTTTCCATGATGGTGACTTGTCTGTGACATGAAGGTCTGTTGACAGAAAAGGATTGCACATTGGTATCAAATTAATATCACAGTGGATATCTGATGTGAAAGACAAAACTGAGTGGGAAACTCATGGACAGGAAAAATACATTGCTCTGTTATAATCAAGAAGTGACTCATCATGCATTAAAATTTTTAGCCAAACGGAATTTTGCATTGAGAACATAACATTTTAGAGGGGCTTAGCAAGAAGCTAATACTTTTTTTCATCAAAATATGTGGCTCTGGCTTAATTTGTGCTGGTGTTTCCCAGCAATTATTTTTACAGTTTTCCATATGGTGACACTGTCTGCTCATCATTGAGCAGAGAACACCTGCAGATTGTTTCAAAATTCAATATACATTCCAGTTAACAAAACAATACCTCATCCAAGCCATTTTTATAGCTTTGATGACATGGAATAATCCAATTGGCTACATTTATTTGAGTGTTATGTGTATTAGATAACAGTGGCATTGCCAGGGTGTATAGGCTGCCGTGGACTGTTGTTAAATACCATGGACACTGGCATTTTTTTAAAGAAATTAAACACTGGTGTGGACAGCATTCATGAGAGAGTGTGTGTGTGTGCGTGTGTGTGTGTGAGTGTGTGCATGACCTGTAACCCCGTGATAGTTTAAGACTTTCATAAAATTTGGACTGATATCACAGGAATCAATCATATATCTCCAATATTAGTAGGGCACTTATTTACACATCTGAGTTATGTACACATCCACCTCCTCAATTTCCCATTCCATTTCTCTCACTCTTTCTTGCATATAAAGCTCACAGTTAAACCATACACACACAATCATTCACTCCTCACAAATACAATCATACATGCACACCACGTTTTTGCAGCTTTTATAGTGCCAACTTGGCCAAGGGGTATTAGAGTGATTTAGGAACAGAACCAGACTGTGTTACACATTCTTTTTCTTTTCAAGCACAGGAAGATTAATTGATTTGCAAAGAATTACAGGATGTTGACCCGAGGCTAGGAGTCTAACCCAGTTCCCCCTGTACCAAGGTCAGCAGTTGTAGTTACTTGGCCACATCGCCTCCCAGGCACCTGCACTTCAACCACACTCTCACTATTTCAAAATGTAAAAAATTTGTGAGAGACACCACATACACCGACACACATATTCATATTCAGGATGCAAGTTGACTAAGGTCAGTTGGTGAGGCGAGTGAGTGAGTCAGTGAGATGTTTGGTTGTATGTATTTGCAAATGCTGGAGAGACATAGACCCTGCAGCCATCTGCACATTGCACATCAACTAATCTGCATATATATGAAATAAATAAACATCTGCATATATGAATAACCCATGTAGTGGTGGCCAGTGGATAGTTATAGTTAGGACCACATTTCCATTGGAAAAGCATTTTTAGTTTGCCATATGTTTGGCACCGTTTGACCAAAATTCCCAAAACTTTCCAAACCCCAGGACACAGCTGTTTTCTGTCCAGGAGCGTGTGGGCATACCCTGCTCTTACGCTCCTGTCAATATGATGTCACTGTAGATGATGTATAAAAATGTATGTTAAAAGGCCATTGTAACCTCCTTGTTTTCTCCCACCTTCAGCCTGTTACGTTGAAGAGGTCAGAACTGATCCCAGTTAAAGCTGTATCTACCAGACATTTCTGGAATTGACCCCTCCTCCATTGGCTGCTGTCAGTGCGTCTACACCTGAAGCTGCACCAGCCCTTCTCTCTCACAGGTGCTACTGGTGCCTCCCGCAATGTTCGCTTCTCACAGGTTCAATCTAGCTGCCCTTGCCCACTTCAAGACAGTGCACTTCCAAAGCTGCAGATTTAGTAGCTTAAAGTCAATCATTCCATACGGAAACAGTTATTGCTGTAAGAGTCCTCGTAGCCAAACAATGGGACTGATGTAAGGAGCTCCAAAAGCAGCAACTTAGCACACCACCAGGCTAAACCTCCCTCCAGGGACATTACTGTGTTAGTAGGAGCATCTCAACCCCACCACCATGGCAACTGTATTTTTAGGCTGTCCGGTTTTAGGTTTAAGCCTATAATAACTGAAAAAACCCCACTGAAAGAGAAATAGCCCTCACCAGTGAAAACATATAAACACTGAAAAAACACCTGCACAACCACAAACTAAATGCCATTCAACGAAAGGAAAAAGAGAGTGAGTCATTTTTTTTCTTCCTGAAGGGGCCAATACAATGTAACTTTGTTATACAAGCTAGCAGTAAGAAAGTCTGGGCTATAATTATTCTGCTTGAGTTTTGTTGTTTAGGGATGCCACTAAAATATTGTTTCTTCTTCCTTTTCTTTTTTTCAGTTTTGTGGTCTTTGGTCTAAAGATGCAGGGTTTAGAAGCAGGTCTTGTTTAATTATTTTATAATTTGTAGAGAATCAGGAAATATCAAAATCATATTTGATATTTTGGCTGCGTTTGACTCTTTCACTGATAGGTAAAATGGCTGGTTTCATAAGAATCTTTCCTAATATGTGTCATCACATTTACCCACAGAGAATGGGTAAAAACCCTTAATACATCAGCCCCCAGTTTCTAGTGAGTCAGTATTGATAGTAGGTGAATTGCCAACACCTCAGGCTTTAAAGATTCAATGCAAGGTATAGTGACAAGTATATGTGAAAAGAGCGCTATCACCAAGCATCTGGGATAGTGGTTAAAACATGACACCAGACTTTTGGAAAACATGGAATGCAGTGTCACTTGGAATGCTCTGCAAAAAAGGTTCTTTCCAAGTTCAGCAAAGATTGGAGTGATATTGTTTGTATTTGCAGTGATTCAGCTACGTATATGAAAAAGGTGTGTGATGACCTTTCAAAATTGATACCTGAGCTGAAGTGCTACCCTGTAAGAGATCCTTGCCACTTGTTAGATGGTATGCTGAAAGCATCTTTACAATCTTCAGAGTTAATGAGGAATGCTATTGACTTTTTAGTCAATTCTGGTGCACTGCTTTCTTACGCAAAGGAACTAAAATGCAAATATTTATCATTTTGTGCTCTATGTGGCATCAAAGAAAGAGTCATCCCAACTGTGTCCCTTAGCTGATGGTTCTCAGTCCAAGGGGCTATGAATGCTATATTATCCATGTGGCACCCGTTTACAGAATCTTTGCTGAGTGATGATGCCAAAGGCAAGAAATGTGAGGATCTTTGGTCACATATTGATAGTGATGTGAAAAAAAGTAGACCCTACTGCATTCTTAGATTTTTACAGGAAAACATAACTGCTGTAGTGGACATAATAAAAAAACTAGAGTCTGAAAACACCCTTGTCTGCCAAGTGTTAAGCATAATTGGTGTAGATGTGAAACATCTCCTTGAGAGTAGACTGGGCGACACCTTTAGTGACTTTGGCACTGCAACATGTTCCATGTTAGAGAGCTTGCCACTTGGTAAGCAAAGCAATGGTGAAGAGCAATTCAGGAACTTTTATTTTACAATGTATGAGAAATGGCTTGCAATGATGCAAAGAAATGTCCCTTCACCACCAATGGCATTTGAAGTCAATGAAACCTCACTGTGGTACTCTGTTCTAGATCCCTTCCGTAAAGGGGAATTTCCTCCGTAATTTCAAATGTGCTGCTTCATTTTTGACCGCTTCAATAACTCTGAGGGCATAAGCGCCCAGATCAGCGCAAATTCTGCAGAACCTGCCCTGAGAATCGCAATCTTCAAGTGAACTAGTATTGGCATGGAAAGCTATGTCAGTGGCCAGAGTTAACAAGTTGTGTACTGGCTGTTTTGGCGTTGCCCATCTCAAGTGCAAATGTTGAGAGGGCCTTTTCACAGACGTTTACATGGGAAGGAAAGAGCGAGCGCACATGACCAAAGGCTCACTGAAGAAGTATTGTATGGTGTAATACAATAAGTTTAATTTGCAAAAATCTATTTGGACCTCATATACACTATACTTACTCTGTCTATATACCATGCGCTATCAGTGCAGAAAGCAAGCAATAATAAAAGCAAAACGTTCCATAAACACCAGAAAAGCACTGTTTCTGTAGTTTTTAATGGCGCGAAAATGTGTAACCACTGATAACCACTGTTTTTTTAAGGTATTGAAATCACTTGAAAACACTGGAAAAAAACACCAGAATTTACCAAAAATAGAAACTGAAAACAGGAAAGCCTATGTATTTTCAACTGTCTTGTAATTGATTTTATATAATTCTTCAAACCATTGTGAGGTACTAAAGCACATTGGTAGACAGACAGCACACTGCACTGTTGAGAAATGCCTGGCTGGAAGCTTGTTGAATTGCAATGATGCTTATGTGGGAAGTGCTTTAGTCTTGTGTATGATTGAACAAATTAGTGCTCTTAATCTTACCTAATTGCATAGAGGAGGGGACACAACTGAGGGATGGTACACATGTGCTTTACATTCATTTATAAGCTCTAGCTGTTTGAAAGCGTTTGAGTTGAGTGTGGCCTTGGTCAGAAGTGGTTTGGTGTTGTGCATGATGAGTCATTAAAGCCTTCCTCGTGTTGCTGTTCTTACGCAGGAAGTGGAACAAAGTAGTGTCAAACATAGATGCACATGTGGACTTTTCTACCATCCTAGTCAGAGTAAGAGTGTTAGACTTGGCATCTTTTGGCGTGTCTCCCCTGAGTTTTTGCTTTCTGACCTCCCGGTTTTGACTCTGTTTTTGCTGGTTTAATGTCTCTGGGCACTTTCTCACTGGTGATCAGTGTTAAAGTGCAATTGCTCCTGTTGTAAACTGTGTTATGGATTGGTGTTTCCATGATTGGCATATTTGATTTACTTGTCAGTCCCTAGTAAAGTGCACTGAGTGTGCCAGGGCCTGTAAATCAAATGCTGTTAGTGGGCTGCAGCACTGGATTGTGCCACCCACGCAAACAGCCTGTAAATGTAACTCTGACCTGCCATTGAAGAGCCTGTGTGCAGTCTGGGACTGCCATGTCGACTTGGCAAGTGTACCCACTTGCCAGGCCCTAACCTTCCCTTTTCTTACATGTCAGTCACCCCTAAGGTAGGCCCAAGGTACCCCTGTGGGCAGGGTGCAGTGTATCTGAAAGGTAGGACATGCCCTGGTGTGTGTGGCATGTCCTGATAGTGAATTACTGCCAATTTCGTTTTTCAATATTGAAAGGCTATCTGGCCCATAGGAAAGCATGGGAGTTAATTTATAACATCTTAGAAATATACCTTCCCATTGGGCCCAGATAGGAAAATAAAGTTTAGTATGCCAGAACTCAGAATCTAAAGATGCATCTTTTAGTAAAGGTGATTTTTACATTCTGTGTTTGAAAATACCACTTTTAGAAAGTAGGTATTTTCTTGCTTAGCCATCCTGTGTGCCTCTGCTAGGATGTGTATTGACTGTCTGGCTTTGGAGTGACAGGGGCGGGGAGGAGCAGTGGCTCCAGAGAGTCTAGATGGGCCAGGGATGGGCTGAATAGACCTGGGCTGCATTCAGAGTAGTGGGAGGAGTTGTCACTAGCACCTGAATATGCCCGGTCTGCATTTAGAGTGGTCGGAGGAGATTTCCCTTGCACCTGAATAGGCCCTGTCTGGCTTGGACAATGCTAACTTCGCCTCCTGCTGGGAAGCTGGGCCAGAGAGGACCAAACTGGTTTGGACTAAGCACAGACACTCTCTGCTTGAGAGAACAAAGGAATTTGGGGTATAATACTGGGGCCCAGACCCCAGAACTTTAGAACTCTTTTGGACCAAGAAGACTGCCAAGAAGAAGAGCTGGAGAAGCTGTGAGGAGGAACTACCACTTTGCTGAGTGCTTGGCTAGGTTGGCCTGCAGTGGCTGCTTCTGTCTTGGGCAGTAAAAGAACTGGACTGAACTTTCTGCAATCTAATTTTGTGAGTTTCTTAAAGGGCTTGAGGTAGAGCTTGCCTTCTGTTCAAGAAGTCTCAGGAACAGCAAAGACTTCAAGTTCTTCTGCCCTCAGCACTGGGAACTGTGTGTTTTGTGCTGCAACAAGAAGAAAAAGCAACCCGAAGCCGTCTACGACGCCGCTGCCGACTCTGTGTCCTGTAGGTACTGCAGAGGGCACCGCCGCAACGCCGCACCGCGACCCTGGTCTCACTGACAACACCGCCACCGAGCCGCTGCTCGCACCACGACCTGTGGGCACCGCACTCCGCACCTCCACGCTTTACGACGCCGCCTTGGTATCCCCAATGACACCGCTTCACGCTGACATCGACATCGCTGTTTGCACCGTGGTTCGAGGGCACCGCTCCTAAAGTTACACGACGCACCGCCCTCATTCCGCACTGCAGGCTTGGCCTACCGACGCCGGCGCCATCGACTCCAGTTCATCAGCCGAGGACAGCGCTTCAGCAACGACGACGCTGCTGCTTGCACCGTGACCTGCCAGCACCGCGACGAGCACCGCATCACTTCGCACCACGACCCTGGTCTCACCGACGATGCCATCTGATGCCGCCATCGAGCCTCTGCTCGCACCGCGACCTGAGGGCATCGCATGCCGCACTGCTGCACTTCGCACCGCAGCACCCGCCGCCTGCCGACGCCAGCGCTCCTGACTACAACTGTGAGGAGTTCGATCTGCAATGCGTGTGACTTCGAGGGCCCGACGACTCCTGCACCAACCTCCGGAACCGATGCCTGCGGACGCCGTACTTTCGGAAGCACAACGAGAGGTCGCCGACGTTTTGCATTTCTAAAAGTACTGTTTTGCGGGTCTCCCCGACACCGTAACTGGACCGCGACACTGCGGTCAGACAGAACTGTTTGGATTTGTTTGTTCACGACGCCGTGATAGCCCCAGATGGAGCTATCAACTTCAAGGAACATTATTTCAAGGTTATTTTGGTAACTGAAGATTTCTATGTACTGTATTGTGGATTTGTATAGTTTTTGGTCTTGTCTTCAGTATATAAAAATATTGGATATTTTTCTAAACTGGTGTGGTGTCCTTTTGTAGTGCTTACACTGTATTACTGTTGGTTATGTGCAAATGCTTTACACACTGCCTCTAAGATAAGCCTGACTGCTCGTGCCAAGCTACCAAGGGGGTGAGCAGGGGTTATTTTAGGAGTGTAACTCTCTTATCCTGACTAGGAGGAAGGGTCCCCACTTGAACAAGGTGAAAACCATCGCCAACTAGAGACCCCCATTTCTAACAAAGGGTTACAGATCTTGGCTGGGTTTCAGAAGCAGAGGAGAAACCCAAAGGAATGTGCTGGATTACACTGCAGCCCTAGTAAATGCCTTTTCGAATCTACCCAAAAGCAACAAAGCGCAACCTTCATGCCATGCACTGGATACAGGCAATCAAAGGAAATTACTTGAAACGTTCACTAAGGAGTGACAAAGGAGTAAAAAGGGCAATGTATCAGTTTAGAGGCAGTCATGGTAAGCGCTTATTCAGGTCTACCCGTAAGCAATATGGGGCACCCCTGGAATGCACAAGGTACAGGCAGCACGGCAATGTACCTGAAGAGTCCACCCAGGATAACAGTGTTGGCAATATGGCAGTGCAGTGTACGGAATATGATTAGTAGGTTAGATAATGCGGAGGAGGATGGGGAATTTAGGTTAGGATGGAAAACAAGAAGTCAGTTTTTAATGTGGCCATTTTTGGGCATCAACTCTTGCAGGGGCATCAGGTCTCTGTGCATGTTAATCACTACATTCATATTCCCTGCACGATGTGGGGGGAGTAAGGTTTGGTCTGAAGGACCATTTCAAAGATTTAATGTGATATGTTGTTGTCCCTTGAGTCATGCTGATGCCAGGGGAAAGCCCAACACAAACATTGCCCAACATGATGCAGAGCCCCTGACCCATCAATCAAATTGAAAATATTTATTAAGGAGTGGCTGCCCATTTCCCTATGAAGATATGCAACCGTGAGTATTCCTTATTCTTTGTGACAGGATTCCAACACTATTGTGGTAAGTTACAACCAGACTATGGAAACACACTCTATGCCGGCATCCCCCAGAAACTCCTCAAGAAACTGCAAAGCATCCAGAACGCCTCCGCCAGACTCATCCTCAATATCCCCCACCATAGCCACATCATCAGCCACCTGAGAGACCTCTACTGGCTCCCAGTCAACAAAAGAATCACTAAGCCATATGCAAATCAATCTTAAACTTGTTCCTCATTGGAACAGTCAGCCTGAAATGCCAATCCAGGTCTTCCCTGGACCGGAAACAAGCATCTATATGGCTGGGTCTGAATTGGGGTGGCGAAGTGAGCTAAAGAACGATGATACATATGGCCGAGTCTCAACTGGGGTGGTGAAGTGAACTAAAGAACGATGATGCATATGGCTGGGTCTGAATTGGGGTGCCAAAGTGAGCTAAAGAACGATGATGCATATGGCTAGGTCTGAACTGGGGTGGCAAAGTGAGCTAAAGAGCGATGATGCATGTGGCTGGGTCTGAACTGGGGTGCTGAAGTGAGCTAAATAACGATGATGCATATGGCTGGGTCTAAACCGGGGTGGCGAAGTGAGGGGTGAATCCCCGAAACCAGTCCCAGGATGCTTGTTTCAGGTCCAGGGAAGACCTGGCTTGGCAGTTTGGGCTGGACTGTTCCCACAAGGAACATGGTCAAGACAGATTTGCATATGGCTGTGTCTGAACTGGGATGGCGAAGTGAGCTAAAGAACAATGATGAATTAAACCCAGATCTGTGACTGGGGGTGAGTGTCTGAAAAGTTTCAGTGCTCCGTCCATCATCTCCTTGTGTTTGCTTTGTTCGGCCTAAGTTGGCAGGGTATACCCAGAAGTAGGTCCTTTGCTCACTTTGCCACTGGATTCAAGCTAGCCTCGCTGGTGAGGGGTGAAACCCAGAAACCGGTCCCATGGATGCTTGTTTCTGGTCCAGGGAAGACCTGGCTTGGCAGTTCGGGCTGGACTGTTCCCATGAGGAACAGGGTCAAGATTGATTTGCATATGGCTGGTTCTAAACTGGTGTACGGATGTGAGCTAAAGAACGATGATGGATTAAACCTAGATCTGTCCCTAGGGGTGAGTGTCTGATAGTTTCAGCACTCTGTCCATCATCTCCTTGTGTGTACTGTATCTGAGGCCTGTCTTGGTTATACACCCAAAAAGCAGGTCTGTGTGCTGTGCGTATGCCACAGTATGTGCACTTTTGATATATCTGAGGAATGCATTCTGCTTATATATTATCGGCTGCCTTTTGTGCATATCAGAGGGCTGACTACATACTGTGAATGTCTGACTGTGCGCCCTGTAACTATCGGGCAGGGTTTCCTGTTCCCGTGGACGTGTGCCGCTCTGTTCCTTGGGTTCCAGCCACAACTTTGGTGGTTATGGTGCACGTACGTATGGCTAATATGCCAGGACAGACGGAGTGAACTCAGCAACCGACAGTGGTTGCATCCAGAATATACTGAACAATAATACCACTGGTTCAGTATTTTATTATTGATTTACTCACGTGTTTTTTCACATGTTTTTTCACGGAGTATTATTTATTGAATTGCAGTAGCGTACAATCTGACCCTGAAGAAGGCCGCAACACTATTTAGGTCTCTCTGGCTGAAACATGTTGGTCGAATGACACATCTGTCTTTAATTTTGGCATTTGTGTTTTAAGTTTCTCATTGGTTTTAATCCTGGCATCGGGTAGCCGAATAAAGTTTCTTATAGCTAAACCCGTTAGCTAGTTTTAATTTTCACTTCACAGCACTGCACTCCATTTATTCTTTTCCATACCACATAGGGGTTTAGTACACCCAGCCTTACTCAATAAAAACATCCCTAAGCTCCTCCCTCGTAGAGAGGGGGTTGTAGCCCACGTGAAGACTAGGTCTATCATGTGAGGAGGCTCCCCTATGATGAAGCATGACACCTCTGGTGTGTGAGGGGAATCGTCCTGAAAAGGGAAACCCCTAGTCTTTGTATAATAGAGCACGTCCAGACAGTTTAATATCCTCCTCTAGTTCCGGACCCGTGGCCCCTTTTTTGTGTAAGGTTAACCGAACTGCCATTCATAATTAATCCAGTGATACTAAAGCTACCGCCTGTATTCACGGGGAGCTCATCGGGTGGCACTGCTGGTCACTGATCAAATGTTTAGCTGATAGGTTGCCTAGCAACATTTTGAAACCCTTAAGATCACCTTTTTGAGTGAGAGCAACATTTCCTTTGACAGTGATATTTTAAGACCAAGGTAGTAACAAAAATATTACTTGGTGTAGCACAAGCAACCGTTCAAGAAGCAGCAGAGGGCTTTGCAAAGAACATTTTATTGTGGCAGGAGTATTTATAGCTTGAAATTCTATGCTAAAACAGTATCATGTTTGGGGTTTTGATGATACCAGATTATAGAAATCTAGAGTTTGTGATAAGAAAGTAGGTGGGACATGATATATTGGAGTATATATGTTCTTTTCACATTATTATATGGACCGATTGAAGATATTTACAATTTAAGTTGCATGAAGACAAATTTATTTTCTCAGAATTGCTCAACCTTTCAATAAACTTCCGATTCAAGAAACTCCCAAGATGCTCTGACTGCACCTTTGTAAATTTGTTTATATATTATAATTAGAGATGACCAATTTACATTAAAATGCAGCATTTAACATTTACAAAAATCTTTAAGGATGAATAATTCTATATTCAAAAAATTGCATCACTTTTTCATAACCATTCCTCTCCCCAACAGTTCTGATAATTACCGAGCCTGAACTTTTATGTTGTTGTCATCACTCCATGTGGATTACAGAAGTATAATCACCTATACTATACAAGAACTCTGTCTTGCAAGTCTTACAATACACAGACCCACCTCTCTGAGCAAGAAGAAAGCTAATGGGAATAACAAATGTCTAGAATATATGTGTGTGTATGTATATATATATATATATATATATTATCTACTGGCGGTCGCCAGTAGATAGTTATAGTTAGGACCTATTTTCCATAGGAAATCCGCGACATTCTATTTGAAATAACTCTTGCGTCGGTTGACGAATCTTCGCGAAATTTTCAAACTTTATGGCCCGCTCCGGTCTGCTCCTACCCTGAAAGTCTCAGGGTGATTCGTCAAGCGGGGGCCGAGAAAAAAGGGGGGTCCCAAAACGTGTTATCCCCATTCATTTTCCCATAGGAAACTTTAGACACGGCTACAGCCCGAACTGCTGAACGGAATTACACAAAATTTGGCAAAGAGGTAGTTCTTGGTTCAGAAAGAACCCTTTTGTTAAATGGTGTAAATCCGTTCAGTAGTTGCGGAGAAATTTAAAAAATAAGAGTCAAAAAATCAATTTCCCATAGGAAACTTTTGACACGGCTACAGCTCGAACTCCTGAACGGAATTACACCAAATTTGGCAAAGAGGTAGTTCTTGGTTCAGAAAGAACCCTTTTGTTAAATGGTGTAAATCCGTTCAGTAGTTGCTGAGAAAATCAAAAGTAAAAGTACATATATATCTATGGCCGCGTCGGATTCGCGCACCCTCCCGATCACGAGCTGTCTGCTAATTGGCTGTCAACACTCCAAACCAGGAAGTGTTGGCAGCCATCTTGTTCCTCGGTAGAACCGAGGAACAAGAAAGCAGTAAAAAAGTGCGCAAAACGCACAAAGGGGGCAGGGTAGAAACACCCTGACCCCTAGGTCTGCTCAGGGGTCCCACAAGGACCCCCTGGGCAGAAAAAGCATTTTTATTTTTTTAATCGGCAGGATGCGCTCAGGGAGCGCAAATCCTGCCGAAAAAAAATCGAAGGGCGGTCTCCCGCGCTTCGATAGTATTTTGCCCCCGGGTGGCCCAAGTCCCGGGGGCATGGTGGGGGTTAAATTTATGTATGGGGGCCTCAAAGGCCCCCCAAGCCCGGGGACCGCCACCCCCGGGGCTTTCTTTTAAAATGGTGCGGGAAGGCTCTGAGCCCTCCCGCAGCCCCGGGGACCACCACCTCCCCGGGGCTTCTTTTTTTTACTTTTTGCTGTGTGGGGGGCTCGAGCCCCCACACGCCCAGGGACCGCCACCTCCCCGGGGCACTAACAAATTAAAATGGGGGTCCGTTTTGGACCCCGAAGCCCCGGGGACCACCACCTCCCGGGGCTTTGCTGATGTGGGGGAGGGGCCGCGCGGGCCCCCCAACACAGCAAAAAGTAAAAAAAAAAAGAAGCCCCGGGGCCGGCTCCTGCAGTGTCCCGGGGTGCCTACCCCCGGGACACTGCTGTTTGCAATGACAGGACGGAGCCTCGCGGCTCCCGTCCTGTCATTGCAAACTGCTTTGGATATTGGAAGAGAGAGCAGGGAAACCTGCTCTCGCTTCCAATATCCAAAGACAATTGCTTTTCCACACAGCCGCAGGCCCCGCCCCCTTCCTTCACCACTCTGCAAACGCGCCCCCTGGCGCGTTTGCAGATGGGAAGTAATTCCCCTTGAATACTGGGGTCCCTGTGGGCCAACTAGCCCACCAGGAACCTCCAGTATGCTAGGGGGCTGCGTTGCAGAGAGGTGTACAGAGGCCACGCCCTTTATACACCTCTCTGCAACGCAGCTCTGTGGCGCTTTGGAGGTACATGGTGGGCTAGTTGGCCCCCAGGAACCCTCAGGATTCAAGGGGACTTAATCCCCCAACTTAAAATGCGCCACGGGGCGCGTTTGCACAGTGGTGAAGGGAGGGGCGGGGCTTCAGGTGACATGTGTGCAAACAGGCCCCGTGGCGCGTTTTAAGATGGGGAATTAAATCCCCTTCAATCCTGAGGGTCCCTGGGGCCAACTAGCCCAACAGGTACATCCAGAAAGCACCACAGAGCTGCGTTGCAGAGAGGTGTAAAAGGGGTGTGGCCTCTCTACACGTCTCTGCAACGCAGCCTCCTGGCGCATACTGGAGGTTCCTGGTGGGCTAGTTGGCCCCTAGGGACCCTCATGATTCAAGGGGACTTAATCCCCCAACTTAAAACGCGCCACGGGGCGCGTTTGCACAGATGTCACCTCAGGCCCCGCCCCTACCTTCACCATTGTGCAAATATTCCTCTAAAATCAGCCGAAATACAAATTCCGATTTACTCACCTGTTATCAGGAGAGACCTCAGTGCTGTATCTTTCAGCCCAGTACTGGTCCTGAAAAGTAATTTTAACCGTACTTACCAGTAACTTGAATTTCCTTCCATAGGATATCATTGCCTGCTTTTTGCTGAAAAAGTTTCTAAGTGTTGATTTTTGAAACATACAAATATTCCTCTAAAATCAGCCGAAATACGAATTCCGATTTACTCACCTGTTATCAGGAGAGACCTCAGTGCTGTACCTTTCAGCCCAGTACTGGTCCTGAAAAGTAATTTTAACCGTACTTACCAGTAACTTGAATTTCATTCCATAGGCTAACATTGACTGGTTTCACTTGGAAATTCTTCTAAGTGTGGAGTTTTGGAACTTTAAAATATTCCTCTAAAATCAGCCGAAATACGAATTCAGATTTACTCACCTGTTATCAGGAGAGACCTCAGTGCTGCATCTTTCAGCCCAGTACTGATCCTCAAAAGTAATTTTAACCATACTTACCAGTAACTTGAATTTCCTTCCATAGAATAACATTGTCTGCTTTTTGCTGAAAAAGTTTCTAAGTGTTGATTTTTGAAACATACAAATATTCCTCTAAAATCAGCCGAAATACAAATTCCGATTTACTCACCTGTTATCAGAAGAGACCTCAATGCTGTATCTTTCAGCCCAGTACTGGTCCTGAAAAGTAATTTTAACCGTACTTACCAGTAACTTGAATTTCCTTCCATAGGCTAACATTGACTGGTTTCATTGGAAATTCTTCTAAGTGTGGAGTTTTGGAACTTTAAAATATTCCTCTAAAATCAGCCGAAATACGAATTCCGATTTACTCACCTGTTATCATGAGAGACCTCAGTGCTGCATCTTTTAGCCCAGCACTGACCCTGAAAAGTAATTTTAACCGTACTTACCAGTAACGTATATTTTCTTCCATAGGAATCCATTGTCTGGTTTTCAGCTGAAAAGTTTCAAAGTGTCGATTTTCACAAACTACAAATATTCCTTAAAAATCGCCTGTATGACTTAAACGCATTCTTTCAACTGTTTACAGGAGATGCACCAGTGCTGGATCCAGGATCCAACACTGAGTAAGAAAAAGTAACGATAACAGTTTTTACCTGCTAAGTGAATTTCCTTCCATAGGATAACATTGGTGATTCATTGTGAAAAAGTTTGTCAACTTTTAAAATACAATAATATTCCTTAAAAATCACTACTGTAACCTAAACGCTTTTACTCAACTGTTTACAGGAGATGTCCCAGGACTGAATCTAGGATCCAGTCCTGTGGTTAGAAAAGTAATCCATAAAGTAACTAATTGCATTTAACTAGAAATTCACATTGAGCTGAATGTTGCATTGTGTTTGAAAATGTGTTGCCCATTGCAACAACTGTAACTACTGTACTTAAAAGTCTATTGCCTATGTGCAAAGTATTTAAACTAAAGTAATTCATTCTGAGAAAGTCATTTGAGATGTCATCAGTGATGTCATCAGTGATGTCACTGACCATGTCATGAGTGATGTAATATGTGACGTCATCAGCAGTGCATTGCGGGGGCGCGAGTTATAGTTACCTGAACTAACTATAACGGGGGAATTTCACGGGTTTTGTACGAGTGCAATGTCCAACTAACTATAACTGTCCCTAAAACCTTATGGTTTTTTCAGTGAATTTCTAAGGTTTTTTAAATGCAAATTTCTAACTATAACGTGCCTGAAACCTATGGTTTTTTCAGTGAATTTCAAAGGTTTTTTAAATGCTAATTTCTAACTATAACGTGTCTGAAACCTATGGTTTTTTCAGTGAATATATATATATATATATATATATATGTGTGTGTGTGTGTGTATATATATATATAAATATATATATATATATATATATATATATATATATATATATATATATATATATAGTTAGAAATGGGGGTCTCTAGTTGGGAGAGGTAGGTACCTTTGTCAAAATAGGGACCCTTGCTTCTAGTCAGGGTAAGGGGGATACACACTTTAGATAACCCCTGCTCGCCCCCTTGGTAGCTTGGCACGAGCAGACAGGCTTATCCCAAAGGCAATGTGTAAAGTATTTGTACCAACACTAACAGTAACACAGTGATAACACCACAAATGGACACCACACCGGTTTAGAAAAATAATGTATCTTTATCTAAATTCAACAAGACCAAAACTACAAAAATCCAACATACAAGTATTAAGAAAAATTACTTTCAAAAGGTTTTAGCAACTGAGTCCATAAAAAACTATTGTTGCATGATTTCTTGCAAGGTACCTGTCGTTGCGACAAAATTCACCAAGCCAAACAGCTGCAGCAATGGGAAGCGTCGAAAAACAAAGAGATGTGTCGGTTCCTCAGACCCTCGTGGATGTGATGCGACAGGTCCGCTGTACACAGGGGAGCGATGCGTCGGGTCCGGTCTGCAGGAGGAAGCGATGCGTTGATTTTGGGACAACTCCGATCCTCGGGTGATGCGTCGGGGAAAACTTGCCCCACAGGGACGATGTGTGGAAATCTGGGATGCGGAGGCGGAGGCGGCGAGGGGCACTGCGTCTACCTTTTCAGCCACGATCCCTTGATGCCTCGATTCTTGCTGCGGTGACAGGTGCTGCGTCGGGTTTGGCAGCGGCGCGGCGGTGCAGGGAGATTCTTCTCGCACCACGACGTTGCGTCTGAATAACTGTTGCAAGAAGAGCGATGCGCCGATTTGCCGGTTGTTGCGTTGCTTTCCAGCTCCGAGAAACAAAAACAACATCCAGAGGCCCCACACAGTCACGGGCACTCCTGGCAGGTCAGAACTCCCAGCAAGGAAGTTCAGGGGAGCTGGGGGTGAAGTCTTTGTGTTCCTGAGACTTCAAAAACAGGAGGCAAGCTCTTCTCAAGCCCTTGGAGACTTTCCTCAAGCAGGGGACACAGCACACAGCAAAGTCCTTCTCCTTTCCTTGGCAGAAACAGCAACTGCAGGCCAACCCCAGACACACAGCAAGGGCAGTACTTCTCCTCAGTTTCTCCAGCTCTTCTCCTTGGCAAAGGTTCCTCTTGATTCCAGAAGTAGTCTAAAGTTCAGGGGTTTTAGGTCTAAAAATGTCCCAAAATGTCTTTGTTCTCTTTGTGCAAGGGTCTCTGAACCCAGTCCAAACCAGTTCTGTCCTCTCTTGTGCAGCTGCCTGACAGGAGGTGGAGACAGCATTGTGTAAGGCAGACAGGCCCCTCTCAGGTGCAAGGGAAATCTCCACCCACCACTCTAAATGCAGACCGGGCCTATTCAGGTGCTAGTGAGAACTCCTCCCCTACTCTAAATGCAGCCCATGTCTATTCAGCCCAGCCCTGACTCATTCAGGAAAGGCAGGACACACATCAACCCCCCCCCCCTGTTGGCTGTCTGAGAGAATGCACCTCCCCAGCCCCTGCCACTCCAAAACCAGACAGTCAATACACAAACAGGCAGAGGCACACAGAATGGTTAAACAAGAAAATGCCTACTTTCTAAAAGTGGCATTTTCAAATACACAATTTAAAAACCATCTTTAGTAAATGATGTGTTATTAAATTTTGAGTTCAGAGAGCCTAAACTTTATTTTTCTATCTTATCCCTATGGGAAGATATGCTTGTACAATGTTACAAAGCATTCCCGATTCTGTCCTAGGGGGCAAGATAGCCTTTCAATAGTGAAAAACGAAATTGGCAGTATTTCACTATCAGGACATGTTACACACATCAGTACATGTCCTACCTTTCACATACACTGCACCCTGCCCAGGGGGGTACCTTGGGCCTACCATAGGGGTGTCCTATATGTAAGAAAAGGGAAGTTAGGGCCTGGCAAGTGGGTGCACTTGCCAAGTCGGCATGGCTGTTAGCAAACTGCGCACAGGAACTGCAGTGCCAGGCCTGAGACATCTTTTCAGGGCTACTCATGTGGGTGGCACAATCAGTGCTGCAGGCCCACTAGTAGTATTTGATGTACCAGCCCCGGCACACCCAGTGCACTTTACAAGGGACTGACCAGTAAATAAAAATATGCCAATCAGGGCGAACCAATCATAATAACAATTTACACAGGGAGCACTTGCACTTTGACACTGATCAGCAGTGGCAAAGTGCCCAAAGCATCTAAGCCAGCAAAAACAAAAACCAGCACAGCATCAAAAACACAGGAGGTAGAGGCAAAAAGTCAGGACAAACCATGCCAAAGATGCCAAGCCAAACATATATATATATATATATTATATATATTCACTGAAAAAACCATAGGTTTCAGGGACGTTATAGTTAGTTGGACATTTCACTCGTACAAAACCAGAGAAATTCGGCTGTTATAGTTAGTTGAGCTAACTATAACTCGCGCCCCGCAATGCACTGCTGATGATGTCACATATTACAGTGATGTCATCAGTGATGTCACTGACCATGTCATGAATGATGTAATATGTGACGTCATCAGCAGTGCATTGCGGGGCGCGAGTTATAGTTAGCTCAACTAACTATAATGGCCGAATTTCTCTGGTTTTGTACGAGTGAAATGTCCAACTAACTATAACGTCCCTGAAACCTATGGTTTTTTCAGTGAATGTCTGTGGTTTTTTAAATGCTAATTTCTAACTATAACGTCCTTGAAACCTATGATTTTTTCAGTGAATTTTAAAGGTTTTTTAAATGATAATTTCTGACTATAACGTCCTTGACACCTATGGCTTTTTCAGTGAATTTCTAAGGTTTTTTAAATGCTAATTTCTAACTATGCCTACAGAGGTAGGACATGTGAAGAAAGAGGAAGAAACGCGCAGAAAGAAGCAAGAGAAATGCAGAAAGAGGCAACAGAAGTCCAGAAAGACAAAGACAAGTGCAGAAAGAAGTAAGAGATATGCAGAAAGAACCAACAAATGTGCAGAAAGAGGCCTTGTTTCAAAGTCATCCTGTGCCCCCAACTTTTTACTGACTGGTACTGGTGGTAACTGACTCTGCCTAACCAGGCCTAGAGCCAGTGCTATGCTAAAAGACACTTAGAATACAGTGAAAACACCTACAAACACTAGGGAACACTATGCCTTGGGGTACCCCAGTGATTGGCATGACCTCCTCTGTAAGGCCCTAGTACATAATAGGGCAGGGGGATTAAAACTACCTCTAAGTCAGAGGTGCAGAAAGATACTTCTTTAAGTAGTAGTCACGTTTGCAGAGTGGGAGAGAAAGGGTGCTGGGCCTCTGACCAGCGCTCAGGAATTCCGCTGCGTAGGACTTACAGGAGGTACCAGGAGGGCTTTTTTTTTTTTTTTTACAGAGTTGTATATAGCGCGAACCTGACCCGAATCGGGTATCAGAGCGCTTTACATAGCACCAGTTGCATTACATGAGGACACATTCATTTTTCTGTTAGGCACGGGGAGATTAAGTGATTTGCCCAGAATCACAGGATGTTAAGCGTTATTGCCGAGACTCGAACCCAGTTCCCCAGATTCGAGGTCAACCGCCCTAGCCATTAGGCCAACTCCTCTCCAGCTCAGGAGTAAAGTGGACTTCATCCCCCATACCGTAGTCTGCCAGGAGGTGCGTTTGCAGAGTGGTGGAGAAGGGGGGGCGTGGCCTCCGAAGACTTCTTAGCAATCCAACTGTGTGGGACTTACTGGAGGTAACAAGCGGGGTACTTGGCCCCCAAGGACATCCTTGGGGGCCAACTACCCCTCCTATTACCTCCAGTAAGTACCCCACAGCAAGATTGCTAAGTTCTCATAACAGGTCATGCCTCCTTTGCCCACCACTCTGCAAATGTGCTCCCTGGCGCACTCTTGGATGGGGATTGAAGTCCCCTTCGCTGCTGGGGGTCATTTAGGGGTCAACCAGCCTACCTCTTACCTCCAGTAAGCCCCACACAGTGGGATTGCTGAGAGGTGGACACAGGCCACGCCCCCTTTCTCCACCACTCTGCAAACGCGCCTCCTGGCATGTTCTAAGTTGGGGGATTAAGTCCCCTTGAATACTGAGGGTCCCTGGGGGCCAACTAGCCCACCAGGTACCTCCAGTAAGCGCCACACAGCTGGATTGCAGAGAGGTGGTCCGAGGCCATGCCCCCTTTTTACACTACTCTGCAAACGCGCCTCTTGGCGCACTGCTGCTCGGGGGATGAAGTCCACTTGTGTCCTGAGGTCCTCAGGACACAAGAGGGCCTCATCGCCCCACCAGCAGTGCGTCAAGAGGCGCGTTTGCAGAGTGGTGTGCAAAGGGGCGTGGCCTGGGACCACCTCTCTGCAATCCCACTGTGTGGGGCTTACTGAGGTACCTGGTGGGCTAGTTGGCCCCAGGGACCCTCAGTATTCAAGGGGACTTAATTCCCCAACTTAGAACGCACGAGGGGGCGCGTTTGCAGAGTGTTGCAGGGAGGGGCGGGGCCTCCGGTGAGATGCCGGCTTTTTTTTAATTTTGTTTCTGGAAGGGGGCTGTGTGGCCCCCCTTCCCTTAATTATTTTTGGGCCCTGGGGACCCCATCCCCCAGCGCCTGAGCATTTTGTTTTGTTTGTTTTAAAAAAACAAACGGGAAGGGGGGCCGCGTGGTCCCCCTTCCCTGGGTCACTATTGGCCCCGGGGCCTGGCCTCGTTTTTTATTTTTTTTTATTTATATTTGCGAGGAGGGGGGCCGATATTCGCATCATGTCCACCAACGACGCGCTGCGAGAGCGCGAAGCGGCAGCTGAAGCGTTATTTTCAAATCTCTCACAAATTACGAATGAACAGACTGTATCAACTAACTCAGCAATGAATAATGATGTAAGAGGTCTCCTTAAAACTCTTGAAAAACTGACTAAGACTGAACTCACAAAATGGTGGGGGAAAAGATCTTCAGAAAAATACAAGGAGGTGAATAGAGTGCCGAGAGGCTTACGTGTTCTGATTGCACCAACTTTTGAAAACCCGAATCCTGCTATGCTCACCGAGTCGGCAGAAAACAATCTATCAGCCTCTATGAACATGGTGACGATATTAATTAACCCGTTGACCGCGGCGCGAATTCCACCGCGGTGCGGGTGAAATAATGAGTGGGCGTGTCTCGGACGGCCCCCGGCCGTCCTCCGCACACGCCCACCGTGACGTCGTACGGCCGGTGGCCATCCGATGCATCGAACGGGTTAAATATGCGGAAATAGACCGGGAGCAGATTTTAAAAGAAATTGAAAAAATCAATGTGCTTCTCGATAGCCTAGGAGATGAATATAGAGATGCAGTGACCAAAGGGCGAGCCGAAATAAATGCTAAAATCAAAAAACATGAAGATGTCATCAAAGTAAGAAAGGCATTAAAATTCGCCAAAGATAAGAATGATTATGAAACTGGTCGTGTTTTCACATTTGCGAAAAAATTTGACACTGCCAAAAGGCAATCTTTAGCTGATAAAGCAGTAACCATTCAAATGACATCACAGACAACAAACCTGGTGACGAATTTTGCTTCAGATGTAAGTTCCCTGAGAAGCAACAGCAATTCAGAAGACAGTGTGGCTTCCTCTTCTGGCATGCAGGCTATAGCTAAGTCTAATCTAACACCGGCAGAAGAGTTACTTTTTTTGCGCCAGGACCGACGCCAAACCCTCCGGCCTTGGAACACCCAAGGGAAAACAGGCGAAGAAGGAACCAGCGGAGGAGGCAGAGGCGGAGGAGCAAACAGCAACACCTCAAACAGAGGAAATCGAGGGAAAAAATGGAAGCATTGAAAGACGAAAGCGATAACACTGTCATTAATCTAACGGATATCAATCTCATGTCTGCAGAATCTCAGTTGCTCTCTCTGGGACTCACTTATTGCCCAGAAAGCAATTTTAATTACAACCAATCACGGGTAGACGCCTATAAATTCATTCGCAAACTTAAACTGACCAAATTCAATCAATTGAAAAATTCCACTACTGATACAGTATCAGTTTCAATTTCTGGGGAACCTGGTAATAAGTTGCTCGCTAAAGATGTTAACACTCTAAGGGTCTTGCATTCATTGGCTAATAATGATGAAGTGTCTGACTCCACACAAGTGGACCTTGTTGGCGCTGGGGTTATTATCAACAAACCCGCTATCAGTCCTTTTTGTCCTCCGTCCAAATTTGTTCCCATCATGCCTAAGGATGCTATTGATGTGTACAGTGATATAGTGATTGAAGATCTCAAGAAACTCAATATCACTATGAATCACAAAAAACAAAGTTTCAAACATTCACAACATCAATACTTCAAGTTGATGAATAAATTAAGTGAAAATCATGAAATCATCATCAATAAGGCCGATAAAGGAGGGAACATTGTTCTTTGGCCTAGGCAACTGTATTTGGAAGAGGCAAATAGACATTTGGGGGATAATTCATGTTACCGTAAAGCGTCTATATCTGAGTTACGCAAAGTCAAAGATACAGTATGTGAACATCTTAACCACTGGAAAAGATCTGGACTTTTGACTAAAAATGAAGTGAATTTCCTTATGAATAACCATCCCATCACTCTGGTTCTATATTTTCTCCCCAAAGTGCACAAAGGTACCACTCCCATTCCTGGCAGGCCGATCATTTCAGCTAAAAAGAGTCTTCTGGAGTCAATTTCTAAATACGTTGACTATTTTCTGCAGGATTTTGTTGTTGGTCTCCCTTCATTTGTAAAGGATACTAGTGATTTTATTAGAAAGTTGGAGGGTATAATATGGCAGAGTGATTATCTCTTTCTAGTGATGGACATTTCTTCCCTATTCACAAGCATCAATCATACCGATGGGATCAAAGCAGTCCAATCTTTTCTTGACTTAAGATCTATCCACATGTATGAACATAATCGCATGTTGGTATCCATGATTGATTTCTGTTTAAAAAACTATTTCTTTTTGTTTAATAAGGATTTATACCATCAACAGGGAGGCGTGGCTATGGGGGCATGCTTCTCCCCCAGTTATGCATGTCTTCACGTTGGCTGGTGGGAGGAGCATGTCCTTAGGTCTCAGTACAGTTCCACATGGGATTCACATATTGTTCATTGGTGGAGATGCATCGATGATGTATTCGCAATCTGGAAAGGCACTAGAGAGGAGGCAGAACATTTTGTAACTTCTATTAACAACAATGACCTTAACTTGATTTTCACTGCATCCATTAGCGCCCAATGTGTGGAGTTTTTAGATGTGCAGATTTATATTGATCAGGCTGCTATCCAAACCAAACTCCACCGTTAGAGCACCAACAGCAACTCAATATTACATGCGCGTAGCGCAAATCCCCGGCATGTAATACGAAGTATTCCCTACGGGGAATTTTTAAGAATTCGGCGCATTTGCAGCTCTGAAGTTGATCTCGAGCTTTCTCAAAAGGCAGCAGTGAACCGTTTTATCCTTCGTGGATATAGTCATTCACTTGTTACTAATGCACTCCTCACAGCTAATTCTCATACAAGGGAACACTGCCTGTTATCAAATAAGGTTGTTGATCTACCCGCTAACACTCTTGAGATTAGACTCATCACTAGTTTCAGCAGACAGGAAAGACAGATACGAGGATAGTTAATTCTCATTGGCCAATCATTTTGACTGACATTACCCTGGGCCAAATCCTCCCGAAACAACCATCTATTACTTTCAGATGAGCCAGATCCATGAGGTATTTTTAGTTAAAACCAGTCCAGAGTTTTCCCCTACCCAAACTTGGCTGTCTAGCAAAACAGGTTTTGTTAAATGTAATTCCTGTCGGGCCTGCAAATTCGGTATTAACACCTCCGAATATGTAACTGGATTTGACCCCAGACCTATTAAAATCAAAGGACATTTTACATGTTGCACGGAATTTGCAGTGTATATTTTAGAGTGTTCTTGTGGGCTCAAATATGTAGGCAGCACTAAGCTCCAAGTTTTTAATCGGATTTTACAGCACTTGAGAGCAGTTGTGAACTCTGACCCCAATTACCCCGTGGATCGCCATTTCAAGTTAGTCCATGACAATAACTTGAAAGATTTGAAATATTTTGTCAGTGGCGCAATTCTTGTATCACAGCGCGGAGGTAACCGCGAAAAACGCCTCAGGCAGTTAGAGTCCCATTTCATCTTAGCACTCGACACTAAAATGCCTAATGGACTTAATATGAGTGAGGATTTACACAACTTTTTATAACAGCAACTTTTGATATATATTTTTTATATTAATTGGTTAACATCATCTATGTTTTTTATCTAGTTGTGGCGTTATAATCTCACTACTATTCCCCTATTCTGTGGTCTGTCTATAAACTTCTTACATCTGCACAATTTGCACAATATTTATGAGTTGATGGATTTCCTGTAATGTATCATGATGAAATTTGTATATACGCCTCTGGGCCGCTTCTCGCTCAACATGTTTATATTTTAGATTATACTTAGCACTTTACACTTTATGGGTAAATTGTATTTGCACTTTATGTACATATCAATCGACTATTCGTTAATCGGGGTTTTTTTTTGCTACGCACTATATTTTATGCAAGAATGCTGTCCTTTTCTGGTTTACTTCATGTTAACTAAGTTATTTCAGAGATTTTTTAGAGATTTTTTTACTACTACGTACTCAACTACTTTGATTAAGGATCATTGTACCTTTCATGTAGTAATTCTCTTTGCACTTGCATTTTAGAGAATTCAGCACTTTATTTAATTAGATGATGTCAATTTATTTTCTGACCATCTTTGGGTACATCTATGTAATGAATATTTACCTCTGGAATTTTTTCTCTGATTGATGAAGCTACCGTATGTTGGGGACACTATATTCTGTATGATTTGTAAATTTTTTCAACACAAGTCTGTACATTTACCTCGTAGTTTGTTGATTATGTCTATGAGCCTTAGTTTCGTTCGTTTTTTTTGCACTTTGGGTGGAGTTAAGTTGCACTATTTAACAATGGCATTTTTGGCAGTGTGTTATGTGATCAAGACCGTGTGCCTTACGGTCGAACAGCGTCATGGCAGGCACTGTCCTGTGCAACACGATGTGATGTGCCGTGAATCCAATAAAGCACTTTGTTTGAATTGAAAACCGGAAAGTCTTGTGGTCCGTACCTTGTGTGCCCTGCTGGTCTCATGGTGGGCTAAGGATTGCTTTTTCATATATATATATATATATATATATATATATATATTCACTGAAAAAACCATAGGTTTTAGGGACAGTTATAGTTAGTTGGACATTTCACTCATACAAAACCATAGAAATTCCCCCGTTATAGTTAGTTCAGCTAACTATAACTCACGCCCCGCAATGCACTGCTGATGACGTCACATATTACATCACTCATGACATGGTCAGTGACATCACTGATGACATCACTGATGACATCTCAAATGACATCACTGATTACATCATCCAGTGACTGTGTGTTTCTGTAAAGTTTAAATATGTTTAATATATATAGGGAAAGGCGTATTGAAGAATGAGTGGGTGTATAAGTGTCTGAATGGATGATTTAGTACGTGCGTGACTGACTCTACAAGTGAGTGATTAAACGTATCTTACTGAATGCATGGGTTCGTGACTAAACTGTGTGAATGTCTGTATCCGTCTGTTTGTTGGTGTGTAAGTGGATGCATGGATTTGCGAATAGCTACATGAGTGTCTATATGGGTTATTGATTGGTTCTCTGAGTATCTGTCTGGCTGCCTGAGTGTTTGTGTGGGTGGGGTGTGTGTGACTCTGTACATAGATGTGTGAGTGGGTGATTCACTGGGTGCATGATTTCAAGAGTGCATCTGTGATGGACTGCTTGGGTGGGTGAGTGTGTGTATGGGTGTGTTAGTGAGTGAATGTATATCTCAGTGGTACATGTGCGAGTAACTACATATGTAAAAGGCAGTATATATGTGTGTTAGAGTATTTAAATGGCTATAAGTGAGAGTGTGTGATTGTGAGAGTGGCTGTATGGATGCGTGTGTGCTTGTATCAGTTATTGTATAAGAGCGTAAGAATGTGCTAGTATTTGTATGAGTAAGTGAGCTGGTGTGTGTATAACTGTATAGGTGAGTAAATGGGTGTGTGATAAATTTTTTGCATGACTGACTAGGTGTGTGTGAGTACCTCTATGGATGAGTGGCGGTGTGTGAGTGTTTATATAGGTGTATGAGTGCATATGATAGTCCTGTACTGAGTGACTGTAAGTATGAGTGACTGTACGGGTGAGTGAGTAGATGTGTGTGTGTGTAGACCTAAGAATCAGTGAGTGGGTATGTAGTTATTGGTATTGGAGTGTGTATGGTTTTGAGAATGGCAGTCTGTAATTTAGAGTGGGTGTATCAAAAGTTATATTAGGGTGTGAGAAGATGCATGAAATTATCACATGGATGATGTCATCAGTGATGTCATCAGTGATGTCATTTGAGATGTCATCAGTGATGTCATCAGTGATGTCACTGACCATGTCATGAGTGATGTAATATGTGACGTCATCAGCAATGCATTGTGGGGCGCGAGTTATAGTTAGCTGAACTAACTATAACGGGGGAATTTCTATGGTTTTGTACGAGTGAAATGTCCAACTAACTATAACTGTCCCTAAAACCTATGGTTTTTTCAGTGAATTTCAAAGGTTTTTTAAATGCTAATTTCTAACTATAACGTGTCTGAAACCTATGGTTTTTTCAGTGAATTTCAAAGGTTTTTTAAATGCTAATTTCTAACTATAACGTGCCTGAAACCTATGATTTTTTAAGTGAATTTCAAAGGTTTTTTAAATGCTAGTTTCTAACTATGCCTACAGAGGTAGGACATGTGAAGAAAGAAGAAAAAACGCACAGAAAGAAGCAAAAGAAATGCAGAAAGAAGCAACAGAAGTCCACAAAGACGAAGAAAAGTGCAGGAAGAAGCAAAAGATGTGCAGAAAGAACCAACAGAGGAGCATAAAGAGGCCTTGTTGCAAAATCATCCTGTGCCCACAACTTTTTCAGACGGGTACTGGTGGTAACTGACTCTGACTAACCAGAGCCAGTGCTATGCTAAAAGACACTTAGAATACAGTGAAAACACCTACATACACTAGGGAACACTATGCGTTGGGGTACCCCTGTGATTAGCATGACCTCCTCTGTAAGTCCCTAGTACATAATAGGGCAGGGGGATTAAAACTACCTCTTAAAACGCGCTACAGGGCGCATTTGCACAGTGGTGAAGGGAGGGGGGGCCTGAGGTGACATGTGTGCAAACGCGCCCCGTGGCGCATTTTAAGTTGCGGGATTAAGTCCCTTGAATCCTGAGGGTCCCTGGGGCCAACTAGCCCCCCAGGTACCTACAGTTAGGACCACAGAGCTGAGTTGCAGAGAGGCGTTCCGAGGTGACGCACCTTTTTTCACCTCTCTGCAACGCAACTCTGTTGTGCTTACTGAAGGTATCTGGTGGGCTAGTTGGCCCCCAGGGTCCCTCAGAATTCAAGGGGAATTAGTTCCCCAACTTAAAACGCACCACAGGGCGTGTTTGCGCACATGTCACCTGAGGCCCCGCCCCCTCCCTTCACCACTGTGCAAACGCGTCCCGTGGTGCGTTTTAAGTTGGGGGATTAGGTCACCTTGAATCCTGAGGGTCTCTGGGGCCCAACTAGCCCACCAGGTACTTCCAGTAAGCACCACAGGCCTGCGTTGTAATGCCTGTAACAAATTGTGCAGTTGTGTTTAGGTAGTGAAGGGGGTCGTGCTGGGGGTAGTGTTTTAGGGTTTAGGGCAGTGCAGTGGTGTTTGTGCAGTGTAGGGAGTCATGCTGGGGGTGATGATTTAGGGTTTAGGGTAGTGCAGTGGTGTTTGGGTAGTGTAGGGAGTCGTGCTGGGGGGAGTGTTTTAGGGTTTAGGGTAGTGCAGTGGTGTTTGGGTAGTGTAGGGGGTCGTGCTGGGGTAGTGTTTTAGGGTTTAGGGTAGTGCAGTGGTGTTTGGGTAGTGTAGGGGGTCATGCTGGGGGTAGTGGTTTAGGGTTTAGGGTAGTGCAGTGGTGTTTGGGTAGTGTAGGGGGTACTGCTGGGGGTAGTGTTTTAGGGTTTAGGGTAGTGCAGTGGTGTTTGTGTAGTGTAGGGGGTCGTGCTGGGGGTAGTGTTTTAGGGTTTAGGGTAGTGCAGTGGTGTTTGTGTAGTGTAGGAGGTCTGCTGGTGTTTAGGGTTTAGGGTAGTGCAGTGGTGCTTGGGTAGTGTAGAGAGTCGTGCTGGGGGTAGTGTTTCAGGTTTAGGGTAGTGCAGTGGTCTTTGGGTAGTGTAGGGGGTTGTGCTGGGGGTAGTGTTTTAGGGTTTAGGGTAGTGCATTCGTGTTTGGGTAGTGTAGGGGGTCGTGCTGGGGGGAGTGTTTTAGGGTTTAGGGCAGTTCAGTGGTGTTCGGGTAGTGTAGGGGGTCGTGCTGGGGGTAGTGTTTTAGGGTTTAGGGCAGTGCAGTCGTGTTCGGGTAGTGTAGGGGGTCATGCTGGGGCTGAGTGTTTGAGGGTTTAGGGCAGTGCAGTCGTGTTCGGGTAGTGTAGGGGTCGTGCTGGGGGGAGTATTTTAGGGGTTAGGGTAGTGCAGTGGTGTTCGGGTAGTGTAGGGGGTCGTGCTGGGGGTAGTGTTTCAGGGTTTAGGGCAGTGCAGTGGTGTTCGGGCAGTGTAGGGGTAGTGCTGTGGGTGGTGTTTCAGGGTTTAGGGCAGTGCAGTGGTGTTCGGGCAGTGTAGGGGGTCATGCTGGGGGTGGTGTTTCAGGGTTTAGGGCAGTGCAGTGGTGTTCGGGCAGTGTAGGGGGTCATGCAGGGGGTGGTGTTTCAGGGTTTAGGGCAGTGCAGTGGTGTTCGGGCAGTGTAGGGGGTCGTGCTGGGGGTGGTGTTTCAGGGTTTAGGGCAGTGCAGTGGTGTTCGGGCAGTGTAGGGGGTCGTGCGGGGGTGGTGTTTCAGGGTTTAGGGCAGTGCAGTGGTGTTCGGGCAGTGTAGGGGGTCGTGCAGGGTTGTGGTGTTTCAGGGTTTAGGGCAGTGCAGTGGTGTTCGGGCAGTGTAGGGGGTCATGCTGGGGGTGGTGTTTCAGGGTTTAGAGCAGTGCAGTGGTGTTCGGGCAGTGTAGGGGTCTTGCTGGGGTGTGGTGTTTCAGGGTTTAGGGCAGTGCAGTGGTGTTCGGGCAGTGTAGGGGGTCATGCCGGGGTGGTGTTTCAGGGTTTAGGGCAGTGCAGTGGTGTTCGGGCAGTGTAGGGGGTCGTGCTGGGGCTGGTGTTTCAGGGTTTAGGGCAGTGCAGTGGTGTTCGGGCAGTGTAGGGGGTCGTGCTGGGGGTGGTGTTTCAGGGTTTAGGGCAGTGCAGTGGTGTTCGGGCAGTGTAGGGGTCGTGCTGGGGCTGGTGTTTCAGGGTTTAGGGCAGTGCAGTGGTGTTCGGGCAGTGTAGGGGGTCGTGCTGGGGCTGGTGTTTCAGGGTTTAGGGCAGTGCAGTGGTGTTTGGGCAGTGTATGGGGTCTTGCTGGGGCTGGTGTTTCAGAGTCTAGGGCAGTGCAGTGGTGTTCGGGCAGTGTAGGGGGTCGTGCTGGGGCTGGTGTTTCAGGGTTTAGGGCAGTGCAGTGGTGTTCGGGCAGTGTAGGGGGTCGTGCTGGGGGTGGTGTTTCAGGGTTTAGGGCAGTGCAGTGGTGTTCGGGCAGTGTAGGGGGTCGTGCTGGGGCTAGTGTTTCAGGGTTTAGGGCAGAGCAATGGTGTTCAGGCAGTGTAGGGGGTTGTGCTGGAGGTGGTGTTTCAGGGTTTAGGGCAGTGCAGTGGTGTTCGGGCAGTGTAGGGGGTCTTGCTGGGGGTGGTGTTTCAGGGTTTAGGGCAGTGGTGTTCAGGCAGTGTAGGGGGTCTTGCTGGGGGTGATGTTTCAGGGTTTAGGGCAGTGCAGTGGTGTTCGGGCAGTGTAGGGGGTCTTGCTGGGGGTAGTGTTTCAGGGTTTAGGGCAGTGCAGTGGTGTTCGGGCAGTGTAGGGGGTCGTGCTGGGGGTGGTGTTTCAGGGTTTAGGGCAGTGCAGTGGTGTTCGGGCAGTGTAGGGGGTCGTGCTGGGGGTGGTGTTTCAGGGTTTAGGGCAGTGCAGTGGTGTTCCGGCAGTGTAGGGGGTCGTGCAGGGGGGTGGTGTTTCAGGGTTTAGGGCAGTGCAGTGGTGTTCGGGCAGTGTAGGGGTCATGCTGGGGGTGGTGTTTCAGGGTTTATGGCAATGCAGTGGTGTTCGGGCAGTGTATGGTGTCGTGCTGGGGGGTGGTGTTTCAGGGTTTAGGGCAGTGCAGTGGTGTTCGGGCAGTGTAGGGGGTCGTGGGGGGGGTGGTGTTTCAGGGTTTAGGGCAGTGCAGTGGCGTTTGGGCAGTGTAGGGGGTCGTGCAGGGGGTGGTGTTTCAGGGTTTAGGGCAGTGCAGTGGTGTTCGGCCAGTGTAGGTGGTCTTGCTGGGGGTGGTGTTTCAGGGTTTAGTGCAGTGGTGTTCGGGCAGTGTAGGGGGTCTTGCTGGGGGTGTTGTTTCAGGGTTTAATGCAGTGCAGTGGTGTTCGGGCAGTGTATGGGGTTTTGCTGGGGCTGGTGTTTCAGGGTTTAGGGCAGTGCAGTGGTGTTCGGGCAGTGTATGGGCTCTTGCTGGGGCTGGTGTTTCGGGGTTTAGGGTAGTGCAGTGGTGTTCAGGCAGTGTAGGGGGTCGTGCTGGGGCTGGTGTTTGAGGGTTTAGGGCAGTGCAGTAGTGTTCGGGCAGTGTATTGGGTCATGCTGGGGCTGGTGTTTCAGGGTTTAGCGCAGTGCAGTGGTTTTCGGGCAGTGTAGGCGGTCGTGCTGGGGCTGGTGTTTCAGGGTTTTGGGCAGTGCAGTGGTGTTTGGGCAGTGTATGGGGTGGTGCTGGGGCTGGTGTTTCAGGGTTTAGGGTAGTGCAGTGGTGTTCGGGCAGTGTAGGGGGTCGTGCTGGGGGTGGTGTTTCAGGGTTTAGGGCAGTGGTGTTTGGGCAGTGTAGGGGGTTGTGCTGGGGCTGGTGTTTCAGGGTTTAGGGCATAGCAGTGGTGTTCGGGCAGTGTAGGGGGTCGTGCTGGGGCTGGTGTTTCAGGGTTTAGGGCAGTGCAGTGGTGTTCGGGCAGTGTAGGGGGTCTTGCTGGGGGTGGTGTTTCAGGGTTTAGGGCAGTGGTGTTCGGGCAGTGTAGGGGGTCTTGCTGGGGGTGATGTTTCAGGGTTTAGGGCAGTGCAGTGGTGTTCGGGCAGTGTAGGGGGTCTTGCTGGGGGTGATGTTTCAGGGTTTAGAGCAGAGCAGTGGTGTTCGGGCAGTGTAGGGGGTCTTGCTGGGGGTAGTGTTTCAGGGTTTAGGGAAGTGCAGTGGTGTTCGTGCAGTGTAGGGGGTCATGCTGGGGGTGGTGTTTCAGGGTTTAGGGCAGTGCAGTAGTGTTCGGGCAGTGTAGGGGGTCGTGCAGGGGGTGGTGTTTCAGGGTTTAGGGCAGTGCAGTGGTGTTCGGGCAGTGTAGGGGGTCGTGCTGGGGGTGGTGTTTCAGGGTTTAGGGCTGTGCAGTGGTGTTCGGGCAGTGTAGGGGGTCGTGCAGGGGGTGGTGTTTCAGAGTCTAGGCAGTGCAGTGGTGTTCGGCCAGTGTAGGGGGTCTTGCTGGGGCTGGTGTTTCAGGGTTTAGGGCAGTGCAGTGGTGTTCGGGCAGTGTAGGGGGTCATGCTGGGGCTGGTGTTTCAGGGTTTAGGGCAGTGCAGTGGTGTTCGGGCAGTGTAGGGGGTCGTGCTGGGGTTGGTGTTTCAGGGTTTAGGGCAGTGCAGTGGTGTTCGGGCAGTGTAGGGGGTCGTGCTGGGGCTGGTGTTTCAGGGTTTAGGGCAGTGCAGTGGTGTTCGGGCAGTGTAGGTGGTCATGCTGGGGCTGGTGTTTCAGGGTTTTGGGCAGTGCAGTGTTGTTCGGGCAGTATAGGGGGTCATGCTGGGGCTGGTGTTTCAGGGTTTAGGGCAGTGCAGTGGTGTTCGGGCAGTGTAGGGGGTCTTGCTGGGGCTGGTGTTTCAGAGTCTAGGGCAGTGCAGTGGTGTTCGGGCAGTGTAGGGGGTCTTGCTGGTGTTTCAGGGTTTAGGGCAGTGCAGTGGTGTTCGGGCAGTGCAGGGGGTCGTGCTGGGGTGGTGTTTCAGGGTTTAGGGCAGTGCAGTGGTGTTCGGGCAGTGTAGGGGGTCGTGCTGGGGCTAGTGTTTCAGGGTTTAGGGCAGAGCAATGGTGTTCAGGCAGTGTAGGGGGTTGTGCTGGAGGTGGTGTTTCAGGGTTTAGGGCAGTGCAGTGGTGTTCGGGCAGTGTAGGGGGTCTTGCTGGGGGTGGTGTATCAGGGTTTAGGGCAGTGGTGTTCAGGCAGTGTAGGGGGTCTTGCTGGGGGTGATATTTCAGGGTTTAGGGCAGTGCAGTGGTGTTCGAGCAGTGTAGGGGGTCTTGCTGGTGGTAGTGTTTCAGGGTTTAGGGCAGTGCAGTAGTGTTCGGGCAGTGTAGGGGGTCATGCTGGGGGTGGTGTTTCAGGGTTTAGGGCAGTGCAGTGGTGTTCGGGCAGTGTAGGGGGTCATGCTGGGGGTGATATTTCAGGGTTTAGGGCAGTGCAGTGGTGTTCCGGCAGTGTAGGGGGTCGTGCAGGGGGGTGCTGTTTCAGGGTTTCGGGCAGTGCAGTGGTGTTTGGGCAGTGTAGGGGGTCGTGCTGGGGGTGGTGTTTCAGGGTTTAGGGCAGTGCAGTGGTGTTCGGGCAGTGTAGGGGGTCATGCAGGGGGTGGTGTTTCAGGGTTTAGGGCAGTGCAGTGGTGTTTGGGCAGTGTAGGGGGTCGTGCAGGGGGTGGTGTTTCAGGGTTTAGGGCAGTGCAGTGGTGTTCGGCCAGTGTAGGTGGTCTTGCTGGGGGTGGTGTTTCAGGGTTTAGTGCAGTGGTGTTCGGGCAGTGTAGGGGGTCTTGCTGGGGGTGGTGTTTCAGGGTTTAGGGTAGTGCAGTGGTGTTCGGGCAGTGTAGGGGGTCGTGCTGGGGCTGGTGTTTGAGGGTTTAGGGCAGTGCAGTGGTGTTTGGGCAGTGTATTGGGTCATGCTGGGGCTGGTGTTTCAGGGTTTAGGGCAGTGCAGTGGTTTTCGGGCAGTGTAGGCGGTCGTGCTGGGGCTGGTGTTTCAGGGTTTAGGGCAGTGCAGTGGTGTTCGGGCAGTGTACGGGGTGGTGCTGGGGCTGGTGTTTCAGTGTTTAGGGCAGTGCAGTGGTGTTCGGGCAGTGTAGGGGTCGTGCTGGGGGTGGTGTTTCAGGGTTTAGGGCAGTGGTGTTCGGGCAGTGTAGGGGGTCGTGCTGGGGCTGGTGTTTCAGGGTTTTGGGCAGAGCAGTGGTGTTCGGGCAGTGTAGGGGTTCGTGCTGGGGGTGGTGTTTCAGGGTTTAGGGCAGTGCAGTGGTGTTCGGGCAGTGTAGGGGGTCTTGCTGGGGGTGGTGTTTCAGGGTTTAGGGCAGTGGTGTTCGGGCAGTGTAGGGGGTCTTGCTGGGGGTGATGTTTCAGGGTTTAGGGCAGTGCAGTGGTGTTCGGGCAGTGTAGGGGGTCTTGCTGGGGGTGATGTTTCAGGGTTTAGGGCAGTGCAGTGGTGTTTGGGCAGTGTAGGGGGTCGTGCTGGGGGTGGTGTTTCAGGGTTTAGGGCAGTGCAGTGGTGTTCCGGCAGTGTAGGGGGTCGTGCAGGGGTGGTGTTTCAGGGTTTAGGGCAGTGTAGTGGTGTTCGGGCAGTGTAGGGGGTCATGCTGGGGGTGGTGTTTCAGGGTTTATGGCAGTGCAGTGGTGTTCGGGCAGTGTATGGTGTCGTGCTGGGGGGTGGTGTTTCAGGGTTTAGTGCAGTGGTGTTCGGGCAGTGTAGGGGGTCTTGCTGGGGGTGGTGTTTCAGGGTTTAGGGCAGTGCAGTGGTGTTCGGGCAGTGTAGGGGGTTTTGCTGGGGCTGGTGTTTCAGGGTTTAGGGCAGTGCAGTGGTGTTCGGGCAGTGTATGGGGTCTTGCTGGGGCTGGTGTTTCAGGGTTTAGGGCAGTGCAGTGGTGTTCGGGCAGTGTATGGGGTCTTGCTGGGGCTGGTGTTTCAGGGTTTAGGGTAGTGCAGTGGTGTTCGGGCAGTGTAGGGGGTCGTGCTGGGGCTGGTGTTTGAGGGTTTAGGGCAGTGCAGTAGTGTTTGGGCAGTGTATTGGGTCATGCTGGGGCTGGTGTTTCAGGGTTTAGGGCAGTGCAGTGGTTTTCGGGCAGTGTAGGCGGTCGTGCTGGGGCTGGTGTTTCAGGGTTTTGGGCAGTGCAGTGGTGTTTGGGCAGTGTATGGGGTGGTGCTGGGGCTGGTGTTTCAGGGTTTAGGGTAGTGCAGTGGTGTTCGGGCAGTGTAGGGGGTCGTGCTGGGGGTGGTGTTTCAGGGTTTAGGGCAGTGGTGTTTGGGCAGTGTAGGGGGTTGTGCTGGGGCTGGTGTTTCAGGGTTTAGGGCATAGCAGTGGTGTTCGGGCAGTGTAGGGGGTCGTGCTGGGGCTGGTGTTTCAGGGTTTTGGGCAGAGCAGTGGTGTTCGGGCAGTGTAGGGGGTCGGGCTGGGGGTGGTGTTTCAGGGTTTAGGGCAGTGCAGTGGTGTTCGGGCAGTGTAGGGGGTCTTGCTGGGGGTGGTGTTTTAGGGTTTAGGGCAGTGGTGTTTGGGCAGTGTAGGGGGTCTTGCTGGGGGTGATGTTTCAGGGTTTAGGGCAGTGCAGTGGTATTCGGGCAGTGTAGGGGGTCTTGCTGGGGGTGATGTTTCAGGGTTTAGGGCAGAGCAGTGGTGTTCGGGCAGTGTAGGGGGTCTTGCTGGGGGTAGTGTTTCAGGGTTTAGGGAAGTGCAGTGGTGTTCGTGCAGTGTAGGGGGTCGTGCTGGGGGTGGTGTTTCAGGGTTTAGGGCAGTGCAGTAGTGTTCGGGCAGTGTAGGGGGTCGTGCAGGGGGTGGTGTTTCAGGGTTTAGGGCAGTGCAGTGGTGTTCGGGCAGTGTAGGGGGTCGTGCTGGGGGTGGTGTTTCAGGGTTTAGGGCTGTGCAGTGGTGTTCGGGCAGTGTAGGGGGTCGTGCAGGGGGTGGTGTTTCAGAGTCTAGGCAGTGCAGTGGTGTTCGGCCAGTGTAGGGGGTCTTGCTGGGGCTGGTGTTTCAGGGTTTAGGGCAGTGCAGTGGTGTTCGGGCAGTGTAGGGGTCATGCTGGGGCTGGTGTTTCAGGGTTTAGGGCAGTGCAGTGGTGTTCGGGCAGTGTAGGGGGTCGTGCTGGGGTTGGTGTTTCAGGGTTTAGGGCAGTGCAGTGGTGTTCGGGCAGTGTAGGGGGTCGTGCTGGGGCTGGTGTTTCAGGGTTTAGGGCAGTGCAGTGGTGTTCGGGCAGTGTAGGTGGTCGTGCTGGGGCTGGTGTTTCAGGGTTTAGGGCAGTGCAGTGGTGTTCGGGCAGTATAGGGGGTCGTGCTGGGGCTGGTGTTTCAGGGTTTAGGGCAGTGCAGTGGTGTTCGGGCAGTGTAGGGGTCTTGCTGGGGCTGGTGTTTCAGAGTCTAGGGCAGTGCAGTGGTGT